>CM050649.1:113005749-114205749 GCA_027574665.1 Rhynochetos jubatus | reverse complement strand
CGAAGGAAGGAGATAGACACAAAAGGCACAGGACAGATGACTTAATGCTTCACAGCTGTAGGGAACAGACAAGTTAGTGTGTCCTTTTTCTTTTTGTGTGCATATCAGCAGCCATGAAGGAAGGGGTGTGCTTTCATCTTGGTTTTCAGTCAACTTAAAATCCAAGTGTTAATGGAGGAAAGTGACTTCAGGTCAATCTGAAATTACTACTTTAGAAATGTTTTGACAAAATGATTTTTTTTTCCTACACATTTGGTTTCAATCCTTTTTGCACATTTTAAAATTATTTCAATAACCTTGAAGTACCTCTGCAAATGGATAATCGCCCTAAAATGAAAAATTAAAGGACTGATTTTTGAAAGTGACAAATGAAACATTCCCGTTTTTTCTTTCTCTAATTTATTATTTTGTTTTAAACTGAAGACATCTATGGATTCAACATGAACTCATGACGTGCTTTGGTTAGCTTGCCCTTGCAGGGCTCAACAGGATAAACTTCAGACAATCATTCACCAGTTTGTAACTGAAGAAGAGTAATGGTGAAAGGTGGTTATGTCAATGCAGAAGAGCTTTTGCTTTTGGGGGTATTTGGACCACCTGAGTGTTGTATGACCAAAAGGGGTTGGGAGAAAATATTCCCTGCCACATCTGTTTTGCTCGTGTCCTCACATGCAGTCACACAAAGAGTTGAGTGGTGTTCCTTTGCCATTTGGTCCCCCCTGCTTTTGGCAGGGATTTCTCCTGGGAGCAAAGGACATGGTGTCATTTTTGCAAAACTGTAAAGGGATATGGGATCAGCCGTGTGAACACCTTCGAAGGTGAGCAGGAATGATTTCTGGAAAAGGATGGCGAGGAGCTGGTTGAAAAGGAGCCAGAGACACTTTCATCCATGTGACCCCTTTTTATTCTTCCTGATTTTTCCTTCCAGAAAGCTTGTGCAAAGCCTATGTAAGCACTACTTGTTACTTACTGCTTTTCTCAGAGATTTCAAACTCAGTCCCACAAAGTGTGGTAGGGATTTCTTTATGGCTTCCCTTCATCACTGAGATGGAAGTCTGCATCTGACAGTGAAAAATGCCATAACTCTCTTCCTGCCAAGGGGGAGGAAAGACTGACAGACACCTTGCAAAGTGAAAACAAATGAGGAGCTCTGATTTAAAAGCACAAACTCTGTAGTCAGCTGGGAGCTCCTGATGACCTGCAGACAAGGGTCAGACAAGCAGACATGGTGGGAGAGGTGTTTCTACTGCATCCCGCCCAGCCTGACTTAGCCTGAGGGGCATCCAACACGGTGGGAGAGGACTCATACCACGCTGCATGGCACTGCCGCACCAGCGGGTTTATTCCAGCTGAAGGGGATATTGGAAAGGGTCTGTGGAAGAAATGTTTTTGAATGTGGATTTTTTCCATCTTTAGAATGAGAAAAACAGACAAGAAACACTATGTAACAAAATTGTTCAGAAAAGGTAATTCAAAATCCATGTAGCATTTATAGGTATACACTTTTTTATAGAAATTAAGTACTTTTAGGTGAGGGCTATCCTCTCCTTATTCGCTGGACGTACCTACAGCCTTCAGTGGCTGCTTGCTGACAGTTATGGCCCAAGACTGCTGGTCCAGCTGCCAGCCTTGGCTCCACCACTGACCAGTGCTGTGATCCTCAGGAAGCCACCACTTTGCTTCATTTCGGCCAAGGGTGCCTTCTCCAGTGACTCGCAGGCACTGCAACCCTGTCCCAGCCTCCATCCTGCGGTGTTGGAGCCGCTTGGGTACCACCGCAGCTGGAGCCGTTCTGGGAATGGCAGCAGCACTAATTAGAAAGCAGCAGGCAGAGCCTCACCTGGCTTTCCCCACGAGTTTACACCAGGCAGACCCTCTGACCTGCCCCCCAGGAGTGCAGTATATGGCAGAGAAGGAATACTGAATAAAAATCCTAGGATTCTTCGAGTATGAATTAACGATGGGAGTGGCAGCTAGCGAAGTATCTTGTCCTTCGTTTTGGTAGAAGCCTCTGAGTTCCGTGGTGAGTGCAGGGTGACAGGACAGAGGTGTCTGAAAAGCTCTGCAGGAATTTTTCACTTCACACTTTGTTTCTAAACAGCTTTGGTGACTCCAGAGAGTGAGGGGCAGACTCTCAACACTCAGCTGGGACACGCTCAGTTTTAAGCCAGAGCTTACCTATTTTCTGCTGAAGTTCTTTACCTTTTTTCTATTTTTCTTTTTTGGTTAGCATTCTCTACAGCTGTGTTTCCACCATCACATATGCTACAGTGTATATATATAATTCATGGGCCTCTAAGACGCTACATCAATTTAAAACTAGTAGATCTTCCGAATGATAAGCAGCGAATCTAAATTGCAGAAAGTGAATTGCAAGACTTCGGCCGGCACAGCGCCTGCATCTAGACCCAGCCTGGTGAGGGCAGAAAGTCAGCAAGCTTTTAAAAAGCCATAAATAATTATCATACCAGGGTCTAGAATTTAAGAATGAGTACAGGGAGGCCCAGAGCAATCATAGATTCACAGGGGAAACGGGCCCACTGCTTGTAAAGTTCCTTCAAACACCACAGTTTCTTCTCACACATAGTTAGGTGTGCTACTGCACAGATAAACTGCAGCGCATTACACTGTCAGGAAATGGAAGAGACACCGCTGGATTACAGAATCGATGGGCTCATTAAGGAAGACATAAGTAATGCCAGATCTCTGCTGATACCTTAAGATCTGCTTAGGGAACCACTGGGACTAAACAAAGGGAACAGCTAAAAACAGCAAAGAAAAATTCAGGAAAATAAATGGGTGATTAAAGAATCTGACTCATTTTCCATGTGAACCTTTTTGCTGTAACATGTACCAGTGGGAAGAGTCTGCTCCTACAGGTACAGGGGAAAAGCTTTTGGATTTCTAACATTTGCCACTTGTTTGCATTTGCCTCCCAACAGGTCCGTGTCCTCTAATACTGCATATTTCCTTCTTCCCCTTCCAGTCTGGGCAACAGCAGCTAGGACCTCCTCAGGCCATCTGGGTTGTTATGCCACCCTCCGTTTCCCCCCATCAGACATTCTTTTCTGCAAATCAAACTTTCCGCAGCTGCAGAGGCATAAAGAGCAAAAATGTCAGTTCAGCATGTCCAGAGCCTGGCTGACCCTCATTCTCAGGCAGCTCAAACCGGGGATGTCTCAGGGAAAAGGTTCTTAAAGGAATCTGAAATATGTGATATATGGAAGGAAGAATAAAGAGTGACAAGTAGAAGACGAGGGATAAAGTGAGTTTCCTGCACTCCATCAGACCGTCATCTCCACACAGGCTTCATGCTCACCTCCACCTGGAACTGCCTGGTTAACACACGAAAACCCGTCTTTGGGAAAACCTGGTGTCCGTGCAATGTGCAGATAGCGAAGGTTATCCTGACTGGGAGAAGTGCAGACCCTGAAAGGTGTATCTCCAAAGTCCTGGGAGATCATAAACTGTCATTACTTTGTTTTATTGACCAAAGACCTGCAGTACTGGGACGTGCACGCTGAGCAGAACAAGATCTGTTTCTCAAAATAGAGACCTAGGCTCTATTTGCAGAAAATCATGTCTGAACCCCACAGACTTACAGAATTGGGAAGTGCTGCAGAACTGTGCAATTTAAGTAACCAAAATATCCTCTAAATCTTCAAGAAATCACGCTAAATGAGAGCTGAGGTACAGATTCTTGAAGAGGTGAATGATCAGATCCTTCTGCAGCATGAATGTAGAAGAAAGAAAAAACAGCCGCTGACTTCTCATGTATTTGAACAGTGGTCCAGTCTAGCCAAAATGGGGAAAAGTCCCATTTCATGAACCTGGAAGAGTGTGTATTAGACCAGAGACCTGCTAGTGAGGACTTGACAAGGATGAATGCTTCGATAATATCCTTGCAGCAAAGGTCAACAACACTTTTGGGTGTGAAAGGAATCCTGTGGCCACTGTGAAGTCTGCTTGTATTGCCATCATTCAGCCCCAGCATCCCTTCCAGGTGCAATTTTATATATATATATATAAAATCCTTAGCAAGAAATGGATGTTCAGATTGAGCAAACCGATCCTGGGGTTTCTGAAATCAGGTAAAGAATCTGAGCTGAGAAAGAATGAAGTTACAGTTATTTTGTTCAATATTTTTGTAGGGTTTTGTTGCTGTTGAAACAACTTTTCTGCATAAATGGCTTATGTTTTGCTGTTTTATAGAGCAAAACAGGAAAATAAAAATTAAGCAAAAGATGAGTTCAACCCAAAGGAAAATTATTGAATGTTTTCCAGTTCATCCAACAGACTGAAAAAATCAATTGTCTGTCTACAATCTCTGTCTTATCCAACTGTTCTTCCCAATGCAAAACAAGAGGATTACAGAGAAATAAGGAAGCAACTGAGAAACTGAAAGGGTGGAAATATCCCTCATTTGTCTTAAAGCTAAATATGAATTAAAAATGCAGGCAATGCATGTAGTCCCCCAAGGGACAGATTTACTTCTAATTAATAATATGTGCCCTTGCTCTCTGCATTAAAAAAAACAACCCTCTAGGTTAATCCTGCTGTACCATTGCAGCTAGAACCAATAAGAATTAACCCAGCCCAATCCCAGATTTACTTGCACTGTAATTACTGGAAATGTGGAGACTTTATTTTCTTCCATCTACTGAACTGAAGGGAGAAATTATTTTTAAAAATCCTGTAAATATGTATTTTTAATGTGGATATACAGCCATTCACTTTCTTCTTTGGATGTTTGCAATATCCCAGACATAATGAAAACTTTTTCTTGTTTCTGATTGTGCTAGTTACGTTTTTCTACTTCAAAAATGAATGAAAATAAAGTCCTGGCTGTGTAGTCCCAGCAGACCTGATAGACAATGGTACCACAGGAGGGATGTGTCTTGCCCACTTCCGTTAATTAAAAGCCCAAACAAGAGCATAAGCAGATTAGGGGGACAGTGGGGAATAATGGTTCAGAACATGTTTTTCAAACAGACGAGAATGATTTTTGGCGGATGCAAATGAGTTTTGTTGAGAGGTAAGCATCCAAAAAACTTTTCATCTCGTTGGGGATGCCTGAATTTTTTCCTCATCCTTGTACTATCTCAGACCTTTCCACTGACTTCAGCAGAAATAGTTCTGATTAGTGTTAGTGGACGTAAAAGTCAGAATGGGGCTCTTAGTTAGAGATTCAGGCTCCCTGAATAGGATGCCTGGCAGATGTGACCATACTTGTGCTTTCTTTTAAATAAGAAATACTTCTCAATTTTACCATCAAGACTATTGCTAGATTCAGCTACTGGAGATTTAAAAAAAAGAGTAAAATCTTTTCATTACAATTACTGATAGATATATTATGAATTTGAGTTCAGGAGTATCTCACTTTCCCTCCTTCCCCTCATTTCACTGTGTATAATCAACCAGCAGAACCACAGCGGAGCAGTTGGGTACCAGGGCCGTGGTAGCACGTGGAAGCCTTCAGGAAAAGGTGAAAGGACTCGGAGGCCAAATGGGAAGAGAGGGAAGAGAAACCTCAGCACACGTGAAACACACAGGCTGTGAGGGAAATACCGAAAAGCTTGGGAAGCAAATCTGGGCCTTGGAACAGGGTGGGAGAGGAGAGAAATAATTATGCTTTTCATTATGAAAGTTTCCAAAACTAAAGAGAGAATTCACTGCACAGAATTTTTTTCAGGAGCCTCAAAACTGCAACAGCTCTTATGTGAGCTGCTCTTAAGCTGATAGACACTACCTATTTTGTAATTGAAACAGGGTACATTTCAGTAGTCTCCTAAAGGGTTGAATATAAGATGCTACAGAAAATCAGGCCATGCCTTGCAAATCTGATGGAAACACTGGTTTCCATCTCTTTCAGACCGAAGGGTAGGTTTTGTCTCCCCAAGCTTCAACCGGCTGCAGGGTAAACCGCTACATCTCAGCTAGTTAGCTTAAATCCCCTTTCTCTAATGTGAAATCCCCTTTCTCTAATGTGGCAAAAGGCAGGTATTCTTAGGGTGCGGTTTATTTGACCTGTTTTACGTGTCAGCTTAAGGATGGATGAGGTAAAAACCATGTGAGTCTGCTCAGATCAGCCCTTCTCCAAATGTTCCAGCATTTGTGGATTTTAAGTTATTTCCTCCCTTTCCCCAAAATATCGGCCAACATTTTTCAGCTCTCAGTTTTTCCATTTGGAGAAAGCATTGTTAAACAGAAATAAAACATTTTCCATCATCTCCAATGCAAGCATGTGCATTGCTGCACGTATGTGCGTATGGCGATGCCTGTTTCTTGCCCCAGAGAAGCTACCAAGATGGTTGGGAGTTTGCAGGACTGAGACAAAGTTACGGCACGGGAAAGGCTTGTCGCAGCCTGGATTTTGGTAGACTCAGTCGCTCAGAACCGTGAGAGTTGACCCTGCTTGTTCTTTCTAAAAATGATGCCTTGATGAACATCAGTCAATTCGTTAGTTGGAGACAGTCACAGGGATGCTGGCAGCTTGTAGAGAAGCACGCGACTCATTTCCCACACAGCACCTTCACTGTTCTCTTTTTAATATTGGTCTCTGCCACCCTGCTCTCACTAAAGAGCATTGTGTGGTATATGCAATACAAATAACACCAGAGGTTTTTTTCCAAAGGGCTATTTTTGACAAGAGCTGTTGCTCTGACAGCAGATCGCTCGATCAATTCAAACTGAATGTCAGCTAAAGGACAGCTTTTCAGTTTTCCCTTTTTTCTTTTTTTTTTTTTTATCACTAAGAAAAGTGAAGCAGTGGGTGTCGATTTATGACAGCTTTACTAAAATATCAAAAGACTACAGTTCAGTTTAAGAATAGATTAGTACCAAGAGGAATAATCACTGGGGCTTCCACTCCTGCTCTTCTTCTTCCTTGGACAAAACAGGTTGCTGGAGAAGCACCATTCACACAAGGAACATGTAAGAAACACAGGATTAGGCCCTTCGAGTAGGCTGGTAGGGTACCAAGGATCCAGAGCAAACATCCTCCAGCCCCTTGGGCTCTCCTCAGTAGAGTTTCCACACACAGTACCTGGATTCTGCATCTACCAAGGACAACTACAAAACTTGTGCCAAGCTCCATGGTGCTGGACTGGGGCCACGGGTGAGTAGACCAGAAACCAGCAACACAGGTTTGCTCGGTGTCACCAGCCAGTTGGGGAAAGCCCATTTCGCTTGACTCCTGGCCAAGGTATATTGTCCCCTGCTTCCAGCAAAACTGAATGGGAAAACCATGTGCCAATTCAAAAGATGTTATATATATCAAACAGGACAGTCAAGATCATCCAGTCCTTTTCATGGAGTTTTTCCATGGAGCTTCACAAAAATAGGCTGACAGGTGGTCGCAGAGCTTTGCCTGAACTCGTAGATTACCAGGCCAGAAGGAAGCATCCTGTGATTCTCAGATCTGCAGTCTTGGAAGACACAAGCTGGAGAAAATGACCTGATTTTTTTGAAAACCACATGCCTATGGCCAGCCTCTCTTTCTCCTTGCTCACTTCATGACACACGTGCACGCACATATGTACATACCTAAACACACAGAGGTCCCAAAACATTTTTTTAGAGAGATTCCTCTCCTTTTCACACTTTGGTCTTACTTAAACATGCCTAAGATTTTCCTCTCTCTCAAAATCACTGTCTATATTAGTTTTTTTGAAGTGCAATTGTATCTATGAAATAGTAAAGGGGATAAACCTCACTAACACTTATCTCAGATCAATTGATAATCCCTTGTCAGGCTGATTGCTGTCAAAACCAGGACAAGCAAAGGCATTTTTCATTCCCACCATTGCAGCTGTTGTCTTTTTCTGTTAGCCCAATTAAGCAAAGCAAAAAGGAGTAGCACCATATCAGAGCCAGTTTGCCTTAGGATATAAATTGTCGTCTTCTATTTGTCCACAGCCAACACTGCAAGAATAACAAAGTGATGCCATAAAACTCAACCACTGTGCTGAAAACACAAAGGAACCATTTTTCCCCTCCAACTCAACGTGGCATCCAGCCATGATGCCCCATGACAGGCGCCGGCCCTCCCTCAGCCTGGCAGATAGCAGGGTTGTGCACAGCCACCCTGTGTCGCCTGCGGCCAGCCCCGTGCCATCAGCACCGGGGGACAGGGCTCAGCCTGAGCCCAGCAGAACCAGACTCCTTCCCTTGCCACCCTGGCGCCAAGGGGTTTTGCTGGGTGCTGTTGTGAAAGCTGCTTTCCCTCCTCCACCTCTCCTCCACAGCCCTATACCTTTCAGCTTGGAAAACAAGAGGGAATCAGTAATTTTCTCTGGCACCGTTAGTCAGAGCCCTCCTGGAAATGAGCCGACGCTATTATTGTAGAAGCGTAGCTGACTTCTGGCAATAAATGCCAAAGAAGTGCATCACCCTTGTGTCTTGCTGTCTACATGGCAGGACACCCTGTTGTGTGCTGGATTGTCACATGTAATCTATGCAAATGCAGTCATTAGCCTTAGCAGATGTTTTTTTATCGTGCTGCTTCAAAACTGAAAAGGGATCAGCAGGGATTTTTGGTTTCTTACTTAGATTTTGAGGAACGGAATAAATTGCAACAAGCTCTCCTTCATGTGAAAGCACCCTTCCTGGTACATAAGGCTGTGCACCTACTTCCACCCCACGTAAGAACATTTTATTTACCTCTTTTCAGTTTCTCAGTCTAAATTTAAACAAAAATCCTCATACAGCCTTAGGAAGGTATTTATTGTCTGCCTATGACACAGGGAGACCAACACAGATCTTACTGAGGTATCAAAGAGGATAATCAGTGTCAGCAGCAGCTTTAAGTTCTTAATTTCTGGTTTTCGCTAGCCAGCAGTGCCACTCATTACAGAACGCCCTTGTTGCTCTCCTTCAGCCAGCTCATCTCAGGTAGGTGGCTTTGACAGACAGCAGGGCAGGGGGAGAGGTAGTTTGGATGCAGCCACTGGGTTTGGAGGGCGAGAGGGTTTAATGGCATGAATGCAGGCCGTTTCATGCCTGTTATCTCACCACCAGCAGCACGCTGTGCAGAAATCATCCTCACAGTGTCCCGTACTCGGGGGTTGGGCCGTGAGAGCTGCGGGGGCACAACCACCGTCTGACTATGAGAGCTCGCGGTGGGAATTGAGACGGAGCAGGGACCAAGGCAAGACCGACATCAAAGAGTCAAGAAAGAGGGTGAAGCTGAACTAAGAGGATTTGCCGGGGGCTGTGCCAGGGAGCTCCTGGAGCAGACATATGGCTGCAGGCAGTGCCGGGCACCGCCAGCCTCAGCTGCCCCTGTGACCATGCAAGCGACTTCTCAGCAGCGCAGCAGTGGCCCTGGCTGGGGTGGCAGTGGGCTGCCCACCTGCCTGACCCACGCTCTGCAGCTGCTTGCCCGGCTCCTCTGAACATCAGCAGGGTGTGGGGAGAGGGTTTGGGAGTAGCAGATGAGGGGAAAAGGGAACGGAGGTCTGGAGCAGCCTGGAAGAGCTCTGCATCACACGGTCCTCCGGTCAGCCCCTGAGCACAAGCCCACCACCGCGGGCATGGAGGAGGGCATTAGGCTGTGCTACGGTAATTAAGTGTGGATCGTGCATCCTGGATGCTTAAATCTAAATCTGTTTAATTGAGTTTTAATTAAAGCTGCTTTGAGTCGCCTTAAATCTGTGCTCCTTCAGTTCTCTGGGAAGATTTTAACTGCAGAGGTAGGATGCTATCTCACAGAGGCAGGACAGTTTGAGCTGGTTAATTGTTAAGTGCATGTGAAAACCTAAATATGCTGACCCAAATGCAGCTCTTGAAAAGGGCTCTATTCAGTGCCCTTGGAAATGAGAGAGCCCAATTGCTCCAGGAACGGAGTCCCGCGCGACTGGAGACGTTCAGCCTCACAACTCTGTCCCAAGTTCAAGGGACACGTTGTGTCCCTGTTTTCTCCAATGTAAATAAATGGTTCTGTGTATCCCAAAGAAAACCAACCCTACCAGAATGCTCCATTGCACAAATAAAAGGGAAAGGCTAAGAAAAAGACCAAATAACATCAATTAGCTCCGTTACTGAACAATTGGAAAGCACTTAGTGATAGGAATGCGTACAAAATAAGATAGAGCAGGACACCAGTAGCACCAACACTAATGTAAATTTGGTGTGACTCCAGCATCTGACTTGCCTTTTGCACTGCAGATATAGTGAAGCATTTTAAGGGAATGATGCTTCCCTATTAATCATTTATAATATCAATAGGGTATTTCTTGTAAGAGGGTTTTTTTTGTGTGTGTGTACACTGAACATTATGGGTGTTCAATTATAATAAAACATTGAAAAGTATTTGCTTCTAGCTAGGGAGAAAGATTTCCAGAGACGTTTCTCTTAACATGGAAAGTGAAAAGTCATTTACCCTAAGGATATACATTAACATGCTACCAGTTAAGAGACCATAACGTTCTCAAGTGATTTCTGAAAATTTTAAGAACCTTAGCATGAGATGGTAAATTATTATCTCGTAATAAGGTGTTTGTGCATAGTTTGTCATGTTTTTTTAATACTTAATAAGAATTAATGAGAACAATAATGATATAGGATACTCTCAAAATGGCCAGAATGGATGGAATACTTCCATCCGCCTTCGTTTCACACTGGTAACGTGTTTTTCACTCCCCTTGTTTGAAAGAGAAGACTAGAGCGTGCCACTGTGAACCTCTGTTTACTGTGTTTCTCTTTACTGAGGGTTTTCTGCTGTAAGTCATAGCTGGACCATCACACTAGTGGACTAAATTACAAAGGCAGGGCTTTAAAATGTAGTTATTTTTATACCACATCTGTAACACCAGGCTCAAGCAGAACCCCGGGGACCTGGTTGTGTAAGGCAGTGGTTTCAGAGGTGTAGAAAGCTGCACTTGCCAGTAATTTACAGCAACACATTTTCAAGCAACAAATACAGATCTAGACAACGTATAAACCATAACTCAAGTGCCTACATTTGCATTTTAATAAACAACTAAATGAAAGCACCAAAAATCAAAGTTGCAATAAAAAAAATACCACCTGACTTAACTTGGAGCTCGGCCAGGACCTCCAAAGGCTGAGCCAAAGACCGGGCAGAGCAACAAGGATGCATATTTTGGTGTGGGGATGCTGGAGAGGGCAGCTGGGTGCACCGTGGCCAGTCCTGAGTCAATTCAGGAGACAGTTCCCAAAATCTTGGTTCCCTGCTATTTCCATTCCCCATGGTTGGCTACGTCTGAGGAACATCAAGGAACATTGCACCAAATCAGGGAAATACAGGGTTGGAGGTGCCACACGAAGCCCAGAGAGGATTTCCCTTTCCTGTAGGTCTCGTGAGGATTGCAGGAGAAGTGAACGTCTCCAGCCCCAACCCCTCAGTCCTCTCCAAGGGGAGATGAGCACTTTCAGGGGAAGCACCCAAAAAAAAAGGAGACCCATGGTCAGCATGGAAAGAGATGCCAAATGTTCCCTTCCCAGAAAGGCATGTTGTGCCCAAGTTACACACAACACCTCCAGGAGCCTCTTGGGCTGTATTTGATACACCTCAAACACACCAGTTTGGGGTCTTCACCCCAGGCTGATAAGTTCTGTCAGTAGCAAAGAGGAAGAATGTGTTTATCTCATGTAAAAAAGATTAGATATTATTGAATTACAGAAAGTACTGACCTCATATATGTCCTATAATTTTTTCCCTTAATGTGTGTGAAGAGATCACCATTAGAGATATACAGTCTCCATACAGTAAACAGTGATTATTGAAAAGGTGTTTCCTGTCTCTGTGCTCATTTAAGCCATTTTCTGTAAAAACTCAACTGAGAATTTCCTAAAGAGACTAATACTGCCAGACCAGTTTAATCCCTGTTTGCTTCATCTACATTTCTAAGTCTCAAAATGATTTGATTAGTAACCAATGTTACAGCACATGTGGATTACTGTCCTAATAAGACAACAATTTGTTTTATCAGGATTTTAAAAGAGTTTGCAAAACTCCTTTGTCCTGGCCCAGTCCTTAGCCATTCAGCTGGACCAACGGAGGCTCATGTGTTTGTGAAACAGACTTGTTTCTAAGCACATTTATTGAGTTTTTGCACTAGGGAAATGGAGGCTTTTGAAAATCTTTCTGCTGCCCCTCTAGAGCACAGTGTATCATGAACCACTGTCATCCAAACAGAAATGGGTTTGGTTTTTCAATAAATATATTCATAAATGTATTGGACACAAGGACAGAAACAGCAATCTCTCCCGACTTCTTGCAAAGCGCAAGGAGCTGCTGTGCTGGGGTTGGTCTGTGTGACTGGATTCAGCCCCACACTCCCAGAGGCTCTGCAGAGCCCAGCTTTCCATCAGCATATTCACTTCTGCAAATCCGAGCCACTAATTCTATTGGCAGAAAATGACACAAGACTTGGTCAATTCTGCTCTAGGGAAAAACAACTGTCTCAGACAGCGCTCATATTTAGCATGATACTTCCTCAGTTTTCTCCACGTTCTCTTTGAAACCTGAACAAAGCTGTCGATTTTAGCATGAAAGATAACCAGAGTAGCTGTCTTCCCCATTTCAACAGCAGAACAGTCACCAGTCACCTTGGAGTCGTTACGTGTACATTAAGGGCACTGGTTTGTGCCAGTCTCACTGGCATCCCTGCAAAGGAACAATTGCGCCTCATTCTGCAAAACTTTGCTATTGAAATAAAAAAAATGTGTCTTATTATTGGAGTCATGGGAAGTGGGAACAGAGTGATGTTAGGTTTGTAGTCCACTGGGGATGAACTGGAAAAGAAGCTGGAGGTGGCAAAGAAGATCCTGGGGAGACAGAGCTCAGGCAATACCTCTCATGAGGCCTCCATGGACTCCAGTGACTCTGCATCAAACTGAGTTGGGAGAGCAGAAAAAAGGTGGACTAAGAAATTAAGATTTTTTTTAAAGCAGCAAAGGATGAAGACAGAAAAATTATAAGGCCATGCCAGAAAGAAATACAATATGAAGAAGTAACACCTTGTCTTCTGTCTCTAACTTACAGCATAGACTTCAGATCATCTGGGAAATACCTTGGACTGCTGTAGCACAAGCTGTCACAGAGGCTGATACATCATAGAATCATATCACAGAATCACAAACTGGTTTGGGTTGGAAGGGACCTTAAAGATCATCCAGTTCCACCCCGCCCTGCCATGGGCAGGGACACCCTCCACTAGACCAGGTTGCTCCAAGCCTCATCCAGCCTGGCCTTGAACACTTCCAGGGATGGGGCACCCACAGCTTCTCTGGGCAACCTGTTCCAGTGCCTCACCACCCTCTCCAGGAAGAATTTCTTCCTGATATCCAATCTAAATCTCCCTGCTTTCAGTTTAAACCCGTTACCCCTTGTCCTGTCACTACAGGCCCTTGGAAAAAGTCCCCCCCAGCTTCCTTGTAGCCCCTTCAGGTACTGGAAGGTGCTATAAGGTCTCCCCGGAGCCTTCTCTTCTCCAGGCTGAACAAGCCCAACTCTCTCAGCCTGTCCCCGTAGCAGAGGGGCTCCAGCCCTCTGAGCATCTTTATGGCCTCCTCTGGACTCGCTCCAACTGGTCTATATCTTTCTTATGTTGGGGGCTCCACAGCTGCACACAGCACTCCAGGTAGGGTCTCACGAGAGCAGAGTGGCAGAATCCCTTCCCTTGACCTGCTGATGACACTTATTCTCTTGCAAGCGGTGGCCCAGGAGGCCAGATCGTAGGTGCAGGCAGACCCTGCCCAAGGTCCAACCCCTGCGGTTTTGTGACCGTGTCAGCATATCAGTTGTCCTGACAAGCAAGCTACTGCAAAGCAAAGTTGGAAATTTGGCTGGAGCACAGGCAACGCAGACTGGCAGAGCAGACAGCAGTCCAAAATAGTATTTTGAAGGCCGTGGGTGCTGCAACAGAAAGTCCGCCCCAAACCTGGCTGCTCCCAAGCAGCCCCAAATCTGGCAGCACTAAGACAGTTGTGACCTGGTGGGACCGACAAGGAGTGAACCCTCACAGATATTCATGCAGGCACCTCCTGGCTGCAAATACTGCCAATCCTCTGCTGCTTTCCCAAGAAGTACCTTGCTGCCACGGCTGGAGCAGGAGGACAGCCCTCCTACAGATACTTTGTCCCGTGAGAAGTGACTGAGACCCTGACTCCATATTAGTTTTTATGCATGGCTGAAAAGCAAGGAAATTAAATATCCCTGAAATATTCTGGATAGTTGGTTTAGAACTGAATTAACCTTGAAAAAAATACCAATTTTTGCATGAACTAAGTCTGTTTGAGTTCTAACACCCAAAGGGATCTGGGCTTTGCCAAATTCCAGCTGGCACCCTTATTGCCATGTCTGACCACAAAGGTATCATTACTGGTGCGAGCTCATCAGTTACTGACCTCCTGGCCCTTCCAGATCTTTATCTCAGTTTCCTCGGTTGAAAGGGAACACCATCAAGAGAGGAATCATGCAGTGTGAGGCTGAGCTTCACAAGAAGTTCCAGGTAAAACCCCTTCATCTGATTTCTGTTTCTGATGACTTCCTTATTTACAGCCATTTCTCAGCTGTATCCTTTAAAAATTCCTTGAGGGAAAAGTATACCCTGTAAAATTAGAGTTATCCTTGATACTCTTCAAAGGTTGAGTGTAACACGAGTGATTTGCTCATTTCTTTCCTTCCCACACATGAAGATAAGAGACACTGTATTCAACATTATTTTCAAACACAGACACTTCATATTCTGGTCCTCAAAAGTAGCACACCCCTTTCTTTCTTTCTTTCTTTGAGGCAGTACAGAAAAAACAGGGAAGGACAAGGTTTTTTGAGGACTACCTCCAGGAGCAGAGGATAAAATGCAGTGCCCAAAATGGGTCAGTTATTAAAAAGGAACAAGAACAAGAGAAAACCAGGAGTAACAAGCAAAGGGCAGGGGAGGACAACCCGCTGTCGAACAGAAGTCTGACTAATGGCTGGGCCTGACAGAAGGCACAGACATTAAACAGACGGGCTGGAAAGCCAAGCGAAAGGCCAAAACAGCCGTGTTGCAGTGCTGCATCCCGAGACGGCCCCCCAGTACCTGGGGCGACTCAAAGTCATCACCCCCATGCCCATCCTGCAAAGGCAGCCACAGCATTTCTTTCTGGAGGGGAAAAGGACATCAGAAACCCTTTGAATTTAAACAGCAAATGTGTAACAACACACATACACATGCGTATATCCCTTGCTTGAGGATACAATTGGTTCAGAGGCCACGTGTGATTCGAGTAACTGCGTAATTCAGAGCGCCAAACTGATGTGACTGTGACAGGTAATTTCATTAAAAAATTAAAAAATATAGAATCGCCAGGTTTTTCAAGCGAAGACTTGCAGGGTCAATAAGGAATTCACAAGAGCTCAGTGAAAAACAAAACCTCAAACCCAAGAGCTGCTGCCAGCTGACAAGAGCAGCCTGGAATTATTTGTCTCAATTAGTTACATTTGTGATTTCACTTTCCCCGGGGTGGCTTTTTGTATGTTTACAAAGTAGCTTCCTTAAACCCTTAAATTTTGACAGAACAGCTGAATGTCAAGGCTCTCAATTTATATTACTTTTTCTTTCACCGATTTCGTAGGAGAACACGAGCACATCATTTCAGCACTCAGGTTTCTGTTTCTCCAGATATTCAATAGATTATTAATAAGGCGAATTAATGTTTTTATGGTAATTCAGGTTACATAAATTGATGATGCTGTGCAAGTGGAAAAATAATTAGTATGAGACCTCCTGGTACCCACAAACCTCAGAGCAATTGTGGCTGTAGAAGGTCATTGGTTTTTCTTTACTGTAGAATTTGTAGATTAATGGATTGAGACCTTTTTTTCTTGCTGTTATTGGTTTTATCTATGTGGGAGCTGTAAGAGGCTGTGGCTACTTCTTGCTTTCCAGAAATACTGCCTGTTCCAGCACAACAGTTTTTATATTTCTGTTGGTTGGTGTAAGGCTGCGCCTATTTGCCCTTGATTATGTGTTTAATTAGGTCTACAATATTCCATAATTAATCTCTTAAACAAGATCTGAAATGGAGATTAGTTCTCGTTAGGATTCTCAGCTTACTCATCCATTTTTACTACATGAAAGAGCCATTGCATTTATCTCAGATACTCTGTTAAGTCTTCCTGCTGTTACCCTAGTCCAAACATTTCTTCCAACCAAAATGTACTAAAAAAGTTTGGCAATTAAAAAAAAAAAATAAAAAGCAGCTAAGGACATTCTGAGATGGGAAGGATTTTCTCTCCAGCCAGGCTCACACCTATGAATTTTTGTCTCCTGCATGCCCTTCATTCCCATTGAAGCAAAAGAGAAAACAGCCTGCGTGATCGCTCTGCTGCAGATTTTCCCTCTTTCCACCCCAGCTCCCAGCCTGAATGCGCTTTGTCTAGGCTGCTGCTTTGATGTTGCATCAGGCAGCTCTGAAACAATAACTTGAAGGCAGCGTTGAAGCCAGCCAAGGGTAAAACACCCAGCTGCTACTGCGCACTTGCGCAGATACGTGCCATGGCCTTGCAGGGAAGCTGGACACGGCCACATAAACCCCCAAATTCGACACCACGGGCTGCCTGGCCGCCTCTGGCAAGGAGCTCTGCGAAAGCCGGGCAGGAGCAAAGCTCCATCCTCCCGTTTTGAACTACTGTGAGCACAAAGAGGATGGGTACAGCCCTGCCAGAGTGGCCGTCACGTGTTGTTTTCAAACAACGAAGGATTGAGAGAGGGGGAAAATAGTTGTTTGCATGTGTGCATCTGTCAATGAGGGAGCTTAAGTTGGGGATGAGAGACGAGTGCTGGAGAGGCACTCAGGGAGATTAAGTGTAGCAGATTTATAGGTGAAATCTGGTTAGTGTTGATGGAAAAGGTTGTGGGGGAGATGTTCAAAAGCACATGTGGGAGGAGACTGCTTGCATACTATTGATTTTCTATTTTGGTGCCTCACTCTCATCGCTGTATGACAGCCTTGTGAAGCGCTGGAGCTCCTGGGGATACTGGAAGATGCCCATGAAGCAAGCAGGTTGATGAGTCAGTGCTGACACCACCATCCACTGCAGAAAGGGAAGGGGGGGAACTATGGGAAAGACACCCCCATTCTCCCCATATTGCAATGTGAATGCAACACATTGGTCCCTACTTCCCGCACGTTTTCCAAACAAGTAGTAGCTCATGTGGAGGTCAAAGAGGAGGTGTATCATCCGAGAGCTGTTTCAGCTCTGCAAGCAGGAGTCATCGCTGCATCAGGGACCACTGGTAGAGGGGAGTGCAGCCCCTGAGTCCACTTTCCCTGTGATTAACCCATCCTCATCTGCAGGCAGTCCAGTCTGATGGCACCCAAGCACTACCAGCAGACACAGGGCTGCAGCAAGTGCCAACGCTCATGAAGGGAGGAGAGGGGGATGTCAAAGCAGGAATGGCTTTAGCAAAGCTCTGAACCAGGGGCACTACAGCTCTTTGCTTACTGTCAGGAAACAGCAGCTGCTGCTCCACCACGTGCACTTTGGGTTTTTTTCTGAAGGCAGAAAAATAAAGTAGGTCACTATTTTATTTGCCAGAAGCAGAGATTAAGGATATTAGGAAAGGGGACGGCATAGTGTAAGCTGCTGATGAAAACACTGGAGATCCAGCCTTCATGGGTTTATATATCACATGAATGAGAAACTCAGTTGCTGACATGAAAAACAGAGATCATATTCAGATACTACATGAAGAAGAGATGTCGGGTGTGCTAGGAATATAGGAAAAGATGCATTAATTAGAAGCTATTAAAGCAAAGATGTAAGGTTTCTGGCTTTTGAAAAAACAACAGTAGACAAAGTAGAAAAATATTAGCTGTCACAGAGGTTGAAGAGTGCTAATCGCGTCCTTGTTTGTTTTCCTTAAGAAGCCTCTGTTTCTAAAGCACTGCACACCTACAAAGCCTTTTCAAGATGATGAGAGCTGTGTGTAACCAAAAGCATTTAAGATGACTAAACTAGAGCAGGGACCAGCAGGCTGTTCTGTAGGGCCACTGCTATAAATTCATAGCCATTAGACACACCAAGCATTGTCACATGCAAAGGACTGGGCGGTTTTGCTGTTAAATCTTTGCATACTGAGAGATAATTGTTCATGCTCCCTGTTCAGGCATGTCCCATCCAGCAAGAAATAGGGAACATTATACCCAAGACAAGTCCAATTACAAACAATTGGCAAATTCTAGGAAAATGGGAGAACATCTTGATTTTTCTAATAAGAAAAGAAGAATAAAAGACATTCACTGAGGAGCTACAGGAGATCATATGCACAAATTATACAATGCAACAAAAATTTGTACACAACTCTCATAAGTATGAATTATATATTTCAGTGAAGTGTATAATTTGAAACCTTGAAGTTCTCTCTCCCTTAGACTCCTCTCTTGCGACTGTCCCCACGGACTTGTCCTTACACCGAAAGGAGGCAGTAGCACGTGTTCAAAGCAGTGAAAGTGTTCAGAAGACACCCCAGCAGCATTTCATTATTTGGTCGTCTCATGAGCAAGCGTGTCAAAGAGGAACCAAAGTTTTTGCAAGTGGTCGGAAGGCTGCAAGACCACCACACTCATTTCCATCGGTGACAAAGTAAGGATTAGAGATGAGACATTATTAGAACATGTAGTGCGTTAGGCAACACCCCAAAGGAAGTGAGGACAGAGAGTGGCAAGATTTATCTGTAAATAGTTATTTCAGGGGGTTTTTTCCATTTCTAAATCCCCTTCTCTACATTGCCTACAGGGGAATCCAGGTCACCCAATATCTGGACACAGGCATTTAGATACATCTACTCCACACCCTTGTCCTGGCCACCCTGTGTCACAGGGGAGAGAGGACTGCAGCCATGCTACAGGCAAGCTGGGGAAGGTGCAGTGGCAGGAGGCCAGGCCCGAGGACATTCAACATGACAACCCATCAGGAGAAGCAGGCAGCTCCCGTTAGCAGCACAATCTGAACTCAGTTTCGGTACGTGCTTTGCCAAAGGCAGAGAAATCAGGGTCCTTGATGTTATTTATCTGATTCTGAACAGCTTGGGGGGAAATTTTTTATTATTCTCATCCTCATTAACTACTGCTTAATTTTGTACTTTCCAGTTCCTCCTAGGTCTCTAGACACAACAACCTTGATTCTTCTGTTTACAAAGGAAAGCTAATGTGTTAAAACTATGTATTGACCTTCCATCCACTTCAGAATTTTGTTTTACGTGAAGTTCTTCTGATTCTTACTCAGTTTTGCCTCACAGGCTAATGGAAGAGGAAAATTTAGTATCTTGGTTTTCACTGGTACTTATCTTTAACATTTTTTTCTTAGCTGATAGATCTGCTGGAACTGGTAGTAAGGGGGAATGCTACTGTCGAGCTTCTGAGGAACTTTTTCTCCTTTAGAAGTTTTTTAAGACATAACAAATATCACCCATCATAGATTAAAACCAGCAACTTAGCATAAAATATTCAGACTGTGCCAACACTGGAGAGCTTCATCTGCCAGCTGTATGCTGCTGTTCTAATCATCTAGATATAGTATTGCCATCCTGCCTGTTGATAGAAATTTTATGCAGTTTGGGAGGAATTGTTATTCATTGTGATTTTAGTACCTCTTCATGGATTAATTGTAGATATTTTCCAGATAATACTATTAGAAAATAGAATTATCTATAGATCAAGTTTCAGGGCCCTCAGTGAAATTGGTCCATATAAATGCCACATAAAATAAGACTGAATCTTTGACCTGAATAGATTGCAACCTAAGCAAACCAAAGGGAGAATTGATGAAAAGAGGATATTATCTCAGTTTTCCACAGGCAAACGGGAGTAACACAGAGATTAAAAGACTTATCTGAGGTCAGAGAGAGCCTGCAGCAGACCCTGCCATCCAACTCACATCTCCCGAAGTTCCAGGTTTAACTATGAAGCCATCTTCCCACTCTCATACAATCATATGAGATAATTTAAAAAAGCTAGAGAATTATCCCTCGGTTTATTACAGTCTGGAAATTATTACAATATCTCTAAGAGAAACCAAATATCTTTCTGTGAATCACATATCTGTTAGTAATTTAACAGTTTTTCCAGAGAGCTGGGGCACAATAATTTATTTTTTTTTTTGGTTGCTCTGCCTAAAGAATCTGGCATATAGGAATGCTTACAAACTACTTCAGATGCTTCGGTGAAATCAAGTCACATAATTCACATCATTTATTGTGTTGGATTGGCCACATCTTGTGCCACATAAAAAGGAAATAATACTGCTTTCTGTAGCAATTGCTACATTATTCCACACTTACCCTGGAGTAAATCTCCTTCAGAGAGACCAAAATTAATAGGTAACAAAATAGTATCTTCAGTGTATGGCACAATTGCTGGCCATCACACAGAAGGAAATTTATATCTGTGTGTTTCAGACTCTGCATTTTGGGAGAGGAAGCTTTCCTACATGTCCAAGGGAATGAAAGCCTTAGCTGAACCCAGCATGTGAGGCTTCATCACCAGTGAGGAACACCTCAGTGTAGTCAGTCCTACAGCCGCTGCTCTTCCCTTTCCCAGTGCAATGTATTCAACTACAGGCACCGCTTCTTGCCCTCAGACCTTGGTATATCTCTGGCATGGTGACACACTTGGAACGTGCCTTGGAAGTAATGATGACCCAACACCAGCATCACTAAGCCCTTTGGGAAACAGGTTGGGGGGGAACAATACGGCCTTGAGGACATCACAGGTTAAGCACACAAAGCGTGACTGAAGGCAAGCTTTAGTCATCTGTCAAGGAGACACTGAAGGTGAGAGAGGGCTGCTTTCTGCTGCAGCCCTGCTCAGCCCAGCAGTCAGCCTGAGAGCCGGGACAGGCCTGCCACAGAGGCCTCTGCCCAAACCCACCCAGGGCTGTGAGGAAAACGAAGTGGGGGCTCCCATTTCACATGAAACTCTTTATCAGTTAATTGATAGCTAAAAAGCAAGAGGCAGAACTTGGTACCTGACCTCCTTGCATCTTTCCCCAAGCACCAGCATGTCTTGGCAGCAGTCTCTAACCAGCTCCCTGCTCAGCACACCAGTTTTTTGAATCCTGTTCTTCAGTTTCTCTTGCCAGCCAGGCAAACCCATGTCCTGGCTGCAGCCCAAGCTCTGCTACCAGTAGGCTGAGACCTCAGTCTCTGGCATCTATTAGTGTCCTGCGAGTCCCTCAAGTCTCCATGAGCAGCACAGTGTGTCCAAGTGCCTCGCAAGGCTCCAGTGCTGCTCTGGGTGCCACTGCCGTGAAGTGCTCCATCAGATATCCACTGCGATGGTGGACACCCAGGCTCCTTGCCCCTTCACTTTCCCAGACACGTTTTTGAGCTACTCCAAGTTCTAGACCTTTATAAGCAACGGGGACATGACTCACCGTGCCTGACCTCACACATGACGGAGTGGGTCACCCGAGGCTCCCTGCACAGTCAAGTGACAGAAATGGGTGTTTTCACCATGTGGTTCCCACGGCCTACTGCAGATGTGCACCTTAGCCGAAGGGCAGCTGTGCACCAGCTGTTCTTCTGTGCAAGGAGCCAAGGGTGAGCAGCTCAGGGGCGATGCCTGCACAGGAGCGGGCACATAAAGCTGGAGATGGGTCCCACGGGGTGCCACCAGGACCTGGGTGCATGCCAGCAGCTTGTGATTCCTCCTTCAGGTTTGCTGGAAAGAGTGCTCAAGGGTTTTAGTCATTTACACGGATGCTCATGGCTCAAGTGGGCAGAGTAATTTCATCTCTTTCCATTGCTTTTCTGTGATTTACAGCTTTGATGTGTATTTCTGCATTGCCTCTGTTTTATTAAACTAGTGCCAGGATCTCTTGAGGCAACTTTAAAACACTTTGCACAACTAACCTAGCATTACTTGCTTGCTCAAGTTCTCAGATGAAATTCAGTTTTATTCCACTCACCCCTTCTAGCCAGTACAAATCCATTCTGGAAATGACTGAGAATTTCAGGATTGATGAACTGTTCACTGACCATCATTATTCTGCAGGTTTTCAGTTCTATTTGTAGTCTTACAGGACTTGATAAAAAAAAAAAAATCAGTGAGCATCTTCCCAAAGAAGTTTCACAGAAGGCTTTCCCTGCTGTATTTGTGGCTTTCAGTTTTAAATAAAATCTGTTTTTCAGAAATCAACTTATCCAACTAAATAAAGTCTGATAAGACATAACCAACTACATATTAAACTCTACAAAAATGGCAGCAAGAAGGTAAAAGGGCAGTTACTATTATCTTTGTACTATGGAAAAGAAAGAAGTAATTTGATTTATTGGTACTTTAAGCATTACAGCCAAAAATGATAACATAACAGCAGCATAAGTGCATTATGTAAGTAGCCTCAGACTCTTTCCATACTTCTGACTCAGTCTAGATGGCACATAAAAGCTCATTGACGAGGACAACAGTGAGTGCGTGTCTCCAATTGCACTGTCACTTGAATGGCAGTAAAAACAAGGAACTAAACAGTCTTGAGAGCTGCCTCTCAAACGCAGATTAACCATAGCCAGTATTTCAATTTACAAGTCACCAGAAAGACCAGTTCCAAATATTTTATGTTCTAGTAACAAGATATACTCAGCTTTGATAGAGTTTTTCTGTGGAGGCTGCTCTATCTAAGTCCCTATTCTGCTTAGCTTTATGCCCAGAGAGCCAGGTCCCTAACGAAGAGGAAGTAGCTGGATGAATATGTCACTAATGCATTTCTGTGCCGAACCCTTCACCCTCAATGAAGGTTTAAAAGTGACGTGAGGCTTCATTTAGTCTGTTAATATGAACCAGAGTATAAAGGCTTGACAACTCCCTCTCCTAAGCCTCAGTCTGTTCAAAGACTTACATTCCAGAATGGGCAATTAAAGCATTGTGGAATACATCACTATCATAAATTACATTTTTTGATGGATATTAATAAAAATATTTCACAACAAAGTAAAAAAAAAAAATAGAAAAAGCAAGAGGTTGTGAATATATCACTTCCTTCACCCAAAACAAGTCACTGCCTCTGCAGAGCATCCAGGTAGGAGTATCAAGACAATGGATCATCTTGAAACAAGCCCTGCATGCAGGAAACCATCCTGTTCCTAACAGTGGCAAATACTGAGGTCAGTGGTCATTGTTCAGAGAAGCATTACTTACCCGCTTCAGGAAGTGTGAATCCACTCCCAAGAAAAATATTTTTAAAATTACACCAAACACACGGTATTATTTTCAGAATTAAGCCGAAAGATTTTTTTTTTCTTAAAACTATATGAATTAAAAAGATGTTTTACACAAAGTGCTACATTTGATTAAAAAAACCCTATTCAACAGACATATCTTGGATGTTTTTTTCTTCTACAGAGCATATAGCATTAGAGCTGAATACATGATATTTATTATCCTAAGTGGAAAACTCAATTTAGTCCAACCTTTACCAGAGAGCTGGGAGGGGAGTTTTTCCTTAATTTGGAAACTGGAATTAACATAAGTCGTGGAAAAGGTAAACATGATTTAACAGTGAGGCCAAAAGTCTCTCTGGAGCTGGTAGAGACACCGTGGTGTGGCTGTAGTTCTGTTTAATGGCCCAAACCCTGCTAGAAAACCAAGTTCCCTTGACCTTGTAAGACCTGGGATTTCTTAGCTCTTTCTAGGCTGTGATTACCAATTTCTAAAAACCTCCCCAGGGAAAGAGCACGTCCTCAAGGCACATGCTGCTGTTTAACTAACACTAAAGGCACCCCATTATCCGTCACACGAATAAGCCTACAAAGCAACGGACGGAGCACGAGCAGCACAGCTTCAGAACACGTTTTAATTGCAGTAAATCAGAGCAGCTCCCTAATCCTCACAACGGCAGAGCACCACACTCTTCACATCCTCAAGTGCTGCTCTTTCAGCACTTGCTTAATGGTCCTTTTCAGAAGGGGGTGAGCTCATTAGCTCTTCTGCAGACCTGCCATAATACCAGTTTCCAAATTACCGGACTCAGAGCAAGCACGGGGTACTGCCACTGGAAATCCCAAAGGGTGGGTTTCTACCTTCCTGACGTGGATAGCTGTTACCAAGACAAGCAGCTCAGTAGTAAACCACTGTCCCTTGGCTGACCTCTGCAGCTACGTATGAGCAGCTCTCCTCAGCCTCAGTTGCCTTGGAGTCTGAATACAGGCAGATAAGAGAGAAAAGGCAAGACAATAGCAGAAATCACCAAAAACTGAATAGCCACTAACCACAACAGAGCATACAGGGCTCAGTGCAGATCTGCAGACAGGGGAGTAGTCTCTGCCAAGTAGTGCTCTTTAAATAAACTTTTGGCAAGACTTTAGGATAGCAAAGCAGAATTTTACATATGGATTCTCGTCTTGAAATAGAACCAGCCAAACTGAGACCCAGGAATTTGAACTTTTAGGGCTATATATAACTCAGTTATAGGGTTATATAAATAGCTGAATTCCTCCATACATTACAATACCTCAAACACCAACACGTTAAAGTAGTTCTTATTCCTAACACTAATCCTTCCCCCACTGCTGAACTCCAGCTGACCAGCCTTTCTCCTGCAACTGTCTAAGTAGAAATTAATTCTCTTACAACCTCATGATCTGCTCTTGGTATGTGATCTCCTCCACATGATCTCTGCTTGAGAAGCAGCTCTTCTTCCCTTTTCTTGGTTTGTGTCAGGAAATACCCAGATACCAGTTATCTCTCTGCTCCCAGGCTGTCCTTTGGCAATGTGCAAGGACCTGTGTGCTATGGGACACAAGCAGCAACAAAGGATTAGAGTGCAGGTTTTTACAGCTACCAAAACCTCAGTGCTCTCTTCTGCACCATACTGCACAAAATTCATAGTGATGGTTACATCCAGTTGTGCTCTGTGTTCCCTCTTTACATTTCCCTGCCCCAAAACGTATTCACCATCCAAAGTTAACTCACCACAAATTGTTAGAGAACTACTACATTAACATTTACAAAGCTTTATCTTGATAAAGCACCACTAAGTGCCTCTCCAGAGACACTACTAACCACACACCTCTGCCATTCTAGCTGCATTCACACTAGGATTTAAATCACCTATGACGTAGAGTTACAAACCAAACCCCTTCTTAAACGTAGATTTAAGATATACATAAGCAATCCTTGTTCTTCCACTAATCATTCCCTTCCAGTATGCTTCCTAACAGCTGTCAGTAGTCTCCTTTGACATTCCCTGCACCCACAATGAGCATTTAACAGCCATTCAGATATATGACATAATAGCAATTAGAACATTTTTCCTGCTCCTGTGCCGTCCTTATCACACTCAAAAGGAAAAAGAAAGTAATCAAAATCATTATCCTATCACGGTAGTCACACTTTAACCTCTCAAATATGTTGTTGACTAATGGGAAACTTGCATGTCACCAGATAACCTAGGAACATCAAATGACAATGCATACGTGAAGACCAGTAAACGAGCAGAAAAGCAAGCACTTGTTTCGTTAAGAATCATTTCTTCCACCAGCATACTGCTAAAAACAAGTTTATTAAAGCTTAGAGAGGGATTAGAAAATAAAGGATCTAGTTGCTGAGAGCGTTCCCCCCCCTAAAGCATTCTCACATGAATCTCAAACAGAGCACTAAGCTGCGCCAGTCTCGTGCTTTCGCAGGGACTCAGCCAGAGCAGCTACTACCACAGCTGAAGAATGTTTCTGAGCAACAGGCACACTCCAGAACACCCAGGGAACAGCCCCATCCTCTGCCAAGCCATATTTTTGTAATAACACATCCACTGGTAGTGCTTTAGCCAGGGCAGCTTCAGGGCATGGAAATTAAACACGGAGATGACAACAACGTTTTTGCATCAAACTCTGGAACTAGCTCAGCCACTGTACTACCAGCCCTTCCTCCTCACAGCCCACTGTGACCATCACAAAGGTCAGGAACAACATACACATCTCCTTTTCTCATGGAATCATAGATTGGCTTGGGTTGGAAGGGACCTTAAAGACCATCCAGTTCCAACCCCCCTGCCATGGGCAGGGACACCCTCCACTAGACCAGGTTGCTCCAAGCCTCATCCAGCCTGGCCTTGAACACTTCCAGGGATGGGGCACCCACAGCTTCTCTGGGCAACCTGTTCCAGTGCCTCATCACCCTCTCCATGAAGAATTTCTTCCTGATATCTAATCTAAATCTCCCCGCTTTCAGTTTAAACCCATTACCCCTTGTCCTGTCACTACAGGCCCTTGTAAAAAGTCCCTCCCCAGCTTCCTTGTAGGCCCCCTTCAGGCACTGGAAGGTGCTATAAGGTCTCCCCGGAGCCTTCTCTTCTCCAGGCTGAACAAGCCCAACTCTCTCAGCCTGTCCCCATAGCAGAGGTGCTCCAGCCCTCTGAGCATCTTCATGGCCTCCTCTGGACTCGCTCCAACTGGTCGATATCCTTCTTATGTTGGGGGCTCCACAGCTGGACACAGCACTGGAGGTGGGGTGCAGAGTAGCGCTACGAGAGCAGAGTAGAGGGGGAGAATCCCCTCCCTCGACCTGCTGGCCACACTTTTCCTGATACAGCCCAGGATACGGTTGGCTTTCTGGGCTGCCAGCACACACTGCAGGCTCATGTTCAGCCTCTCACCCACCAGTACCCCCAAGTCCTTCTCCTCAGGGCTGCCCTCAACCCATTCTCCACCCAGCCTGGACTTGTGCTTGGGATGGCCCCAACCCAGGTGCAGGACCTTGCACTTGGCCTTGTTGAACTCCATGAGGTTGGCACAGGCCCACCTCTCCAGCCTGTCCAGGTCCCTCTGGATGCCATCCCTTCCCTCCAGCATGTCGACCGCAGCACACAGCTTGGTGTCATTGACAAACTTGCTGAGGGTGCACTTGATGCCACCATCCATGTCACTGATGAAGATGTTAAACAGGACTGGTCCCAACACCGACCCCTGAGGTACACTGCTCATTATAGTGATGTTTGAACATTAAACATTGAATAAAATTTTCATTTTATGGATGAATCTTACCTGATACAGACTGTAGAGTACAGAAATGACTTGGCCTATTTATTACTTTCTTGAATGATCTGGTAACTCTAAGATATGGGAGACCAGTTCAGCTTTGTGTTACTGACTTTAGACTGCTGTCTATTAATTAAGAGCTAAGTGTCAGGAGAAGAGAGCTCTGTGTTTACTTAGCATTACCATTACCCCTTACTTGATAATCCAGATTAGGGTGTACAGCAGCTCCAACAAATCTGGCTAGGACACTGTAGTAACTTCCTGAAAACACCAGGTTAAGTGACTTTTCTGTTTACTATTAAGAACTGTTTTCTTTAATTCTTAATTCTGAGGCTTCTTAAGGATCATACAGCTGTTTTCTTCATTTGGTAAATACAGCAATCATGTTTTGCCACAGTGGTAAAGCCCTCCCTAACTACTACTTGCTACACAATGCTTAAGCTTCTTTCAGCAGCTTTGTGCTCATTTTGTTACTTCACCCACACCCAAATCCATCTTCATCTGCACTGAGATCATAGTATGAGTATGTGCATGAACATGTTGATCCACACGTGCTTCTAATGCGTGGATGCTACTGGTTGTAGTGGAAGCGCGGTTTCATATATGCATACATAAGTGGAGGGCAGAGCAAAGTTAACTTCAGTTCTTACTATAGCCTAGAGGTTAATTTATTGTATTGACTTAGTCTGGGGGGCATTCATTGCCTCTACAGCTACAACCTGCCTAAGTGTAGGTGTTACTTGGAGTGTCCATATTTAACATGGCAATAGTCAGCACATGTGAGAATTAGCTGGCTACTGCACAGAATGCTTGAAGAGAAGCAAGTAGGACAGAAAAAAATATAAAGGCAAAAAGGCACCCCACCCAGAGTACTGCATCCAGCTCTGGGCCCCCCAACATAAGAAGGATATCGACCAGTTGGAGCGAGTCCAGAGGAGGCCACGAAGATGCTCCGAGGGCTGGAGCACTTGCTGTGGGGACAGGCTGAGAGAGTTGGGCTTGTTCAGCCTGGAGAAGAGAAGGCCCCAGGGAGACCTTACAGCACCTTCCAGTACCTGAAGGGGCTACAAGAAGGCTGGGGAGGGACTTTTTACAAGGGCCTGTAGTGACAGGACAAGGGGTAATGGGTTTAAATTGAAAGTGGGGAGATTTAGATTGGACATCAGGAAGAAATTCCTCCCAGAGAGGGTGGTGAGGCACTGGAACAGGTTGACCAGAGAAGCTGTGGATGCCCCATCCCTGGAAGTGTTCAAGGCCAGGCTGGATGAGGCTTGGAGCAACCTGGTCTAGTGGAGGGTGTCCCTGCCCATGGCAGGGGGGTTGGAACTGGATGGTCTTTGAGGTCCCTTCCAACCCAAACCAGTCTGTGATTCTATTTTAAATGGACTATTTAATGGCCAGTTAGATTGGCAATATTAAAGTATTTTATTTTAAGCTTTATGGATTTTCAAAACACGTACAAATAAAATACTTATTACAAAATTCCATTTGCTAAAGTTTCTTCAGGAATATACATCAAGCATGATCCCAGCACACAGATAAATGACTTTTACAGCGAGTGTTACAGAGCAATAAATGCTAGTGAAACAGCCAGTCTTTCCACAAACATTACAGTGAAAACCATTTTCTTTCCCTTTGCCACATCCAACATTTGATTTTATTGGGTTTTTGTTAATAGCCTGGTCTGAAGTTAAAATGTGTAAGTAAACTGACTGTGGAAGTCAACAGGCACTCAGAAGCCCTGAAAGGGAGAATAAGCGGTATTTTTCAAGTTCATTAGTTCAGGGGTAAAAATCCCTGAGAGACAGAAGACAAACCAACCCGTTTTCTTTGATGGAAAGATGTTTGTCAAGGGACATTGCCAACAGACAGCTATAAAGTCTGAGATTGAAGAGCAGCAGTGGGACAGCAAGGAAACCAAGGCGCAGTGCTAGGTAATGAGGGATGCCTTTGTGGGGCAGCATGGGACGTCACCGCAACTGCCTACTTGCAGGAAAGCATTCAGCAGAAATACACACAGAGATACAAAGCATGAGATAGGTACAAGCTAATCTTGTCATTAGGATGGGAAAGACTTTTATAGTACGTGTCAAAACCCCCATAATCCCACTTCATTATGAACAGTATACAACTGACCTCCAGAGTTAAACTATAAACAAGAATAAACAAAATATTGCACCCTAATTTCAAAGTCACCACCAGGACATTTATCACACGAAGCCAGTATATTAAGAAACAGATCCATATATATTTTCCGTTGCTTGATGCCAGTGAAGAATTGCTCAGCTACAAGTGTTGAACAGACCAGGTCACTGAATTCTCTGCGACCTGGCAGCGATTCAGAAGCAGCATGCCTCTGACCTTCCACCCAAAGTCCCTGAGCTGCTGCTGAGCATCACCACAGCTCTACCGCTTCTACTTTTTTGAGTCATACCCCAGCAGGGCCCCGTTCCTTGCTATATGTTGTGACAAGGGTCCCAACTACGTCCTCTTCCTTAAGCCTGTCATGCATACAGAGAAGTTGCACCACTGAACAATGATGTCATGCTGATTTTCGATGCCATTTGACACGTAGGCACGTCAAGCTAGCCAGATCAAACATCAGCTCACCCATGCTGTTCGCTATCCTGAGCCTTCACAACAGTGGAAGAAAACTGCAGTACTCCCAGGCTTTTGAAGCAACCGAAGCATTAAGAAGCCTGTTATATCTGACAGACAGGTATCGAGCACCACAATAAGCAAGACTCAGAGGAAAGTGTGGCATAAATGGTGAAATTAAGTCAAAGCAGACTTCATTCTAACCTCAGTATCTAATCCTAAAGGTCAATATAGGTTTCACAACCAGTATAGTTAAGCCTGTGATCAGCTACAGATTTAGAACTATTAGCAACTAAACAAGAGCTTTAAAAGCAACCTTTAAATTCTGACCTAAAGATCTATAATTCACTAGTGTGGAGGGATGATCTAGTTTGAAATCAGATTATCTTTGAACTGACTAGAAAGCAATCATCGTGTTTAGGCGAGGCCCTCACGCCAGCCACATTTGCTCAAGAGGAGAGCAGGACTCGACTCTGAAGAGAAGACCAGATGTTAAAATAGCACAGTACACGTGCTATCAACATTGAATTTGTTTATATTATGTCACTTAAGAGGACAGCAGTTTAGTCAAGCTACCCCAGCTCCACTTCAGCCCAACTGCACATCCAGTTATGAGCTTAGTTTAGCAGAACAGGAGCAGCAAGTTCTCAGAGAGATGCTGACGTGTTACGTTATCGAAAGGCCTCAGGGAAACAGCAGCTACAGAGGAGGAACACATCACCTTTCCCAGCAAGGCATTCTCCAGTGTGCTTATTCTGAGGAAGAGACATCAAACTGTCAGCTTGATTTGTGATAGCTTTCCCTCTAAAAGAGCATTATATTAGGGCATTTGTTCCACATAGGGATGCACGGTTTTATGGAAGGGCTGCTGTTCCAATTCTCTAAATGGAGTCTCCAGACTTCAGGCTTCTGCCCTAGATTTAGGTCACTAGTAATTGGACATGTGTGGAAAAATGCACCGGCTCAGTTCAGTGTTGCTTAATTAATTTCTTAGTCTGTTGATCTGGCAGCCATCCTACAAAACAGAACAGTTGGATATTTAAACCTGTATACATGATGACAATAGCAAGCCTCCCAAAAATAAGCCCAACTTTTTGGTACCAGTGGAATAAATACTTTAAATTGCCTGGAGGATGAAGTGAAGTGGTTTTAGTCACTCAGATGAGACTATCAGCTTGGTTAATTAAAAGGAACTGTTTCTCTTTTACAGTATTCGGATTGGAAAAAAGATCAAATGCAGCACAAAACAGAAAGCCAAAAGACTTTACCAAGACTTCAAGAAGCACAGCATCAGCAGCTGATGAAGTCTTGCAACCAATGGAGCACAACCAACCATAGCAACTTTCTGTCTGGGCCATAATATACTGGTGAGTGCACCAGCTACGTGTTAACGCCACAGCCTGAAAGAGTCCCACGCATCATTCCGAGCTGTACCGGGCACCTTTCAGTACTGTAACTGCTCATGAGGCAGAAAAGCTCATCCACCGAAATAAGAATTAAAATTCCTTCTGCTCCCAGAAGGTTTCTGCCACAGTTTTTTTTTTAGTCAATGCTTTTTAAACCCTTCTGGAAGGGCACAGAACAGCCCCACTGCGCTGAGTCCTGGCCGTCCTGCCAAGCTTTCTGTTGGAGCTTACTTCGTTACCATCTATTTACTTCACCACAGGTCCCATGTGCTTTAGGTTGTTTTGGCTTAAGCTTAAACAGCAAATGAGAAGAGACAGCTGCGCCCCTGCAGGAACTTTTCTCACTGGTGAGCCGGGGGGCTGAGTTGGCAGAGCTATCTGGACTTTGTAAGAAGGCTGCTCTACTAAACAGCCTCATAAAACTCTGTTCACGTTAACTGGAGTAAAATATTTACTGCAGATCAGGAAGTATTCTATTTTTTCCTGAAGAAACTGGTCCTATGCTTAGGCAGATGGTTTTACGGCATTTTAAAGCTGACCTAACATGCCTACCTTAATTTACAATAAAAAGGCATCCTGATTCCTTTCGCTAAGAAGCAAACTCCAACAATAAAAAGGGCCTGAAGACTGAAACAAACTCACTTTAACAGTACTGAAAGGGAACAGGTCTTCTCTTCAAAATCCTTGTATACAGGGGTACTCAGATGGTTGTTAAAGTAAAAACAACATACAACAATATTTGCAAAAAAGCTCAGTATAATCTTTTGAGTCTATAAACTCTAAACAATAAATATGAAAAGTGTACATGGCACACCAGAGCAGCTAAATGTCAAAACACAGGTACAAATCGGTAACACTTACCTACACTGTAATCAAGAAGTTTGTCACTCCTGTGACACAACACATGCTTAACATACAAGATGTTTTTCCAAAGGAAAACCACAGAACCAAGTCGACACAGAAGGTGAAACAACAAGGCACAAACCCTCTCTTGCTGCAACCCTGTAAGGCACCGCTGTGCAAACATGAAACTATCAAAACCTGTAGTGGGGAAATTCTAAACATGTTCCAGTGACTGGACGATGTATTTTGAAGATGACACTATGCTCGTATCTTTGGGAATAAAAATACTTACAAACCTTTATTTACACTTGTAGGCTTTTCAAAAACAAATTAGTGAAACAGGTGAATTAACACTCAAATACAGGAGTCACAAGTAATTTCTCCCAGACAGCTTCACAAGTGCAGCTTGATCATGACCTATCCCGGCCTTGTTAAGAGTCCTGGATCCAATTTGGCACAGAGGGAAACGCTGCCAATTAAGTCAAACTGTGTGTGGCGCACCAGTAATTTTAACAAAACAGGCTTCAGGGATGAGGATGAGAATAAACTCATCTTCACTTGTAGCCAAAAATCATTTAAATCTAGAGATAAAAGGTCAGTAACATTAATCTAACCTCATACCTATGGATCTTAATACCAAAGTTTATCATTCATACTTCTACTTAAGAACTGGGCACTGGCATTTTTCTTCCCTACACTGTTATCTGCTCAGAAAAAAATCCATCATGAGAAACTTCAGCCAAAATCATCTTCCTTGACTAGAAGGTTACAGGTACGTAATTAAGCTTACAAACCTTATGTTTCCTCCTTTTTTCTTATGTCCCAGGATCTCTTCTGCATCCTGCTTGAAGAAGTTTTTGTCTTCCAATTACATAAAAATCCTCAGACTCTACTGAAATAACTTAATATGCACAGGCTGGACAAGTTTTTACAAGATGAGAAGGGGGTTTCACTAAAACCTAAAATTTTCTTCTAATGAAAGATTCAGGAGGCGATTCAGGAGGCACTCAGTTTCTCAGGAGTTTGACACACAAACAACTTCTTTTTTGTACTTGGGAACAACGTCAGTAGACTACAATTCCAAAACTGCTTCTATTCTTGCAACTTGAATAACTGCAGAGCACATCATAAACAATCTGAATTAACTCGACAATTCAATTATAGGCTGAGTTTTGTTTTCTTACGTGACGTGTTTTACTCTTCTTACTCTACACTTCAATACCTTGCCACAAATCAACACACTCACGGTCAGACACAACCTGTAGTTTAAGTGATGCTAAACCTACTGAGCCGCCAGAGAAGAAAATCACGCCAACCTATATAATTTTAAACAACAGAGGAACTGGAAGAAAGAAGAGTCTTGGGTGATAAGTTCACATTCATATAGCTATTTGCCAAAAGGCTGTGCCAGCTTAGGCATGCTTCATTCCTTATATTCAGTCCTGTTTTAAGGAAATAACAATTTGATCAAATGCAATGTAAACAGAGCCAGGTAGACTGCAATAGTAAAGGACAATATTATTGATCTAACAGGTTTAAGGCCAGCTATTTAAGATTTCAAACATATCATAGTTTTCCATGGCACTTAATACACTGAAAGCTAGTACTGGGTGACATTAAATGAGGGTATACGTTTCACATGCTATATATACACATGTAGCTTCAGTTCCTAAACCAGAAAGTTCAAGTTTTCTTGCCCAAATGGAAATCAATCTGTGAAAGACCACCTGTGTTTTTCTATACTGAATAAAGTAGTATTACTGTTTGGATCAATTTAGTGCAAACTGACTTATGTCCAAAGACATACCGTTCGTGATTTTTAGTCACTACTTACCAAATGCCCCTATTTCTTTTAAAACACAACTACACCTCTTTTTGCCTTAAAAGAACAGCAAACACTTGACAATTAGCATGCTGTTCTAGTCTACATTAACAAAACTTGCTGATATACAAATCATGTTTTGGTCATGCAGCACAGACCCATCCTCAGAATAACCCATCTCTTCATTCAATCAGTCTAGAAGAGCACAGTGCCAAATTCTAATTAGCAGGTCATCCTGGCCACTCCGTACTCCAAGGTGACAACAGCAGGCTCTGCTTTTGAGAACTCTGCCATAAGTTCACTGTAGCGGTTGTCTGCGGCGTTGCTGCCCTCTATAGTTCTTACGGCATCGTTCACAGGGATCAGGGGCTGCTCCTTCTTGAAGCACGGAGGGGTCTTCAGTGCCATGGGCGCAGGATGAGCAGGCTGATGATGCTCCTTCACAAGGACTGCATCTGACTGCCCATTTCTCCGCTTTATTTTCTGGAATATAGAGAACAGTTACTAACAGTGAGCATGACTGCTTTACAGAAAACATTCCGCTTTGAAAGGAACCGAATCCACTTCTTTTGCTGGCCAGCTCGGCACCTGCAGAACCCTGCATTACACACCCTAGGTCAGACAAGCAGCAGGGTTATTAAATGTTAGGCCATTTGAGAAGACATTTTGCCCCACAGTTCACAGCAGAGGCTACAAGCATTGTGTACTTAAACTTGCAACTGAGCAGAAGGCAGAAAGGTTGCCAGTCAGCGTCCGTAGAGGAGAGGTTCTTCCAAGGTCTGCCCCTTGCTATCCAGACGGGAATACTTTCTGGAGTACAGGCAGAAGAGGACAAGCCTTGGCACTATCAGCAAGCAGGGAGCTCGCAGTAGACAAGTCTCTTACATAGACAATATTTTCATACCTAAGCCCTTATGTCCTTCCTAAAAACCTTCTAAAAGACTTTTCCTTTAGATCTGAAAAACAGCACCACAGTTTGTTCAAATGCAGGAATACACTAAAAGATGTCAAGTAGAAAGCAGGAGTGGAGGAAAGGACCTATCGTGCAAGCAGTGAGCAAGGGAAGAGGAAAGATGTGAATTAAGACTTTAGTTCTTTTGTTCTGGTTGTTTGTTTGAATTAAAATGAGAATCTCACCCAGTAACTGGGAACTTGAACCAGATAACTGAACTGATTTTTTTCCTGATATGCTTGCGCTCAATTAGAACTGAGAATGAGCCCAGATGACTTAGGTGTCTCTTGGCACCAATTTTTCAAAGACTGAAGCAGCATGAAATCTTGACACAGACTTTCTAACAACTACATCTCTTCATCACTCACGTCAGAAATGTGGGCCCAGGTGAGGTTAACACCTTGGAACAAGGGTCTAGAAAATTCAAAACCAAGACTTCACTTGCCATCTTGCTTCAGCTTGTGTTTTCATCTTGTTGCTTCAATTGCAGAAAAAAACTTCGGATGTACAATTAAGATTTGAAATGGTTTAAGTGACCTGCATTCATTACATTACGGTAGCATCAGTTTAATAAAATATTTCCTCCTAGAAAAGCTGTACTTCCCCCCTTCTCCCCCAGCATAACATACAAAAGTCGAGCTATCATTTCTAGCCATACAAAGCAGTAAAACTGATAATTAGAAAGCTTTTGCGTTTCTTAAAAAGGCATCATTCTGAAGTTTCGGCACCTTAACTGACTATAATGAAGTATTAATTAAAAGCCACTGGTTAAGCCAAACTAGGGTAAAGAGAGATACACTGATCGATCTTTCCTGGCTGTTTACTGTAGCACCTTGTAGAAGGCATTTATAGAAGTCTGGTTTCTGCCCTGTCTCCAAACAAACATTACAATCTATGTGCCCTGTAATTATGATGATTGGCATGCACCTGCATATGAAGTCAAAAGGCAGCCAATACTTACTGCTTCCATTTTAGTAGCTATAACAAACAAAACATGTTCAGCCTCTCTGGTTTAGCAACACAGCTGTAGCTACGATGGGTACCTGGTTATCCAAGGTAAGATTCACATAAATTTAACCTACATCAAGCCATCTTCAGTAATGCTTTGATAGTGGGAGCACTTATACATAAAACAGTTCATCAGTAAAGCAAAATAAATAGTGCTTAAGAGCAAAACACTGGCTGCACAGCCTGGCATTCAGCACCGAAGCATATAGTGAAAGTCAAAGCCGAGAGTACACAGAGGAAGTGCTAGGCCATACAGCAGGGGCGTTCATGTGCAAGCCAGCAGTGTTATTACAGACTACAAATGTGAATCTGAAGAACAAGTCACAGGTACACACACTTATTTTGTGATACTCACAGCTTCCAGCTCTTTAATGTCTTCCTCCAGTTGTTTATTTTGTTCACTCATGTTCATTATAAGATTGAACACAGATTGCCTGGGATGCATACTTCGGTCAAACTGATGGTACATATTTCTCCAAAACCTGCACGAAGCAGACAGTTTTAACTATGCAGGATAAAGACAAAATTGAAGAAGAGATACTGTATATAATTTAAACTTACTTAAAATTGAATGATACTGTATTAGGCTCCAAAAGGGTTAGTTCTGGAGAAAAGTCTGGATTGTACAGAGGATTCTGATACTTCTTTTGTTCATCCAGAAGGAATGGCCACAAGGAATAGGTTTTCTCTTTTAATCTTAAAGCAAGCAGAGACCAAGGTCAAGGCACTGACTACAAGCAAAAAGACAGAAGCTGTTCAACTCAACATATTAAACTGATCTTAACTTTTTTTCCCCCTAAGTCACCAGAAATCCTTCTAAATCTTGAATTAAAAGCCCTTAGTAAAATCAACTATGTCCTGGCATGTGTTAATGTTGGATACAACTGTCAGTTTTAGATGTATTACTGCTCATGGTGTGCAAGTTTTGCCTAGTTGCAATAAATGTTTTTATAATCCAGTTTAGGACAAAGAAACTGATGAAAACTTTACAGAAGTTTTCCAACTGAAAGCATTAGGATACATTACATAAATACTTCTGACAGTAATTGGTCTCGAGCAGGCTAGAACCTTACCTAAAACTAGAGTGGGGGAGGGCATGAAGTGATACTTCCAAACTTAGCCTTAGCTATTTTTAGGAGGGGGAAAAAAAAAAAAAAAAGGGAGAAAGAAGCCTTCACTTTCCCTACAAAAACTAAGCATGGGATTTTCTCCCAGAATTAGAAAGACTGTCTTCAGTGTGCAAAAGCATGTGAAGCACTGCTGTTCCCTGATGCAATTCATCATCATTTTCAGAATTACCAATCCTGTCTACTTCTATTCAGAGCCTAAAATGAAGAAAATTCACAGGATTTATGTCTGCTGAATAAACAAGAGACAATGTGTCTGCTTACTTTAGTTCTTCTCGCTCTTTCTGGCAGTTTCCAAGGAAGTTACCGAACTGGCATGAATGGACATGTTCATGGATCTGAAGAAGGAAGGCTTCGTTGTACTCAAAGGCTTGCGGAAACTGCTCAGTCAGATTCCACACACTTTCTAGAAACTGGGTGAACACTGGTGAGATCTCTTTGGGATCACCATCCAACTGACAACACCTGAAAAGATTCCATAAACAGATTGAAACTGGTTTAAGTTAGAAATAAAAAAAGTCTTAGTCACATTTGTTTTTAAATGACAGCACATGAATTTGACACTAGCTTTGGTTTGGAGATTGAGCATCTAACTTTAAGAACTGGGGCAATTTTTGAATAGAAATAAGTCTATATTTAACCTGTTTTCCTAACTTGTAAGTAATCACACATCTATATTCAGTACAGAAGAGCAACATAAGACAGTTAAGCTTCTTTGTGTCTATTATTTCCACAGTCAACATTTGGAGTCTATCAGCTAAAAGCCAACTCATAAGCAGTACATAGCAGCAAAGCTATTGTCATAGCTGAAAACAGGCAGATCAAGGATAAAAACCAGAACTCTCAACATACATGATTTCTTAAGTTAGGCATGACTTCATCATTAAAAGTAAACATAAATGTAAACTCCATTTTAAAGACATTAAAACTAAGTGTTTTACATTGCCTAAATAGCTGAGGTGTAGCTTTACATTGGGTTTGCACTGTTTGTGTATGTGCAGACCCAGCTGCAGCCATCAACACCCGAGTGAGGCACCACTAGCACTTGAAATTTATGTCTATAATGTAAATCAATTATCCAATAGGTATATGAATAAATAACAATATACAAAGTGCACTGTCTACTGAAAATAGCTTACTCACTGCATAATTTCTAGCAACACTGCAGTAGTTTAACGTCCACAAGCTGTTTTTTAAGAATACTTAGTTTCTGATACAGTAAAACGTACACAGCAAAAGTGAAGTACTTACCTGTCAGAGAACTTGTGCCCAAAAGAGATCCAGTCTTTCTCTATCAAGACCTAGAGGGTAAAACATAACTCAATCTTGCATCTACGGTATTAACCACACAGTTTATCAATATATTGTATTTTAAATTTAAGTCAAGTGAACTACAGTAGGAGCAACTATTTGTCACTTTATAGTTCCTTTATTTTTCCTTGAAATCTTTCATAAAGGATTCTCAAAGTACATTTCTAGCACATTTCTAAAACTAGTAGAAAAGTTTAGCAAGTTGACAATGAGGTAACTGCTGTTAAGCCAGGCCTGCTTTGAGCATACTAATGTTCTACAACTTCATCAATAGATTATCAACGAACTTGCAAGAAATTGTGAAGTATAGGAAAAGCTTCAGTATTGCATTCTTGCTGTCCTAGTTTACATAAAATGACACACTATAGTCTTTGTAACATTTTAGTGCTATAAATTTGTTAATATCACCGTGAGCTTGTTTTATCACTTCAGCCACAGTATCAAGCACCAAAAGGAACACAGGACTGTCTCCTCATTGCAGAAGTTTTCCCAGAAATATAATTCACAGTGAGGACTAAAAACCAAAAGATGAAATTACTTCCCTAAAGATTATGCACATTCCCACCATTCACCAAAAATGAATCCTCTTAGTTCTGCCTCAACTTCACTGTGGTTGCTTGCAATATTTGTGGCACTTAGTACATAAAACTAAGTCCATGTATTGGTTAGAACTATCTTCCAGGAGTTCCCATACCACCTTGTATTGCCATGGCAGAACACTTGATTTCCCTACTCTAAAATTTGGAATAGTCATATTGCAATTTCTATAGCAAGGAAGAGAAAGATGAAGAAATTAAGATTGCTTAAATACCTTCATGTCTCTTTCACTGAGGGAGTTGTCATTTTCATATTTTAATAATATTAATTTTGGGATAAGTGATAAGAGCACAGAGCTGCTATAATTTAGTACACATCTACCATCTCGCATAAGGACTTTGGAATCCTTGTATGTCATAGATAAGGGGCTTTTTTGGATGCAAAAGGCAATCATTGCAACATTTCTGCACAGTGCCTACCGCAATCGCTATTTATATTTCAGGTTTTTAGATTTTAAATAAATGGTTCTTCCCAGTAGCAAAGTATTTCTAAAAGAAATATTTATCAGTGTACTGAAAATCTTATTTCATATTTGTAACTACAAAAAAAAAAGTATCAGTATGTTTACACTTCCCACACAAACACTTTACATCCTTTATTTACCAAGGAACAACTCAACAACACAACAGCTTGCTTACCATGAATCCTTTGATTGTTCTATAATAGGAATCCAGTAAAAGAGCTCCAAGAGAACAAACTTGGGAAGTCCTGTCCCAGCCATCTGAGCAATGCACCAACACACTCGCACTCTCAACCGCTATTGCCTGCAAAACAGTTGGTTTAGTCAATGTTCTATTCTAGGTAGAAGTCAAAGTTTAGTAAGTAAATACAAAACCTACATTTATCTCAAAACCACAGCACAGACCATTCTATTTAACAGAAAACTGTTAGGAAATGTGAATTTTTAGCTGAAGCTAATACGCATCCTGTTAGCCCAGCTATTTGAGGGTCATCTTTAGGAGAATCATCCATTCTTAACTGAAGTAACGCCTTGCTACTTCACCCAGTAAAACAAAGATCCATTTTTTTCCTCTTCACACACACATACACACACACACCCCTAAGGTCAAGCACTTGGATCCATAGATGCCTGGCAAAGGCAACTGTTCCTCTGAATTCTTCATAGAGTCCCATTTCCTTGCCAAATGAAGTCAGCACAGCCAGCTTGGCTCCTCTACCATTAGTGCCCCAGGAGTTCTTATTTTCAGGGTACACTAAGTGATAGTTTGCTCTCCATCCACCTCCAAATTGTTTAAACCTTTCACAAATACCTAAAAGAACCAGGGAGCAGAAGAATCCTTTCATGTCCCAGAAAGGTTACCAAACAGCATTCAAAAAATCCCAAAACATTAGCTGGCATATTTAACACCTCCACATGAAAGAAACATGTAATATTTAAAGCAGCGCATCAGATGCACTGGTGTATACTCAGCATCTACCTCCAAAAAGGTCAGTCGGAGGATTTTACACATTACAGAATATCAAGTATAATTTTGCCTGGTAGCAAGTCAACTTCCCATGAAATAAAGAAGCAGCATGCAAGTTACCTTGGCTAGGAAGACAGCAGCATCCACCACAGCTTTGATGTGACGCAGCCATCCAGAATTCTCCAAACCAGACAAAAAGTCATTGACAGACAAACCCTTTGTGCCACTGACTGAAAGAAACCAGGAGTTAGAAAGTCTTAAGCAGTTGCAGCTGCCTATACCCTGTGGTGGAGTAAGAGGAATAGTTGTATATTGTTCCTAATGCCCTATGTTGTAAGTTGATTAGAAATCTTTCAGGAAACCACTACTCAAATGGTTGAGAGGGGTACTACAAAGTGTTCTCCATCCAAAACTAAACTCTGTAGAACTGCAGTAACTATGAATGACAAGAGTAAGGTCCTTGTCTTTTTGACAAGCTAACCAGCGTATTTACTTTGAATGTTATCCCCAGCAAGGAACCTTACCCTTGCATTGCCAAGGAAGGCAACGCAAACGCAAAAAGCTTACCATAAATAAATAAAAAATACAACTAGTAGGAAGTAGCTGCATCCAGACAATATATACTGTTCAGAGTATAAACACTGTCAGATGGCCAGTTTCATGACCTTCTCCTCTCTGCTTAGGAGAATAAAGTGAGCGCAGTACAAAGGACACGATGACAAACTGAAAACATTGAGACTTTATCTACCTCCAGACTCGACATACTACCATTCTGATTGATCTTTACCATTGTTCCCTAATATACTTTGATCCTGTAATAATAATGCCAATGAAGAGGGGAGGGAAAAACAAGTTAAAGGAAAGATGCCTTCCAGCAAGAGGTGTAAAGGTAGACTTCAGTTTCTCACACAAACGAGACAGATAACCTGGTTCTTGTATGATTTTGAGGAGCAACTCACAGAGTTACATTACTGTCCAAACATGACAAACTTCTGGAAACAAGAGAAATATTTGCTGGCTAATAAAGCTTCACTATGTGTGATTCTAAGAGAAGACACCCAAGGCTGCTGTCTACAAAACTACCTGCCCTTGCCACAGCAGAAGCCTAATTTCTACCAAGCTTAACAGTTGGACTTGATGATCTTAAAGGCCTTTTCCAACCTAAACAATTCTATGATTCTAAGCTAGTAGGCCCAAAACATAAAATAAAGAGGCTCTGTAGCTGAAAGCTGTCAGTAGGGATATTCACACAGCAGCTGCAAACTCATCTTTGTCTCAGACTATGGGACAAAACGAGTCAGTAGGGAAAACAGAGAACAAAATTCACCAATTCATTCTGTGACAGTTTCATGTTAAGTCCCCTGATGCAATGAAGGCTATAAACTCTTAAACCACTGCCTTGCACAGCTTTCCTGTATCTGACTACACATTTCTCAGCTTTCAGCCACAGAAGTTTTGGTATACCTCCCACTGCTCCTGAAGAGTCATAGTGCCAGTTGCTGCCAAATGCTGTAACAAAGACAGGCTTCCAAGTAAGTACCACATGCACATTTTCTACAGCCCGTAGATCTTTGTCATCTACAGAACTATCCAGCAATCCACAGCACAATGAGGTATCAAAACATCAAGAAACCCCTGGATACAAGACCTAATTTTAAAGGTTAGTTTGTAAACATCAGTAAAGGCAGCAAAAGCTCTAGTTTTCCCTGGTCTTTGAGGGAGTTAACATAGTTTGACAAGACTTCTGCTTCTGAAAAGTCCAGCACATGGAAGAAATCAGCTGAGAACTACTTGATCCTTTCAGCTAGCTCACACTACACCAGTGGTTCCATACACCTGTTTGACCACAACAGTATGCAAACAGGTCCACCATTCTCTGGTAAAGAAACTAAAAATACTCAGGTATCTAGAAATACAAACATCTGCAGGGAAGGGGTTGGACAGAAAAGGCAATGTCTACAGGCTCTATGCACGGCTGCTCACCCCTCCATTCTGTAGCTTACAGTCTAAAGCACAAGCTTTCAGCTAGCAAATAAACAGGCTCCCAAGCCCTCAGTCTGTTTTCACCCAGATACTGCTGTCAAAACCTGCTTTTGATCAGAATTTTCATACTGGGAGAAACATTTCACCACTTGTATTTCCCCCTTCTAGCTAGGTTTTTATAAACCAAGGCAGAGATAAGAACGCTTATGTTGAGCCCAAGGAATTACTTTCCATTTCTGTGAATTAACACAGACATTTTTATACTACTCAGTGATGAAATCAAATTGCATTGACATTGTTTTGACACTTATGTGCTGAAACCACCCCACACACATTTCTAGTCCCTTATGGTCCCTAAAAGGGCCAAAGACGATTTATAGTACCACTAAGATGTTTAGATACTTCACAATAACTATAATTCAAGACAGTTTTAGCTACGTATAGATCCCATCATAAAAACGTGTGCCCTGCATGCACGTGAGTGCCAAACCCTCAAACGTTCTGTTGCTTGATTGTCCTTATACACACTAGTAGCAACACCTCAGGCAGCAGCTCAAGGGGTGACTAGAACCTGCAGGCTGAAGGACATTTTGAAAAGTTTTGTTTCACTGCATGCAAGGGACGTAGAAACCACCTGATGATGAACTGCCTGTAAGCCCCCCACAGCATGCTCCATGGTGTAGTCCCCATTACAAAAGGATGCTGGCAAGGATTAAGTCTTACACTCCGCTTGCAAATGGAATAGTTTGATTCTGAATGAAATCAGGCAGATAGACAAAGAGCCTCGGAACAGGACATGTGCTGAAGAATGAGTAAGTTTGCTATAAATAAACCTGAGGACAGTCCCAGTTACAATAGCTCTTGAACAAATGGGGCCATTGGTATCACATTCCCACTTGAGAACATTCAGTTCAGCATGTCAAGGGGAAGTCAGTACACAGAAGTCAAACAGCATTTTTCCTCATTTTAAACTATGAGCCATCTTCACAGCATTTCCTTCCTAATCACTCCACTGATGGCACATTTCTACAGGGGTCTGAGAAGTAAATTATTGCATACCTCTCTACATTTTAAGGGTCCTAAACCTAAAGATGCTTCTACTTCTAGAATGGTATTGAGCAAGATTCTATGAATTATAGACTGAACAGAGGTAGAACAGCTGTGTTCATTTACTCTACAACCCGATCTGGGAACAACTACAGACATTACTCATGATTTTGTTTTAGCTGAGTTTATTTAAACCAGTCCTCTACACAAGGAAAAACTAAACCAAGTGAAGTGTTCCACTTTTCCCCTGTCCCCCTCCCTACAAACACCAAGATGTACCTACAAGCACAGAAATGGCTCACCAGGCCAGAGAGCTCAAGTTTTGTACAGACCATATGCTTATTGTGAATTCTGTGGAACTAAGCGCTCCTTGAAAAATCAGTATTCTATATATGAAAATATACATATAGACACACTATTTTGTGTATTTGTTTTACATGTGTATACACACATGTATACTTGGAAAACACAGAAGTCCTTCCCAAGACATACGTGCCACTCTGTTCATTTTCTTCAGGATAAACCCACTGAATGGAGTTACAGTTTAAAAGTAAAGGTTTAAGGTAATTCATTACCATAGAGCACAGCAAACTGGTACTAAATAGAGCTGGGATAAAAATACAGAAATATCAATACAGATTGTGTGAGCTATTATTAAAGACTTCAGAAAAATATTTATCCTGTTTTCTCATACATTATAGTACAGTTAGAACATACCTTCCAGAAGTTTTTGTAAGCTGGATCTCATTACATGAATATTTTCGATGCCAACAAACTGGAACCTAATGTTGGAGTAGTTGTCTTCATTCTCATAGCCCTTCCCAGCAGCTCTGTTTGCCATCGCATTGAGCTTAAAAAGAGCAAAATAAACACACTGAAAAACAGTACTTGAAATAAAAATCTCAAATTAAGAAACAAGAGTCATGCCATTTCAATGAAACACACACCTCAAAAGAGTGCACACACTATAAACAGATTCTATTAACAGTTTGTGGAAAACACTGGAAAAGAAAGGTATGGTACATAAAAAGCATCAGGCAGTCTATATTTAGACCTGACATATCTGAATAATGCATTTAATAGCTTCTTATTCTCTCCTCTGTATTCCCACCAACAATCCTTTTTTCCCCCCCTGAACGCTTCTGAACAGAGACACTAAAAACAATTCACCTAAAAAGGAAAGAGTAAGACCCAGATTTAACTATACATGTGCTTTCCAGGTATGCTAAAAATGTCAGTTTAGGGGGTAAGAAGCTAATAAATTGCTGCAGCTATAAAAAAACCTCACATTTGGCTCAATTTCAGTCTGTCAAACTGACCTACTGTTGAACCCTGCTCAAATTAAGTGCAGATCCTGCAGCGCAGGATTTTCAATTTACAGCCTTGTTTTCCAGCTCCAGTGTTGAGATTCAAGTGAAACAAATACCAATTTAAACACAGATGGGTCCAGACAGTGAAAGTTACCCCACACATTCCTACGTAGGTCTAAATTGAACTATGTCGGGTTTTCATTAGACAGTGATTAAGTATGACATCACAGCGCTACAACAGAATCTCCCCCACTTCTTTCTAGCTAAGACAGACAGCAATAGCAGTTTTTACTGCACATTTACACAGAACACTGTACTCCCTCCCATTCTAAAAGAAACCCAAACACAGCTCACTATCTCATTAATTTAATTCCAAACAATTACAATTACTTGGATCCCACTCAACTATTCACTTAACTATGTTTTAAGTATATTTTTAAATGCACCTCCCCAAAAGTTCCCTAGCATATTCAGGGAATTCTAGCTGAGTCCTGAGAGGGGTTCAAGTTCCTTAAGAAAACAAATAATTAAAATGCATGAATAGAGAGGTCTAACCTTACCTTTAAAGAATATTTCTCCCATGATGGAGTCAAACAACTCCAAATTTCTCAGAATTACACTGTATCCCTGTACCATAATGCTCAGGAAGAGAAATTAGTCTGTACAGCCTGAAGTACATACCTTCGGCCTGGTGTCCATGACATACATGTAGCGGTTTGAAGGATTTGCTTTACTGATGGCTTGCAACATGTGTTCATCTTCCAGGCACCTGGCACTGAAACCTGAGAGAGGTTGACTGCATCTGCATATTGCAGCCTACCATAGAAAACAAAGCAAAAATTAGCATCAGTTTAATAGCTGCAGTTGAAATATCTTGCATAATTTTAAGAACACCGAAACAAATTGTTTGAACATCTGCAAGCGATGTGCTTTAAAATGCTGGAACACAAGCTTCTTTTCAATTTAATGCTGTTGTCTGCTGATGAAACACAGTACCTACAACTTAAATCTAAAGGTGTATCACAACATTTTTTTCAGGATCATCTACATGGGCAAGGTACCAGTTTACTTAATGAACTTTCCCCAAGTACATGAATTCCAAAAAACTATAGGCTGGAAAAAATACACTTTAGGAAAGCAAGTTATTCTCCTGGTACGAAATGAATTATGGTTGGTTTTACTACCGCAAGTATGATTTTATTATTGCAAGTACAATATGTTACTGTCTAATTTAATCTTCAGTGATCCCTTCTGAAATACAATATATGGAATGGAACTGGCCTGACCCTGGAATGGAATCATAGAATGGTTTGGGTTGGAAAGGACCTTAAAGATCATTCAGTTCCACCCCCCCTGCCATGGGCAGGGACACCCTCCACTAGACCAGGTTGCTCCAAGCCTCATCCAGCCTGGCCTTGAACACTTCCAGGGATGGGGCACCCACAGCCAGGGATGGGGCACCCACAGCTTCTCTGGGCAACATGTCCCAGGGCCTCACCACCCTCTCTGGGAAGAACTTCCTCCTGATACCTAATCTAAATCTACCTGCTTTCAATTTAAACCCATTACCCCTTGTCCTGTCACTACAGGCCCTTGTAAAAAGTCCCCCCCAGCTTCCTTGTAGGCCCCTTCAGGTACTAGAAGGCTGTGATAAGGTCTCCCTTCTCTTCGCCAGGCTGAACAAGCCCAACTCTCTCAGCCTGTCCCCATAGCAAGTGCTCCAGGCCTCTGGGCATCTTTGTGGCCTCCTCTGAACTCGCTCCAACTGGTCGATATCCTTCTTATGTTGAGGGCTCCAGAGCTGGACGCAGAACTGCGGGTGGGGTCTCACGAGAGCAGAGTAGAGGGGGAGAATCCCCTCCCTCGACCTGCTGGCTGCACTTCTCTGGATACAGCCCAGGATACGATTGGCTTTCTCAGCTGCCAGCACACACTGCCGGCTCATGTCCAGCCTTTCATCCACCAGTACCCCCAGGTATCAGGTGCATCTTCCCAATAGTAATTATCTTCAAATGGATCTAGTAGCTTAACACTCATCCTTCATAAATTCTTCAACTCAGCAAGGTGACAATCACCTCCCTTCAAAGGTGTCCCCTCGCCAAGAAAGGCAGAGGCTGCTTCACACCACTCTCTACCAAACCCTGCAAAATCTTACTTCTCACCATCCAGTTTTTTTACTTTGCAAATTCCTCCTTAAAAGAACCAGTTCAACTCTTCTTGGAGGGTTTTTTGTGTTTGGATTTTGTGGGGTTGTTTTTTATGGTTTGGCTAGTTTGGATTTTTTAACCTGTGTTTTGACCTAACAGATTTTATTCTTGATATATCACAGAAGACAGATCACTTGACAAAAAGCTACCTTCAGTTATCTTAAGGTCAGTTTCTGAAAACTTTAAAGAGATTCAGCTGATTATCAAGTGATTACTTAAAGATTGTTTTATCAACTGGCTTAGCTTAATTCAGCATCCTATTTGGCACAACCGTAAATACAGCTGACACTTATGATCATACGTTACACCATTCTCATGCAAGTCACTGTACTTACCCCCTTACCTACCCTGAACTACTGCCAAGTATTGAGAAATACTTTTCAGCACATTTGCATTAAGAGGAAGACACACTGTACCTCTTTATTTCTATGATAATACGACAACACTGGCAATCTTCCTTTGCTTCTGAACTTGGAGCTACCAACAATTATGGGCTTGCTTGCAGTTCTAGGAACATAAAGCTCTCTAGGATAGGTTTCACAAATCTGAAAGACAGGTGTACGTAAAATTTTTTTTTGTGTAAAGCATGAAGTCCACACTAGTTTTATTGCATTCAATTTGACAGACACCAGGTGAAATAAGAGAAAGGCTAAACATTAACGTGTTTCTCTATATACCTGTAAATAACTCTGAAGAGGAGACCAGCCATGGGTAAAGAAGTACAAATTGGTATCCAAGTTTGATAACCAAACACTGCTGGAAAGCACTGCCATACTGGCATTCACTTCACAGGAACGCGACATCAGTGGAAATGCTAAGAACGTGTTTCAAATAGAATACTGAAATTATTTCCCTCATTTTTTGTATTTGAAGATGACAAAATAAAATGGTCTGATCTGGGAATCAGCTGCATCACCACAGCCATTGTTTCCCATAACCAACGTAGCAAATGCTCAAGCAGAATCCTGCTCAGGTAAGAGAGATAACAAAGCTGCAGAATTGCTGGGGCTGAGCTTCAAACAAGTCAGTCTACACTAGAAACAATCCCAAAGAACACACCCATCCACGCACACATACACTCTCAACGAGGCCTTGGAAAAAACCTTCAGCTAGAAAGCTGTGAGATTGCACACCAATTAAGGAGTTAAGAGATTTTGCAGTATTACTGTTTTCTATAGGACTGTTCCTATAGAGTCAGGGGATAAAGCAGAAACGGATGAAGACCAAAATATGTTTCCGTTACAACACTTACCTTATAGTCACGATTTGCATCAGACAACTGCCAGTTAGCATTTGGCACTCCCATTCTCTTATATTCTTCTGCTAGATCAATAAGCTGCCAACCTTTGACTTGCTCGGATTCATTTTGTTTTGGATTATAGGAGAAGGCATACAGTTCTTCATATTTCGCTAAAAGGCAACGAGTAAGACTATGAAATGAGTTGTTCCCAAAAGGGTCTGCATGGAGAAAGGTAGCACAGTTGACAAGTCTTGAAATTGCCCAAATTGCAGATAAAGTTTCAGGCGTCAAGATTCTCAGAAACAAGACCAAATAGATACTTGACACTCTTGAAATATTTATTCTGCAACCATCATACTGTTAACTGACACAATTACAGATTATTCAGTTAAAGGTAGGTTATGAGAGCTTTCTTGAGCGTGCTTGACCTATTTCAGCCAGCACATTTCTAAAGCCGTAAGGGCAAAGCAGAAGTCACAAAATGAAGACTGGCAGAACTAAATAAGACAAAAGGCAGAAGTATTAAAAGATTTCACAAGAGCTAGAGGAACAAACAATTTTGGAAGAAAAGAAACTTATGTCTACTGACCTTTAAAAGCAGTAAGTTTTAAAGTTGCCTTTAAAGCAAAAAAGCTTTCAAAATAATTTATGTTTTTCCCAATACACTATTCACACATCACAGATGTGAACATTTTACATTGTTCTAAACGCAAAGCAGAAAATGCGAAAGACCATACCAGGTGACAGAAGTCTCTTACAAAGCTGAAATGGTAGTACTATTTTAGCATGCCGTTTTTGGAAACTGCATGAAACCAGCCCCAAGTTAGTACTTGCTTAGTAGCATTTTATCTATGGAACACACCAATTAAGAAAGACTATATGCATTAATTTGCACAATTCCAGGGATAACACTAGAAAGGCAAAAACACAGGAATCTCATACTCCATTAGTGACCTACAAAAGCCAGAAAACACATCTTCTGAATTTTTATGCCAATTAATACTTAAGCATTAAAATTCTTTTACATACCAAATCCATTTGGAATACTTACATAATGCACTTTTTTTTTTTAAGTATATATAAGACAAGGATTCCCACCCCTCAGCCCCTCCCCAACTTGTTATCCAGGTATATACTGCAAAGAATTAAAAGCATTACCTGTTCTTGACAGCTGAAGCAGAGAGTTATAAATGTCATGGCAATCTCTCTCTCTAGGAACAACAAAGTGAACTATCCTGAAGTTCTTGCACTGTATGACAAGGGGGCAGCCAGAAGTAGTCAAGGGAAGCTTTTCCACCGCAGCAATGTGATGATGTAGTATCTGTGGCATACAAGAAGTCACAGCGTAAGCATGCTGATGAAAAATGAGAACAGCATACTATTTACAGACATAAGACACATTAGGTGATGCTGAATATGGATTTTGACTGATTTTGTCAATCAGTTATAAAAATAAATAGATTAATAGATATAACCAGTCTTAGATATAAGTGGTATTTCAGTCAGGGTACTATTATTTGTCAAAATTTAATTATTCTCTGCCCTCATAGTTTGAGGTATTACCTAATGTTTGTAAGTGGCAGTAAATATCCTTCTAAAGGCAATTAAAAAAAATAATTAAGTAAAACTCCACTGAGGCTGTTCAGTCCTCTTCTATAACTTTGCTAATACACACATCTAATTAGGTGGTGTCCAAATAGGCTATTTGCCTTTTTTTTTTTAAAGGACCTACAGGATCCAGCATTTTCAGGCAAAATAAAGCAAATCAGGGAACTCAACATATAAAAAAATAGAAAAGATGCTGAAGACTTTAGAATTCCAGCATTCAACTTCTATAGAATTAACAGGAGATAAGAAAACATCCCGTGCATTACCCATTGCGCTACACAGACATGAAAGTCTCACCTAAATGCCTTTCAACCACTCTGACAGAAGACTGTCACAGTAATGGATGTACAAAACCCCTCCACAGATTTACCTGGGTGGGAAATCTACGCAAAATTTAGGAAAATAAATGGGAAGAAAGCCACAAGTACATTACCTCAACTGAACAAGATGTTCTCGATAGCATTTCAATTACCTCACTGAAGCAATCATCTCCTCTTAAATATTGATCAGAATTAGACGGGCATCTGAGAACCATGCTGCCAAATACGCATTTACAAAGAGACTGTATCTTGGAAACATTATCATAATTATACTTGGTACTTGCATTATCACTGCAGAAATGCAATGCTCACGGTATATGTTCAATTTCCCCAAAATGAAACCTCTGAACGTAGTGCAAGTAATGCTTCTGAATCATGTTCACCCCAATAACCCACTTTGTATGAAAGGATAACAGTTTGGTTTGTACAAAACTGTACACTGTATCCAAGAACAAATCACAGAAAAATAACTTTTCTAGAAAGCACAGTGAGGCATCTAGTCAGATAACCAGGATACATACACCTACAGAAAAAAAGTTAAGCACAGCCAGGGAAATGAGATTTCATCCTGGAGGATGGCAGACTTAAGGCGCTGAACTCAATCAGGTAGTAGGGCTACAGCAGAAGGCAGAACTTGATGTCCACAAGTGCACCACCAGAGCACTGACCAGAAAAACTAATGGGAATTACTGTACTAGCCAGCTTTGCTTGTACAACATTGGTAGTGGTCACTAAAAAGCTGCAGCCCCTTCTGAATTCTTTTGTTCTGGAGATGAAGACTTGGGAAGAAACAGCTCCAAAAAAAAGGCATTGGATCTTCACTATTTCACCAAAGCCTAGAACTTTGAATTTTGCTGACTCATTTAACCTAGGCAGGCTCTAAATACAAGGTAAGTTATCACAGAAATTTTAAACCTGATGCTTAAACTATCTAGCAGTCTCCCACTCCTGCCTCTGGATTGCTGTGCAAGTCAGTTCTTAAAGGAAACCGCCACACAGTCACTCAGGAATACAAGGAAGGCTACAAAAGAAATTACGGCAGCTTGAAGAGAAGTGTACATTTTCCACACCACCTGGTTTCAAGTGCTGCAGTGTCACGCAAGAGTACAGCCTGAAAATCATTAACTTCCTATGATCCCGTGAACAAGGAGAGTGCAGGGAATAGCTTGTAACTTAGATGAATGTTTTAGTAAACAAATTCAACCTTAGGTCAGGAAGAACAAATGCATCTTGTGTTTTTGAGCTGCAAGCATTAATTATCCTTACCCACGTCTCTCTCTGGCTTGAATCTATGAATAAGAGATGAGTTGCTGTAAGGTATAGCGTTCCCGTCAGTGACTTATTGCTCGTGCTGAACCTATCGAGTAATTTCACTTGCTCTACCTGCAAGAGAAGAGGGGAGGGGGAGCAACACTTAATTCTGGGTTTGGGTTTTGTTTTTTTTTCAGAAAGCAAAATCCTAACTTTGCAAAAGCTCTGTCAGTTTGTGCAATAATTTTGAAAGTGGTAGAAAGCATAACGCAGCACACATAAGGCTATTCAGGCCAAACTATTAAGAACATAATAGTGGTGACATAAGCTTTGAGAAAACTGACTAATTAAAACACCCTGTTTCAAAACAAAAACGCATATTGTAGGCACAATGGTAGGTTCAGCGGAATACGTACTCCATTTACATAAATACTATTGTTATTTACTAGTAAAAGATACCAGGATATCAAGTGTTTTTTTAAAAAATAATTAAGAACATTTAATTACTAAGCTTTTAGACTGCTTCCCCAAAGTAGAACAAACACACAATTTCCTGCTATTGTGATGCCAGCACTGAATTAACAGCTGATCTCAGCAACATACTTCGTTAGCTGTCTGCAGACTCAAAAGCCATAAAGATTAGGCCCTTCAGACTTGAATTTTAGGTACCTACTGGATTTTATATCATCCCCAACTTCAAAAATCAAGACTATCATAACCTTGCCTCACAGTCAAAATAAATTCTAATGAAGTGTCAGCTAAGAATTAGAACAATCTCTTAAAAGACTGAGCTGGCATTTGAAGTAGGTATTTCAAGCTTGAGCCTTGCAAGGGCAAATTTCTCCTCCCGGTATTCCATCAACATTGTTATCCTAACGCTATGGAAAACACATCTAAAGAAAGGGATTTCTAGATAGCCTGCATTTTATCTGCTGCTCATAACCTCACAGGCTCCACAGTGTGCTTTATTTGAAGTAAACATTACATGAGTCTGTGTGCAACAACAGGAAAGGAGTGTGGCGAATGGCTTATCTACATGCACTCTATTTCTTGGCAGCACCGTCATTAAAGGCAAATTAAAGCTCTCACACTTGCTACTACTGCCATTAAATGCATGGCAGAGCTCCAAAAACTTGACACCAGCAAGACAGGCACCCAGACACGGTGACTGAGAGCGCCCACATCTACTGTGCTGATGTTAAGGTGGTTTGAATTCATGTGTACGAGCTTATTCATCTAAAACACTAAGAAGTTGTCTTTTCAATTCAGATATTTCTTATAATGTAGCAAGGCCTAATTTTGTGTTTGAAAGTTAAAAAGGCCATTTAATGCACACAAAACAGAATTGAGGAAATACAAATACCTACTAAAAGCCAGCACTACTATGATATTCTAGATTTCAGTTTAGAACGCAAAAGAATTGGAAGCATCAGTAGCTCAAAACACATGATGCTGTAAGCAGCAAGGTATCAGTGCTCACATACAGAGCAGCATAAACTAATATAGCACAGCCAAAATGCAGAATCATTTTGGGCAGTTCTGCAGCACAACTGCTTGGGTACCTGGCACTGCACCTCCCCAGCAAACTGGGAAGCTGATGGAAACTGCTCCGGTTTTGTTCCGGTAACACAATCCACAAATCCTGACATGAGAAGTTCCACTCTCCTCTGTGTAACAACAGCTATTCTCAAAGCTGTGTTTCAGTGTTAGATGAGGACAGGCATTAGTGCTTCAGCTTCCTCTTCAAAAATTCTGAAAGCTAAGTTATACATACACTTTTCTTACAGACAACTGAAATGTAATTTAGATTCAGCCTCCGTAGATGACATGTTCATTTAAACTTGACCCATACTAGCTTTAATGAGTACCCAGCTAGAGAGACACTTTTTTATTTTGCCTTTTAATTGCAAAGTCTAGCACACCATTAGATATGAACAACTCAGTTTTGAAGAGAACGGGTTCACAAGATTGAGACTGAAGACTGCTATTGAATTTCAGCACATCTGTAAACAAAGATCACTTAAGCAGGCAGAAGTGATACTGCCAGTAGCTAGCACTAACAAATTAGTGAGTTTTTACATCAGTAAGAATTTGAACAGCTACCTCAAGAATATAGACTATTTCTACAGTCATCACAGTGAAACAGTCACCAAACAGTTTTTCAGGATTAGGAGTTGCAGATTAAAGGCAAAAAAAGGAACATTTCCGTATAGGAGACAATTTGGAAGGGAAAGAAAGGCTGAAACTATACCGCTGAAATCTTGCATTTAAGAAGATGATTAAATTAGAACAATTAACCCAAGACAAAAACAATTACAGTATGTCATTGCAAGATTCTTTTATTACAACTCTGTATGACATTTGCTGAAATTAAAAGGAGTTTTCCCTTCTCCATTTAAGTCTCAGACATGCAAACATAAGGTTAGGATTCAGCAACCAAGCTAACAAAAACTTTTCATCTCCAGTAGAAAACCCATCAGTGTTTTCACTAAAACATATTTGACTTCAAATACACAAACAGATTTGACTGAAGAAACTCCAGTTTTTCCTGCTATGTTTTGTTTTAAACTATTTTTAAGGACACTTCAGTTTTAAAAGTTCATTGCAAAACCACAATATTATTCTTATTTCTGATTTCACCACCTCGGCCACTTACGACACACTGTCAACTGGTTTTCACCATTTGTTGCTATTTAAGTACATATTCTCAAACAGAAGCGATTTCTAAGTTGACCTCACTTCTCTATTGAAGGTAAACCTGTTGGACAGTTTAATTTCACAAAAAAAAGTTAAGCTTTATTTCAGGTAGCTGTGCTGACAGTTCCAAGACAATTTTAACCTCAACATTTCCAGCAAACTGAAGTTTGAGGAAGAACAAAGCTTATGTCATCACCTCTCCTAGGGATGACAGCTTCCTTGCACAGCAGTTAATGTGTGCAAGACTGCACTGTTATTTCAAGCTTATTTCACTATTACTTTAATAAAACAGATTGAAAAACTGAAGTGCTGCCAGATGAGAAAAAGTAGCTACATCTCAGAACAGCTGGTGGGAGATCCAACTCTACCTTACACATACACGGAACTGAAGGCCCACAGTGCAGGGGAACCTTAAGAAAACTTAAGTTTCCTTTCTTCCTATAACTAGTAATTATTATTATCTAGCATATATGCACTTTAATCCACCTGGATATTCAGTAAACCAACAGCTTACAAAAAGCTCAGTAAGCGTCAGAGTTATAAGCAAAACCTCATGCTATTTCTAGCCATGAAATTGCTAATTTTTAGAATTGGTAAATTTTTTGGTATGAATTATAAAAACCAGTTGCTTCAAGTAGTAAGGCATGTATCTCACAAGTTGTGCTCAAAGCTTGTTTCTTTCTTCAGTTATATTGCTACACGAAGTATTTGTTCCCCAGCAGGGGCCCAAAAACATGCAGAAACAGAGTCACTTGCAGATGGAAAGAAGTCAGTGACCTGCAGCATTTCTACTCTCAATTTCAGGGCTGAAATTTAAACAGCTACTCAGATCACCAAGAGACTTTCATTTTAGTCTAGTTTTTATTTTGAAATTAGCTGTTGACTGTAACAGTACAATATTAAGTTCTGAAAAGAGGATTTTCGTGTTTATAATACATATGCTGATAAAGAAACCTGATCTCCAAGCTGTCAGCTTGGTGCAAGACGGTGCCATCCAGTGAACTTAAGTGTTACTAAAAGTAGCTTCATCCTCCTGTTTCACAGACACACATACAAGTATAAATGAAAAATAAAACTAGCTGCACATATTTCATAAAATTTATATAAGCTGTTACTCAAAAAAAACCCCCAACAAATCCACACCCTCCTCCTTTACGTAATTATTAGTTATAAAACAACTTTTTGGAGCTGAAACATGAAGCACTGGAACAGGTTGCCCAGAGAAGCTGTGGATGCCCCATCCCTGAAAGTGTTCAAGGCCAGGCTGGACGAGGCTTGGAGCAACCTGGTCTAGTGGAGGGTGTCCCTGCCCATGGCAGGGGGGTTGAACTAGATGGTTTTTAAGGTCCCTTCCAATCCAAACAATTCTATGATCATTCCTTTCTTCCATAAGCCTAGTTTAAAGTCAGACTGCCAGGTTAGGGAACTAATCACTTAACAATTTCCAGGACCTAACAGAGAGGGGCAGCCTTTCCCGCAGCCCTTGCAGTCAAGGATGATGAGCAAGACCAGAAAAACTGTGTTAGAAATTAAATTCTATAAAACCTGTAACTTAAAAACTTATTTGAAGTTATTTACAAAAAAAATCCAGACACGTACTTCAGTTAAATTCTTATTACAGATAAAATACAAACTAACAAATGGAAACCAGAAAAAAAAAAATCAGATAAGTCTAAAATGTCAACTGCAGCTTAGCTGATTTTTTAACAGCCTAACAAACTGCACATATACCGACAGCTTCCATTCCCAACCACACACACCAGAGCGTATAAAGCGAAGAAGAAAAAAAGAAAGTGTTGCTTTCACAACTGATTTGCCTCCAAGTCTACAAAAAGCTGCATGGAACCACATCCCAAGTACAAAAAAACAACTGCAACCCTCCCCAGCAAGCTGCTGCTGCCCCCCACCCTTCACTACAGCCCCCGCTACACCAGGGGAGATTTTAGTGCGTGCCTCTTGAACGGTTCACTCCAGCGGGGCCCACCAGTGCAGCACACACCGAGCTGCCCACGGGTGCTTTACCCCTTCCTTACCTCGGCTCGGAGAGGTCCGGCTGAGAAGCCCCCGGGAAGGGTAGTACCCGCTGGGGCAGGCCCCACAGCCCAGGCCGGGCGCCCGGCAGCGGCTGAGCCCCGGGAGAGGCACCTACGCCAGGCAGCCCCGCTGCCGGCCGACCCGCCGGGACCCAGGGACACCCCGAGCAGGAGGGCACCAGCCACAAAACGGAAGGAGAAGGAGCACAACGCCCTCACCCACACCTGACAGCGGCGGGACAAGGACTCACCGGGCCGAAGAGGCCCTCCCCGCCGCACAGTTACCGGTGCGGCACCGGCAACGCCGCTCCCCCGTCAACCCCCAACTCGCGGCCCCACCCGACGAACCTTGGTGGTACGAATGTGCTCCATCTCGGTGCCCGCTCCCCCCCAGCCGCTGCCCGCCGCGCTGCTGCCGGGCCAGGGCGGGGCGGCCGTCACCTAGAAACGCTTCCGGGGCGGGGCGGGGCGGGGCGGGACCGCCGCTGGGGCGGGACCAAGGCGGAACCGGCTCTCTGCTGCGCCCCCGCGCGGCGGGCGGGTGACACTACGTCTTCGCCTCATTGAGGCCGGCACGCACGCGCGGTCGGGCACGCACGCGCTCTCGCTGATGAGGCGGCGCCATTGCCGGGCCCGGGGTGGCCGCGGGGCGCGATGAGGTGTGGAGCTGTGGCGGGGGGGGACTGGGTACGGGCCACGCTGTCTCCCGCAGTGCCCCAGGGGTTGTCTGTGAGATTGGGGGCGGGGGGTTGGAGGGGGCTGTGGTTGCTGTGCTGGGAGCCACGGGGCGCAGTGGCGGCCGTGAAACGTTGCCTGGCAGGTGGCCCTGAGGAGAGAGCAGTCCTGGGCCCTGTGGTGGTGGGGCAGTAGGTGTGTGGAAAACAAGAGCCGTTCCCCGGTTACCCAGGCCTCCGTTCATGGCATGGAGAGTTTGTCTGTGAGTGTCGTGAGTGGGGAAGTTCCGAGGAGGTGGTCCTTTCTGTTGGAGTGTCACAGAGGGGTTGAGGTGGGAAGGAACCTGCAAGGTCCTGCACCTGGGTCGGGGCAATCCCTTCTCCAAGTCCGGGCTGGGTGGAGAATGGATTGAGAGCAGCCCTGGTGAAAAGGACCTGGGAGTACTGGTGGGTGAAAAGCTGAACATGAGCCGGCAATGTGCGCTGGCAGCCCAGAAAGCCAACCGGATCCTGGGCTGTATCAGCAGTGTGGCCAGCAGGTCGAGGGAGGGAATTCTCCCCCTCTGCTCTGCTCTCATGAGACTCCACCTGCAGTCTGTGTTCAGCTGTGGACCCCTCAGCTTAAGAAGGTTATTGACGGGTTGGAGTGAGTCCAGAGGAGGCCACAAAGATGCCCAGAGGCCTGGAGCACTTGCTGTGGGGACAGGCTGAGAGAGTTGGGCTTGTTCAGCCTGGAGAAGAGAAGGCCCCAGGGAGACCTTACAGCACCTTCCAGTACCTGAAGGGGGCCTACAAGGAAGATGGGGGGGGCCTTTTTACAAGGGTCTGGAGTGACAGGACACGGGATAATGGGTTTAAACTGAAAGCAGGGAGATTTAGATTGGATATCAGGAAGAAATTCTTCCCAGAGAGGGTGGTGAGGCACTGGGCACAGGTTGCCCAGAGAAGCTGTGGGTGCCCCATCCCTGGAAATGTTCAAGGCCAGGCTGGATGAGGCTTGGAGCAACCTGGTCTAGTGGAGGGTGTCCCTGCCCATGGCAGGGGGGCTGGAACTGGATGGTCTTTAAGGTCCCTTCCAACCCAAACCAGTCTGTGATTCTATGAACCTCTGGAGGTATCTAGTCCAATCCCCCTGCTTAAGCAGGGCCACTCAGAGCCAGTTGCCCAGGACCATGTCCAGTTGGCTTTTGAATATTGCCAAGGATAGAGACAACCTCTTGTCTGGGCAACCTGTGAAGTGCTCAGTCACTCTCACAGTGAAAAAGTGTTTCCTAATGTTCAGACAGAGCCTCCTGTGTTTCAGTGTGTGCCCATTGCCCCTTGTCCTGCCACTGGGCACCACTGGGAAGATTCTGGCTCCATCCTCTTTTCACCCTCCCTTTAAGTATCAATATATAGTGATAAGATTCCCTCAGCCTTCTCTGAACAGTCCCAACTCTCAGCCTTCCCTCATAGAAGAGGTGCTCCAGTCAAGTACGCAAAGGTATGGCCGCACCAGTGCTGAGTAGAGGGGTCACCCCCCTCAACCTGCTGGCAATACTTCTACTATTTCTACTTCTTCGTGGCGAGGGCCTGTCGCTGGCTCGTGTTGAACCTGGTGTCCACTGGGACCCTCAGGTCCTTTTTGGACAAGCTGCTTTCTTGCTTGGTGGCCTCCTGCATATGTTGGTGCCTGCGGCTGTTCCTCGCCAGGTGCAGGACTTTGTACTTTTCATTGAGCTTCATGAGGTTCCTTCCAGCCTATTTCTCCACCCTGTGAACATCCCTCTGGATGGCAGCAGGACTCCCTGGTGTAACAGCCACTCCTCCCTGTTTGGTGTCATCAGCAAATGTGCTGGGGGTACACTCTGCCCCATCATCCAGGTCAGTAATGAAGGTGTTAAACTGGCTTCCAACTAGACTTTGTGCCTCTGATCACATCCCCGTGAGCCCAGCCATCCAGACAGGTTTCAACGCACCTCCCTTCTCATCGACAGCTTCTCTGTGGGGATCGTAGGGGAGACAGTGTCAAAGGCCTTGCTGAAGTAAGAACTTGCTGGTAAATGTGTGTTGGGGGTGGATGTCAGAGTTTTCGGCTGTACGAGAGCGAAGTAGTGAGCTGCACAGCGCAGTGACTCACCCGTGTCGTAGTGGTGCGGATGGCAGCGCACAAAAATCTTGCATGCGCTGCACAGTAGTTAGAGACGTGATAAAGGTTGCAGAATGGGCTGTGTAAGTCTTGCTGTTTTCGTTATTGCTATCTAAAGTAGAAACGGTTCAGTAGGAGAGTTGTACAAAATTAACCTCTTATACTAACGTACAGACTTCATGGTCTTGAACTTCACCATTTTTTGAGTGGGGACACTCATAGACTGTCATAAGGCATTAAAATCAAACTACGAAGGCATCACTTTCCTGGACAATCCCCCTTTTCCTGTTGTGCCAGTATAGCTTGTCACTTCGTGGCCTGTGGGATCAGAAGAACTTGTTGACAAATGACTCTAGAAATCACCCTGTACCTGCCATTTAATATTTTGACAATTTGGGGGCTTTCATTTAAAAAAAAATGCTCAAAAGACAGGCACGTGGATGCGCTGTGTGAGCACACACGGAGTAAACATCACGAATTACATTTTGTGTGCCCGAAGCTCTGCCTTGTGTGAAGGACAACAATCCCGTCACCCGTAAATAGTCTCACGGAGCTCTTCAGTCAGTGATAGCCACCAGCCAGCCGCAGTCTCCAGCAGCCACAGCGCTGATCAGCGGAACGGGGAGGTATTTGCATTGTTGGGGATGCTTTGAGAAGCTGGTGGTAATCCCAGAGACCCTTTCCTAAGCACTATCAGATTGAACAGACAAGTCTAGTAACGCCTTTTCCCGAGCAGTAGCGGTGTGTAGGCTACTTCTGCGCCGCATTTTCATCAGCGGCTTCTCGCAGCCCCCTTGGATGGGGCGCACAGCGACCCGGCGGGCGGACTGGGGCAGGGATGGAACCGTTTAGGCAGGTTCTTGCCGTGCCATACGCGCGTAGGGAAAACACGAGCGGTAATTTGCACAGCAAACGCGGGCGCGTAGTTAGCAGCTGGGTTTGGGACGTTCAGCTACTCCAGTTTGTACAACAGCCCTGAGAAATGACGGATCCTCCGAGAGGCACGTGAGAGCCGCGTGCTGGCTGCGAGCCCGGGTTCAGCTGCAAATTAAGCGGGTGTTGGGGTTTTCATGGAATTTGAGTTCCATTTTGAGCTGTTTTCCTGCTTCCCTCTTGTTATAGAGTGCTGGGACAAAATCAATGAGCCGATTAAGTAAAATAATATATCAATTTATTACAAAAGATTTGGCAAGCGATAGCAAGCAAAACAGCGCTGGGTGGCCGGGGAGTCTCCTGCTCCACTAACGGCGCGCGCCCAACTTCCCGTAGTTGCAGTTCTTGTAGTCCCTTATTTCCGGTATACGTGTCCTTCTTGGTGTACTCTGCGTCTGCGCCACTCTGTTGCTAGGGGGTCTTTTTCTGCCTACCGATGGGCGCTGGGATGAAGGCCCCGAGTCTTCCTCCCGTGACCGTCCTGTGCCCCTTGTTTGACGCATGCGTGTTTCTCTATCTCCTGCATAAGCGCAAAGCTTGCACAAGCATTGTTTACATTATCGGATGTCTGTGGTTAATGCAAGGCCCACTCTTCCTTGGTTCAAGGCTGACATCTGGTTTTTCTACTAGCATAAGCAAGATTTGATTAACAAGCATTATCTCTTCTATTACAATCCCCCCCTTTTTCTATTTACCGTTTTGTTTATCAAATCGTGATAGCATTTCAGTTGCATTGATTAATTCTGTTTCCTCTCCCTTTATTTGTTCATATTTGGTCCTAACTAACATTAAATGTGCTGCTTCTAACCTCCCTTTTACGATTACTATTAATTTATTAAAAATACATGGTCCAAAACTAAGGCCTGCACCCAACAAAATTAACGGTCCCGCTAAAGTTGACAATAATGTCGTTAGCCAAGGTGAATAATTGAACCACGTTTCATACCAGCTTTGTTGTTGTTCTCTTTCTCTTTCTCGTTTTTCTAGCCCTTCTCGTAATTTCGTCATGGTGTCTCGTACTACTCCAGTATGGTCAGCATATACACAGCATTCTTCTTTTAAAGCAGCACATAGTCCTCCTTGTTGCAAAAACATTAGGTCTAATCCTCGCCTATTTTGTAACACCACTTCGGATAAGGACCGTCGGGATGTTTCCAGAGCGCTTATAGATTTCTCTATTTTAGCCAAATCTTCATCTACTGCTATCCTAAGGGAATTGAATTCTTTGTGTTGGTTAACTAGGGAGGCCACTCCTGTCCCTACTCCGGTTGCCCCAAGTGTTAGTAATGTAGCGACTGTAAGGGCTGTGAATGGTTCTCGCTTAGCTAAATGGTGTTCTTGGACAGTGTGATAATCGTATACGAATTGTTCTGGATGATATACAATCTTTGGTACTATCATTACTTGAATGCAATAATCATGGCTTTCATTAAATAATTTTAAGGAGAGACAGGGTGTGACTCCTAAACTTGCACAAACTCATTTAGTATTATTAGCAGGTAATAGCCAATCAGCAGGCGTTTTTCCCTTTGCTGAACTTATAACTCCACACAAGTGTTGTTTTTGTATGGGTATGGATTTTATGGAACCTATACATCTTCCTTTCCCTGTGACTTGGGTTAGAGTAATGCCTTGCTGATGACTCTTATCTTTTTTCCACAAGCATCGTGCTGGGTTAGTGCCATTTATTCGTTTAGCTCCAGTGGTGACCCCAACTGCCTCATAAAAAGGGGGTGTTATCTTATAACATAACCAGCAGTGCTCAGTCAAATTTGGGTTTGTAGCATTCAGTACAGTATAGCTAGCTTGTACTAGTTTCCATAAGGAATTACTTTCCGTGGTGGAAGACGTGGGGGGTTATCGTGGAAGAATTTTCGGATTCTGTTTTAGAGGTTTCATTTCTTATGAGGGTGGATGTTGGAATTTTATCATCATCTGTTAGTGCTGAATTTGGCCCTACTGGCTCAGGATCATTGGGTACGGGTTCCTTTTTTATATATAAATGGCCTCCACGGTCAGTTCCCGGTTCCCATAGTCTTACTCCCCACGTTTTTCCCAACAACCACCCGGGGTCTTGGGGTGTAGATACATTTATATAAATGGATTTACAATTCCCAGTGGTCACGATGCCACCTACAGAATCTCGTTTGTGAGGCTTACATCCAAAGGGTGCCCATCCTACCTTTAAGTGTGGGTCTCTCCCTCCATTAGGTATCCAATCGGGGGCAACTGTTTCACAACCCCAATAAGCACAATAATAGTGACCAGGATAGTTGCAATAACTTTTTCCAGGATTAGAACTAGGACAAAAATAGAACCCTATTTCGTTGAGGCATGGCTTTATGGGAACTAAATCACAAAGGTAAATGGTGAAACTGGGGGGTCCCGGTGTAACTGCGGTCCTGAGTATTGCCTGATCTTCCCACCTGTTCAAGGTCCATTTATAAGGTTGATGTGCATGATCACCCCGAGCTACCGAAGTCAGCAAAAACAATGACAATAGAAGCGTGTACAAGAGCGGTGATAGGTCCTCAAGTCTCTCTGGAAACCTCTTATGTAAGTTTTTAGAACCCTTTTTACTGCGCCTATAGCGACGGCCTTCTTGGAGCTTAGAGACGTTCCTTAGGGAGCGAGCACTAGCATCCAGGCAGCTCGTCCAATACTTGTTTATAGTCCTAAGGGTTACGTATTGGATTTGTTTTCCCCACCCTTTTACTCCTCTGCCTCGCCCGTCGACTCGGTTGCTTCGAGCCACTGGGGGTACCATCTTCTTGGCAGCAGGGGTATTCTTCAGGGGAGTTGATACTGCCATGTTCGAGCTGTCTCTATGTACTGCTTCCAGTTATTAACTCCTGGGGTGTCGCACCTTATTCCAATTGAAGTTTTTCTACACTTAATTTTGATAATTTCTGCTATGAAAGGCGCAGGTTCGTTAGAATGATAACAGTAGTTTTCTGGATTGATTCCCAATGCAAATATGTCCCACCACTTTTTAGACTCTCTTTCAAATTGTCCTGTTGATACCCCCACTCTAAGGGCTAGGTCAGTTAAATCTCGTTCCTTTTTGTAACACTCTACACACACCCCCCTGGGGGGATATCCATGACGACTATGGACCCACCACTTCTCTTGGCACACTTTACACTTATAACACACAAAAGGATAACAATTGCAACTAGGGTTTATACAGATGATAGTTACGTCTGAGTTCATCAATGCTCTTTCCTTAGAGTCAACTTGAGATCTCCAGGTTGGCCGCTGGTTACTTTCCACTGGGATTCGAGGACCGGTCCTTTAATTCGGCTGGCATGTGTCCATCCCCGTTCAGCGGTTCTTATAGCTGTCTCTGTAGTGAGTAACACAAGAAAAGGTCCTTCCTAACGAGGAGTCAGGGTAGATTCTTTCGAAGTTTTAACAAGTACTTTGTCTCCTGGTTTTATATTATGTATTGAGACATCTAGCGGTGGTCTTTGAACTACCAAGCCTTTCTTTCGCAATTTTTCTCGTCTTTCCATAATTTGCATAATATACGGTTGGATTTGAGAGTCTTCAATTTTGGGATGATCTATTGGGAATTCCAAATCATAGGGCATTCCGTAAAGCATCTCAAAAGGAGAAATTCCGATATCAGTTCGAGGCTGCGTTCTTATCTTGATCAATGCTAGGGGTAAACGTTTTACCCAGGACATCTTAGTTTCTATCATGAGCTTAGTCAATTGTTTCTTTATTTCTCCATTCATTCTTTCTACTCGCCCCCAACTTTGGGGGTGCCAAGGGGTATGGTATTCCCATTTAGTTCCTAATGAAGCGAGAGTCTCTTTTACCACTTTAGAAATAAAATGAGGCCCTCTATCTGAATCTATGACTTCAATGTTTCCATATCGAGGGACTATGTTTTCTAAGAGTATTCTAATAACACTCTGAGCTGTTGCTCTGGCTGTAGGGAAAGCCTCTACAAAATGTGTTAGATGGTCTATGATTACTAATAAATATTTGTATTGACCTACTTTTGGTAGTTCAGTAAAATCAACTTGTATCTTTGCAAAGGGTCGATGGGCCAATTCTCTTCCTCCTAAAACCTTTTCTCGAAGTTGATGCTTATTCACTCGGTGACATATCATACAATTGGATACTAATTGCTTGGCGATATTGTAAACCCCAATACTCATATATTTAGTAGCAAATTGGTCTACTAGGGCTTGGACTCCCCAATGGGTCTGCTGGTGGAATTGTCTCATAATTCTCCAAGCCAGGGCCTTTGGCAGTACTTCTCGCCCATCAGGAAGCTCCCAACTCCCGTTTTCTTTTTCTATTAACCCCATTTGTTTTAGTTTACCTTTTTCTTGCTCTGTAAATCTTAAATGCGGATCTTGTTGCTGTACTGCGGTGTCTGGTGCCTTTAAATTTAGTAAGGCTGCCTTTTTCGCCTTCTCATCTGCTAAGTTATTTCCCCTGATCACTGGAGTTAATCCTTTTTGGTGGCCCCTTACATGCGTTACTGCAATTCTTTTTGGTCCCCTTAAAGCTTGCAGTGTTTGTGTTATTAAAAATTCATGTACTAATCCTTTCCCTTGTGAGTTTATCAAACCTCTTTCTTCCCATATTTTACCCAAGGTATGTACTACCCCGAAAGCATATTTTGAATCGGTGTATATGGTCCCTTCTTTATCTTTTAATAGCTTTAAAGCTCGTAGTACTGCATATAATTCACATGCTTGGGCTGACCAGCTGGGGCTTAAGGAGCTTGATTCTAAAACTTGGTAAGTTTTCCCGTCTACGATAGCATATCCAGATTTTCGTTTTCCCTCTATAACCCGGGAAGATCCATCTACAAACAACTCTTCTCCTTCTTCTAACTCTTCTTCTAGATCTGGTCTGATTTTCGCCTGGTTTTCTATACTTAGGAGACAGTCGTGACTAAGTGTCTCCTGAATTTCCATACAAAAATTGCACAGGATTTTGCCAACTAATAGTCTCTCTATTTCTAACTTTGGAGAGTGAATTAGAATCCCCTCATATTTTAGGAGATGGGCATCTGTGATCCATTTTTCTGCTTTTTGCTCTAAAATTCCCCTGATGTTATGGGGGGTTAATACTTTTAATTCACCTCCCAGGTGATTTTATTGGCCTCTTCTACCAGCAATGCTACTGCTACTACCGCATGTAAACAGGTAGGCCATCCTCTACTGACAGGGTCTAATAATTTGGAAAAATATCCTACCGGTTTCCGTTTTCCTGCCCATTCTTGGGTTAAGACTCCAAAGGCTGTACCATCATCAGTATTGAGAAAAAGTTAAAATGGCCTTTTTATATTTGGCAAACTCAGGACAGGTGCATTAACCAAATCAGTTTTTAAGGTTTGAAATTGCTTTTCATCTTCTGGGGTCCATTTTAACAGCCCATCCTTTGTTAGCTTTTGATACAAAAATTTTACCTTTTTACTGTAATTTTCTATCTATTGTTTGCAGTATCCTAAAAGTCCCAATAACTGCCTAATTTGTCTTTTATTCTTGGGTGCCGATAAGGACAAGATCCTGTTAACCCTATCGGGGTCTAGCTTCTTAGTGCCTTTATTTAACCAATGACCTAAATACTTAACTTCTTCTTCTACAAATTGTAATTTGGATTTGGATACTTTTAGTCCTTGCAGGCTGAGAAAATTTAACAACTTTATGCTTTCTTCTCGAACGGCAGTCTCATTTGTCCCTGCTAGTAGTAAATCATCTACATATTGTACCAAGGTCACCTCAGGGTTTATCTCATATCTTCGTAAGATTTGTTCTAGAGCTTGACCAAAGAGGTTGGGGGATTCTGTAAATCCCTGAGGTAAAACCGTCCACCTAAGTTGTTGTTTTCGATGAGTCTCAGGGTCTTCCCACTCAAATGCAAAGTAATCTCGGCATTCTTTTTTTAAGGGGCAAGCCCAAAATGCATCTTTCAGATCTATCACACTATACCACTGGGTTTCAGGACTTAATTGGCTTAACAGGGTATAGGGATTGGCTACCACAGGGAATCGAGACACAGTTCGTTTATTTATTTCTCGTCAATCATGTACTAGCCGGTAACTGCCATCGGGCTTTTTAACTGGTAAAATTGGAGTATTAAAAGGAGACATACATGGCTCTAATAGCCCTCTGTTAATTAACCTATCTCTTTCAGGTTTTAATCCTTGTCTCCCTTCTTGAGATAATGGGTATTGTTTTATTTTTACCGGGATCTCAGGATTTTTAATAGTGACTTCAAAGGGCTCAATTTCCAGTTTGCCGACCGTGTCCGATGAATACCAGACTTCTGGGTTTATTCACTGTTCATCTGCAACTGTGAGTGGGCATAGTTTTATTGTTAATTCCTTTTTCTTAATTTCTACATTAATCCCTAACTCAACCATAAGATCTCTGCCTAATAGGTTATATTCAGCTTCGGGCACCAATAGTAATGATCCCATTCCGAATCGTGTTTTTGTTTCAAACTGTACATTTTTGATTATTGGGACCCCGAAGGGTTCTCCTTTTGCTCCTATTACTTGTATTTTCTCCGGAGATACGTTACACCCCCAGGGTACTTGCCGGACAGTTGATCTTTCTGCCCCAGAGTCCACAAGGAACTATATTTCTTGTTGCTGAGGACCCACTTTGATTTTTATCAAGGGCTCAGTGTTTCTCGGAGTCCCCAGCAGATAGAGCCCCTGACACCCCTAATCCTCCTTAAACATCTGTTTGTCCTGTATCCTTTTTCTGCAGTTCCGTTTAGTGTGCCCGAGTTTATGGCAATAGAAACATTCCACTTGTCTTTCTCCCACTTTCCCTGGTCTTTCTGTCTTAGGGCCTGCAAGGTGTTTCCCCTCGTTGATGATTTACAAAGCCGCTAGGGCCAGGACGCTGTCCTTCTCTGACTGCGGCCACTAAGATCCTGGCTTGCTTTTTCTGTGCTTCTTCCTCCCTCCGCACATATACTTTTTGAGCCTCTCTCAATAATTCTCCTAACTCTTTTTCTTGCCAATCCTCGATCTTTTCTAGCTTCCTTCTAATATCCGCCCAATATTTTGCCACAAATTGAGTTTTTAATAATGCCTGCCCCACCGCTCCGGTAGGGTCCAGGCCAGAATACAACTGCAAGTTTTTCCTTAATCTTTCTAACCATTCAGTGGGGGTCTCATCTTTCTTTTGATAGTCACTTAGGGCTTTTCCGATGTTTTGCCCCCTGGGCACAGGTTCTCTGATGCCCTGAATAATCATGCTTCGTAAGTCGGACATGTGACCTCTGTCTCCTGCATCTTGGTTATTCCAATTAGGTCTCTGTGTAGGCCACTTAGTGTCCGCAGCCGGGCCCTGTTGATGTTGCTGCTCCCAAAGTCTCATTCCAGCCTGTCTAATCATTTCCCTTTCTTCTCGAGTGAACAAAGTATTTAGGATTGATGTCAACTCATCCCATGTATAAATATTAGGTCCCAGAAACTGATCTAATCTTTCTGAGACTCCGATAGGGTCCCCTAATAATTGCCCCATTTCCTTTTTGAATTCTCTAATGTCCCCTGAGTTAAGGGGAACAGCCACATACCCTACTCCAGGTTGGGGTCCTCCCATGGCCATTTCTCTTAAGGGATATAATTTTTCTTGTTCTTTTTTTTTTTTTCGTGTCTGGCTCCTAGTTTGAACCCCAGACGCAGTTTGTTCAGCCTCTGACTCTGAGCCTGACTCATTCTCCTCCGGAGGGGGAGCATTTGGTACGAGAGGATAATAAGGAGGAGGGGAGAGAGGGGTTTCTTCCGTCTTGGCTTGAGTTTTCTTCCCTTTTTGTGGCTTTTCTTTTAGGGCAAAAAGACGGACTGTTGTATCTTTCCCCACCCATAGGGCAGCATATTCACTTTCTTCCAATGAAAAAGGTTCTTTATTGTTTACATAAATGTTTAATGCCTGACAAATCCAATCGTCAGGTGAGCCGAAAACTGGCCAATATAAACTGTTGGCTCTAATTTTCTGTCCTCCCCACACTTCTACACAATAATGTATCATTTTCCCTTTATCCTTCCCTTTCCTAGAAGGGAAGTCATCCCAATACTTAATCATTAGCCCTAAAGGACTGTCAGGGGGTATTTCTGGGAGCTTCACCCGAGACTCCCTCCCCATGGGTGCAGACGGCTTGCCTTTCGTCTGTCCCATCTTCCAGAGTGCCTTCTTTCACACACTCACGCGCTTCCCCTCGTTCGTGGCCCAGTCCCTCGCGGGAGCAGGGAACCGCACTAACAGAAGGTCCGCACTCGCTTGGTCCAGAAGGACATCTCACACAGTCACACTCCGGGAAACCCAACCCCAACCGAACGGATAACCGGCCTATACTTACTCACTCCTGAGTCTTCGCTCGGTCTTCGTGCACAAAGTTTAAGGGGTATACTGGTTTTCTTTTGCTTGCGTATCAATTTGGAGGTTCGTTGATCCAGTTTAGTGGGATATCCCGCACCAGGGCCGTCCGAAGACGGGGCGCCGCCCGGATACGAGAGCTCCGCACCACCCTTTCCTGGATCCGAGTCACGGCACCAAAATTGTTATAGAGTGCTGGGACAAAATCAATGAGCCGATTAAGTAAAATAATATATCAATTTATTACAAAAGATTTGGCAAGCGATAGCAAGCAAAACAGCGCTGGGCGGCCGGGGAGTCTCCTGCTCCACTAACGGCGCGCGCCCAACTTCCCGTAGTTGCAGTTCTTGTAGTCCCTTATTTCCGGTATACGTGTCCTTCTTGGTGTACTCTGCGTCTGCGCCACTCTGTTGCTAGGGGGTCTTTTTCTGCCTCCCGGTGGGCGCTGGGATGAAGGCCCCGAGTCTTCCTCCCGTGACCGTCCTGTGCCCCTTGTTTGACGCATGCGTGTTTCTCTATCTCCTGCATAAGCGCAAAGCTTGCACAAGCATTGTTTACATTACCGGATGTCTGTGGTTAATGCAAGGCCCACTCTTCCTTGGTTCAAGGCCGACATCTGGTTTTTCTACTAGCATAAGCAACATTTGATTAACAAGCATTATCTCTTCTATTACACCTCTGAAGCCGGGGCTCGGCCGTTTGCGCCTCCGCCAGAGGAGGCTGTCCCCGCCGAGGGGACCGTACCGCTCGGTACTGCCGCTTTAAGGGCCGGCGGGCGGCGCGGCGGCGGCGCTGTCGCCGTCCCGTGGTGCATTGCGGCGGGCGCGCGCGCGGAGCGTGGCTGGTGGCTGCGCGCTCGCTGCCGCCTCTCGGTTCGAAGTTGGCGCCGGGCACGATGCGGCGCTGAGGAGGCCGAAGCCGCCGAGCCTGAGGAAGCCGCCGCCGCCACCGCTGCCCTCCCCGGCCACCGCCGCTTGGGCCCGCTGCCGTGTCCCAGCCCCGCTCTCCGGCCGTTCACGCCGTTGCCGCCATGTCTGCGGGTTTCTCCTTCGGCACGGGGACCTTGGGCTCCGCGGCGGCCGCTGCCGCCGGGGCGGGAGGAGGAGGCGGAGGCGGGGGCTTTTCCTTCGGAGCCTCCGCGCCGAGGTAACGCGGCACCCCTCACCACCGCTCGGCTCGGCCTTGCTCGCAGGCCCCCCGCGGCCTGGGGCCGCCGCGCCCCCGGCCCGGCCCGCCCCCAAGGCCGCCTGGACTGGGCCGGGACGGCCGCGGCGGGGCAGGCCCGAGCGGCACGCGTGTGTGTGTGTATGTGAGTGAGGGAGTGCTGGGGGGCGGGGTGGGGATGAGGAGGAAGCGCAGACCCCTGGTTGTGGCTCGGGGCTTCCTGCTGCCCCCCCGGAGGGGCCCGGAGCTCCGGCCCTCTTGGCTGAAAGGGCCCTTGGTGCGCGGGTGAACCGGCCTCGCCATGCCTGCCCCGGCGCGCAGGGCTGGGGGTGCCCTTCCTGCCTCATCTCCTTCACGGCTGGTTTCGGCAATACCGGTGTAGGAATCAATCTGTTCAGCAGTTACGAACAGCGGGAGGTGCTTTTGTAGTTTTGCTTTATATTGGCTTTGTCGGAGCACAGTGTGTCCTGCGTGTGGTTTTCGTAAGGTTCAGAAGGCAGAATGTGAATCAAGCAGATCCAGGTTTCAGCAGTCAGGCCGAGCTTGCGTGCGGCATGGAGCTTGTTGGTGTCAGAGCCCAACTGTTTAACGTTCGAACGTGAAATTACTGTTGTCTTCTTTTTTCCCCTAAGTTGGGTGCAGCCTTACCTTTCTGACACAGATAACCGTGTACAGTGTCTTGGGGTGAAAGGGCAACTTTGCTGTCCTTTGATGTGCATGTGACATACAGCAGGCTCTCTACTAAAGGAAATGTTAGTATTTAAGTTTCTCAAAATAGTAAGTCTTCGTTGTTGCTGGGTGGTTTTCCCTCTTTTCTTTGCTCACAGCTGTACTAGCAGGGATTGTCCTTTCTCACCTGCTTGTTATTATGCTTCCACTTAAGATTAGGGCTGTTGTAGTGGAGCTTTGTATCAGAGTTTTTCCCAAATCTGATCAGGCTAAGTTGATGACTGTAATGCAGCCTAGTTGGGTAGGCTGAGCTACCTAAGGGAACTTCACCTGAAGCAGGTATATTTGAAAATACATATCTGTCAGAATTGTCAGGAATTAGTAATATGAGGGGAAGGAAACAGGGCATCTGGATCTGAAATAGTATCTCTGGATTAAATGGCAGTACTGCTTTTAGAAAGCCTGTATGAGAGGAAACCGTTTTTCTGAATCTCTTCTAATACTCTTAATTTTGTGTTCATGGCAGATTGATGACATTTTTGTTACCTGTGCTTGGTGGATGGGTTGTTTTTTACCCCCACAGTGAAGCTTGTATGGAGTTAGTCAAGAACTTGTTTCTTTTGCTTTGTACCTGTTTAATGCAGTATTCCTGTGATTAAAATGATCAAGTTAAAACAGTAATACTTTTATTCAAATACATTCTTCTAAATGTATTGCCTGAAACAAGGGAAACTTGTCTAGTTGATCTGCACTTGTCAAAAACTGCCTATTGAGCTTAAATATATGGTATGGGGTTTACTTTTTTTTTTCTGTTGTAGTTGGTTTTTAAAATTCTGAAGTATAACAAGTGCTAATTGATTGCAGTATGGTGCTCTGCATTTTAATTCATGTATTTATTCTTACAAGCAGGATGAGTCTTCAGGGCTATTGGTCAAGGGGTATCACAGAGGAAGGAGGCCTTTTTACTGCTGGATGATTGGTGAAAGAATCTTGAGCATCCCTATGGGATGGTTTGCTTGAGAACATGTTTGAGACTGTAAGAAGCAGCTGTTGTTCTTCTGAGCTGTGTCTAAGACAGTATTGCCAGGTGTTGGGAGAAAAGGGGCTTTATTGTGTAATATAAGCCTAAGTATTATTATTCAGCCTGGAGAAGAGAAGGCTCCAGGGAAACCTTATTGCAGCCTTCCAGTACCTGAAGGGGGCCTACAGGGAAGCAATGGGGGGACTTTTTACAAGGGCCTGTAGTGACAGGACAAGGGGTAACGGGTTAAAATTGAAAATGGGGAGCTTTAGATTAGATATCAGGAGGAAGTTCTTCCCGGAGAGGGTGGTGAGGCACTGGAACAGGTTGCCCAGAGAAGCTGTGGATGCCCCATCCCTGGAAGTGTTCAAGGCCAGGCTGGATGAGGCTTGGAGCAACCTGGTCTAGTGGAGGGTGTCCCTGCCCATGGCAGGGGGGTTGGAACTAGAGTGTCTTTAAGGTCCCTTCCAACCCAAGCGAATCTATGATTCATTCTATGGTTATTGATCAGTATGACCAGTCAGAGATTATATTCTGGTGGCCTAAAGCCTATGTGATATGCCAGTTTACCTAATTCCAGCATTTCACCGGTAGCTGCTCGGGTACTTAGGCTCTTTGTTAATCAGTATTATCTATAGTATGCTTTAGCAAGGTACAATGCTTTGTTCTAATTTTAAAAGTCAGAGTTAAGACCTGACTTCAGTGACCTGAGCTCCTCTCTTCCTCCACCTGTGGGGAGTAGATAGTCCTCCTGGCACATACTCTCTCCTGCTGGTGAGGATGCTGTCATTGCTTTATTTCTACATGTTGGTTTCAGTGTTAAAAAAACAACAAAACCACTTCATTTTATTTGGGACTTTGTGGCTTGTCCTATAGTGCTGAATTGCATGTTGTATGTTATCGCCTATGTTGTACCTTTGCTTTCCTCTACTGGAATGCTGAAACAAGAAAAATGTTCAAGGAAAAATCATCTTTGTACTGGAAAAAGATGAGGAACTTGGGACTAGTGGGAGAAGCACCATGTTGCATGTTTAAGCGTCGAAGCAGTTAGTCATGGTGCTGTAGTTTGCTGTGTAGAAATTTTGGGAGTAAAGACAGCTGAAATGCTTTGGCTCCTGTGGAGCTGGACAATTAGTGGGTCTGTGTCCTTCTAAACTTCTTGGCCACTCTGCTTCCGGAGTTACTACTTAAGGAATAACTCACACCTGGATTTTGAACTTGCAACCAGCTTTTGCTGGGCTGGCCAGTATCAGTTCTGTAGATATTTTGAAAACTTCTAATGGAGAAGCTAATGATAACCTCTTTTTTTTTTTTTTTTAAAGGATTTAATTTTGTGTTTAATTTGTTATGCCTACAAGTTGCCTTCATACAGAAAGAGAGAGATAAGGAAATGGAGAATACTGAACACTTGAAACATGAAACACTTCTTGACAACTGTTAGCCTGACGTATAAATTGCATTTCATTTCAGTGCTGCTGTTGTACTTATGCGAGATGTTAAGTTAGAGAAAAGTTACCTAGTTTCTAAAAAGGCTCACAAATGAGAGCAGGAAGTTACTACAAATACATTATTCATCTGATCTTTTGTCAATTTAAGACATTTTTTTTAAATCATAGACTCATCTGGATGACTCTAGTACCTGCTAGTGCCTGTTACTTAGTTGGTTAAAGATAATAATGGTTACTGTATTCCCCTGTGTTTTGCACAGTATCTTCATGCATTCTCTGTTGAAGATAAAGCTTGTGCTCTATCTGCCATGAAACTTCAAAATTATGTAACTACCCAAAATAAATAAAAAAGACTTAATTTTCCTGGTGATGACTGATCTTTAGTTCCTCTCTTTCTTCATGTGTGAGAATAGCTCTGGAAGTTTATTTCTGTAACTTTCTGACAAGTACACAGTCAGAAAAAGTATGGTAGGCATGAGTCCTGTACGGTTTGCACCTATTGGTGAGGGATAGCATTTTGGTTAGACAACGAATTCGTGCATCAAGGTGTTTTGGTAGTACGATGGGGCAAAGTTATGAATGGTTGTGTGTCTCTGCAAATCTCTTTAGAATGAAAGTCTCTGGTCAGAGGGATCTAACGGGAATTGTAACCTGCTTTGAAAAATGTTCTTGTGGGTTTGTCGTCATCTTTGTGCTGCCTCCAGTGTTTGTTCTGCCATTCCAGTAGTTTGGGGATAATAATTAGGCAGAACTAATAAGATGATCTGATGGTGAAAAGTTCAAATTTCTCCCTGGCTCAGCTGTTGCACAAGTGCTGGAGTTGCTGTCAGGGAAGCGGTGGGAGTTAAGGAGCTGTAGAAGGAAAGGAGGAGATCGGCTTCTTGATTCTGTTTGGTGGCAGCAAGCTTGGACTCTGTCCAGCTGCACTGTGTGTGGTTCAGGAAAATGAATGATGGCATGGGAAAGAAAATGAAATAAGGCAGGGGGTGTCTGGTTTTTTTTTTTTTAAATTGTGAAAAATAAATATTGTTAATAGTCTTATTTTGTAATAGCTCCACAGGAGGACTTAATTTTGGAACTCTGGGCTCTTCCACTGCTGCAGCAACTACATCAGCTCCTTCAGTGGGCTTTGGGAGTGGACTGTTTGGATCAAAATCAACCACTGGCTTTACACTAGGAGGCACCAGTACAGGTAGAAAAAAATTCTTGTACAACAGAAGTTTGAATCAACTGTGAAGAAGTATCATATGTACACAAAAACTGGGTCATCATAATGTGCTTACTCTTTTTACAGTAGTTCTGTAGCTCAGAGTATTACTCATGTAGTTTTATAAAAAGGCTTCATTGAACAGTTAAAGGGTCATTCATTGAGAATTATGCAGTACCAATGCTGCAGAAACACAAATGCAGTTACCAGAAAACTCTGCCTGGGCTTATGTGTAAATGGGTCCATAATTTGAATCCTGATGTTTTCTAGAAATCTAACTCTTCATCCAGGAGGCTCAAAAGTATGGTTTTAAGATTGAAGTATATTTTGATCTGAAAAAAAAAAGTTAAAACATTAGAAAATTGTTAGTGTTTGTAATGTATTTGTAATCCTGCAGTAGTAAACATTTCTGGGTTTTTTTTTAGTGTTAGCAATTTGCATGAATATATTAATATTTTCTTAGGACTCTAATTCAGCCTATGAATATACAGATTCTTGAGAGTATTGGAGTGCAAAACATAAAACTTTTCTGACTTGGAGGTATTTTTTTCAGTCATCATGAAGACATAGCTTAATGAATTTTACTTTGGCTTCAGTATTGCTAGACAAAATGATCTTTTTTTTTGCTTGTACGAATAGATAGAGGAAGGTCAAAGAACCAGTGTGCTAGAATTAAGTTCAACAGTAGACTCAAAGCCTTTATTACTGTGTTTGGCTACACTGAGGTAATTTTCTTTTAACTTTCAATGATTCATTTGATCTTCCAATCAGATATTTTTTAAAAAAATATGAAATGTCATGGCACTGTATTCAAAATAATCTCTTTAAATTACCAGTGGGGCAGAAATCCTAAACCAAGACACAGGATTTTACATAGACTTTGGACTCTATAAACTTTATGCTGTAAATCTGCTGGTTTACATGTTAATGTTATGCACTGCCATATGGCTGAAAAAACACTTGATAGACTCACTAGTTTTCATGTTTTTGTTTACCTCCACTTGTTTGAAATTTCAAACGAATTGTTACACTGCTGTGTTAACATCAGCTTAATTGTTAGCAGATTCTTACAAAGAAAAGTTTTTGAAGTCAGTTATGCTTTGAATTGTGCTGCTGGTTGCTTACAAATACTGTTCTCTATGTTAATGTTTTGTTTTCAATGTCATACAGAAACTTGTACAACAGTCTACATATTGCCTCATAAAGTTGTATTATTTCAGTGTTTTGTTTCATGTTTTTTACTATCATAACTGCTTTGTGGTCTCCAATTACCATTCTTACTCTGTTCGTTTGTTTTCATTCTTAAAGCAGGAACAGCAACAACTATTGCTACAGGACTGACACTAGGTAAGTACCTAATTGGGATTTTAATGTTATACAGGGGAAAAAAAAAAACAAACCAAAAAAAACACCCAGGCAGATCTTTCTTGTAATACAGAAAGTTAGTGGTCATATGTGAGCTTTTCTCCCATCACATGCCAACCAATTGCAGCCTGCTCTGTAGCCCAAATGATAAGGCTGCAAACCAGAGTGGAGCCCTGTAGTTTGGGCACTGTCACTTGTTAAAGGAATATTCCATTCCTGTACAACAGTGACAGCAATTGTAGTGAGAAGTTAGACATTGCGTGTATGTCCCCCTAATGAGCGTCATCCTTCCGCAGAGGGGAGGTGGAATACATTTAGGAAAGAATTCTTCATACAAAATTTCTTGCTCTAATGAAATCTGTGTCAACAGGTCTGCTAATTGCTCTTTTAGAAGAATAAAGAGGGTTGAACTGGGAATATGTGGGTGGTTCTGGGGTTTGGTTGTTTGGGATTGTTTTTTCCTTTTTAAACACCAGCAATTGAGGTCTGAGGGGAAGGGGAATTGAGCGTTCATTCTCAAACAGAATGTTCTAAGAGTGATAACTGGTTTTGGGTTTCTTTTAGGCACGCCTGCCACCACATCAGCAGCTACCACAGGCTTTAGTTTAGGTTTCAACAAACCTGCAGGTTCGGCCACGCCGTTTGCTTTACCTGTTACTTCTACCTCAGCGGGTGGCCTGTCATTATCATCTGCTCTTACATCAACTCCTGCAGCAGGTAGGAGAATGTTTGGGGATTTTTGTTTGTTTTATTAACAATAAGACTTTATGGTAAAACTGTTCTACACTCTTTACACAATTTTGTGATACTTTAATAAGAAGCTTCATTGGACTTCACTAGTTCTAAATTTGGGTACAATAATACAGATGGATTTATGGGCAATATACCCTATGATATATCTATAGACAGGGTGATTGAAGTCATTGGAAGTGTAGCAAGAGCTACATCATGCAAAATCATTATTTCTGTTATTGTTAACCCCACTGAAGTTTGAAAGCTTCCTACTTGCACAGCTTGGAAAACATCTACCTTGTGTAGATAGCCTGAAATGGTTAACTAGTAGTGGACACAAGGTTTTCTCCAGTGTAATTCTCATACTGGCATGCACCTGCCATCATATTTACCTCAGCTAAACTGCAATGTTCATGATGATAATTAAGACTGGAGTTTATTTTTCCTTAACATTAGGAGTTTGCATTTGAGCTCAGCTATCTGTCCTGCTATGCTCTGTCCCTGTATGCCTATGGTCTTTCTCTACTCAATTCTTCCCTATCCTACCAGGAGCTGGGACGCTTAATTAGAGGAGAAGGCTCAGACTACCAAGGAAATGTTCTTGTATAAACTGTCTTGTGTACGATATTTTAATATTTAACATAAAGTTAACATTTCAGCATTTCAATATAAAAAAAATCAGTAGCGCTTGTTAGAGCTATTATGCTGTAAAATAAATTGTGCCAGGTTCTAGATTTTGAAGTGTTTTGGTGGACTCTGAAAAATGTTACATAGTTGCACCTAAATATCAAAATCAGGATTATGATATTTTAGAACAAAATAACATGTGATTCTAAAGTCTCTATGGCTTTGTTTCGAAAATCTGCAGGAAATAAACTGAGTTGTTTTTAATGTCCAATTATGATAAAGGTGCTTTTAAGACCTTTCAGTTATTTCAGATTGTCTGTGGATGTTATTTGAATGCAGTGTCTGCATGAGACTGGTTTACTTTCTCTGCAGGAACTAGTGGCTTTACATTAAATTTGGGCGGCACAACTGCTCCGACTACGACTGCCTCCACAGGCCTTTCCCTAGGAGGAGCCTTAGCAGGTTTAGGAGGTTCGCTCTTCCAGAATACAAGCACAGCGGCAACAGGTAAAAGTTATTTTAGTTTTTTTCCTCCTTCTGTCTCAAAACGTTGAAATTTAATATGTGATTGTATAAATTCATAATCTAAGATTTAGTTTTATATACAATCTTAACACTGTGAAAGCGTTAATTTTTACCAGTGTTACAGTAAGGAACAATGTTGTTATGCATGGGTAATAAAAATGAAATCTGAAATCATTGGCTTGTTCTCTTTCTTAAATTTACTTGCACTTAACATTTTTTAAAATGAAAATGCAAGGAAACCTTTGTCAGTGCCGTAATTGACTCAGAGTTGATTGTAAATGGGAGAGGTCAACGATAGACATGTATCTCCTTTAACTGTGGAGAAGCTGAAAGCTCCTTATTTTGGTGGCTTTTCATCTGAATAAAATCTTTAGCTGTTAGTACTGTCCTTTCACGGCTTTCTGTCTTTCAGTGCTAGAGGTGAAATTCACTGCACTGTAGTCTTGGTAACACTGCTCTAAAACTCAATGAAACAGGTACTTCAGATGCTGATGACAAGTCACCTATCTAATTAGCTGCCTAGTAATGTGAAGAAATTACATAAAACACCCTCTTAGTCGTATGAAACTTCATGCCATGTTTTGTTTATTTTGCATTTTTTTTAACCCAAATGTTAGTAGTAGTAAGTGGACACTGAAACTGGAAGCAAGATTATATGCGCTTTTAGTTTAAGTAAGCTTTAATGATCAGCCTTTTAAGTGCCGAAATTCTGTTTGGGTTTCCTGTAGGACTTGGGCAGAATGCTTTGAGTTTGACTCTGGGGGCGACTGCGGCTCCTTCCACTACTGCCAACGAAGGTCTTGGTGGCATTGATTTTAGTAGTTCTGCAGACAAAAAGAGTAAGTTGGTTTTAAAACATTCATAATTTTTTTAATTGAGAATTATCATAACACTACAGCAGAGACACTATTTCATTGTGTGAGTGTGGAATTGAAGCTGGTGAATAACTTTTTTTTACCCCCTTTTCCTCTTGTAAGGCATTTAAGTTAATGTTGTTTTTAGCTATTTTGCTTGTATACAAGACCAAGATTTTGGTTGAAAATTCAGTGTAATGTAAATTATTTAAAATAAGCCAATATTATACTTGAGAACGAGGATCTAAACCCTTTAGCTTTTTGGGAGTGAAGACTCATAGGGCCGTTTGCTGAAAAGCCGTGGCAGGTTTCTGAACAGCCATATGTCAAATAGCCACTAGGGGGGAGAGCAGAGCTGTGTATAAGTAATCATTGCGAATGCAGCAAGTCATCATTTGAAACCAGCTTTTCTCAGCTGTAACAGATCTTAAACTTGGTTTCAGTTTTTTGAAAACCTGCGTAGTAATATTGTCCTGGTTTTAGGTATTTCTGGTGTTGCGCAATTCTATCTGATACATTCTATCAGGTTGTTAAAACCAGTAGTAAAAACTTTACCTTTGTGGTAGCTTGAGAGTAGTTAAGTAAGGCAATATTGAGCATTGACCTATGGACACTTAACTTCTATACTTCTAGAGTAAGCTTAATTAAACACGATTCTAAAATGTGTGTTTTCTTTGGGGAATCAATACTGTTAATTTAATCTCTTGATTGCATTCAGGGGCCAAATTTTAAATTAGATATACCAAGAGTTGAAAGAGAAGGAAGTATAGAAACTCCTGTAAAGATGATTTCATGAGTAACATATGTGGTGGAGACATAGTTCTTCATACTTGTAGAAGAGATGGCATATTGACTGTGCAAACTGGAGTGCTCTGAGTGATGCTGATTGGTTTTGGAGTTTATTACTGAGACTGGGAGTGATGAAAAAGGTCTAATTCCTAGGTTCTTATGGGATTTCTATTTCTATAGTATTAGATATCACAGCACTTCCATAATACACAAATACCTCAGAATGAGGATGTTGTGGTTTTATCCTGAAAAAAAGGAAGGAGGAAATGTGGCTGCTAAAGAAAAGCACCCTAGGAGTAGGACAGATAGGGACTAGCACCTGTGTACTATCTTCTGGAATTGGTTATAAAATCATTTTCTTTTGGGGTCTAAAGACTGTCTAGTATTTCTTTAAAATACAACTGCAGAAAATAAGCTGGTTTTGTATATATTTTCCTCGTGTATTACTAAGAAAAATGTTAAAGACTGGAGCACTCTCTTGCCCAGAAGTAGCAAAATGTGATTTCAAATCTGTTTCTTTTAAGTATTGTTCTGACATACAGGGGAAAAAAAAGCAGCTGTAGAAAGTAAGCAAACTATACTTAGTTTTCTGCCTGATTTTTCCATTATCAATTGAGGAAAGTGTCCAAAATTCTGGGGTTTATCCCTTTTTTCCATTTTTGTGTCAATTCCTTCCCCCTGGCAAAATGCGTAGGGAATGGTTGTGAGACTCCAGGCTCTCTAATGTACTGGGTGACAGTTTGCAGACAACTTAAGTAGATCTTGCTTCTAAAAGTAGTAGCTTCTGCTGGCCTGAGTGCTGGCTCGTGCCGATCAAAGTGTGTGTGACTAGCATTAGCTGCATAGCTACTTCCTTGCCTTGGTGGCACTGAGTGAGAAGTGAGGATGACAGCTGCACCCAGCTGAAGATGAAGCCTGCTGCCGGGGCTTTGAGTGACTGTTCTTCCTAGCAAATTGCTATGGTATGGGATGTGATTACTGCCGCTGGCCATGACTAGAAGTAGTCATGGCCTGTGTTGTGCACAATTTTGTTTTCAGCTCTGTTCTATTACTCAAAGGCATTTGGCATCTTGATTCACAGATATGTAGTTTGGAGTGTGTAGGTGGTAGGTAAACAGTAACATCTTCAGTTCTGCAACGCATTCATTACTGGACTTAATGCAATAGTAGAATTCACAGGGAAGCCTAATGGGCTTCATTACCTTCATATTTGAGACTGCTGTTGCTGAAGTTAAACACAGGTCTAAGCAAGTTGCAATTGCATAAGCAGGAACAGATTTCTTATGCGGTTGCAGTTGTTCGGGCATTTGTAGTGACTTGTATAGTTACACAAGGTGTTTTGCATTACGCTGCCTGCCAAGAAGTTAGCACCTCAACTGTTGAACCATTATTCTGGAAAAGATAGTTGTATGTGAACGGGGAGTAAATTAAAACCTTGTTCATTTGATGGTTAGCCATCTTATCAAGGGAAATGAAGCAGATGGTAGTCATTAGTTCTTCCCTAAAATCTCATTAAGGTTGGTTGGTTGTTTTTCAAAGCTTTATTTCTGACCTACAGTTCTTATTTCCTAGGTGACAAAACAGGAACAAGACCAGAGTAAGTGTCAAATTTTCTTTGTATTCCATGTTTTCTTAGAAAACAGCTAAACTAAATATGTTGGCTTTTCTACTACTTTTATCTTGAAAATGGCATAAATGTCAGCAACCAACTGTTGCAATATGGCCATTTTACTTATGGTGGTTCATAATTTTAAGAATAACAGTTTTCCTATACATGCTGCTTATCTGTTACGGGTTGATCATGTGGTCTGAAAAATGGTTTCTGCAAATATGTACAATGCTTATGCCACAGGTTTGGACCCTGACACAGTATCTGTGTGCATTATTCCAAATCATTGCGAGCTGCAGCATACATGAATGTGTGCAAAACTGTAATCTGCCACTTGACCGTTTTCATGGTATTTTGTAGTCATGCAAAAATGCTTGGCACTATTAAAGCACCATCTAAACATGCAGTGTCTCTTGCAGAGACAGCAAAGCACTAAAGGATGAAAACCTACCTCCAGTAATCTGTCAAGATGTAGAAAATCTACAGTAAGTAGTATTTTTTTATTTACAATAGTTGATTAGCTGAAGTATTGTATGTTGTTGATGTTCTGTGACATCGTCTTGCAGGCTGCATGCAGGATAACTTTACTAGCCCAAGGCCTTTTGGCAGGTTAACTTTGGTAACAGAGTGCATGGATAGTTCTGGTAGCTGAAGTATTTGAGCTTTGTTTTTTCCATGCATTTATGCAAATGAGCATGCCCAACAAATACACTCTGAGAATCTGATCTATCTCTCCCTGGGAGTATTACGCCTGTTGCACGTGCGTAGTAAGTACTGAACCTTGCGTCCGTATCGCATGTGCATTGTGGGATCCTGTGTGGAACAGAGAGAACTGCAAAGGAGCCTTCCCTCAGGGAGGAGACAGGTTGTAGACTAGTCAGAGAGGCTGTGTGTCACTGTATTTGTGAGTACAAAGTAATAATCACTTTTACATAGATGCTATATAGTATAAACGTGTATGAAATAATTTATACGTATCTTTGTTAGAGTTCAGCATAGCAGGTTTAAATACTTGCTATTGAAGTTTGGGTGGTGGTGGGTTTTTTTCACAGTATTAGCATGCTAGGAGTTAAGATAATACTATGCTATACAGTAATTTTACTGTTCAGTACTAAATTTTGGAAAAATAGCTATTTAAATAACATGATCACGAGGTAAACAGTTGGGTACTTCAGATTCAATATACTATGTTTCTTTCCTCCCCACCCTCTTCTTTTCTCTTCCCCAGGAAATTTGTGAAAGAACAAAAGCAAGTGCAGGAAGAAATTAGTAGGATGTCCTCTAAAGCAATGCTTAAAGTGCAAGAAGACATTAAAGCTTTGAAACAACTTCTGTCTGTAGTTGCCAGTGGATTACAAAGAAACACTCTTAATATTGACAAGCTGAAAGTGGAAACAGCACAGGTATAACTGAATGTATTTTTTTATGTAGAGTTTGTGTTGATTATTCCATATAGGATAACTAGCCACCTTTATCAGTCAACACAGGTGTCCAAACTAAACCAGCTGTAAATAAACTGAAAGATGGAATCCTTTCTAATCTATTTGAAGCTGTTGTGGGAGACTGAAGTTTGTGATGTCAGTGTTTTCAGATGAGTACAATAGCAGTAAAATGGCTTTTATTCAGGAAAGCACTCCTGCATATAGCAAATGCAACAGAATGGAATGTGTGCGCACTTCAGTTTCTGCTACGTATTCAGCTGCTACTGAAGACACTTGTAATAAGATGCTGAACTCGTGAACAGCAGAAATTAGTTTTCTTCTGATGACTTAAAAAAAAAAAACCAAAACCCACCACATAACATTTTAGGGACCAAAATATCTTAACTGTCACATGTGTTCACAACTCTGTTCACCAGTCTGCATCTGAACTGTGCAACCGGTTTGAGCTCAAGATTTATCTAAGTGGTTTTCAAGTTAAGTTTTGTACCACTTTTTGTTTCATCTGGCATGTCAAGGCTGCTTACTATAGAATAAAATAAACTTACTTAGAGTGTGAAAGAGTTGTTGTGTTTTCTATATTTTGTGATACCAAAAGGAAATACTCTGTAATTGTGCCTTGGCAACAGTTTTTTGTGAGAACAAAAACTTGATACTGATATTCTCATATTTCTGTAAATGATGCAGTTGAGAATAATAGCAGAACCAGACACTGAGAAATTCTTAATGGTAGAGTTATACTTCTGTTTAATACTTCTAGTATCCTGTAATTGCCATGCATAAAAAGATTATTTCCGTAGGAAGGCATTTTTTTACACTAGTTAATCTTTTTTAAAAGGCGAATAATCTTTCTTGTTCTATTTTTTTTAGGTGTGTTTCTTCCTTGCACTTGACTTGCTTTTCTCACACTAGTCTTCAGTAATTGTAACAGGATTTCTGAAGTACAACAGACATTAGATCTTGTCTCTGACAGTTAGCACAGTATTTTCTCAGCCTCTGAGAGGTCAATGCGCTTTCAGTATCTGCTGTTTGTTCCTTCCTCAGACTTCTGATGGTATTTTCAGTTCTCTGACTCTTTGGCAGTCTATTCTTTGAAGAATTTCTGGTCAGATTGTATCACAGTGGTAACTTTAATATATGAAGAAAATGTTGTCTGTGAATGACAAGTAGAGTTGTAGCTGTTGCTTGAACACTTCGTACAGAACCTTACCTTTTATTAATTTTCCCTATTTATTTAGGAGCTAAAGAATGCAGAAATAGCATTACGAACACAGAAAACTCCTCCTGGTCTCCAGCATGAAAATACAGCCCCAGCAGAGTGAGTTACTGTTACTGATAAAAAATAAGATATATTGGAAAAGAGAATACTCCAGGAGACCTTATTGTGGCCTTCTGGTACTTGAAAAAGGGGCTTATAAGAAAGATGGGGACAGACTTTTTAGTCAGGCCTGTAGCAATAGGACAAGGAGTAATGGTTTTAAACTGAAAGAACGTAGATTCAGACTGGATAAAAGGAAGACTTTTTTTTTTTTACAATGAGTGTAGTGAAGCACTGTAACAGCTTGCCCAGAGAGATGGTAGATGCCCCCTGGAAGCATTCAAGGTCAGGTGGGATGGGGCTCTGAGTGACTTGGTCTAGTTGAAGATGTCCCTGCTTATTTCAGGGTGGGTGGACTGGGTGACCTTCAGAGGTCCCTTCCAACCCAAACCATTTTATGATTTTATGAACTTCATCCTATGATTTTTTTTTTTTTTCCCTGCTCCTTGTAACATTTTTACTGAATGCTTCATAGAATCAGTGTTCTATTTCTACACTTACTTCTCATGTATCTGAGATAAAGATAGTCTTTACTCTCTTCTCACTAGTAGAGGGATGTCAAGAATATCATACAACATAACTGTTGCAATTAATTGAAAAATTGGCAGCTAATACAGATCAGATTAAAGAGTAATCATACTATTTCATTTACTCATCTAGCTACTTCAGAATCTTGGTTGAGCAGTTTGAAGTACAGCTGCAGCAATACAGGCAACAAATAGAAGAACTGGAAAATCATCTTGCTACTCAAGCAAATAATTCACACATAACTCCACAAGGTAAATGTTTCAATGTTAGTGTTTTACGTGTAAATTAAGAAACTGTATACCTATAAGAAAAACTTAGTAATTAATCTCATTTTCTTATTTATTGCACAGAATTAAGTGTTCAGATAGATTTTGCAGTTGTTCAGTGTAAAGGTTTGGGATTAGAGGTTAAACAAACAAAGGTTGTTGAGCTTCTTGAGGTGGATCCAGTTCCTGAGGTGCAGTTTGTAGGCTTGGTCTCTTGACATCCACTGTATCCATCTCTTTCCCTTCAGCATTTATCTGTCGCAGGGGACCTTCAGTCTTGCACTTGGCTGCCTGACCAGACAAATAGGGGCACCCAATCTGCCAGCTCCAGATCAAAATGGGGACTTTCCTTAGTTTGGAGCCTGTTGGTGTTGCCTTCAGCTCTGATGGACTGAGGAAAATTTAGTCTTGTTTGCTGCCACATCGTTCAATCTAGGGAGAATCTCTCTTGTCAGAGAATACTGACCTCTTGACAGTAGTCTTCTGATTGGTTGCCATTCCTGTGATCATAGACACTTTCATCTTTTGGCCCATTTCGGGTACAGGTCCTGCAGTATGCAGTGATTTGAGGTGCATGTCTTTTTGTGCCAAATTAAACATCTTGCCATCACAGGATGGTACCTAGACCACGGACCTTATATTTCACAACCAAGAGGAATGTCTACACCTGTCTTCCAGAATAGAAGATCCGCTGAATGCTAAGGATCCTCTATCTTTCTATGTGATCTTGTCTGTCCAGACTGAGAGGGATGCCTTCACAGGTTTTCCTCAGGTTTCTCAGCAGTTTCTGTTATAATCTGAAGGTTTCTTGCTTGTGTGGGCAAGGCTCGGTCTGTTGGGCTAACAGATGATCTAGTGATCTAGTCAACACTATGTTGCGTAAGTAGGCTTTACCGTACAGGAGAAACTCCTTTACTGTGCAGGAAATGATGACAGAGAAGGTCTTGAAAATTTTGATATGTCTAGTATTCAGTGTTAATAAATTGTCTCCAGACTCTTGGAAAACTTGTGGCCAGTCTTCCTAGATACCTCTGCCTCCATAACCCTGCAGGTTGGCATGAAGTTTATTCCCCAGCTTTACTTTTCTCAGAAAGATATGCCAGATATAATGGAGAAATTCCCCTATGGAGAGGCAGACCTTTTTCATTTCAAGAATCATTGCTAGACCTACACGTCTTCAAGAACTTGATAGCTGCTATTTGCATTTCAGTAGGTTATATGCATCCTTCAGAGGGAATGCAGAAGCTGATCTTTGCACAGCAAAATACATTTCATCACTTTTCTGTCCTCCATTTTGGTACATTGTTTCATTTCTTTCAGAAAAGCATTTTTTGTCAGCAAATGCCTCATTTTGCCAAAATCTTTGAGATTTCACCTTTACTCTGAAAGTTTTGTGTTAGTTGGGTCAGTGCACTGAAATCTGTGTGAGAAGTAGGATACTCTAAGACAAGAAGCTGCCCATTGTGTTCCTCTGTGATATGCTTGTGGTTTGAGCTAGATTGAGTTCCTGTGATGCTTGTTAATTGTGCCTTTGAAATGTAAGTAAGAGAACTGCTGTTCTCTCTTTGGCAAAATCAACTGAACACTGAACTGTGCTTTAAGTCAGAAAGTGGAAAATACATAGTAGTGCAAGAAAATCTACTTTAACTACATGTAAAAAACAAGGAGGTAAAATGTTACTGTGTATTTAGATAAAGATAGGTTAAATAATATTTTTTTAGCTTTGCTAAATGATAGAATCGTAGGAAATGGATTTCCATGTATATAAAAATAAATCTGAGAAAAGTACTCTTTTCAAAATAAAGTTTGAAGCCCTTCCAAAAAGTAGTTCTTGGGTGACTTGTGTCACCCAATTGCTCTCAGATTCTGTATTATACATGTAATTATGCATTATACAATAATACATTATATATAATTTTATCAATATATGATATGTATTATATGCATTCTATAATAATATGTTTATACATTAACTTGTTCTCATGGAATTGTTTTTGTACTTTGTGCTCTGTGAGTTTTGGGTGGGCTTCTTGCTGTGGTATAAACACTCAGTCTTTTTTTTCCCTGGCTGTAAGATTGTCACTCACCAATGTTTTCATGACTCTTACAGATTTGTCTATGGCTATGCAGAAAATCTATCAAACATTTGTGGCTTTAGCTGCACAACTTCAATCAATACATGAAAACGTAAAGGTATGTTGTTTTGTTGTGTTCCCGTATATTTAATGCAAGAACTAGAGAGTCACTTTTTGAAAGCATATCTTCAGGTATTCTGTTTTCTTTTATTTATTAAAATAACTGCTTTTAAAAATTTTCAAACTGCCCAGGAGCAATGCTTTGATTAAAAAAGTAACTTTTGTTCAGTTGAAGTATAATTCAAATTATTTACTTATAATGATGATAATAACTAACCACAATAATTTAGGTTACAAAATGTTTTTCATTTAACTCCTTTTCCTTTTTAATTGTTGATCAGTTTTTGAAATGTCTATCCTTGAGCTCATACTTGTATGTTTTGCTTTTTGCCCAATGACCTCCTGATCTCAAGCAAAGATGATCTAAATCTGCTCTTACTCAAATAGGTTAAAAAATGTGGGTATTCATATGTAAGGTTTTTTTCAACATATCAAAGAACTTTGGTGGAAATAGTGTTCTGGCTTGCTTAAGTTTTTTTCAACCTGGTGTTCATGGAAATTTATATGTATAGAAAAAGACTACTGTGGAAAAAATACTGATGTAGCAGAGATCCTAGTTAGGTTTGTTTTTTCCGTCACGGACTCAGGCTTGAATTTCCCAATTACTGTTCTGGACATAGTGACAAAATGTCAGTGTTTACAATTCATGATTTTTCTTGAGATGATCAGAACCCTTCTTGGTTACAAAAAAAAATTTGAAAGGAGTACAAGTGTTTGGGATTGTTTCTGCTGGTGACTTCCTTAATGGGAATAGCTCTGGTAAACCTTCTGCTTGTTTCCTTCTCAAAGCTGCTTCTGCACAGTATTGCTAGTTCTTTAAACATCTGAAGCTTTTAATTTTCCTGAATAAAGTTTAGGAATACTGGGGATCTTGTATGAACTAGATTCCTTGCATTGCATTACTTCTGTCAGCATGACAATTTACTGTTTTACAGCTACCTGCCATCAGATGTTTGTACTGCTCATAGTTAACTCTGTTTTGGTACCAGTTATAGAATATATCAGCTCCTCCATAATTTTAGCAGAATTCATAGAATCATAGAATGGTTTGGGTTGGAAGGGACCTTAAAGACCACCTAGTTCCAACCCCCTGCCATGGGCAGGGACACCCTCCACTAGACCAGGTTGCTCCAAGCCTCATCCAGCCTGGCCTTGAACACTTCCAGGGATGGGGCATCCACAGCTTCTCTGGGCAACCTGTGCCCAGTGCCCCACCACCCTCTCTGTGAATAATTTCTTCCTGATATCCAATCTAAATCTCCCCTCTTTCAATTTAAACCCATTACCCCTTGTGCTGTCACTACAGACCCTTGTAAAAAGTTCCCCCCCCACCCCCACCCCCCAGCTTCCTTGTAGGCCCCCTTCAGGTACTGGAAGGTGCTACAAGGTCTCTCCAGAGCCTTCTCTTCTCCAGGCTGAACAAGCCCAACCCTGATAGTCCCCGTAGGAGAGGTGCTCCAGCCCAGCCCTCTGAGCATCTTCATGGCCTCCTCTGGACTTGTTCCAACAGCTCCATGCCCTTATGCTGGGGGCCCCACAGCTGGATGCAGAACTGCAGGTGGGGTCTCATGAGAGCCGAGTAGAGGGGGAGAATCCCCTCCCTCCACCTGCTGGCCACACTTCTTTGGATACAGCCCAGGATATGGTTGGCTTTCTGGGCTGCCAGCGCACGCTGCTGCCTCATGTTCAGCCTCTCACCCATCAGTACCCCCAAGTCCTTCTCCTCAGGGCTGCTCTCGATCCATTCTCCACCCAGCCTGGACTTGTGCTTGGGATTGCCCCGACCCAGGTGCAGGACCTTGCACTTGGCCTTGTTGAACTCCATGAGGTTGACACAGGCCCACCTCTCCAGCCTGTCCAGGTCCCTCTGGATGGCATCCCTTCCCTGCAGTGTGTCGACCACACCACACAGCTTGGTGTCATCGACAAACTTGCTGAGGGTGTGCTCTATCCCATTGACCATGTCGTTGGCAAAGATGTTGGATGGCACCAGTCCCGATACAGACAGTCGAGAAATGCCACATGTCACTGTTCTCCACTTGGACATCAAGCTGTTGACCACAACGCTTTGAGTGTGGCTGTCCAACCAATTGCTTAACCACTGGGTGGTTAGTCTGTCTCTCCAATTTAGAGACAAGCGTGTCGTGCGGGACAGTGACAAATGCTTTGCACAAGTCCAGGTAGATGATGTCAGCGGCTGTTCCCTTATCCACCGGTGCTGTAACCCTGTTGTAGAAGGCCACCAAATTTGTCAGGCACAATCTGCCCGTAGTGAAGCCATGTTAGCTGTCACTTATCACCTCCTTATTTTCCATGTGCCTTAGCATAGTTTCCAGAAGGATCTGCTCCATGATCTTGCCAGGCACAGAGGTGAGAGTGAGTGGCCTGTAGTTCCCTGGGACTTCTTTTATTCCATTTTTAGAAAGTGGGGCTACATTCCCCTTTTCCAGGGGACCAGGCCGCCATGACTTCTTGAATATGATGGATAGAGATTTTGCAACCTCATCCACTAGTTCTTTCAGGATCCATCGATGTATTTTTGTCAGGTCCCACGGACTTGTGCAGGTTACTTAGATGGTCTCAAACCTGATTTTCTCCTACAGTGAGCAGTTCTTCATTCTCCCAGTTCTTGCCTTTGCCTTCTGTGACTTGGGTGGTGTGGCTTGAGCACTTGCAGCTGAAGATTGAGGCAGATAAGTTGAATGCCTCAGGCTTCTCCATGTCCCTGGTAGCCAGCTATCCTGTTTCCTTCCAGAGAGGGCCCACAGGTTTCCTAGTCTTTCTCTTGTCACGAACGTACTTAGGGAAGCTTTTCTCATCTGCCGTTGGCCAGAAAAATCTGGCTAGACTTAATCCTGTCAGGGCTTTAGCTTTCCCAACCTGATCCCTGGCTGCTCTGGACAATTTGTCTGTATTCCTCCCAGGCTACCTGACCTTGCTTCCACCCTCTGTAAGCATGTTTTTTGTGCCTCAGTTTGTCCATGAGCTCCGTGTTTATCCATTCAGGCCTCCTGGTGTTTTTGCCCAACATCCTCCTTGTTGGGGTGCATCACTTTTGAACTTGGAGGAGATCCTTGAATATTCACCAGCTTGCTTGGGCCCCTCTTCCATTCAGGGCTTTATCCCATGGTACTCTACCAAGTTAGATCCCTGAAGAGGCAAAAGTTTCCTTTCCTGAAGCTCAGGGGTAGCAAGCTTGCTGTGTACCTTCCTCTCTGCCCTAAGGATCTGGAACTCCACCATTTCATGGTTGCTGCAGCTAAGGCTGCCCTTGAGCTTCTCATTCCCACCAGTCTTCTCCCTGTTGGTGAGATCAAGGTCCACGATGGCACCCCTCCTCATCGGCTCCTCTGTCACTTGGAGAAGGAAGTTATGATCACTGCAGGAACCTCCTGGATTAGTTATGTCCTGTTGCGCTGTCCCCCAACAGTTACCGGGATGGCTGAAGTCCCCTGTGAGGACCAGGGTTTGTGAGCATGAGGTTGCCTCTATCTGTCCATAGAGACCTCATCTGCTCAGTCTTCCTGGTTGGGTGGCCTGTAGCAGACCCCCACTCCAGTGTCACTTGTCCCTGCCCTCCCATTAATCCTGACCCGTAAGGTCTTGTTGGGCTCCTCATCCATCCCCAGGCAGAGCAATGTGTACTGCAGCTGGTGACACCCCGTCTGTCTCCCCTGCCTTGCTTCTAAAGGAGTCTGTATCCTTACATTCCAATGCTCCAGTCACAGGAGCCATCCCACCCACATCTCCGTGATGCCAGTAAGATTGTAGCCCTGCGGGTGTGTTCGTGTCTCCAACTCCTCTTGCCTTTTCCCCATGGGCCGTCCATTCTCATAGAGGCATGTAAGCTGGGCCTCTGATGAAACAGACTTACTGAATTACACAAAAAGGATCCCAGGTACTTCCTGGGCCCTTTACCTCAACAATCTGGGTGTAGCCTGAACTTGTGCAGTGGTCTTTGTGATGATATATACTTGTTGCTCCTTAGTATGAAGAGGTTTAGTATGCAAGTTTAATAGCAACTTCAGTATCCTGTCAGCATGACTGATTTGGAAGACTTCAGCTTAAGAAGTCTTCTGTTGCCTGAAGCTAAGGGGTTGGCTTCAGGATTTTTCTTTTCTTTGGGGGAATGTTTTTTTGACATTTATTCTAGTGGCTGACATGAAGGCTGGTATCTTGGAAGACACAGTTATAACTGAAGAATCAGAAAAATGAATTTACTGCTTAAGTGGATCAGTCATTCTGGCCATCTGGTTTAGTTTATCAGCTAGGAGATGCTCGGAGTGGACAGCAGTTTTGAAGCTGCTGTCTCTGCCTTATTTGATGGTTGTGATATAGTTCATTCCTTGGTCTGAAGTAAACTTTATGGTTTGCACATACTTTGATTCAAAGCTCTGAAGCTGTATTAAAATATGGCCTGGACATCTTTGCACAGGGCTAGTTGTTAAATATATATGAAGATACAGATACATTCTGTATCCAAGGTCAGTGAGGAGTAACGTGCTTGAGCATAATTCAGGTAGAGAATGTCATTCAGAGATTAGCCTGAACAGCTCTAGAATGTTGAATGGCATTTGTCAGCTCCTGTGCTGGCAGTGTGGCATTGTATTAACTCTCCTCAGAGTTCTACAGATGTCTTTTCTCTCCAGAGACAGCACTCTTGATAATGATGTCATTCTTTCGGTTTTTCCTGCTGTTGTCGATAAACTTAGGGTTACCGTTGTTCAAATCCTGAGCCAGAAGTTTTGGACTTCTCAAACAAGGATATCCTTAGCCAGAAACACGGGACGTAGTATGCTTCCCATAAAATTCAGTTGAGCCTAGTTCTTTGGTTTTAATGTCTATTAGATTTAAAGATTGTCTGTTGGAAGATGGAAATCATTCTGTCAGTTCTTTAATTGAAGCAATTTATTCTTTCAATGTTACCAAAGATATTCATAGTCCCCTCATCTGTGACGGATAGAAATGCCTCATGATGAACTGGCCGAGCCAGGAGCTGTCACAGAAGGGGGGGGGCTTTGAGGAGGGGAAGGGGGGACACAGCACAACAGATTTGGACTGCTGGTTAGTCTGAAGCAGAAGGATCTATTGCATTCACACTGCATTAGATCATTGATGAAATGCCTCAGATACGAGAGGGAATTCTAACATTCTGGTATTTTGTTTGGCTTTGTGCCAAGAAAGAATTACAGGAGTGAAAAGAAGGAAAGAAATGCAGGTGGAGGTGATAAAGGAAGGCAGACTCCAGGCAGAAAGGGTAGCTCTGAAGAAGAGTGTGTTATTTCCTGTTACAACCTATAATGTGGCTGTATTTTGCCTCTTAGGTCAGTGATAACAAATTGAATTGTGCTGATTGACACCAACTTTGATATCATTCAGTGTGTTTGTTGGTCTGTTACACTTGACTGCTTTGCTGAACTTAAGCAAGGAACCTCTTCTGGCTGTAGCTGGTGCAGGTCATAGCCTGACTAGATCCTTTCAGGGTGTGGAAGGTGTTTTGTTTTGTTTCTGGTTTTGTTGTTGGTTTTTTTTTTTTTTTTTTAAGGAAATGTTTATAACTCAGTGTCTCTTTCCTTATTAAGTTAAGGTTTTATGTCAAATACACTGAACTAAAATGGCTTCCCCCCACCCCCTTCAGATGCTCAAAGACCAATACCTTGGCTACAGGAAAACCTTTCTGGGAGATGCCATGGATGTGTTTGAGGCAAGACGGACAGAAGCTAAGAAGTGGCAGAGCGCGCCACGTGTTACCACTGGACCGACCCCTTTCAGCAACATACCAAATGCAGCAGCCGTTGCGATGGCTGCAACACTTACTCAGCAGCAGCAGCCTGCTACAGGTCTGAGCGCATTCAAGTTATAGATTATTAGTGTTACAACAATAGTAAATTCGTGTCAAATTTTCAATGAAGTCTTCCTTTGTGTTAGACTAAAAATCTAAACGTTGTGATGAGCAAAGTTACTGATAGATAGCCAATAGAAAAATGCAGGGTAGACTTAGCAATAATTATAGTACAGATACTTAATCTTGTGAATTTACTTGTATTAGTGACATTTACTGTATTGTTCTAACTAACCCCTTGGAATGTGAGTCTTCACTCTTCAGTAACATCTCAGAATACACATAGTGTAGCCTCTTTCCAGAATTGTATGGCTGTAGTAAATTATTTCAATTTGTTGAGGAGAGAATATCGAAATGCATATTACCCTTTTCTTATGTAAAATTAATAACAATTTTTTATATAGCACTTTGGAAATGTAAAATGCTGTAAGACAGGAAGGATAGCGGAGTAAACATCTGTAGAACAGGAAGACAGATGCCTGGCTTTTATTTTATAGCCAATTCCTTTGTCAGGGTGATGTTGGAGCAGTTTTTGCTGGCCATTCTGCCGTTGTAAATAGAGAGGTAGAGTGGATCAGTGGTTCTGTGTGTGCATGTGTGTAAGGTGAAGACTAATAGGGGAAATGCATGACCCGCTGCTAATGAGGAATGGATATGGTATGGCAAAGGAAATAACTTAAGGCACCTTAGTTAACATTGTTATACTAACCAACACTTCTCAGAGAGGATTCCTGAATGTAGAGATTTGAATTAATATTTAATCATTTAACAGAAATAAGATAAATTCCATTGAATGTTACTTGAACCACGGATATGTGTCCGTCACCAAATTATGAAAACCATAGGTAACTTCATTCTACTGTTTATTTTCTAAGAAGTTGTTTATCATAGGTGTACTAAAAGTCATATTGGCACCCACTTCTTCTCTTGCATTATAACAGCGGTCATATTTTGAATAGTTGTAATTGAAGACCTATGCAGCAATCACCCTAACTTTGTCACGTTATTAGACTGTCCTTGCCTTCTCCATAAAAAGAAAATACAATGTGCTTCCAGCCCTGGCCCTTATAAACAACAAGGAGATGTGATTAAAAGACGTATGCCAAAATATTTTGGACACAACAAAAAATGAAGTCTTTATTAAATATTTCTCTTTAAAATTTCCATTATAGACTGCACTCTTCTGTTGCTGCAGTGTTAATCCATGGAAATGTCGTTGATGTGCCATCTGCGAAAGAATCTGGGATAAACAGAAACCATGAGATAATGTAATGTCACACTTTAGCGTTTTTAATACAGATAGAAGTGTGGCATGTGCAGCCTAATGTTGCCAAAGTAGTTCCTTCTCCATCTTTGCCCTTGTATCCTGTTTTTGGTTTTTTTTTTTAAATACTCTCCATGGTCATGACAGGATTAGTTGTGTATTAGTCCTGTACTTGGGATGTTGCATTTAAAGTTATATATACCTGCGTTTTCCTGAATTGGGGTGAGGGATTTGAACTTCCTAGTCCAGATTCAAGAGAACTGCTCATGACCTCAGTAAATTGATGCCGCTTACGGCATGACTTCGTGAATATTCTCCTAGGATTAGGAGTGAAGAGAGGGGGAAAATAAAAGGCAAAACTGACCTGTACCAAAACACTGAGGTACGCTGACTTTATACCTTGAGGTATTTTGTAACATTTTGTAGTGAAAGGAGCAAATGGGAGTGTGTGTAGGTTGGTTTTGGGCATATTTTTTGGTTGGTTGTTTTGGTAGAGTATTTCAGGAGCCAAAAACGTGCCAACTACAAGAGTGGTGCAGATAGAACAAAGCCATTAACTTAACCAAACATGCCAACAGTAGATAACAATTTGTTTACTACTGAGTTGGAAGAGTTACCCTCTGTACAACGTGAGGACCTGGAGGAGTAGAGGTAGATTGATGCTCTGAGTGGCACTTCAAGAGCACTGAAAACTCTTAGAAAATCGGGTTAGGTGGAACTTGAAGTCATCTTTTCTGTTATTCTAGCTCAAAAGCAGGATTAGTCAGGCCTGAACTATTTCAGAGGTATCTTAAAGTCTTAAAAGCTTGCTAGAAAAGAAAATTTCACAGCTTTCCTAAATTACTGATTTCGGTGCCTGACGTTTTCCCAGTAACTTACCTGAAGCTTCTTAGCTTCAGATTAAGGCTGCTACTTTTAGTGGAAAAGGAGAAGAATCTATTCTTTCAGTTTTGCAGGAATCTAAATATTTAAAGACTGCTTCCTCTCAATTTTCCTTCTTTCAAGTTTTCAGATGGCCGTTTGCTGCAGTAAAACTGCAAATGTTTGCATGTGTTAACTTTGTGTTGTTATAAATTTGATAAACTATCTGCTAGAAGTTAAAAACATGTCCATTTCTTTGCAAGATCTAGATTCCGAAGAGTGGGATAGATGGGGATGGTAGAAGGTTATGAGAGAAAAAGACTTGCGAGATGAGGTGTATGTAAAGTGGGAGGGGATGTCTGTAATGCCTGACCTGCTGTTGCTGTTCTTAAAGATAAGAATAAAACAAGAAAATTAATCTGGGCTTTAAAGTTTTTGACTAAAATCTAATATATGGTACTTCTAGTATTGAGGGATCAGGATGGTTAGTCTCTTTTTTTGTTTGTTTTTAAAGTATTTGATGTTTACATGGTTAAGTCTATTTCATAAGGTTAATTTAGTGTTAGTTACTGTTCCTTCTCTGAAAAAATAATTTATTTTAAATTTGTGTTCAGAAGTCAAACATTTAGTAGCTACATCTAAGCTGTGGGATCAGGGGATGTTTCCCCAGTTCCTGGGTGTAAGTATGCACCCTATTTATGTTCTCTCTGTATGCCAAGACATGTCTGGCTTCTGTTGAAGTACACAAAGCCAATGGATCCTGGCCATATGGAAGAAAGGGAGCAAAGATGCACTACACTTGTCTCCTGGGACGGGTGATCAGGACACCAGGACTGTGGTGTGCATGCTGAAGCACAGGTTTTGTGCAGTTTTTTTGAAGCTAGAGTTATTAAAAATATGCATAAGGTTTTGTCTGCACGCAACCTTTCTCCCTAGTTCAGCACTCTGGCTCTGAGCACAGCTTTCTCAGTAGCAGTGAGGCTTTTGTGCAGTAGCAGCTAGAGTTTTAGCTGCTGGCTCACCTGCACCTTCCCTGAGCAATCTGGAACAGTGTGGAAGTTAAAAAGTTAAAAGTTAAAAAGGCTACTCTACCTTTTGTAACTGTTGGGACTAAAGTAAAAGATTGTAAAGGAAATTAAAGTAGTGAACTAAGAACTCTTAAGTGCTCAAGCCTGAAACTGGTCTTTTTCTGGTAAGACATAAGTTGTGTTAAATGCTTTTTTCCAAGCTCACCTTTCCTCCCCTAAAAGTAAATCAAGTACCCTTACTCTCCTTAACTGATGGAGTGCAGTTAGTCGAAGCATTATCAAGCTGTTAGCACACTGTCTGGCTTGACTCGGTATGAGGTAGAAGTGCTGATGAGAAAACAATACTGAAATCTTCATAGCACTTGATGCCAGTTTACAAACCAAAAATTAACATTGGTTGAAATTAGTGTGTTAGTTTGTCAGAATTGGATCTAAGTTGTGACACTAAATTTACTCACTGTTAGGACCAGCAGTGATTTAAAAAATTGCAGTATGTCACTTTAGGGAATCTAGAAAGAGTCCAGACAGATCAGTTAGAGGGTCCTAATTATTAAACTGAAATGCTCTACAGGGCAAATATATCAAGTTCTAAAATGTTAAGATACTTGTTATAAAGAATTTGTCTCGTACCTATAGTAGCCAGAAGTGCCAATTTTTTGCTAGTACTTTTGGCATCGAAGAATCTTCATTACTAGTTTTTCCTATTGAAAGTTACGTTTACTTACAAGGACTATACGCAGTGATAGTTGCTGAAGATCCCTTCATCACATTATGGTACAAAATCAACCAATATGCTGTTGCTCAATGAAAAGCTTGTCAGCCTAGGGCATAAGATCCTGTTTTATATAAACCTGAGATGTTTTAGAATAATGTTTTTTACTGGCTCTAAAAAGCATGTTGCATTGGGTAAAAAGCTTGGCCTGGAGCACTGTAGTGTTTTGGTTTAAGGTCTTCCACTAAGAGTGCCTCCTACTGAGATAGAAACCTGGGCGCTTGAGAAGGAGCTGGCTATGTGTTTGTGGGTTCTTTTTTTAGTTTCTTAGATGACTGACTTGTGTAGGGGGTTTTATTTCTTTTTATTGATAACAATTTTCTTATTTTTAAAGAGCTGCTAGGTAGTTGTATCAGTATTTAAACTGGATATAAACAAGTTTAGTCTGAAATTTGTGTGAAAATTTGTAATTACATCTGATACACCTTTTTTAATTGAACAAATAGCTTGGGTTTCCCAGCTATTCCCTGCTAAGCAGAGACTGAAAGCTAACAATGTTACTTGCCCTTAGCATTTAGTTTAACACTACTTAATAGTATAGAGATGTCATTCAGCTCGGATCACGTAAGAATTCTGTGTTCCTAGCAGAACTGTTACTTTTCAATATACAGTGCCTTTCACTTGATTCAGAATGATTTTCCATTTAAAACTTCAAATACTGAAATTATTTTAAAAGCTTGAAATATTTACATTTTAGAACTCTAGATAAATATTAGTAACAGGAAACTTTGCAGTATGAAGGAAGACTGATTTTATTGAATGAAAATAAGCCTAAATGTCATAATGATTTAGGAAAAAAGAGTGAAATCTGAACTTTATAGTAATATTTAATAACTCATCGCTTTCACAGATATAGTACAGTAGGTTCAGAGATGGAGAAGGCTATCTTGAGGAAAGGTGTGAATGTCTGTGGATTAAGAGTTTGGCACTGTATCTTCAATGGTTAAACTTTAGTGCACTGAAAACTGTTTGAAAAAGACAGGAATATAAGATTGTACTGTGAAAACTGTCAAAATATATTAATTATTTATCAGAATTAATTATTTTAAAATGTGTTAGTAATGGGCTAGCAAGTTGATTCTTTATTCCCCAAGGTTAAGACAAAAAAAAACGGAACTGAGGCTGTAAATTTCATCTTGGCAGAGTGAAAATGTTTTTTGACAGTCCTGCAGCTTAGTGTGATTATGCAGGGCAAGCACTGTCAACTTTTTTTTAATTATGGGACAAACTCTGAAATTTTGAATGTATCTAATTCCGTAAGGTACACAGAACTGTGCCTTTTGTAAATGTTCATTTAAACAGGTGGTTTGACTAGTTTACCTTATTGAACGGTGTTATGTAGCAGAGCTTAACAGAACTCAGTTATCACTTGTGTGGAAAAGAATGGAATTGTCATGTTACTGTGTAATTGACTTGCTTAAAAATGAACAATAAATTTAATAAAATAAAGTCATTGTCTTGTTTTTTATCTTAGTGTTCTGTTTAAATTTGGATGGAGTATTTGAGTAGTTTTGAAGTTTCCTATTTATTAAATAAATTAACTTTTGGTAACATAGCTTTAGTTACCTTAGGGTCAGTTCTTATGTTTTTAATGGGAAGGTTTTCCCTTATCCTGATTCCATTAATACAGGTGGCGAACTTGTTACCTATGAGTACTCTCAAGGTTTTGATGAATGTTTTAAAGGTTAAGGTGAGACTGGTTAACTTCAAAAAAATACTAAATGATGATGTTGTGTTGTTAGCTTTGACTAGTTTCACCTTATCACAGTCAGTGTTTTCTTAGATTTCTACCAGGTGGGTGTAGAGGCAGACAGTTAAGAGGAAGTTTGAGGTGGAGTTTGGGATCTTAATGGGATTTGTTGAAAGCAATGATGTTCACATTATCAAATACTTGATAAATAAATTAAGGACCTCTTTACTATGAAAGAGTAAGGCAAGTTTGTTCTCATTTTTTTTATACCAGGGCCACAGCCATCTCTGGGAGTTAGTTTTGGAACGCCATTCGGCTCAGGTATTGGCACTGGCTTGCAATCAAGTGGCTTAGGTTCTTCAAGCCTTGGAGGTACACTTTAACTTTTCTAATCTTTCATTGAATTATTATACCGCACATCTGAATCTCTTGCAAACCTTTCACTCCACTAAGAGGATGATCCCTTTCAGGCAAAGACCTTAAAAGTTGTCAGTCTCTGCTTTCCAAACTTCTTCATGCCTTGCAGAAAGAGTTGCTAAGGCTAGTGTTACAGCTAATAGCCTGCTGTAGTGAAAACCCAGGATGAACAGGATGAAGTAATCACACAGTTGTTCTGCTCTTAAAGCTAAGGAAGTACATCCTTTTGTAACTACAACTTGACTTAGTTTTTCATATATGAAAGTTAGGCACCTGAGGCATTAGCTGTAGCTAATCCATACAAGTTTTTCACCAGTATGTACAACTAACTGTAGGGACCCATTTCTGCTTGGAGTAAGAGAAGGATAAATGATAAATTACTACAGTTCTGGGATCCTGCTTGCTGAAACAGATTTGCTTTAGCTGTCCCTCTGTTCCTCAGTGCTGAGGTTGGGGAAAAAAGAAAAAAAATCCCTCTACAAGCTTGAAAAAGCAACATTTAAAAGTGAGGGGAAAAAAAACTTGCCAAATGTTAATAGTGCTGGTGGGGAATATACTCCAAAAAGATACACAGCTGAAAGAGTAGGTGGTAATAAAAAAATCACAAAATTCACATAACATTTTTATTTAAATGTAACAAATTCTCAGTAGTAGAACTACAAGTAGAATTTAAGTGATTAGTAGAATCTAATCAGCATGTAAATTCCCTATCTGTATAGGTCAGGGGGTCCTACAGTGCAAGTCAAAAGACACTCAAGCTTTTGTCTGAGATCTGCAAGGAAAACTATTACATCTGCTGAGCACAAACATAATGTGTTGTGTTTTTTCTTGTTGCATCCTCTCTTCTCTGTAGCCTAAGTCCACATCCCTACATTTTGCCTCTGAGCCAAACACGTAAATCGGTGTTGTTTCATATTTAAAATCATTAAACATGACTCGTTATTGGAAAGGTGATGTAACTTGAATGTTACGTCAGTTTTACATTAAATGATCATCTTGAAATTATCTTTAACTCTACCGGTGTCCTTTCTCATCAGATTTGCTGCTTTTTCAGATAAAAGAAAGTCTGTACACCTAAACAGGAAAAGTAACCGAGAATAGTGGGCTCAAAGGAAAGGATTTTTGAATTACCAGGTTGTTCCCACCATGTTTTAAATATCTTAAAAATAAGTTCTTACTTTTCAACCACAGAGGTGGTAGACTAAAGATGGGTGAGCATATACAGACAATCTTGCCAATGTAAATTAAAGAACATTTTAAATTGGTGGACAGCTGCTTCTAGTTTTTTCTTGGAAGCCTAATTTGTAGTTTTGCTAGTTCTCTGCTTAGGAAGGCATTTGCTTGCATTTCATCTCTTCTGTATTAATTTGCAGAATTTTCTTCATTTGGCAAATCAAGACGACAAATCTAATAGAAGCAAGTGTAGAAGAATAAAGGAATACATGAAAAATGTCCTACTTGTGTGCTCTTGGAAATAAATTGGCAGAATGAATACTTAAGATTTTTTTTTTTATCTTAGGGGTGGTTTTTTTTGAACAGGAAAATTTTTTAATGTATATTCTTGAAACATTTTAATTGGGGAAGCTTGCTTTCTTTCCATGATAAATATACTGTGAATTTTGTCAGTGACAAAGAGGCTTTTGCCTCTAAGTTTATAAGATAGGTTGCATATAGATCCTGTGCTTCATTCAATATTTGCAGACATCTTCCCTGGCCATTGGTAGTTCATTTCACGACAGGACAAAGGAGTGTATCATTTAAATAAACTCTCTTACATTCAAATTATACTTGTCATTATATACAGTTACTTGATTTAAAAATGGCAGAAAACTAAAGAATACTGCTTCAGGTAGTGTTTTCAACCCTTCCTAGTTACGAAATCTGAAAGTTCTTTCTGTGAGGGAATGAAGGCCTGATTTGCGGTAGCATACAGGTGTTTTCCCTGACACTTCAAACTTAAGGATGGGGGCATAACTTCCTCAAACACAAATGTTCTTTCTGAAAACCTCTTGACATCCAAAATGAGAGAATGTATTTCTCTTACTGTTCCCTTTCCTGACCCCTCTCTCAAGCTGCAAATATGAGATCACTTCAAAGGAAACGTTGATATTAATAACATGATCTGAAGTCTTGAAATATGTGTATGATGAAAATAGAAATGTCAGCTACAAGATTAACAAAATGAGTTTTATTACAGCTATTATGTTTACAGCTGTTCTTTATAAGAAGGTGGTTTTTTCCCCATTAAATGCTGTTAAATTCTGTTTCTATTCTGTATTTAACCTATTTTGTGGTTTCCAATATAAAGCTGATCCCAAATAACCTGGGTGGGGGTGGGGCTAGGGCTGGACTGACTCTAAAATAAGCCCAATGTAAACTCAAGAAAATGTTTACTCTGTTTTAAGTGTAGAGAATTTTTCTTTTAGAGTTGTGGATGAAGATAGCAGTGTTCTGCAATAGAAATCATAATTTGTGTCTGTATTTTCTTAGGTTTGGCCCATTTGATTACCATTTTCTCGCCAAATTAAGAGCAAGTCAGTAGCAAATTTGTAGACTCTGACGGATTACTTCACCTACTTTTTATAGCTTTGCCTGTACTCAGTTTTGTGTTTGAGGGAAGTATTTTTCTCCAATGCACTGTGTTCTTAACACAATGCTGTGTTGAGAATAAAGTACTCTTAAGTCAATAATCTTAGGAATATTTGTTTACCAAATAATGCTTAGAATTATGTTTGGGTTTAGAGTACTTGCCCAAAACCTATGTGACTTTAATTGCTGTGGCTGTAATTTTCTTGTTATGTCTTTACTGTTATTCTGCTAGGATTTGGAAGTAGCTCTGCCTTTGGAAGTAGTGCCACAGGAGCGTCATCATTTGGGTTTGGAGCTACAAGTAAACCATCAGGAAGTCTAAGTGCAGGTTGGTTTCTTTCTCTTGAATTCATGTTTGTCTTAAAGTTAAAATCAAACTGCTGCCCTCAGTCTAAGAAAGGTACTGAAACAAATGTGCTTAAAGTTGCATGTGTATATAACCATTAAAGTAACTATTTACTTGCTAAATACACATTCTCAGTGATTTTTTTTTTTTTTAGGTTCTGTTAAATGTTTCATAGGTAGACAGTACTGTGTGGGCATTAAGGTTTTCTGTTTGATAGTGTCGGTCTAACCAGGAGAGGAAGCAGGAGATCCCATGCATCGGGTTGGATCAAATGCTGTCTGAGGCACAGAAATGCAGTTACTATTTGAATGGACAGGCTATACAGTTACTGAGCTATTGGAATAAGCATATACATTTGTGACATATATACACCAGTAATTTGACTTCCTGTATTTACAAGTGAAAATTATTTTTCAGGAGCTCAGAAGGCTTCCTTAAAACTGTTTATCTGCTTATCCTTTCTATTTGAGTAGTAAGTTATAGGTATTGTATCTCTGTATATATCCATAATTCATTAACTGCTTTGTAAACATTTCTGTAGCACTTGGACTACTCAGTACTCATTCCACTTTTGATTTAATTTTGATCATAGTGAGGATATGAAAATATGGATGCAACTGCTCCTTAACTCCGGTGTCTGAAATTTTAATCACATGAAGTGAGCTATAATAGCTTCTGCAAGAGTTTGGGTTTGAGGCAAATAACTTTACTATACTCTGTCTTCAATGACAGGTTGAGGAGTATCATGTCTTGTGGGATTGGCTTTTAGTAGCATGTTGTTTTTTTTAAAAGCAAAATGGTTTGGGTTTGTTTGTTTTTTTAAAGGCTATTAATACAAATATAGCAAGTGGCTGGTATTGATGAGTAAGTACCCAGTACATCAGCTTGGACCAGCATCTTGTTAGTTGCTGTGCTTTTTGATTTGGTTTTTATTTTCATTGGTCATAGCTTATGCTGTCAAACTCGGCCTGTGAAATACCTTAAGCTTTGTATTATGAGGTGGGAATAGCTCACTAAGCTGGTTGTGTAACATTCACAAGTGTGTAACACCATAGTAAACTCTTGATAGAACATCTCTGATTTTGCAGTGTGAGGTGTCCAAGCATCAACCTTCTGTTGCCGAGTTAGATTTTAATATCAGAAACAAGTGGAAATCTTACACTGCTTAGGTTTTTATCTTGCAGCTTATTTTTCCTGAGTCTATATTAAATTCTTAATATTTATATAAATAGTATTGCGTCATTTCAAGCTGCTAAGTTACAAAGTACATAACTTAGTTTTTGGTACAGTAAAAAAGAAAACTAGTTGTATGGATCAGTTCACCACCACTAATGAGGTGTCAAACCAATGTATATAGCAAGTCTGTCTTAGCTCTGTTGGTGGTGTGCAGAGGCAATTTAGATGTCATTTCACTGCATTCCTCACACCAGGTTTTGCCATGGTGGCAGTCCCCCCAGTCTCTCTTCAGCAGTGAGGAAGTTGGACTCAATAAAGATTGTTTTCAGTTATCTCAAGAATCTCGGCTACAGAAGATAGTAACCAGGAATATGAAAGATTAAATGTCATTCCTGTCATTTTGGGCTTATAAAATAAAGTGGTTGTGAAATCCTGATCTGCACTGGGCTTATGGAATAGAAATCTCCATAAACATTTGGTAGCCCAGCAGCACATTAACTCTTACCTTTTCCTATCTAAAATCCTGTGCTGTATGGCTTCTTGACTGCACATGATCTTTAGCTTAATTTTGCTGGGGTTGTGTAAATGGACCTGAATGATGCCTGAGGCTAGCCAGGTTATATATTTATTTAATTTGAATGTGCCCTGTCTCCTAGATAACATTTACAGGATCTTGAAACATTTTTTCTGGTTTATATTGCCGCATGATAGTTGTATCTTGTTTCTGAATCTCTTTTGAAAAAGTGAGGAAAATGGGGTGAAGAGGGGTTAAGGGATATACTGTTGTGACTGCTTGTGTCTAGATGTGAGCACTTCAGTGGCCAGAGGCAAGGCTGGATGAGCCTTTGATCTTTAAGGTCCCCTCCAACCTAAACCATACTGATTTTCCAGGTATTTTTCCCAAACTAATGGAAGTGTTCTTACCCTGTCCTCCTAGGCTGCTTAGATAATGCCCCATGTCTCCTCCACATGTTTTCCATCAGCTTGTTCTTCTTCTGGCATGACAATGATGGATCCCCAAATCGCTTATGTCATGTGTTTGTAACTTGTGAGTTAGATTTAATGGCTTTAAAAGATCTGAAAATGTTTCTAGTGGTATTAGTGCTCTTCTCGATGTCAGTTTGTGTGTTTGAAGAGAAGATTCGGAGTTCTCTGACAGTGTGTGAGCATCTTCTAATAGTAAATTGGGCGTAGTCCAGGAGCCCGAGTGGTCATCATGTTCACTGTGTCAGTAGATGAAAAGCAGTACAACTGCAGTCTCCTCAATTCCTTGAGTGCCCACAGTTGCGAGAGGGAACGAGTGTCTCGGAGTTCCCTCGGAAATGTGCAGACACTGTAGAAAGCTGACTCCAAATCAAGTCCCAGTTTATTGCTACTCATTCATTTGATGGCAGCTGAAAAGGCTGATGTGAGTGGGATGTTATAAAGCGTATTATAACTCCTTAAGTGATGGGAAAAGTGAAAAGATCACCATTGAATTTATAGATACAATGTTAAGGGTGGGAGGCGTGTAGGCATAGGCTTTTTTTGGTGAAAAATTGATATGCTCAATATGCTTGGAAGAACTGAGTCGAGAATCTGTGTTGGAAGCTTCTTTTTGTTGAAGAACAGCAGCCTCAGTACATGGGATAAGAGATAAACAAGTGGGATTGTGGCTGGACATACTCATACTTCTGAAAAATGGACATGAATATAGTCCATGTATAGCTATGAGCAGTTTTTAGATCCAGAGGCTATAGTAAATCAGTCAGAGCTGTGCTGGAGAGCCTTTTTGATCCAGAACACCTATGGTGGCATGACGAATGAGGGCAGGAATTGCCTTTGAGATCTGCTGAATCGCTGTTTATCTCTGTAGTGTTAAAATGAATAAAACACGGGAGGCGTGTACCTGCTGTTCGGCTTCCTTAAAGGGCTGGCTGAAGCAGAGATGCAAAAGCCCAATGAGTAACGTGTACTCTAAGTCCCTTCAGGGAGATGCTAAGTGTGTGCTCTCGAAGGGCAGGTTGTCATTGTACTTTGAAAATAATTGTTTACACATCAGATTTCAACAAAGAAATCATTGATCACGTTTTAGCTACTGTTCAGGATTTTGGCTTTTCCCTCTAGAACTGAGCTATTCCGTGACTGATTCTCTTTCCTTGTGACAAGAATAAGACTGAATGTATGCCTTGTTCACGTGTTCTTCCTGAAGATTTTTCATTTGAGTATCCTGCTTTAGGTTTGGTTTACTTTTAAGAAAAGACCTTCATACCGTAGCCTTGTTACGCTGCCATGATGGGACAAAGCCATTTGGTTTCCCTTCTGCCTTTCTACGCATTTGTGGCTGTCCTAAATGGCACTTCTAACGTAACAGCTATTACTTTCCAAGTTACATCTAAATTAACAAGCACGTTCAGTTTTCTGTCACACGGTTTATGCATCTCTTATTCTAACATTGCTCACATGAAGCTCAGGCTGCCTTCCCTGCATTCCTCAAAATAACGCCTGCATCTCGAAGCAGCTAGGTGGAGATAATTCCCAAAGACTTGACCCTTGCCTTCTGAACTGCTGGCAGTGTAGATCACATACAGCTTTATCATGAATGGCATTCATGGTTTTCTATAGGAGGTAGTGTTTCCCTGTTATCTCAGGTACATACTTGAAGTAAAAAGGTAACTTAGCAAGGACAGTCTTGGTTATTAAAGATTTTTTTCATTCATGAGACTCCCTGATGTAGAATAAGTTCACTCTTATAAAAAAAATCACTTAGTATTCATAATTAGGAGGGAAGTGGAGGAATGGTTGCATCTGCTTCATCCTTTACATCCTAGGATGAGAGACAAATTAGTTCACAAAATTTAGACAAGACCCAAATGAGCAATAGTCACGCTCCCTATCTGCACACTGACTGCACTGACGATGAATTCTGCTCAGGCAACCGCATGTTGAAGGACTGTGGTTACTGGAATGTAGATCATGGGGGACATTCTTGACAAGATGATGCGGTGTGAAACCCAGGTCCAGACACTGCAGGACGAGAAGGTTCATGTTATGCTTTGAAGTAGTTCTTGATGCAAAGCAGTTGAGAGGACAGAAGATGTCAGGCTTGTGGGAGTCATTTTGGGATTCTGCTGAGGCAACCATGGGTTTAAATTGAAAGCAGGTAGATTTAGATTAGATGTCAGGAAGAAGTTCTTCCCAGAGAGGGTGGTGAGGCACTGGGGCAGGTTGACCAGAGAAGCTGTGACTGCCCCATCCCTGGAAGTGTTCAAGGCCAGGCTGGATGAGGCTTGGAGCAACCTGGTCTAGTGGAGGGTGTCCCTGCCCATGGCAGGGGGGTTGGAACTGGATGGTCTTTAAGGTCCCTTCCAACCCAAACCAGTCTACGAACCGGTTAGGTTTTTATTTTTGTGCTTTAAAAATATTTAGGCATTGAGTTGAAGATACTGATGTGACCAAGGGATTGCTTTAACTGTCTACTAGAGAACAAAACTACATTAAGTGGTCACATTTCTTCTTCATATTTTGCTTAAAGGTTTCCATGGGCAGCTTGTATGAAACTATTTGTTAAAATCTTAACTTGCTCATGTCATACTTGTTATTTTGTGAGATTGGTTACCTTACTCAGTTTCTTGAGAGAACAAAGAGTTACCAAGTTCTAGTTCTTATTAACTAATATTTGAGAAATTTTTAGCATTCTCTAATAGTTTCGATTATTATCCAAGTTGGTTGTGGGTAAGTGATACAAATTCACAGAATCAAGTGAGTTGTGTTGCTGAAATCCGTAGGCAGATTTCCAACTGATCCTGTTTTATAGCGGAAACAAGTATTTTGGTTTGTTTACTGTGATAGAAAAGGGTGGAGGAGTTAAAATTGCACAATTTGCTCACCTCGTCATTCAGTTTTTCTAAAGCTTTGTTTTCAGTGCTGTTTTTTTCTTTAAGTCATAAAGCGTGCTTTTAAATAACAAGAATTTGGCAAGGGTTTGGGGCCTTTTCTGCCTCTCATCTAAGGCATGGCCTGTGGCACGTTCCTTACAAAGGCAGGCAAAGGTAGCCTAGCCAGCAGGGCACGAGGCTGGGTGCTCCAACAGCCTTGCCATTGACCTGCTGTGAGTGAAGCGAGGGGGCTGTAGTCTGCTTCTGTCTGCCTTTCCACCCTACGTGTGCGTTACGTGCTTAGACTGAAAACCTGAGGAGGAATGGTTCAATTGTACAGCTCCAGTGGAATCTTTGGATGCCGCCGCTATATGGATAACGGGATAACAGGCTGGTGATCTAGGATACGATTGGCACAGTCACCGAGGTGACTCTGTGCTGTCATATCGCAGTTGTCATAGCGAGTCTGAGTCTGTTAGTGATGTGTTACACTGTTGGGGATTCATGTTAGCGTAAAGTATTACAGATACTGGTAATAAAGTGGCTGGTGTTCCTAACTCCAAGGAGAACAAACTTGCAATCCTGATATAACTTACATTTTAAAATATTTTTCCCTCCCTCACAAGGCTTTGGCAGCTCGACTACATCTGGGTTTAACTTCAGCAATCCCGGCATCACAGCATCAGCTGGCCTGACGTTCGGGGTATCTAATCCTGCATCTGCAGGCTTTGGGACAGGAGGGCAGCTTCTTCAGCTGAAGAAACCTCCAGCTGGCAACAAGCGAGGGAAAAGATAGGCACCCCTTTTAAGGAAGGGGAAGCGAAGCAACTTTGTTCATCTGAAAAGTCTATTTTTCTAGATTGATGCATTAATTAAAGTGCATCCCAGGAGATTTATAAAAATTTTGCTACTTTTCCCTAGTCTGAAATACAAAATGAAATCATATTGAACAGCTATTTTCTTGTGAATAGAAACCCGTTTATGTATTTTTATTTTTGGCCCTAGTTTTAGAAATGTTCTATACTGCATTATTATTAAAGAATCTTGTAAAACCATCTATTTAACCTAATGTTAGTAGCAGAATATTTTTTGTTAATAAGCTTTATACCATATGAATATATGCATATTTGTTTTTTTGTACAGATAAAATATATTCTAGTACAAATACTAGAGTTCATATCTTCTGTTCCTGGATATGGCCTTTAAATCTACTTCAGGGTGTTTTTGTGTATATGGATGTAAATATATACAGTACAGTGCACACATCTGTGTGTATGTATGTGTATATATGTATAAAATACAGATGTGCAAACTTTGCCCCATAGACAGGTCTCCTCTTCTTTGTGTGTTCTGTTTCTTCATGTTGCCCCATGGTCCCATATCTTAATGTTCATAAGAGTTTCAAATGGCGGGTCCTGGGCTACGTCCTCATCTTGTGTTTTGTTGTTCAAGACCAGCTGAAATACAATGTTTACTATTTCATGAAGTTTGGTAAATAGTGGTTAGTAGCTTGGGGTTTTATTTTTTTAACCTTCTTGACCCATTTAGCAGCCAACTCTGAAGAAGAATCTGAGGTTGTGTCGCAGACATTTCATAGGTAGTGTTCCCAAACTGTTTGGTTTTGGTTTTTCTCCAGAGCTGAGCAGTTGCTGGATTTCAGCTGAAAGCTCAGGATGCCACAAGGTCTGTGTGCAAGCACGGAGTGGTCGGGCTGGATGAGCTTTTCCCTGCAACTGGAGGAGATAGGATATGCTGTTCTGATGAGAACCCGAATTAGGTGTTACAGAAGGAAGTTGATTGACTAGCTTCTCGTCAGCGCTACTAGCATTGACTTAAAAGCAGTTGCATATCTGCTTTCAGTACCAGGTATAGTAAGATAAGTTGCTGCTAAAGAACAGAGGAGGAAAATGATGTAATTGGAAGGTTAAGGCTGTTGCAACAGTAGCTTATGGATCTTGCTTACTACACCATCACAGCTGCTTGTGCTGCACCTCCAATTCGGTGTGCCTAGAAATAGCTGGGAAAATATCTTGAGGAGGAGCTGATAGATCAAGGGATTCCTTGCAAATAAGCGTGAACGTGGAACGTTGGAGCCGAGTTGCTTTTTATGTAGATGTTTTGTATATAACATGCATCAAATGAATATTCACAATCACTTTCACAAAAGCACCTTTTTTTCTAAAAGTTACAGTGCATAAGATTTTTCTATACCAGGTCATTTGCTTTTTATTGTTGAAGTGTTATTACCATTTTGTATGTTTTGGATTGATGTGGTTGCTCTGTGACAAAGGTCCGGTTTGTCACTTGATCTCATTAAGGGAACCTGAGCACAGAATTCTTCACTTTTTTGTACTTGTTATTGCATCTTTGTGAGCAGTCTCTTAGGAAGGGATATAATGTGGGGGGGGTTTTATGTCTGGGGAAAAATAAAGCTTACAGTTTATTTTGATTTCAACCTTTTTTAAACTTACTGGGCTGCAGTCAAAACCGTAATGTTTGTATTCCTTTGTTATTGCTTTTTTAAATAGTTGATATGTTAAAGCACTGGACTCTTGTAATGTATTAATTTGTGAAACGAATTCTAAATGTGTACTGTTTGTCCATATGTGCAACTTCCCATTGTGCAAACAATAAAACAATAATGCTGTGATCCTTGTAATACATATTTGCCTATTTGAAAGATCATTTCCCGCTGTTCTCCTGTGTTGCAGGAGAAAAGCTTCACCAGCTGACATGTAGGATTGCTTTTCCTAGAACTGATACGGTGCAAAATTGTTCTTGCTGAAGTTAGGGCCTTGATCTCTGGATGGAAGGTGGGGGGAGAAGGGGGGTATCGTGTTGTGGGTTTGCCTCTTCACGGTGTGCTCTATAAACCTGGATGCTGCCGCGATGGAACGCAGCACTAGGTACAGCTTTGTGAATTCGAAAGCAGTCTGAGCCTCCTGGGTACCTGTCTTCTGTTTCCCGTCACATTACGGCAACCGTTACTTCCTTAATTTAGCCGAAGTGAAAAAGTCATTATGGAGTAGAATAATCACATGCTGGAGAACAAACTGAATTCAGAATGGGATTTGAAATAATTATTCCCAGAACATTGCAAAGGCCTCTTGTTACCCCTTGTCCTGTCACGGGTTTAAATTGAAAGTGGGGAGATTTAGATTGGATATCAGGAAGAAATTCTTCCCAGAGAGGGTGGTGGGGCACTGGCACAGGTTGCCCAGAGAAGCTGTGGCTGCCCCATCCCTGGAAGTGTTCAAGGCCAGGCTGGATGAGGCTTGGAGCAACCTGGTCTAGTGGAGGGTGTCCCTGCCCATGGCAGGGGGGTTGGAACTGGATGGTCTTTAAGGTCCTTTCCAACCCAAACTTTTCTGTGGTTACTTGGGTGGCTGAATTTAGCCATCGTTTTCAGGGATCTGCACGGTCTACGCTGTTTCAAAGGATTTTTTCCCCCCGCTATTTAAAGATGCACAGTGTTTGTGGTTTGTAATTATACGTTCAAGGTGTGGCTTCTACAAGGCACGTCAAGAAGCTGACCTGTACTTAAGCACCATGAAATTAAATCAGCTCTGGATTATTTGCTCTGTGAGTAAAAATACATCCTGGATGAAGACAGAAGTCGCATGTGAAGGATGTGATTTTCTTTATTGGTTTGCACCTTGCTGTACAGCTGTGACCTCTTTCTTTTACCAGCAGTACCTTGGGTTTTCCCCCCCACTGTTCTCGCTACAATGGACATAGCAGGAGGTGTGATAGTTATGCCTTGGATTGCTTTGTGAACCTTTCTGGTCCAGCATCTCAAAGCTTTCTTTACGCTCGCGTTTGTTCCCCACAAGGCGGCAGCTAGATACTTCCACGCTTACTTTCTGCTTTATTGCAGATCGAAGGAGGTTGAAATAAGGTGGAGTTGGATAGGATTTGTGCATCTTCCTCACCACAGGCCTCTGAAATATATCTATCCATAACACAACTGCGTTTTGAGCCTCGGTTGGTTTTATGGCATCATTTTTAAAATGGAAAAAAAAAAAGGAATACAAATCTAGTGGCCTTTCTTCCCCTCTGACAGCGGTAATTCTTTGGGGTTTTTTCCAGTCCTCTACTCAAGTTAATAGTAGAAATAATCCAGTGTCGGTCATGTCAGCTCCTACCTGTTACTGGTTCTAATACCTGGAATGGCTTAGCAGAAGATAGACAAAATGCACCTTGTAGGTTCTTAGGGAGAAACTAATAGTAACTATAGAAAAATCCATCCAAACTGTAGAGTGTATGTGCCTTATGCTCTGTAAAAGTTTGTTTCCCTAACACAATTAAGTTTATAAGAACAAAAAACTGGCTATGCACAAAAAAAACACCCCAGCAATGAACTATGCAGGTTTTGGACTAATTGCTGGGATTATGCAGTCAGGCTGTTTCCATCTTCCGTCTCTTCTGACCCTGTGGCTAGTAGCTCCAGACAATGATGGGCGGTTAAAGTACCGCAATAGTAGATTCTTACAACTGCTCATGAAAATCAGCAGTTGGGCTTGGAATTAAAAAACTAAGAAGAAAATTAAGGGATTCCCATCCGGATTCTAGTGAGTTGGAGAATGGGTGCTTGCACCGGGTGCCAGCAGGCTGCCAGTTGCACGCTGGCACCACAGAGCCCTTGCAGGCTTTGTCATACAGTATGTCACCTTGTTTCCAGGTTGTTCACGTTTTCTTGCACTTGTTTAAAAGGCAGTAGGATTTTGCTAAACTTCACCAATACCTGAATGATCCTTCTGACCCATTGACTCCTGTTGTTACAAGGTTTATTCCTCAATGCTTTTTTCTCTGCCTCCGGAATTTAGTCGTTGCAGCCCATCACTGCAGTTGAAGCAGAGTGCGGAGGTGAGTAGCTACGCGTTCGCCTTAGCGTTGATGGCTTCTCCAAAGGAGGCTTTGCTTTTTGTGTTCTCGCCTGTTAGAAGTAAGGCAATTCTAGCTTACTGCAAACGGCTTATGATTAACTTCATTAACCTCTGCAAACTTCTAGGAAGGCTTCTGGGTTGATTTTGTGTTTGGGTATAGATCTACCCCTGCCAGGCTGTCAGGTAGTTCTGCTGAACACCTGCATGGAAAACTTGGAATATGTACGTCTGCGTGGTGGGTTGACCCTGGCTGGGGGCCAGATGCCCACCAAAGCTGCTCTGTCACTGCCCTCTAGAGCTGGGCAGGGGAGAGGAAATACAATGAAAGGCTCATGGGTTGAGACAAGGACAGGGAGAGGTCACTCACCAATTACTGTCATGGGCAAAACGATTAAACTTGGGGAAAATTAATTCAATTTATCACTAATCAAATCAGAGTCCCTCCCTGCTTCCCAGACTCAAATTCACTCCTGCTTCTCTCTACCTCCTCCCTTCTGAGCAGCGCAGGGGGACGGAAAATGGGGGTTGTGGTCAGTCCATCACACGCTGTCTGTGCCACTCCTTCCTCCTCAGGGGGAGGACTCCTCACACTGCCCCTGCTCCAGCGTGGGGTCCCTCCCACGGGAGACAGTCTTCCATGAACGTCTCCAGTGTGAGCCCAGTGTGAGCAGTTCTTTACAAACTGCTCCAGTGTGGGTCCCCCCCACGAGGTGCCGTCCCTCAGGAGCAGCCTGCTCCAGCCTGGGTCCCCCCGGGGTCACAAGTCCTGCCAGCAAAGCTGCTCCAGCCTGGGCTCCTCTCTCCACGGGGCCACAGCTCCTGCCAGGAGCCTGCTCCAGCATGGGCTGCCCATGGGGGTCACAGCCTGCTTTGGGCATCCCCCTGCTCTGGTGTGGGGTCCTCCCCAGGCTGCAGGTGGGTCTCTGCTCCCCCATGACCCTCCATGACTGCAGGGCACAGCCGGCCTCACCATGGGCTGCACCACAGGCTGCTGGGGAATCTCTGCTCTGGCACCTGGAGCACCTCTTCCACCTCCTTCTCTACTGACCTGGCTGGCTGCAGGGCTCTCTCACATCTTGCTCTCTGTCTGCAAAATCCACTCTCTTCTGGTTTGTTGGGCTTTTTTGGTTGGTTTTTTTTTTTTTTTTAACAAGGGCCTCTAGTGACAGGACAAGGGGTAATGGGTTTAAATTGAGAGCGGGGAGATTCAGATTAGGGATCAGGAGGAATTTCTTCCCGGAGAGGGTGGTGAGGCACTGGGACAGGTTGCCCAGAGAAGCTGTGGGTGCCCCATCCCTGGAAGTGTTCAAGGCCAGGCTGGATGAGGCTTGGAGCAACCTGGTCTAGTGGAAGGTGTCCCTGCCCATGGCAGGGGTGTGGGACAGCCCCTTCCAGCCTGGCCTTGAACACTTTCACCTTTTCTTTTGCTGGCCAACCAAAGGAACTGGTGCTGTCTGAAGGAACTCACTGCAGCTAACGTCGCCATCGCTTACCCCCACGGCAGCCCTGTAATGCTTAAACTACCAGGATAGCTTCCAAGGAGCAGGCAGGTGTTGGCGTACCTCCAGCAGCCAAACCTGAAGCAAGCCTTATCCCTGGGGAGAGCGAGACCTGCAGTGGCCGTCAGCTAAGCTTATGCAGTACAAACCACAAGAGCGAAGCTCTCCTTGATCCCGCAGTAAAAAAGTGAAGTTGATGCTGAGCGCTGCTCAGAGAGGAAAAAATGGGAAGGCTTTTAACATCATCTGTATTGGCTTTGGGCATGGTAACGCTTTGTCAGTGCCAACAGCAACCTCATGTTTGTATCAGAGATCTGCAGAAGCGGCTGGAACCGCAGGGAGGCTGCGGCAGCTCATCCAAGTTGCCCTGCGCGGAGCAAGAATTGCTGTGTTGAAGGCGTAGGTCTAAGGAAAATGCCTATTACTAGCTTAAATTGATACTGTATTAGTAACACGATGTAGCTAGAAATGCTTTTCTGAGTCATTTGTCACTTTGCACTCAACAAGTGTCACCTTCCTCATCATCTCTCCCAGCGGTTTATTTCTAGCACCGCAGCAGCCAGCACAGCTGGTATTTGCTCCTCCGACATGGTGACGCCAGGAAAAAAGCCCAGGCACTGCTGTAGAGTGGTGGAGGTAGCATTTAAAGTGAGCCCTGAGAGTGGGGTGGGGGGAGCTAAAGCTCCATTGCTAGGTTATATCGTCTTGAAGGTAAGTTGTATTTGGTCTGTTGACATCAAGTAAAATAGTAAAGATGCAAGCAGATACAGTCTTTTTTACTTCTTCCGTAAGCAGCATAAAAAATGTCCTGATCTAGAAAATAATCTCATAAATATGTTATTTTTCTGCACCAAGTTGCTGCTTCTTGCTCATCTGCACTAGTAATTCCTATGTAAAATCCTCAACTGCAAATGAATTTGTAGTTTAAGTCTTGTTGAACCATACCAGGAGGTTTTCTTCTCTGGAGCTCATTAATTTTACTGTGCAGGCAGCAAACTGGGCTACAGCTGCACAGCAGTGCTGCTTTCACTGTCTCGTACCTAAATCCTCGTCTTGCGCTATGGCATTAGGAGGTGAGCAACAGCAAAATGCTCATTTGAAATTATCCTTAGTTCTTTCTTCCTGCATTTGCTGAAAGGCTCCTGCTTTATGTTCTGCGTGGCACAAACTGGAATGTGAACATGGAAAATTCCTGTACTTCGGGGTCTTGCTTTTTTTGGTTGAAATAACTTCATAACAATGATACCTTGTCAAACTGGCCAGTCTCACTGGGAAGACAGGCTGTGGGAAGATGGGTTTAGTCCGCAAGAGGTGATTCTTCCTCTCTTTCTGTCTGAGGAGGGGAAAAAGAAGCTGAAATTCTCCCCTTTTGGCTAGTGGCTGGGAGAGGGTTTGGTTAGAGCAGAAATAATAATTCAGTTAGGAAGCGACACCCGTTTCAATTTGAAGATGTGCACGTCAGCTTTGCATCCAGGCTTTTATGTATCTGCCATCTGCTGTGTCTGCAGGAAGTGGGAGCTCCAAAAATCGATGTTCTGGTGGGAGAAGAGCATGGCAGTTTTATTGATCACAGGCAAGTAGTCGGACAATGCTAACTAACCATCTCCCCAAAGCCCCAGCCCAACAGGGCTCAGTGTTGAAACAGGGGCACGGTTTCTGAGAAACAGCCGCCTCCTTGGCTTGTTGCAGTCGTGCCCTCGTGGATTTGGGGGGAGATGCCCCCCGGCCCTCACTCTTACCCACTCAGCCTGCATCCCTTCACCCCGTTATCGAGACAGCGGTGCCCTTGCACCTTTGCCTTTGCCGCTGCGTTGGCTGCGATACGGCGGTGCCAGCGCTGGTGTCTGCTCCCGCTGCGGTGTACGCCGAGACAGCGAGCGCTGATAGCGCAAGCCGAACTTTGCTTCTTGATGTGCTGGGTGCAGCCCCTGCAGCCCCACAGCCCAGCCCTCGAGGAGCGTGTTAACTTCACATCCTTTCATTCAAAGTTATTTTTACAGTTCTTTGATTCTTTCTGTAGGTTTTTTTTTTTTCTTGGGTCATCTTGTTCTAATTATTTTCCAGGAAATGAGAGCCAATAAAAGAAAGCCTTTCTGTTATGAATACACGTGTATTTTAAAATGTAGATATTAAATATGTTCCCTAAGCAGAAATCAAACCCAGTTCAGCTTAAGCAAGTAATACCACAACTGGAGTAGCAGTTTGGGCTTTCAAATACACGGATGGTGTTTAAAGAATACTTACCGTAGGCATAGCTACGCTAGTGTAAAAGATAGCTAATAACCAGTGCAGGGAGAAGAGGAAACCCTACGAAGCTGAGCTCATATGCTGGTAACTCTCCCCCCTCTGGGAATTACAGTGGTATGACCTGTCAGAACTGCACTCTTGCTTACAGCAGCTCCACGCAAACCCCGTAGCGACGGTGTTTTAATAACGCTACCCTTCCCACTAACCTCACACGGGGGCAGCAAGGCATTGCTTTATCAGCGGGGAGATTCGGGTTTTACCTGAGAAGCAGCTTTGCCAGGATAAATGTGCAAGACGCAGGGATTTCTGACTCCAAGGTGACTTGTTTATAAGTTGAAAAATACCCAAAAAACCAAAACAAATGGTTTTTTAAATATCTAAACCCCTACATATCCTGCTTGGCTTTCAGATGGGAAGTGATTCCATTATTTTATATTACCAGGAAGAGGAATCTCTACTGATGAAGTGTTAAGCTGCACTATGTAAGTGTACAAACTGCAATAACATCCAGCTCTCGCGGTAAGCACGGCCTGGCTTTTACATGCCGAGTGATCAAAACGATAGTACCGTGATGATGAAGTCTAGCTTTTCTCTGGGAGAGGGAGGGAGAAGACTTCAGGTTATGAGTTTTAACTTGCCGTCCTGATTTACAGAGTTACGGACACAACTGTAGAGCCAAAGTAATTCCTGAATCCAGATTTTCGAGGTTTGAAAATTCTATAAAATAATGATGATACGCTTGCAAAATACAAGAAAAACACATAAATGCCTGCTTGGCATCCAGGACTGGGCAATGAAAAGCAGGGAATCTCGCTTGTACCCGAGTGGATAAAATCCATTGACTGTTGACTAGGATACCAAGGATGAAACGGAATATCCCCAAGGGGAAGAGCAGAAAGCATCCACCCACCGTCTAAAGTTTATCTCCAGTGCGTCGAAAGGAAAAGGGGATAGGAGTTGCTGCCGGTTGCGTGTCTCTTTTACCATCAAGGGAATGTGGCAAGTTGCAGAGCATGGGTTGGAAATATGATAGGGAAAGCAAAACATCCCTAACAGCAAGGGCCACTTACACACCCAGAGAAGCTCAGGGCAGCTCTGAGAGTTGCGTCACACGGTTTTCCTTTTCCTAGCTCTAAAGAGGTTCCAACCAAATTAGATGGAGAATAAGGTGGCAGGTCTGCGTTCCTGCTTTATCTTGGGGAATTTGTAAGATGGCCACTCAAGGCGACTCCGGTTTCTTACTTCTTCTTGTTACAATTTCCTCTAATCCTTTCCCTTGTCCTCTTCTTTCCTCCCTGTCCAATGCACACTGGCATAGCCAGCCCCGACAGGTCTTTGCAGTACCTCACTGGCACCGGTTCCGCAGCTCGGAGTTCAGGTGGGGTGTCCTTGGTTTTCCCCTGTAACTGGGAGCTGTTAAGGATGAAAGACGTGCTTTTGTATTATCCCTCTTCTCGTGCCTTTCCTATTTCTGATGTCTTTTTTTTTTTTTTTAAGTAGGAGCAGTTGTGTTTGCAAGGCGCTTTATCAAACTGGGGCTGATACTAAGGAAAGCACCGTGCTCTGAAGGCACAAAAATGCTTACGAAAAGTTCCCATCTGTAGAGGGACTGTAGTAGTAAAGCAGCAAAGTGCCTTTGTTAGAATAAGGGGAATATCTGTCAGTGCAGTGACTGAATGAGTGTACAAGGTAAGAAGATACCAGTCTTACACAGCCACTTAAGCATACAGTGGCAATTATCCCGCAGCAGCTTTGCCTGCAAGGATCAGCATCCCGGTCCGGCACCGGCGCAGGGAGCTGTGCCACAGCTCCGTGCCCAGACACGCAGGTGTGCGGGTATCGCTCTCGCACAGCCCGTGCAAGGGCTGGATGCTGGGTCCTATAAAAGCTGAGACGTGCTGTAAATGTGCTTGTCCCCTGCACTGCTGCACAGGCGGTTTGCAGTTCTGGGTGTTAAAAATGACACGGAAAATGCTCTTTATCAGTTTCACACAAGTGACAGAAGTAATTTAAACTCTTATTTGCTGTGGTCTAAGAGAAGGCTTTTCAGGAATCACAGAGCAGCATGTGAGTTCTTCAAATGATGGAAATAAAACGTGGTATTTGCTTTCCTGTGACCATGTGTTTGGCTTAGAAGGGCAAAGAACATTTCTGCTGAGCCCAAGGCCTCAGAAAGCTGCACCTGATAGTACTAATAGTAAAAAATCCAGAGGCTTTTAGAAAAAAATAAGAAAAATTTGAAGCAGATCATAGAGATGTATAGACAATGTGATCATTATTATCTCTAGGCTTTAAAAATCTTTGCCCGCTCTTAGATAAGCGTGATGTTTCCACTGTATCTAAGAGCTGCAAGATGCCCAGTTTGATGGGATCCGGTGAGAGATCCTACGGGATCCGGGGCCTTAGCGATGGGTTTAGGTTACACTGAAACGGACTGAGCCAACGTCACAAGATTGCTAGGCACAGGGAAGTGAGGGAGGAAGTTGCGGAGTAGAAGCAAAGACTGTTGCTATACTCAGGCGTTTTCCCATTATTTTGGTTTCGAGGGTTTTGCGCGCTTTAAACTTTCAATCGTGCGGTTAGTACCTGATCAGCTCGTAAAGACAGCTGGGGCGAAAAAAAGGTCTTTGCTAATTAGTCTGTTGCTAAATACGTTCTGAACCACTTTGCAAGGCGCCAAATGTTTCCAGATTTCCAAAAGCGTAATGAGGTGCGCTGCTCTCTCTGGTTTTACCCAGACGAGCTGAGACAAATTCTGAGCGTGAATATATAAAGTACCTGTTAACAGATAATCTCTGCAAGGGATCTGCTGCTGGTGTTTTGTTGTGATCCAGGCTCCTACCTGGGAAAGCACGCGGGCTGGACGGGTAAAAAGTAGACTGCCTTCCACTAGTCTGTTGTTGCCCTTGGAAGAGATCCACCTTACTGAGTATCAGCGGAACCATCGACTCAGAGGAGGGGGCTGGGAAAGTATTCTGCTTGCCACGTCTGAAAGAACCATGAAGCTGCTTTTCTTACTACGAAAATCAGTCCAGCCCGGATGCGGGAAGCCCTCGGTGAATGCAGGCATTTACCCGCTGCTGCGCCGTCACTCGGGGCTGCCAGACGCCCGGACAGGTCACTGACGGGGAGCTCATCGTTTTAACTCTTTCCCCAGATGATCCCCTTCCCTCACCATGCCTCACGCTGACCCACGGCACGGGGTCTTAACTCTTACCCCGGGATGATCTTGGGGGTGCGGGCTGAGCGTACGAAACCCGTCCTCAGTCACGCCTGCCCGTGGTCTGCCCCTCACCCCAAACCAAACCTGCGAGAGCTGACAGCTCTGGGCAGCTGCTGGGCAGGTTTCGAGACGGAGCGTCTCCAACGGCGTCATTCAAATCCCTGCCAGTTTGTTCCCGTTCGTCCGCCTGGGTTGGTACGGGTGACGCAGAACCTGTCGCCCTGCAATCCCACTTTCCATCTCGATAACTCCAAGCTTTTCCACAGGTTGGCTGCTGGTTTACTAATCCCGTCTGAGGTAAGGCGGCGATGGGTGGGAGCCACCTCTGCACCCTGCAGTGGGGTGGCTGGGAATAACCCCCTGGGAGCAGCAGCGGAGCCGGAGGGGCAACACGCAATTACCTGGGCTGTAATTTGACCAGAATCTGCTGGTCCAGACTAATACCTCTGTGAAAGCCTGCAGCTGTCCGAGAGCGCTGAGAAGGGAACAAAAGCGGGAGATGAAAATGGAGGGGGAGGGCCGGCCCGTTATTGGTGAAAGGCAATAATTCAGTTGAAGAAGGAAAGAGGCGGCTAAAGACGTCTCTTTGCGGATAAAGCCGGCTTTGCAGCCACCTCCCTTGCAGCAGGGTTTGGGCACCGCACCCGTTACCAGAGCACCCGGTTCCTGCCTTTTTATTAAAATACTTAGTTTTCACTTGTCCTAACGTGCTGTAAGCACAAGTTTGGTCCGTCATCACAGAATCACAGAACAGTTTGGGTTGGAAGGGACCTTAAAGACCATCCAGTTCCAGCCCCCTGCCATGGGCAGGGACACCCTCCACTAGACCAGGTTGCTCCAAGCCTCATCCAGCCTGGCCGTGAGCACTCCCAGGGATGGGGCAGCCACCGCTTCCCTGGGCATACCCGAGCTGACTCGGAGGGACCGAGAACCGGGAACTTCCCTGCCGCTTCGGCAGCTCGGACGCGTTCGGAGGAGCATCCCCGCGGCTCTCCCGGAGCCGCCGCTGACCCGCAGGACGCCGGGAGGCGACGGCACCGACGGGACCCGCGGGTCGGGGGCCGCGGGGCCGCCCCGTCGGGCGGAGGCGGGGCGGGGCTGGCGCATGCGCGCTCCGCCACCGCCCCTGCCTATAAGGGCGGGGCGCGGCGCCCCCCCACCCCACCCCCGCCACCACCCCAGCGGCTGTGCCGGGCGCGGCGCCGGACGGGGCGCACGGCGGAGGCGGCTCGGCGCCCGCCTCCACCCCCGGGCGGGCGGAGGGTCACAGCCGCACCCGCCTGCCCTCGCCCATGGGCGCCGACCGGGCCGGCGCGGCGCGGCGGCGGCGGCGGAGCGGCGCGTAGCGGCCGCCCCACTGCCCCAGCCCTCCGGCTCCGCACCCCGGCGGCCGGCCCCGGGCATGCGGCGGCGGGACCCGCGGCGAGACTCCCCGCAGCGCGGCGGCTGCACGCCCCGGGGGGCCGGGCGGCGCTGCCCCGGCCCCGGGGGGGTCTGACCGGCCCCCCTCGGCGGCGGCCATGCGGGGCGGGCGGTGCTGGCTGCTGCTGGCGGCGCTGGGCTGGCTGCTGCCGGCGGGGACCGCGGCCAGCGGCGAGTACTGCCACGGCTGGCTGGACGGGCAGGGCGGCTGGCGGGACGGCTTCCAGTGCCCCGAGCGCTTCGACGGCGGCGACGCCACCATCTGCTGCGGCAGCTGCGCCCTCCGCTACTGCTGCTCCAGCGCCGAGGCGCGCCTGGACCAGGGCGCCTGCCACAACGACCGGCGGCAGGGCGGCGGCGACACGGGCCGCCCCGGCAAGGACGGCCCCGACGGCGCGGCAGGTGAGGCGGCGCGGCTCGGCGCGACACCGGCCCGGCCTCGGGGGGGCCTCCGAGGCTCCGTGATCCCGGGGGGAGCCGCCGCATGCTTGCGGAGAGCTGCTCGCCCGCTCCTTCGCCTCCTCGCCGGCTCCGTCCACCGACGGGGCGCGGGGCGAAACGGGCGGAGGTGGGGCCCGCCAGGTGCCTCTGAAACGGGGAAGAGGAACCGCGTTCAGCCCCTTCTTTCCCCTCCGTTATTCCAAAGTCCGGCCCCGTCTTCTATACAAGCAGGTAACGCCGCTTTCCGGACGAGCCGCTGGTCGTGCGCGGCTCCGCCACGCTCCGAGTCGGCTCCTCAGCCCCGTTTGCCCTCGAAAGGGAGGAAGAAACGGAACGTGATGAGCAGCAGCAGCACGGGAGGGACACGGGCCGGTCCCCGCTCTAGCTGTGCGCGTTCTCCCAGCTCAGACACCCCCGCTGAGGACCGGTCTGTACGAGACTGAACTGGAAGGATAAACTCAAGGCTTTCTGCCGCTGTTCAGACTTCATCCCCGCGTGCTGAACGCACCAGGAGTAGCCTCAAGTGATGTCGTAATTAGGACAGACTTACCCGGAAAACTCGTACCTTAGAGCCTGCTCAAGAGCTCCTGTAGCGCCGGGCGCCGGAGCAGAGAAATTTCTATACAAGAGACTTTTGTGATTTCCACACTTTTTAGAGAAAGGGGAGAAACGTGGCCTTTTGGTGAATAACTCAGCGTGATGCGTTGTGCGTGGAGGTACTCTGGAGCGGACAGAGAACCCTCTTTGCCGTCCTGAGAACGAGGCGTTTTTCTTGGCAGCGTGTACGGCTCGGCAGGTCTGGGAGCCCTCACCCTGCGCTGGCACCGCTTAGCTCACGGGACGGGCAGCCGTGTCCCCCGTGGGCACATCGCTAGGGTTAGGCAGGGGTCCGCAGCCCTGCCGGAGTCTTAGGGCTGCTGGGTTTTGGTGGAAATGATGAAGCCCAGGCGTGTTGTCAGGAGTGTTCACTGAAGGGAGACACCTTCCCCTCCTTATTCCTGGATATATCTGTGCAGATTTTGTACTGAGGTGGAGAAAACAGGCTTTTCCCTGGGAGTGCGGAGCGACTGCAGCCTGGGGTCCTTGTGGTGTTTGCCATGTGCCTTGTCGAGCTTCCAACCCCACTGCTTGTACTTTCTGCTCCCACCCCTCGCATGCCCTCACTCCTCCTGCCCTGATGTGCCTTCCCTAAGCCTCGCAAGGAGGGATGCTGGTAGTGAAGCCGTGGAGCGTGGTGCTGTCGCTCCACTGCCCACCCTGTGGTTTCTCCCCAAACCCAGCGCTGAAGTGCGGAGCAGCCGGATGCTCTTCCCCAGGGCTACAGGGTGGCAGAGTGGCTTATCCCCCTGCCCTGAGGGGTGGCAGCAGCTGGAGCTTGGGAGGGATGCAGCGCAGCACCTGGGTTTGACCACTCCATGCTCCTGAGCAGGGATCCTGCCCCCAGAGCATCTCCTTAAGGTGCTGTTCAAACCCAGCGTTCTCCTCCCTGATTTTTCCAGCGGGGTGTGTTGGAGACAAGATCTGGTGAGATGTGGAGTGGTGGTTGATGTGGACCAGGCCACCACCAACGGGGGCGAGCTGTCCTCTGTTGAGGTGTGAGCCGTGGGCTTTCCTCCCTGCTAACAGTTTTCAGGATGCTTTTGGAAACCCCAACCCTTGGTTTTAGCAGCCTTTTTCATCTCCCCTGTGTAAAGTGCTCGGCTGCACACGCAGCTTCTGGAGCTCACCCTGCGCTGGCCCGTGCTGGGGGGAGGTGGGCTCGGTGGGGGGGGACAGGACCTTCTGTCAGAACTGCTGAGGTTTGTCCTTGCCCCCCAGTGACAGCATTTTCCTTCCTGTTGCAGTGCCCATCTACGTGCCGTTCCTCATCGTTGGGTCAGTATTTGTCGCCTTCATCATCCTGGGGTCGCTGGTGGCGGCTTGCTGCTGCAGATGCCTGCGGCCCAAGCAGGAGCCCCAGCAGAGCCGAGCCCCTGGGGGCACCCGCCTGATGGAGACTATCCCCATGATCCCAAGTGCCAGCACCTCCCGGGGCTCCTCCTCCCGCCAGTCGAGCACCGCCACCAGCTCCAGCTCCAGCGCCAACTCGGGGGCCAGAGCCCCCCCGACCAGGTCCCAGACCAACTGCTGTTTGCCAGAAGGGCCCATGAATAACGTCTACGTCAACATGCCGACGAACTTCTCGGTGCTGAACTGCCAGCAGGCTACCCAGATCGTGCCGCACCAGGGGCAGTACCTGCACCCCCAGTACGTGGGCTACGCTGTGCAGCACGACTCGATGCCGCTGACCCCCGTGCCCCCCTTCCTCGACGGTTTGCAGAGCGGCTACAGGCAGATCCAGTCTCCCTACCCGCACACCAACAGCGAGCAGAAGATGTACCCCGCGGTGACCGTGTAGCGCTGAAGCCTTCCTCCCCCTCCCCGCCCAGCAGATTTTAATATCTAAACTGAACGGAGGAGACGTACTTCCTTGGAACGAAGCTCCCAGAACATCACTTGTAAATAATTTCGAAAGGCTCATGCATGTCAGGCAGTGTCTATAAACCATTTATTTTCATCGGGGTCTGTTGCCAGAAACTGTAGGATGATATCTCTGAATTAACGTTGCCAGATACGCTCATTCCAGTGCGTGATTTACAGCGGCGAAGGATTACACTGAAAATGCATATGCATTTCAGATCACTGCACTTGGGAGATAAATGCCGGAGCCATTAAGTGCCCTTCAGGTAGGACGTGGTCAGAAGTATTTGCTTAATTAATTCCTAGAAAGAGTTTTGTTACACCGTACAAGACCGCAGCGCTTAAGAAACCTCTCCTCTCCCAGCTCCTTAATGACATTTCCCGTTGCTTTACAGACAATCACAACTGGGCGCCGAGCGGTGCAATCCCTGCACGCTGGGTGCTGGTACCACCCCCCCCGCGGTTTCTTCGGGGTGAAACGCCACGAAAGGCTTAGCCTTGCAAAGACCAACATTTCCTTCGTCCCCGGTATTTATGTAGGAATTAGAAGAGTGTGAATTATTCAGCTCTTCCTTCCAGTGCACTTGAAACCCTTCCTGAGCTGGTTTTGCCTCGAGATCAGGACCCAGTAGTGGTTTTGCACAGCCTCGGTTTTGGGAACGCTTTACTAAAAACAGGGTGCGAGGCGCTCGCCCTTCCTGACGCGCAGCAGAGCTCTCGGTACAGCCAGCAGCGCCCGAGCTGAACGGCCTGTGCAGAGACAGGGCGTACGGTGACGCCAGCACGTCCGGTTTAACCTCGCTTCCCGTGGAACAGCAAACCCGTGTGAATGCGCACAAAGGAGTCAGACCCAAACCCTGCTCGCCATCGAGTCTGACCTTAGGAAAACGGGCTTCAGCCCCCCGCCAGCCCGCCCCGAGTCCCCAGCCCTAGGCAGGGGGGTTGTCACAGAAAGCCGCCCCCGGTCTGGACACGGAGGGGCTGGCGGAGGCTGGAAACCCATCCCCTTTTCTCCTTCACCCGTGGGGCCGAGGGGTAGGAGGGCACAGCTGTAATTAAACGCAGGGCCCAACCAAAGGATGAAGGTGCTTGCGGCTCCCGGTGACGCCACGGGGGTCAGGAAGGAGGAGCGATGCCGGAGGGGGGACACACTTTGCACTGGAGCTGCTGGCTCCGTCTTGATTTGCTTCCTCTGGGGAGAAGTACCTCTCCAACAGCGTGCTGGGAACAATCAGGCTGTGCTAATTGTAGTGTATCACCCCGGATGCACCAAACTATCCAAGGCTGGTTTTGCCTCGTAAAAAACCCGTGCTCCCTGCATCTCCATCCCTGAGCTCGCCAGCCAACACAGCGGGAGGGTGCCAGAACCGGGCGGTTACTGTAACCAGAGCTGATAAAAGGTTTCTTGTTGTCCGATACTGTATCAGTATGTAGCAATAACTGCGATACTACTATTTTTTGTATGTCTGTTTTTAAACGACGCGTGGGTGCAGAAGCACTGCCAAATCCGATGGTTCAACTCGTAAACATGCCACACGCAGGCAGTCTGCAGCAGGCAGACGTGGTTTGACCACTGACACAGGAAAATGAATAGGTAATTTATCCCAGATCTGCCGTCCCTGGCTGCGATCGCCCTTTCAGCGTGTAGGACCTGGACGGAAACACTGGCTTTGGGACCGGGCTTCCCCTCCAGCCAGGCTGGGTGGCCTCGGCAAGGCTGGCTGGAGGTGCTGGGTGACGGCGCTGCTCTGCCCGCACAGCGCGGTGCTGGGGGGTCTGGAAAAGCAGTGGCTGCACCAGGGCTGGGTGCTGCCGGGCTTTTGACGGACCCAACACGCACTCAGGTCTCGTGGGGATTTACGTTTCTACCTTGGTCACTCTGACCTTCCAAAGCTGAGTCGGCATCGGGCACGGGGGGTCTCAGATGTCATCAGCTGCTGGTGGCTCCGGCAGGAGCTGGAAGTGCTTGGCCACAGGTGAGACCTGGCCTGCTACCCCGTGGCCGGACAACAAGCCCATCCATGCGTTTGTGGTCATTCCCAACTGTGAACCCAGTCGGCTCCTGCCCACCCGGCCAGCGCGCACCGCCTGCCTTGCACGTGCCGTGGCAAGGACACCTCCTCTGACCTATGAAATTCAGGTGAATCTCTTTGTACATTGTTTACTTGTTTAAAAAAAAGAAAATAAGTTAAATTTAAGTCTGTAGAAATTAATTTACAACTGAAGGCAGAGAAACCTGAGTTGTAATGAAAGGAAGTTTGTGAGATGTGGTGTTTTTTTAATGTCATGTACAATAATGTAAAACCAACGTTACCATTTGATATAGCTTTTAAATCTCTGAGAGGGCACTTGCTTTAAAGTGTTTCTTACAAATGAAGAAAAAAAGCCCCCTTTGTTTCTTAATAAATACTTTATGGTGTGACTTTGGTTTTGTTTGTTCTGTTACAGTTTTTTCTTCAGTTAGTGCTTTACTTGCCTCGGTCTACAGGAGCACATCTGCCCAGCCCGGTTCCCCAGACCCTGGCCAAAAGCACAGTTAGGACTTGGGCTGTGTTTTTAAAGGACAGTGTAAAACAACAACTGACATGGCTGAACACTGTGCCCTAGTGCGACGGGTCTGAGGGTACGTGATTGGAGGGAAGGGGGGCAGGGAGAGGGCTTCTGAACACCAGGTGAGCGGGGGACCCTCATGCCCCACTGCTACAGGGATGGGTTGGGGAGCAGGAACAGGATGGGATCTTCAGAGGGATCTGAACAGGCTGGATCGATGGGCTGAGGCCAATTGTGTGAGGTTCAACGAGGCCAAGTGCCGGGTCCTTCACTTGGGTCACAACAACCCCAGCAACGCCACAGGTTTGGGGACGAGTGGCTGGAAAGCTGCCCGGAGGAAAAGGACCTGGGGGTGTTGGTGGACAGCAGCTGAACATGAGCCAGCAGTGTGCCCAGGTGGCCAAGAAGGCCAGTGGCATCCTGGCCAGCATCAGGAACGGTGTGGTCAGCAGGAGTAGGGCAGTGATTGTCCCCTTGTACCTGGCACTGGTGAGGCCTCACCTCGAATCCTGTGTTCAGTTTTGGGCCCCTCACTGCAAGAAGGACACTGAGGGGCTGGAGTGTGTCCAGAGAAGGGAACGGAGCTGGGGAAGGGTCTGGAGCACAAGTCCTGTGAGGAGCGGCTGAGGGAGCTGGGGGTGTTCAGCCTGGAGGAGGCTGAGGGGAGACCTGATCCCTCTACAGCTCCCTGAAAGGAGGGTGCAGAGAGGTGGGGGTTGGGCTCTTCTCCCAAGTGACAGGACAAGAGGAGACAGCCTCAAGTTGTGCCAGGGGAGGTTTAGATTGGATATTAGGGAAAATTCCTTCACTGAAAGGATTATCAGGCATTGTAAGGGCTGCCCAGGGAGGTGGGTGAGTCACCATCCCTGGGGGTATTTAAAAGATGTGTTGATGAGGTGCTTAGGGACACGGTTTAGTGGCAGATTTGGCAATGTTGGGTTAACGGTTGCACTTGATGATCTTAAAGGTCTCCTCCAGCCTAGAGGAGTCTATCATTCTGTGAGACAAACCCCAAATCCCTCGTGCCAGGGCACAGAGCTCAGGCTGGGACAAGGCTGCGATGCTGTCCCAGTGTTTGCTCCCGCCTGCTACTGGTGACCAAAGCACCAGCACTGTACTGCCAAGCAGGCAGGTGGCTGGGGAGTGGAAAGAGCATGGATAGGAAATTAGGCCTTGTTGGATCTGCATGTTTATGACTCAAATAAATAGGAAAGAACAGGCTGGGAAAAACATAGCCTTGGCCAGTCTGTACATAGCATGTCCCAAAATGCCACAGCTTCCTGGCATCCAGGGGAGGGGAAGGAGCATGGCTGGAAGCAGAAAGCTGGCAGGGGCAGCCACAGCTTTGAGCTGAGGTGATGAGCATTTCACAGCAGGAGAGGCCAATAGTTTCTTACAAAGCTTTTCCTCATATTATTATGGGTTTTGTGTTTGTTTGTTTTGTTGGGTTTTTTTTTTCCCCTTGGCAGTTTTTTCCCTTGGTTGAGAGGGTTGGGGTTTTTCCTGTCGCACACGGTGACTACAGATGGCGCAGGGAAAAAGACTGTGAAAACGGTTGCTGATAAACTCTGAGCATGCACAAGTGGTGGTGGCCTTTTTCTAGGCCACAGCGCTAGTTGAGATGAGGGTCTATTTGACTGCAGCTCAGAAGGAATAGTCCCACGTGCAACACACTGACAGGAAAACCCTGGTGCCATGTTGTTGCACAGCTCGGCCCAGGGGCCAGGATGAGCACAGCAGCTCGCAGGTCCTACCACTGGAGGACCAGTGGTGCCGTAGGAGAGCTGGTCTTCCCCTCTTCTTTACAATGCAAGAACCTAAAATCTGAGGATTGAAAAAATTGCAGCCATGCTTCTAAACCTGCTGTGTGGCCTGTAAGTACTTTTCAGCCTTATATAAGCCTTAGATAAGATGTGTTGGAAACACCCTGTCACACACTTCACCCTGCAGCCCTGGCTGAGTGCTGCCCATGGGGCTCTCCGTGGTGGGTCGCACAGCTCAGCGGAGGATGCATAGCTCAGGAAACCCACCTGGAGTGGCTGTACGCCTCTCTGCTGGCTCAGTTTCATCCCATTACTCAGTCCCATCTTCCCAGACACCCCTAAACAATTCCTGTTTTAGCCTGCTGTTTACACCCCTTAAGTTTACGTTCTCAGTCACTCGCAGTTTAAAGAGCACTCTTACCTTTGCAGTGCCTGTTTCTGAATCCACTGCGACCCATTTACGGCGCCGAGATGCTCAGTCCTGTGCCGTGCTGGAGACGCGCGGTGAGCGGTGGTGATGGTGGTTTGCCCGCAGGACACACCAAGGCGCTGCTGGCATCTTCGCAAGGGGAAGGGTGGGCAGGGGGGTGACCCCAGGGCAGCTGTAGGCAACCCCACCGGTGCTGGGACCGAGCAAGATGGGGGCCCAAACCAGTGAGCCAGGCAGGGGGAGAGCACCTAACCATCACCAGCAACACGACCCCATCGCAACACGCACGTGAAGAGCCACCCTGGAATGTCCTACCTATTAGCTGGGCACGATGAGAGGACAAAGCCCGCTCCTCCTCATTAGCCCGAGGTCCGGGTGCCCTCACACAGCTGTTCCCAGCCATTGCACGTTTATTAGGGGAAAGCGGAGCTTGGTGCAATTAGAGGCTGCTGCTTAAATGTGGCCCATAATGCCCACAGGAGAGGCTTGGGTCCCAGCACAGCCCATTAACCTCGGCACCTCCCTTTCAAAATACCTAATTTGCTGTTCATTTTTGGTCTTGCCGAAGCTCTTCTTTCCCCTCCAGATTTTCTGCTTTCCCGTTCTTATCCTCCCACTGAAGTTGTTACTAAATATTATTCCCCACATGTATTCCCTTGTATTTTTCCAAGCTGAATCTCATTTTATTGTTTCCTGCTCACATTTCTTGCTTCTCTGTAGGTCCCTTTGTATTATTTCTCTGTCCTCAGTGGGGTCTGCAACATTTTCCTGCCCAGAATCACTTGCAAATGGACTGAACAAGTCACTGAAGCCCTCTCCCTTCCCCACCCGCACTGAATGGAGCTAGTTCAGCGAGACCCTGCCCTCCCTGGGGGCTCACTGTGAGCCCTGGTGTCTCCTGCATCGGAGCACGTCATCCCTGTGACAGTATGTCTGTGCAACCCAAATGGCCGAGTAACACCAGTCACTGGTGCTCTAGCAGCCTCCTGTGCCTCAGCACTGGGGGATGCCCACCAGGCTGGACCACTGTCATGGTTTAGCCCCAGTCAGCAGCTAAGCATCACACAGCTGCTCACTCACCTCCCCCCTCCCACAGTGGGTGGGGGAGAGAAGTGGAGGAAAAAGGTAAGAAAGCTTGTGGGTTGAGATAAGAGCAGTTTAATAACTGAAAATGAATGAAATAGCGATACTACTACTGATAATAATATGCAATGGAAAATACTACTACTAATGATAATATTATGTAATGAAAAGGAAAACAACAAGAAGATACAACTGCTCACCACCTGCCAACCAACACCTAGCCAGTCCCTGAGCAGCAAGAGAGTGAGCTCCCCAGACAACTCCCCCCAGCTTAAACATTGAGCATGATGTTTTATGGCATATATCCACTTCGGCCAGGTTGGGTCAGCTGTCCTGGCCGTGTCCCCTCCCAGGTTCTTGTAGAGAAGAGCCTGGGAACACCGGGGCAGTATCAGAAACTGAAAAAGTCCTTGGCTTAATGTAAACATTGCTTGGCAACAACTAAACACATTAGTATGTTGTCAATATCCTTCTCAGCACACATCTAAAGCATAGCCTTATTCCACCTACTGTAAGGAAAATTAACTCTATCCCAGCCAAAACCAGCAGAACCACGTGGCACAAAATACCAGTGTGGGCTTCACCCGTGGGAAGCCCTCGCGTGAACCGACACCACGGCATGGCTGCTTTGCACCAAACACTCAGCGTTGGCTCACCTGCGGCAAGCCCTGGAGGTGAGGTTAGCATGGGTGATGCCTTGCCTCAGCACCCCAGGGTGGGCCAGCCCCCCACCTCCTGGGCTGGACCCAGCCCCAGGCGCAACCGTCCTTGAGGAGCCACTACAGCCCTACCACAGGCCTGGCTCCTCTCCCTGCTGCAGACACCCCTTCCCATCCCAGCACTTACTGGTCTTGTAATTTGCCCACAGAAACGCTGTCGTATTTGCCTGGCTTAATTTGTTCGTCCTATCTGGAAAATCTCCGCACGCTGACCCCAGGCTTTTTTCACCTGGCTCCCGACCCTGCACCTCTCACCTTCTCCAGTCCCTCCATGCCGGCTTGTTCACAATGTTTTCCCTGGGCCTCCTGTCTTTTCCATCTCTTCCTTGCCGTGTGCCCTGTGGGGAGCGGGGCATCATCCTGTGGCGGCTGTTGAACCGGACCAGCTGTGCTGGATGGCAGCATCTGTTAATGAGCAAAAGCACAGCTTCATTAGGAGAATACACGCCCAGTTAACATCAACGGTAGTGTCTTCCTGGTCTTCCAAATACTGAGAGCAAGGCGGCCAACATTTCGCTGGGCATGGCCCAAAAGTTGCTGGGTGTGTCAGAGGCCGAGTATCTGTTTACTTTTCGTTAGAAGAGGGGAGAGAAACCTCCCTGGAGCGTAACGTGAATCACGTCCCTCCGATCGCAAGGACCTCCAGCATTGTACTGGCCCCTGGCTTTGCGAAAGAAGGTTAATTTACGTTTTCTTAATAGGCATCAATTTTGGTGGCTATTTCTGATGAGATAAACCATGCAGGTAATAACTCAGTCACCTTCTCAGTGGGTATGCACTGCTCGCCGAGGACAGACGTCGTTCCTTCTCTCATTTGCAGTATGTCAGGAAATACGAAAGAAAACTCACCTTAAACGTTGAAAACAGAATCTTGTCTGCCATCACAGGCTCTTTTCACCCACTTACTAGGCTTACAGTAACAAAAGTAGAATTCAAATACTCAAGAGCGTGTAGAAATAACATCCTAAACACTATAATCCTTCGCTCCCTTACTTGCTGTTACAAGACCTTCAGCAAACCTTCAGTAAAACCAAGGTAAACAATGATACATCAAGCTGAAAAACGTAGTTTAATTCAAAAGATGAGTCTCTTTCCATCAAACCTTCCTCATGTTCAATGCTGGGGCAGCTCCGGGCATGGCCCACACCACTCTGTCTTCGTAGGTGAATGTGGAAACAACAACCCGGGAAGGCACCACCTCAGATCCCGTCAACGCCGGTGACCTGGGGCAAGCGAGCATCGCGTTAGACAGCAGTGATAACGCAGCGACGAAATTGTTTACCTCCCTCCCTTCCAAGATATGGAGCAACTTCCTTCAGTCAGGTTTGGAAAGTATTTTGAAAGCTACGTTTGACGCAGCTGGGCACAGAGCCGGGCTTAGCTGGGCCAAACACCTCCGGGAGCTCGATGGCACTGTGGCCACTCGTTACAGGACATCGCTCCTTCAAGATGAGGATGCAGCGTGTCGTGTGGTCTCTGCTATGATTTATTACCTGAATGGTAAGTACTGGCTCATGCAGCTCCTAATTCCTTCAATATTTGCTTCTGAGAGAAAGAACGCTACTGATGGTCGCACATCAGACAGTCTGTGCGTGACTGAAAATGTCTCGTTATGGGGGGAAAAGCCATTCTGTTTACACCGGTGCAAACCAAAACCAACTGCTGTTGGAGCCACTGTGCAGTCAGGATCAGGCACTCCGTTTGAAAGCTGGAATGCCACCTTCACGGTGTACAGGTAAATACGTATAGTCATTACATAGGATGTGTAAGTTACATAGTATGTACGGTACAGGTACGCCGTTCAAGCTCTGATACCAGCACATCCAACACTAGGACCACATCATGTTTTTCCCAAACAAAAGCCCGTACTAGCATGGTTGCAGGCAGTTCCTTCCACAATGTGGAGAAAGAAAAGGGGAAGATGGACCAACACAGTGACAAACCCAACCCACGGTCCCCTTCCAGTCATCTTCTTGCCAAGGGACCGGGAGGTGTTCCTGCTGCTTGTACTGGCTACCAGCATGTACCACCAACCCCACAGCATCCATCAAGACCAACAAACCAGTGTTGTTTTTGCTGTGAGAACTGTGCTGGACATCTGTGATCAGGCTGTAGGTCAGTGCCAGCCAAGCTATCATACACGAGGCGGTGTGAGTGCTGAAGCTCCCCGGCACTTTACTGCAGGATTTAAGTGCCAAAACCCATTGAAAGCTTGGCACCTTCAGGGGCAGCAACAAATAAAATGCAGAGGGCAGTCAGCACCACCACTTCCACCATCACTGTCCATCAGATCAGTCTTGGCACGAAAAACGCAACGTGAGACATTTCTCTGGTTGCCCAGAGAAGCTGTGGCTGCCCCATCCCTGGAAGTGTTCAAGGCCAGGCTGGATGAGGCTTGGAGCAACCTGGTCTAGTGGAGGGTGTCCCTGCCCATGGCAGGGGGTTGGAACTAGGTGGTCTTTAAGGTCCCTTCCAACCCATTCTGTGGTTCTATGAGCTCTCCCCATCCGGCTTTCTCACAGCGTGTCTCCGCTGAGCATGGCCACTGCACCACGGCCCTCCGGCATGGCTCACCACTCCTCCACCTTGGACACAGCCTGCCCACCATCTGCCCTAGAGCTCCTTCCTCAGTGTGGGCTGCCAAGAACCGGCAGTGGCTTTCGGTGATGTTTCAAGCCTCGTTTCTCTGCATCCCCATATTTCTGCTGAGGAGGAAGCACGAGGAAACCCATAGCTCCTTCCAATTTCTGAGGCCCTGCTGCACCCCAAATCCAGGGGAGCTGGAAGGGGCGCGGGGCTGTGCAGGAGGGAGGGCCGGTGCGAGGTGGCTGGGTACTTTCGCAGCAGCGCTCACAGAAAGGGATTAAGTTTCTGAAATCTTCTTGCTTAACATTCCTCAACCGGACCTTTCTCAGTTACACTTTTATTTTTTAATGCTCCCATTTCAGACTTGAGCATTAATCTGCGGGTTTAGGGACTTTGATTCTCCTTTGGTCTGGTATGAGGCACCGAAGACTGCCGGCAACGGACTTAACAGCTGCGCCGGCAAGGATTTGGCTCTGGGACGTGAGCACTAGACGCTCTCACAGCCTTGCCTGTCAAACTGCTAGAGGGGAAGTCTCGGAGGTGATTAGTCAACTAATATATCCAATAAGGGGTTTAAGCAGCAATCCATTATATTTAACCGTTCTCAGAATCATTTCCCTTCCAGTACGCTACAGAAGAGTCGCCTGAGCACCCACATCTCCCACCACCAACCCAATAAAGCTCATTCACATTTACCATCAATTTTACTTCGGTGTAATTGATTGCCCAGATGTGTGAGAAGCTTTTGCATACAGCGAAGTTCCTGCTGCTACACTCTCGAGGGCTGGACGGCTGCTACGGAGGCCCAGGGAAGGAGCAGGCGTCGACCGCAGCACAACGGGGACGCACAAGGAGTTCATCGCTCGCTTTTTATTTCCCTGCAAAGGAAAAGCAGGGAAAGCCTAGTACCTACTAGGGCTGGCTTCTGGGATAAAAGCGGTCTGAAATGCGCTCAAGCAATGGCTCGTAAAGGGAAGAGGGGAAGTTTGGCTTACACCTCCTTGTTGTTTCCTAATTTTAAAAAAAATCCAGAAGTAATTTGTTGTTTTAAAAAAGCCTCTCTATGCTCTTAAAAGTGGTTCTGTCAGCAATCCGTAAGGAGAAAAAACATTCATCAAGTTACAGCACCCTAAGGAGGAAAAGTTTTAGCCAGGCTATATATAAATTTTCCTTTTAATTCCTGATAAAATCTGTGTAATTCCATTATTTAATAATATTTGGACAAGAAGATCTCTTTGTTAAAGCTCATACACTTTTACTTACAGGGATCTTATAATCTGTGTTCCCCATGGTCACCAAAAACCGAAGGTGGACAATCTTTTCAGCAAATTTACCTCAGCCGTGGCTGGAGGACCGCTGCTGACGCGGTGCACACACGATAGATTTGTTAGGAAGGATGCTGCGCTTGCCTTGGGTGGGCTGTGCCCTGAGGTCTCAACTCCCAGGCTGGCCCGGCTGAGGGTCTCCGGTGCATCCGCCGCACCTTCCCAGCAGCGCGAAGAACAAGGCGGTTCACAGCTCGCTACGAGAAAATACTAGTTACACGGAGAGAACATATGGTAGCAGAGAGGATCACAGTGCGTGTCCCCCAGAGGATATGGATGCAGAGCTGCTGGGGACACGAGCGCCTTTGTGGTGCTGCACACCGTCGGTCTTGCTTGAGGCAAACGAGTTTGAGAGGTACTTCCTTGGGCAAGGCAGCACGGCGAGCTCGGCAGCGTCAGCCGAGCACCGGCAGCAGGGACTGGATGTGGTACTCCTGATCAGGCGGGAGAGATCCTGCCTCCACACTCAGGATGGCTTGGAGAAAGGCACCTCTCGGTCTTGCATCACCTCACATCCTGCTGTGTCATCAGACCGCTTTCCCCCAACAAACACAAGAGCATGCAGGCCCAGCTACTTTTGCAAACGTAGCTGCAAAAAGGGAGGAAAGGAGATTTTAGGGCTTAATGTTGCCCTGCTGTGTCCATGCGACTTAGCTGGGACAAAAGATATCCAAGGTTTATTTTGGTGAAGCCTTGGTGAGATCAAACGAGTGTCATTTGTTGGAGGGTATCAACCCACCTGGTTTACATAAAAAGATGGTTTTCCCCCTGGAGACATTATCCAAATACCAGTTACCTGCTGCAAGCTCACCTCCACCAGGCTTATTTTGCCACGCTAGTCTTGTGATTCGAGACTCACCAAAGGAACCCAAGCCTCGTCCTTGGCCCTAACCGAAGCGGGCCCTCAAAACACACCCAAAAGGTCACGGAAAATAATAAAAATCATCCACTCTCCAGCTCTGCAGGCTAAACCCCAAATGCATTCAACATTGAACTCTTGCTGCAAAACTTGCGGGGGAGATAAAACAAACAAGCCTCGGTTCGTCGGGTTGCTTTAATAAAAGGTTTATTGGAAATACTTTTGTGCAGACATACAACAGTCAACAATGCTGTTCAAAGCTAAAAATTTACTAAGTTTTCCGAACCTTCTAAAAATACAAGTAGATGACCTTCATTTGTATTCAGTCTGGGAGGGAAACAAACCCCACTGCAATGCAATGCTGTATTTAAACTACCAGAGGACATTAATAGGACGTGAAAATGGTAACACTTCTAGAGGAAAAAACCCACACACCACCGCTGCTCTGCTGGGAGCCAATTAAACATCCCCCCACAGCATTACTCCTCTCTGCATACCCAGATTAAAAACTCTCCATCTGAAACAATATTTAAGCAATTCGAGTACAGATATGACAGACAAGCGGGCACATGACTTGGCTCGCGGATGAAAAAGATGCTGTTAAAGATCCTGTCACTCAAGCTGCTGAATATTTGACCTCCCAGCGCAATGGGTTGCACTGCGGGGGCAGGAGGAGGGACAGGGGGAGGTTTTCAAGTCAGACGACTCTTCCAGCACACACATGCACACACAGTCCCAGAGGGCTTGGCTGCCTCATTGCTTTGTATCAGGAGCCCTTTTTTAAAATAATAATTAAGAAAAAACCCCAGAGTTAAGAAAAAACTTTGAGCAACCTTCCAGCCTATGAGCTCTTGAAGGCAAGAACAGCAAGTGCCTGCATCCCCTTCCCGAATCAAAGTATCACCCAGAAGGGCAAAGGGGAGCGTAGGCACTGTCTGTTAAACTCCATGTTTCCTAAGAAACCCTGCAGATGTTTTGAAATTGATTAATTTATGCCAAGATGACATCTGGAACATCTTCGCAGGGAAGCCACCCAGTAAGGTGGTCAGAATTTAAAACAATCACATCTTTCTGTTAATGTTGGCTTTTTCCCTCGGCTTCATCACTCCATAATTACGAGGGTGCCGACCTCCCGGCTGCGCACTGTGACAGTCTGGCGATATATCAGGCTTTTCTTCAGCGTTAGACTTCTGCGTGACAGCCCAGAGCTGGGCGTGCCCACACAGAATTTGTCATTTACCCATTTCCATTACTCTTCAGTAGCTAGATGTTAGTAGCTCAGCTACATGCTGAGGGAGAACGATCCCCTCCTGGCAGCCTTGAGGAGAACTTGCCTCACCTTCCTCAAACACAAAGGAAGGCTCTGGAGAAACACCAGCCCTCAGCTATTGTACCTTCTGTCCATGCCGCAAGCGAGCGGGCCACGGATCCAAATGAAACAACCCCTAGGCGTCACTCTGTCACAAAGACCCTGGTACCCAGATGAACAAGCCCCTTCCGCCAGCCTGGGGGACAGGAACCTACCCAGGAGCCACACCAAAAAAGAATTCCCATTAGGTCTCTGTGGAAGACATTCCCTGTCAGGACTGAAGGCATTTCAGTGCTCAGTTCCTGTGGATCCACGAGGCACGCAGCAGCCAGTAAACAATTTAGCGATCTGCCATAACCCAGAAAACAACCTGCCAGAGCCAAGGGACACTTCTGGCAGGGACGCATTCCCTTTCCCCAACCCAGGACGCAGCTTGGCGCCTGAGACAGCTCAGCTTCAGGAGGCAATGGAGCTTTGACAGCTTCCTCCCTTCCCAGAGCCGCAGGAAGGAACCAGGGAAGTAAGCTTTAGCACAGCTCTTCAGGGAAGCCCCACGAATCCTTCCCCTCCCTCGCCTCTAACAGCAGCAGTAGTCCCTCCAAGCTATTTTGTTTCCCAGTCCCTTCACCCCTGCCGACAGCCCATCCGAGAGCACATTCCTGGCCAGATAAACCTGGCCAGGCCATCCGGGCATTCTGCAGGTCACCGAGAAGCGACCACCTTTGGGATTCAGTTGCGTGGCCAAGCAGCACAGGGCACTTCCTGGTTTTCATGTACCAACATGGCTCAAGGGTTCCATTAATCTTGCGGCTAGGTATGGAAAAGGTACAGAAAAACTTATTTTCTGTACCCATATGGATTTATTTTGTTGTTGTCTATTGTACTGACCTGTCCTCCGGCCTTCTCCAGCCACACAGCTCTGGCCTCAAGTGATGAAGGGTAGTGGAGTCTCTCTTGGGTGTCTGGAGGATAACGAAGCTTTCAGGTAATAAGATCTGGGCATTCTCCTTCCTGGAGCTACTCAGTTCTGAGAAATCAGTGTAAGCAATATTGTAAGATTAGTGAAAACAGAGTGAGAACGGGGCTGTGTTAACTGTGTAATCAAACTGAGGAGACTTGTCCCAACCCATACAGAACGAGAAAGTTCTAAGAAAAAACAATCAACGCTTATGGTGTCACCAAACAAAGCCCCGAGCCTTTTGTGCATGGTACAGAAAATGGGTGAAAGCATGCTTGACTTCATTCTAACAGGAACTGCCTGCAGCCAACCCAAAATGCTCAGCACCAGGAAGGGTAAGGTCCAGAAAGAAACTACCTGTCTGAAAGCTCAGGTCACATCAAAGGTCCAACCTCATCAGGACTAACAGGTCACTTCCAAAGAAGCAGGGGCTGTGCTCCTGGAGCAGCTCGTTTTACCCCACTGCTGGCAAAGAGTTCCACCAGCTCAGCCTGGCTGCAGAGCCACCCTTCAGAGCAGGATCTGGGACAGAGCTCCTGCACAGGGGCTCCTGAGGAACAGAGACACGGCTGCAAATAAGAAACATGCTGGAGAGAATCATCACTCCCTTGCCAAGGGACACAGCTGCTCTCAAAGCGCCTGACAGTGGGATGGGAACGGGCCATGTACAATTCAGCCACCAGATTCCGAACCTGCTGAGCCTACATCTCTTGTGTACCACTTCACCCTGCCTGTGTGAGTTATAGCTTGGAACAACACTCGGATTTGAATGCAAACCTCTCCCCCCTTGCCAGGCACAGGCACTCTGGCTGTGCCCCTGACAGCTGCTTGTGGGACAGCCTCAGGGCTGCAGGAACAGGTAGGGAGGAGGGTCTGGATGTGCCTCGTGCTGAGCACCCTCGGGGAGGCATGGAGCTACAACACAGACATACCCTGGAAGGGTCCTTCCTGGTAAGACAGGAGCCCAACTGTCTGGAGGCTGAGGAACACGCCTGGTCAGTGCCACATTTCAGAAGCAAACTGCTACGCAGATGTATCAGGTATAGCACAGACACAGCCAAATTCTGTTCCAACCCATCAGGTATTCCGTGTCATCACTGTTTATTGTTAGACTCAAGACACAAAGAGCTCTCCCTGCAAACTGACTGAAGTTTAAGGCATTGATGCTGTGTGAGGATCCAAAACGAAGGTAAAATATCTTCAGCGCCTTGAAACTAGGAAGAAATCTGACAAATCCAAAATGCTTCTCAGGGGTGGACACCACTCAAGGTCTGCTCCGCTTCAAACTTGAGCCGTGAGGCGTAATGGTGAAAGTACAGTCCTCAGAGAATTTAAAAATGAAATTAAGTCATTATTTGTAATACCAAGGGAGAATGTAAGTAGGGCATCACTAGTCTGCACGGATGACTGGAGGCCATGCAAACCAGCAGATTTGGCAAGTTAGCCCAGAAGGGCAAACCAAGCCTGCAGGATAGGGACTGCGTAAGGACCACGCACCTCTCGCTCTTGGGGTTGTCCACAGAGGGCCAAGTTGCACCCAGTGTGGCCACTGACCACACCACAGTGCCTGCACTTAACTTACTCTGGCCCACCTAAGCTTTCTCCTCTTTATTTATGTGCATTGACTGTCTCCCAGCAAACACACTCCAGCACACGCTGTAAAAATAATGCAATCTTGGTAACAGGAGACTTCCCTGCAGCATCTGCTATTAGCTGCTGGCTGAGGCAGGGGAAGCGACTGCACATTTCTGGCGTGCACTAAGAGGCGTGTGGCCTAGCGAAGTGCAGATTAGCAAGGCTTGACTGTTATCTTAATTTACAGCCCATATAGGTCATGTTAACTCCACACACGTTTTTAGATACATTAGCAGCTTAGTTCAACTCAGATAGTTTTATTGGTTATTTGCCATTTCTCCTTGACAAGTTATTCCTGACTTCCCACGCTAGCTCCCTACAGCAAGACCTGAAGCCCTGTCAAGGAAAAGAAAATGTCAACAGACTCCTCAGCATGTTCAGTTCAGGCTCCCGCTCGCCAGCTTTAATTTGCTACCAGGCAATCGTTAAAGGAACGGCAGCTTCCATGCAAGCAGCGATTATGGTGTTACAAAAAGAAGCAACCAGATCCATGTTTAATTCAGGAAAATCCCCGCTTCCTGCTGAACAGTCAACCCCCACCACTTTGGTCAGTGCCGAGAGCTGGCCCAGAAGCCCTTTTCTGATCAGCCCTAGGTAGTTAAGTGTGGACAGTCAAGCAGAAACCCCCCATTCCTTCTGCTCCGGTACCCTGTCTAGTTGATAGCGCTGTCACGGAGCGCTTTCAAAGGATGCCGTGACTGCTACACGCGTTTGCGTTAATGAACGAGGAATTCTGTTGATGCAGAGCAGCTGCCGTTCTCCTTTTGCGAATGCACCACCGGCACACACCTCATAATTGTTCCCCAAGACAAGCGACTCCAGCAGTCAGGCTACAGCGTGTTACAATACATTAATTCCTGTAATGACTCCATAGAACAAGAAGAATGCCAGGTCTTGACCTGGGTGGGCTCTACAGGATTAACTCAGCCAGAGATTAAGGCCCTACAGTGACGACAAAGTCTGACCCACCAGCCCCAGTGTCACACACTGTACAGCCTGGTGACAAACCCCATGTGTAATTCCCATTGAGCTGACATCCAAGACACGAACCTCCATCTAAGCCACTACTCACTCGAGGGAGGGTTGGTGTTGGTGACACACACTGACCTCAATTTACAGAAAGGTCAAAATGATACAGCCCGTAGTCTGCACTAATAAAATAAATCACGCTAGGTGATAGCTGCTCCTCCCCAGCACCTCTCCGTATGTTCTGCAACTCTTAACTGCACTGAGTTAAGAACAGAAAAGACTCCAGGATCCGTTCTTTTCTCTGCTCAATGCATTTACTTGCCCTTCCTCATTACCCGGAGGTTTTTAAAAGTGGGTTTTCCCCATATCCTCAAGAAAAGCCTCCAAATTGTTTACATACCAATGTTTAGTGTGTGGCTTAGAGTACAAAGACTAAGCTGACCTCGTTTTGTCTCAGTGGGAAGTTAATTTTCCTTGTGTTGTTACAAAAGGAAGAAACAGTTAGCAGTTTTGAGGACAGGCTTACACCACACATTTCCTAAATAGATTTTCCTTTCTAAATAAAAGAAAGCGTTTAACAGGTTAGATCAACATTAAGATTTGAAAGCTCCTGGGATCAGGTTTACCCTCCCCTTATTTATTCTCTGCACTAGGATTCGTGCTTTTAAACAGAATTCATCTCCCAGAAAATACATACACCCACACTTGGCCCCTTGACATTCATGCCTATGGCAAAATTATTTGCACGTTTCCCTTACTGCATAATTGTCTCATTAGCACTGCAGGAAGAAGGTGATGACTTTTCCCTCTGTGCCATCAGCCTCATCCAACAGCAATCCTGCTTGGTGCTGCAGGAGCAAAATTTGCTTTTTAACATGGAAGGGAACTTCCCAAAACCTCCGAGGTGGCACTGGGAATTCAACTACAACACTTGAGCGCTGGCATTTCCTAACAACCCTTTAGAAAGATCAAGTCAGTGGGCCCGGCTGGCGTTTTCCTTTTCCTTGCTAAACATAAATATTCATATTCAAATTGCTTTCGGATATATTTAAATCAACAAAAAGTTCTGGATGACGGTCAACAGGGCACAAAACAACGCCAACTTTTTTAATGCACAGATGTAGTGTATACATTAACCGCGAAACCTGGCTAAAACACAGCAGTATTTACTTTATGCTATTCAGAAACGTGGCTTGGCGACCAAAATTAACAGAACTTGTCTGGAGGATAGCATAAGCTTTCTAAGAGCTCTTTCAGCTTTAGCTTATGCCCCAGTTTTTGCCTTTTTTTCAAAATTCCAATCTATGCGGCAGCACGCCTGTCCCACTGGCACAGCGATGCCGCGGAGCCAGCATTCCTTTGAGGGCTCACCGGTCCGAGTGTGTCGGGAAGACTGTTGATGGATCAGATGTAGAAGAGGGATTGGTTTGGCAGAACAAACAAACAAGCAGGACTCCTCTTCACAATGCCCAGCTGTGCGTGTGTACGTGCGTGTGCACGCACGCGTGTAAAACCTTCCTAACTTTCCTTTCCAAGCCTGTCCTACCTGGCCAGGGGAATGCTTCTTTAGTGTTACACCACCAGCCTCCGCTGCGGATGCACATCTTTCTCATCATCTGACAAGCTTGTACCTTTCAAGTTCTCACTGTTCTGTTCTATTGGTAAAGTGGGAATGGGATCACAGAGGGACATCCCAGGCTACATTTGAAGTGCACATCCAAATACAATCTGCAGAGTTAGCAGGAGGAACCTACTTTAGTTCATCTTCTGTGCACAATGCCATGCACTCAAGACAGCTGCCCTGCCAAGCTCTCTATCTTCTACAGCCTGGCTTTGTGAAGTAAGCTATTAATTGGGTTTTAGAAAGCTAAGATAGAGCCCTAATAAACCCTGTAAGAGGGCTAGAAATATTCTAAGTCATTCATGGCTATCTTGTGTTATTCTGTAAGGCGGCGTCAAACAAGCATTTTTAGCTACAGACTGTGTTGCGATCAAAAATTTTATGCCAAATTGTCTATTAAAAACTTCAGCCAAATCAGTAAACGGTGAGTATCAGAGGGAGCAAGGTCTACAAAGCAGCCATGCGCACTTGGTCTGTGTGTAACAAAACAGGAAGTCTCAGCACCCCGTTCCAATTAAGCAAAGGCTGTCTCATGGAACATAAATTTTCTACTTTTCTCCCAGAACGAACAACCTTATGCTGATGTTTTAAATAGTGGTAAAACAGTGTTTTTAATTTCACACCTCACATAGCACAGTCAAATGCTTCATAACAACATAAACAAAATTTAGGCAGAGCTTTGTGACTGAATTCAAACAATGATTCTCCCCCACACACAATACGTACTCCAGGTTTGCAGGGAGAATACAGAAACTTGTTGGCTAAGGCCACAGAAATGAGTTCTCTGGTGTTCTGGCTGCTGCTACCAACCCTACTCAAGAATGTGTTAACAGTGGATGCATTGATCCAAATCCCATTATTCCCATCACCCATCAAGCAAAGAACCATTTATTCTATTTCTGCTCTCCTTTTGGTTGTATCGTAGGATCGAACAACTTGCGACTGGGAAACAACACCGTGTTCTTCTTGGGAAAACGCATACCCATCTGAAAAAGCAAAGAAAGACAAAAAACGCATCACTGGAGTTCAGCTCAAGGGCACAGCCTGTTTCTAGGAACAGTTTGAGGCATCGCTGTAGTTACACGACTGAAACTGCAATGATCTTCACTTCCAGCCATCTGCAGCTGTGCGCTACGTCGCTCATATGGCACAGACAGGATGGCTGCTGCCAGCTCTGCCCTACGGCTCCCTTCCCCAGGCCAGGTGAGTGTACACAGTCCACACTGCCCTCTGAGTTAGTCCGACTAAAACCACAGATGGATTTGGACACCACATTTACTCCCTTGCAGCAGAGCTTCTTCAAAGGACTTCACAGACAGGTAGAGATGTGCATTTTGGCTCGACTCTTCTATAGTCTGCTTGATACCAGCAGTTTCCCTGGAGGAACATGGAAACGTCTAGACCACAATTGGATCTGAGTCACATCTTCCTCTTATTCAGGATTTTTTTTTGTACACTTTTCCAGGTGGCAACTGACAAATCACACTGAGAAACTCTCAATTCTCTTGACCTGCCCCCAACTATCTTGAATCGAGCAAACAAACATCTCCTGGAGGTTTCTTTTGCACAAGTTAATCCTGTTAGTTAGCACAATCCTCTGGTCTCCTTAGAGATTACTGAGATGAAAATAGCCACGTTGTCTGATTTCTTTTAAAGCATGGTGGCCAAGGCAAGTGACGTTTCTGACATCATCTGCCAAACACCGTGTTACTGGTGAAACAGTCCCAGCAGCTAACGGACCAACGTGGTGAAACACCAAACTACATTTAAAGCAGACATGAGCCTACAGAAAATTCTGAATGGAAATCTATAGCAAAGGACAGTAGACTCTACGACACCAAGCAAAGGTGTGTTTTCAGGTGAAAATGGGTAACCAGAAAATGGCAGATTAGCACAGTTACCAAAACTGAGAAACGGGAAAGTCACAGGCTGTACAGAAATAGATAATGCTCTGTAGTAGGAAAGTCGACAAGAGTCAGGACATGTGAACTCTGCCTGGGAGAACCCAAGAACCCATGGTTAAGTCCCCATGGGCAACTCTCCATCTCCCCCAGATCTACTCCAGGCTGAAACGGCACCATCTAAGGACCAATGTTCCAAGCACTACCCAGAGACATAACAAACGTCCTTCAGGAGTCCTCCCTTATCAGGCTCAAGGCACATTTGCCCTAGATCAGGTACTGAGGTGAGATAAGGTTGGAGGGACCCTGTGGCAGAACAGCACAAGGGGCTGAGCACCCCGGTAAGGCAGGAGGGGTGCAAGGCCCCTAAGCAGGTTGGTGCTGCGGACTGAACTTCCCCGCGAGCCTGAAGGCTGCTGGTTTCGAAGCAGGTGACCAACGCTGGTAGCTCAGAGAAGCCTAGGCAGTCAGAAGTGAAGTGTATCCCCCAAGGGAGGCTTGTTAAAGCTTCACCTTCACAATTCAGTTGAGATCAGGTGAGCCGACAACAGATGCTCTAAGGACTCCTGAAACCTTTCCTCTGGCTGATGCCTGCACACAGAGAGAGCGGTCAGTCAGTCCTGTACAGATGTAGCTGCTGGGAGGAGAGTCCCACAGCATTAGGGATGACCACTGTTCAATTAATGGGCAGGACTGCGTCCTCTCCCACAGAATGCAGGCAAGTGTCACCTCTCAAGCCACAGGAACTTTGCTGTAGATTTGAGCTCCTAAGGCAGAACTAACGCTCCCTCAGCAAGGGAGCACATTCCCAGCAGGTTAGCTGACCTGAACCACAAGCACAGTAGGAAATATTTGCCAGTAAATGGAAGGGATTCAAATGGAAATACATCATCCAGAACTAACTCCAGTCACATCTCCCTACTGGAGTAATTGCAGGACTAGATGAACTCTGATTTGATTACATGTCCAATCATCCCACCACCCCATGTTATTTTCCCTGAACAATTCCATGCCAATATACATACAGCTACAGACATACAGGTCAGGATTTCCTGCCCCTAGCTGGAGGTTCACAAAATATGTTCACAAAATGCAAACTCTCTTTTGGAAAAAGTACGCTGGATAATTGCAAAGGAAATACGATTTACAAAACAGGCCTTCATTTAAAAAAGGGTGAATTCACACTTAAATACCTCCAGTAGGTTTGTTCCATGCTGAAGGCCAGCATACAGTTAGCTTTTTTGGCTAAATTCTCAATGGAAAGTCAATTTGGTCAAAGACCGCAAGCTAAAGCCCTGAAAGACTGAAGTCCATGCCCCTGGTCTGCACCAGGATGGCTTTGCTGTGTTTACTTACCCAGCAAGATCACTCAGCACAGTAGATGGTTCAACTGCCATAACTACCGCAAACCCAGCACTGACAGCACAGGGGCGTGCAGCCCGTCAACCCCACGTATCTTCCCCTGACCCGCTGGTTTCCAGTGCTAGCAGGGGCCTGTGAACAGCCAGGCAGCCCACGCACTCCGCAAAGCCAATGCAAAATGCAATCAAAGACACATGTTCACTGCTCTTACACCAGCAGAAAACACCTTAACAGGACAAAACATTTCAGGCCAAGACAATCAGGGATTAAGAACACCAGCGGTATCCTTATATCCTCATGCTCTTGATCCACTCTGAAGTGTCAGCAACGAGGGTTGTGCACGTACATCATGGGAAAGGCTGCGACCCCCACGCCTGCACACTGCCCTGCTTAGCTGAAGCTCAGCATTTGGCAGTTTACTTTAAACTTTTCCTGTTGATCTCTATACAGGAAGATGAGTTCGTATTACATCTGTTTTATTCACATTACAATTAAAAAAATGGAGCTTCAAGCTGTTTGGGCAGCTGACTGCGCCTTGCAGGGTCAGAACGCTGTGAACACTTGAGTCCCATCCGCACTCCCCAAACAGCTCTACATTTCCACTACGTTCAATCCTCATCCAAAAACAATGAAAGTTTCCATCTGCCAGTTACTAGGGAACTTTTCGGAAGTTTGAACTTTTCCCCCAACGCCGGTTTTAAAAACCACACCTATGAGCCTGCCCTGGGAACAAGGCCCTCATTGTTCCCTGTCCTGCAGCAGCCCAAGGAAGGAGCACATTTCTTTGGGGCTTTCTGGGCACAACCCACCCACGGCAGTCGCAGAGGAACCTTTGTACTCGGAGACTTTCTATTAACGGAGGAAAGGAGCACTTTTGAGTGTCTGTCAGTGGGGCTCATTTGTTAAGAGGAGATTCACGTTCTCATCAACTCTAAGGTTTCACTCGCACCAGATATTATCAGGCAACCTACTGAATTTTAAAAGCATCCTGTTGGGTTTTTTTAAAGCTTTGATATTCCGTTAGTAGATCAGAATCTAGTCTCCCATTAGGTTTCTAATTTAACACACTCTCTCTGTTCACTGCAGTGACTACTCTGGTCTGTGCAACGCGGGATGAGAGAAACCACCTCCACGTATGTGTCTTGAACACTGACAGTAACGCTGCACGAGCTCAGCAGACCACTCACAACAGCTCCCGTGACCAGGACCAGAAAGGGTCTAGCGCTCTCTTTATTCCAGAAAATCTGCTCGTGGAAGGACTGCGTACAATTTTAGCCGCTCGAGGGATTTATTTTAGAGGTATCCTACTCCTTGCACTCTCTGATACACCTGAACTGTCTGTCCTGGGATGTGATTAGCCCAACCACCAAGAGGGCAGTTCTCACTGGAAGCCTGTCAGCAACCCTGCCTTCCCCAGCATTTCACTACTTCATACATGCAGCGGTATGAGGGTTTAGGGCAGTACAAAGTGTAAAATGCATTTTATCATCATGTTGTTTGCCTTCGGAGAAAAATGCCCAGGTTCAAATCCACCAAAATGAAGTTCTAGGGTTTGGGGAGATGGGATTTTTTTTTTTAATTAAAAAAATATCTTTAACATAATAAAAATCAACATTACGGTACCACTTGGCCAGCCATATTCTCGCTCAGGCCAAACATCTCGTTCTGCAGAGTTTTTAAGGAGATTTGCTATGACGTCACAGTTCACATTTACCAACGGAGTAGTAAATACTAACTCAGCTTTGTCTTCTCTGGCAACCCTCTTCACTTATCCAGGGAAAGTGAGCGCTGCTTTAAATCTTGAACATTTTCACTAATGCTTATGGAAATAATTAATTTCTCTACTGATAAACTATGCCTGTGTATTCCAAGAGGAATTCCTGACCAACAGTCCCATCTCTTTCGTCCCAGACACTAACCTACTGGTATTGGTATGTAAAAGACAGAGGCTGATGCCACAGCATCAATTCTAAACTAATTATTGCTGTTTTGATTCTTAAGTTGATTTTAAAAAATGGCAACTCCACTTGACAGTCAAATACGTAGCTTGGAAAAAGCACAGAAAATAGAATATATTTCAAACTCATGCAAAATAGGAGCAAATAGGAGTTTAAAAAGCATCTCAAATAGCTACCCCTGTTTTCCAAATGCACCAGCAGAAAAGTGAGAGGAAGGTGTCTGCTAGAGGAGAATAAATGGTGGGATTAGAGCCCTCAGCACGAACACATTATTATTATTTATTATTCGCCAGCCCCCATACTGTGAAATGAACCTCAGATGACAGGTGCTTTTTCTCCATTGATTAATAAGGTGCAAACCATACGCTCGACATTCAGATTTACTCTGTGCAATCACCGTATTCTGTCAAAGGAAGAGGGATTTTCTTTGCTAGCATAGGAAATCTGGGCCAAGTGCAGTAACCCTCATTCAGGCACAGCTCTCCGCATTTCAGGGGGAGTTCTGCTGGAGCAGGGCTTAAGAGAGCGGGATTCCACTGTTTTTAAGAGCATGCCGAGACAAATGACAACTAAACACTAGCAGGGGGTATTGTGTATTACAGGAGGGAAACTGCACTAAAGGGATGGTATGGGACTTAAAGACAGACAGGTCTGAGGGTACCTGAGCCAGGGGGGAACATCACCCTTCCCATCCTGCAGCTGAGGCTCTGGGGACACAGGTGATTGAGGTCAGTCACGAAGGAAGAAAGGGGAGGTCAAGAACCATCTTTTGTGTCTACAGAGCTTGTCTAAAGGAGATGCTACTCTCACAAACTCACAGCAAAAATAAGACATGACCTTGGATGGAGACTTGGAGAAAGCTCACCTGGAGAAAACCCCTTTGCCAGCAAACCCTCAGAGGGAGAGCTTTTGGGAGTCATTATTGCTCCTTCCCGCAAGTGTGAATCCCACAGCACACTGGAGGGATGATTCCTGCACACTATTAAGCAGCTTTAGAATGCAGATGGCAACAGGCAATCTCCAATTTCTCCAGGCACCTTTGCCAGGAGCTACACCAAGCCTGGAGGCCAGTGTCTGCACCATTGCCCACAAGATTCCACTGAGATGTTTTAAGTTAGCAAATGGGCTTGACAATCATACAGAACTCTTCCACTAAAGTCTCATGACAATGCCATCCAACACGGACATCACCATATTTAAGTTTCTTATAAAGCTTTCCAGAAGTTATGCTGGTAGGAAGGAACCACATGATCTTTGGCAGTAGAGTTAGATAGCTTTCTTGGAGGGGGACTTTTTACAAGGGCCTGTAGTGACAGGACAAGGGGTAACAGCTTTAAATTGAAAGTCAGGAGAGTTAGATTGGACATAAGGAAGAAATTCTTCCTGGAGAGGGTAGTGAGGCACTGGCACAGGTTGCCCAGAGAAGCTGTGGCTGCCCCATCCCTGGAAGTGTTCAAGGCCAGGCTGGATGAGGCTTGGTGCAACCTGGTCTAGTGGAGGGTGTCCCTGCCCATGGCAGGGGGGTTGGAACTGGATGATCTTTAAGGTCCCTTCCAACTCAGACCATTCTGTGTTCTATGATGTTTCTTTCATGCTTCGGACAGCTCTACATGATTGCGGAACACAAAAAAAAAAAAAAAAAAAGCTGGAGCAAGAAAAACAGCCATGAAGGCCTTACACACTCTAAGGGCATACCCTCCCAGACAGAGAGAAGCAGCCACGCTGAGCCAGTTTCTTTACTGGAAGGAGGGGTTTAAGAGATCAGTCCTGGCTGGCATTCCTGTATGACACTGACATAGCGCTGACTGTGTGGCCTGCCCCCCACTTTAGGGCCTGGATCAGCCAGAGCCTGGTGCTGTAAGGACCATCCCAGCCATTAATCCTGCCTGAAGGTCTTGTGCTGTGCTGATGCTTTTGGAGAAGGGCTGGCTCACCAATGGAAAGTTAAGGAAACACACAGCAAGCTTCTGCCTTTCAATGCAGGGCTGTGCAGACTCCTTTTCTGTGCCTTTATCCTCCCACCACAGACCACTAGTCACAGCCCTAAAACTCCCCGTGAGATTTTTCTCCTTTCCATGTGATTGGTAAACAGAATTATTTAGACATTTTTTCTTCTAAAAAATTTGTTTAAGTTGTCAAAATTAAAGCGGCTCTCAAACCAGTACCATGTCCTTACATTCTGTGCTAGGAAATTTAATCCCATTTTCCTTCGTTGTTGGGACCCAGGCGATTGATTTGCTTAAGCCTTTTTCAGCTCTAACTAAACAAACCATTTTCCCCTCTTTGTGTTGTGCAAGTGTCAGATTCTGAGTTGAAGTCACATGAGCAATTTTTGGAAGAAGTGGCCTTCAGAGGCTGGGAACTTGGAGCCTGATGGGAACATATGAACAGCTCAAGACTTCAAACAGAGCGCTTGTAGTGTGATTTAAGATATTGGCCCAGCGTGTCAAGGCTAGTGCCCTATTCATCAACTCTTTGCTTTGAAGATTTCTAGCATTTAGTAAACAGTTGTACAATTTAGGGCTGTGAAAACAGCACATATATTCCCTGGATTTCACATGACCTTGTGCATATAGCAGCTATGCAACACTGGAAAATAACATTTGACAGGAGATGACAGAAATTTTAAAGAGCCATGGATACGCCCTAAATAGCGTCTTTCAATCTTAACAGCTTCATAATCGAAATTTACGTTCACGTGAAAAACAGACGGCTGATCATAACCTGTCCTGACCAGTGTGACTCATTTAGCACTTAATCATTTGCATTTATAGGGAAGCTGGTTATCCAAATTAGCATTCACTCTGATATGTCATTTTTCTTTCCCAATTGCTATTCACCTACTATCAACCTGATGATGTGTTCTACCAGAGTAAAACCACGTATCAAGTCTGACTAGCCACCACTGGCCTATCTCCCGTCTGCTCTGTGGTAAGTCTCTACAGCAGGCTACTTGAACTGCCATTTATTTATGCATTTTACAGATTTCTTCTGCCAACCACTGCCTTTGGAATCTCCTCAAAAAGCATGTTTGCATGCCCAAAGCCATGCTGCCGTCAGCATCCCTGGCTCCCCGACACAAATAATTTAATCCTGGCAGGAACACATGGTCCACAGGGCTGCTTTGCACACTGGCCTCTTTTCCCAGGAGCAACGAGATCGATCGCTAGAGACCCTACATCGATTGACAGTGATGGCCTTGCAACGGCTCTGTGAAGGACAAAGACTAGCAGATCTGTCACTGTTCCATCACTTCTAGTCAAATTCCCTATGGAAAACAGGAATACCTCAGGCATTTGGGTTCTCAAATCCCAGCCCTACCTCCATGGCCTGAACCATAACAGTTCTGCCACAGAAGATGACACAGCCAGCAATGAGATTTGACTTCCCTGAGATTCTTAAAGTCAGGGTTGTCATTTCTCACTGCAACAGCAATATGAACCTCAAATCCTGTGTGCCTGCTCCTTGCCCTGTGTGCAGCAGCACTGCCCACTGAGGGGCTATGTCGTTCATAAAAATGAGCGTATTTTGACCATCAGCTTAATCACAAGAGACACTATTTTACCACTAGAAGAGGTTCACTGGAGTCCCAGGCCTCTCAAGGCTGCATGGTCCTTCAGTATATCTGGCCTATAGAGCTGTTAGAATATAGCTAACACTGTGGAAGCCTTTCTAACACTGACAAACCAACCCGTCAGGTCCAGCAGATCAAGGCCTGTCACATGTTCCTCTAGGAAGATGAATGAACAGATGACCTTTTCACCCACAAGAAACGCAATTAATTCCAAATAGCAGCAGTAGCAAGATGTGACGCTGCATCTCTTCTCCAAGCAGAGGACAAAGAGGGAGAGGAGAGAGGCAGTTCTGCATTCCACGGCTTTCCTCATCAGAAACACACAGACTCCCTAAGCAGCAACCTGGAAACATAGCTGTATTCTCAACTAACCAGCTAATGTGACTTTCCATAAAGAAACCATTTCTATTTCAGTTAGGCTCTATCACAACATTTATTTTATCCTGCAGAGTTTTTGCTTTTACAGTATTCTTGAGACTAGCAGGACTTTACATTTAGAGAACCTGCGTACTGGGATTTTATCATTTGGGCCTGTTGATTGAATCCCAGGGAATTATCCACATTTGAGCTCCATTTGCCTAGGGCCAAATACACTAATTCCACTTCCAAATGTATGTGTCTTGCTTGGCAGCTCAGCCTGTGCGCTGGATTATCTCTACCTACAATTTAATTAAAAAATAATCACCCTTTGCTTCACTCATCTGGGACTGACTGCTGTGAAACACGCATGCATACATGATCTGCTACTTACGTGACACACTTTGCTGGACAGAATGAGCACGGAAAAGGCTTGGAGGAGTTTTCCTGCCAAGCCTTTTTAACAAATGATCACGTTCGTTCACGCTGAGGGAGAGAAAAAAAAAAACAACAAACCAGTGAGTAACCAGATAATTTCAAGGTAAAAGTCACCTGTATTTGAAGTACTTGACAGCTTTAACTTTGTCAGTAATTAAGATGGTTGTAGCATGAAAAAGAATTTTCTCTCTTTAAAGTGCACATTATCAAGAGAACTCTCTAGTAATGGAAACTCCTCCTTTCTAAGGCTGCTTTCTGTAAGTTTGCATTTAGTTAATCCATCCCTTATATTACCACCATTGTGATTTCTGAATGCCCGATGTCTGTAAATTATTGCAAGCCATATCAGAAGCCTGTCATCAAGTGATATGGAACATTAAAAAGGAGATTTCTCTTCAGTATTATGTACATGAATCATGGCACTCACAGTCTGCCTTAGAGAGAAGGAGCAAAGCATTGTGACTTAGCACATGGTAAAAGGCTTCTATCACACCTGCAAAACAGCCTGAAGCAACCAAAGGTGGGAACCCATAGTTAATTCTGTCTTCTAAAGAACACACTCTTATCCACCTCCATACTGGAAAGGAAACTTTCTACCCAGTTTTTGATTAAAAACCCCTTTGGTTTACAGAGTTCCTGCCAAAGGCCAAGAAAAAAAAAGATATTATTGAATTTACAGAAAGTAAAAATACAAACTCAAGGTGAAAAATACAACATGCTTACAATAGGTTTAACATATGTATACAAACCATTAGAAACAGTCACCATTCTGATTTTTACTAAAACCACAATTCATTTGCGAGGCTGGATGGGACTTTGAGCTGCCTGGTCCAGTGGAGGGTGTCCCTGCCCATGGCAGGGGGGGTTGGAACTAGATGGTCTTTAAAGTCCCTTCCAACCCAAACCATTCTATGATTTCATCAAGAACTTTATGCCCAGAATTAACAAGTGATGGCTAAAATCCTGACCTTTCAAAGCATTCATTTACGAAGACCAATCCCACTAAGTTAAATGGGGTTTTAAAATAATGTAGGCAACCAAATCTCATTGCGCTGGAGTCTCAAATAATGTACGTAGCAGATTATTTTGAAAGAAATATTAGTCTATTTTAGTTCAAAGTTCCTCTGTGATTGGGTTGTTTTATTTCCATCTCACCCTTGTTCCTAACACCGAGATGGAGCCAGTGCACAGAAGGGATCTCGTTGCTAGCACAGCTCCTTGCAGTGTCTTTATCCCATCTGCACCACATTTACACCATGTTTCTATTTTCCAGTGCGCTTGTTCTTTCACATCTTTACTCAGCAGCAGAAATTCCGCTGGTTATGCTGCAAACATGGATACACATCTGAACGTCAACACTGATAACTTCCCTGGATTAGATTACAAATTCCCATACATTTGGTATAGGGAATGGAAATCCCAGCAAGCACAGCTGCTGCTGTCAACAGGCTTACAAGAGCTTTACACAAACAACTCCTTTTCATTGAAGCGGTTTGCTGACTTCAAACAAGAAAGTAACCAAAGAATCTCTGAGATGCCTATAACATGTAATCCGGCCATGCAGGCTTGTATTCCACTTAATAGTCCATTAGGGTAGTACTCAGACTCGCAGTCCTCTGTTCAGCACATAATGAGATGTCCACAAAAGAAAAGGAGGAATCCTCCTTTTTCCTGTGGTCTCTAAGCTCAGACACCTGAACTAGAAAGTGGTACAGCCTACGGACCCCTCCTTAAAATCTTCACAAACTGTCAGCATTTTCAGACGCTTGGTCTCTTCCCTTCCTTCCCTGGGTACCCCAGAATCACCCGCACCACAGACACGCCAGGTTGCTTTCCCCGCCAGCCGTCAGCAGTATTCCCTCAATATACAATGGAGGTTGGTAACAGATTTGGAAGCAAAACTGTAGATACCAACTGAGAGTGTCAAACAATCTTTACGAGCTCTTGGATCATGAGAGACACATGCATTTAAAGACAAAAGGATCACAGGTTTCTGTTAAAACCAGCTCTACAGCACAGAAGCTTCTAAAAATCTTGGAAGATCCAACTGGTTAAAAACCCAAAGACCACCTGTCTGTAAGAAAACCAAGTACATCCACAAAGAAACCTCCAGCTGCTCAAAGCAGGCAGAGTAATAGGAAGCATGTACTACAAAGATTCCCCAGGTAAGGGGATGGCAGGCACGAACCAAGATTTCTCTAACCTTTCCCAAGCTTACGAGGTTGACAGCCTGCAGAAACAATCACCGCCAGTGCACGTGCAAACCAGTGATGCTGTAGCGTGCAACCTCCCGCCGACTGCGGGAGGCTGCTGGGCAGCGCGTAAGTCCGCTGACTGCTCAGCGTAGCAAAACACTGTCTGAACCTGCTGCTGTCCTGTGACTGGCAGAAGTGGAATGCTTATTCATCTTCTGCAGGCAGAGAACATAGAGGTAGAGTCTTTCCCAACGCAGTAGGAGAACTGGAGGGTGGTTTTGGATAGATGGCTTAGAAAGGAATCTTGAATGGATCAAAAAATATTTGTGCTAAGGGACAAATAAGCAACATCTGCCACAAAATTCTTACACTGAGAATGGAATTAACCACAGCAGCAAAAGGCATGAGGAACGTATTCTCCATCTACCTGCCTACCACACAGCAACAGATGAAGAGCAGGATGGTACCTGCTACAGGCCAGTAACAGTTAGCTCCTCAGGCTTCCACATGCCATGTGTGGAGGAAAGTGTGCTCTCAAGGGACTTCTGAACAGGAGCGACACATTGCAGCTCTAAGGAAGCCAAAGCCAGACCATCTTTGGTATTGCTAATTATAATAAACAATTTCAAAGCTCAGGTCACATCTGATTTCCCTATTTGGGAAATTATATTGAATCATATCTATGCTGAGAAAGAAACACTCACGGAGGAATTAGAGCGCTGGTGGCTTAAGCACAAGGGATGATTAAATAGACTGCAAGTCAAGACCAGTCAAGCACTATAAAATGAGCTCTTAATACACAGAGGTAAATGCAACACAGCTCTTCTGAAATGGATGAGTATTTGATTTATTAGCACACCTCCCACTACAGCCCTGAAAGGAATGAAGTGCGTTTCTTAACTAAAGTGTTTGCACTGATACCAACTGGGTTCCTGCTTTCAGAAAAGGTTTTTGTCTGCTACCAACAGATAACAAAGTGAAGACTTCTAAGTCTTCCTCACACTTCGATGCAAAACTAATGATGATGTCAGCCTTGCAGGCACCAGGTTAGGCCTTGCCCACAGAAACGCTGCTTGTCAATCAATCCCAAGTATTAGCCATGATTTTAAGTGTTAATTCTGCTTTTCAGTGACTCAGAGCCAGTGCCTAAGTCCTCCCACAGGGCCGAAGGGTGGCATCTTAAGATGCACTGAGGCACAAGGATAAGAGATCATCAGATGATACTCTGAATATCGGATACAGTTGTGTTCATATTCAGGACCTCAAAAATGGTGTCAGAATGGAAGAAATCACAAACCCAAACATACTCATGGGAGTCAGTGACCTGGAAAATAACTGTGAAATACGCTAAAGTTGGTTACTTAGCGACTTCAGAAGGAGTAAGGGAGACCATCTATCTGTAGGAGACACCATCTGCTGTAATAATACAAAGGACAAAGGACACAGACAAAATATTTTGAACTAAACAACACAAATTGTAGATTAGAACAAAAATGATAAAAAAAAAGGTCCCAATTCTGAGGGTTACTATGAAAAAACAGTTTTAAAGAAGTCATTAAGTCATCTAAACCCAGATTCAGTTGCTATCAATAATGAAGATGACCTTGGGCCAGGAATACCTTTGCAATGGCTTCCGAAGAGGGACAAGATGATTTCCATCTGCCTGAAAGTCTAACGTTACACAAATTCACTAAGTGAATGACAAATCAAAAGGTAAACTAAAGGCAACATGTTATTTCATAACACTGTTTTCCATTCAATGAATGACACTTCCATTTTCGTATCTGAATTGCTGTAAGGTGTCAACAGAGACCTTAGTTTTATTTTTCTGTGTTCTCCTCATCCCTCACAAAAGCCAAGAGTCCTTAAATCTAGGCAACAAACATCTGGCTTTACACATTCAGATGAGGTGCATCAAAACAAATAGAATAATTCAAAGCTGACCACAGGGTCCCACTGGCTCATTTGCTCAAGTAATTAAAAAAAGATGAGCTTCACCACCAATTAACCTACTGAGCACTAATTAGCATTAATGAGGATTTGCAGTATTTGGTATAGCTTGACCCAGAATGTCCTCCCTAGTCCGCTAATTGGCTGGTGGCAAAAGCAGGGCTCACAAAGGAGGGAAGGTTAAAGTGGATGCAGGTGTCTCTTAAAATTGGATCTTCCCTGAGAAAACACACACATAGCCCAGATAAAACCAAATAAAATAAATTCAGGCTTCCCCTTCTGTTAACATGAGCTGAACCCTGAAGAAAAGAATTTGTGTTTTGTTACAATTTACTGGAGGATGCAGAGAACACAGGCACACCAAATGGGCAGACACTCAGCTGCCATTGTTCTTAACTCGCTGCTGTTCTGGATTATTCAGAATTCGGTCAGACACACAGGTATGACACGATTTGGTTTTCTGCTTTTCCACTTTCTAGAAGGAAGAACGGAGCTACTAGTGAAGCCTTTCCAGGGCTGCTAAAGATGACACAAACCACAGACACACATATCCCGGCTGCTATCCCTCTGCCTTAAAAACACACAGAACCTGTGGGGCAGAGGCATGGCTCTTCAGTGCAAGTTTGTCAGCATCCATGGGTAAACTCAGAGGGCAGGAATGCACACAGCTGTTTTCCTGACATCTGAATAGCTACGAACCCCCTCACACTACTGTCTGCAGGTGCAGTGTCACTGTTTTTAATATCCTACAGTGCTGCTGCAGCATTTTGCAACAGGTAAATCATCGTACAGCTCAGTTTAAATGAGAAAACCCTCCGCAGCTTAGGCTGAAATTCTGCCCTTGACTCCACAGCCTCCCTCCTACCCTTAAGCATTTCCAAATGGTGCAACAAACAAGCCCTCCTTTGGCCTTTCTTTCCACTCTCACATACTCTGTCAAACATGTCCTTGCCTAGGAAGCCCTGGCTGGCCTGCATTCCTCTTCTGTTGGAAGAAACGTCTTGCAATGCATTGTCCTTGCACTGTGACAGCAGGGAGGGAGGGAGCAAGGGGAGAGGAAGGTTTTGCCAAGTATCCAGCGTGGCTAAACACAAGGTAAGAGATCAAGTTTCTGTCCCTGTCAACCCTAGCCATGGAATAATTTTGGGGGGAATAATTTCTCTCCCTTTTTAAAATTTAGAATTAAAAGACAATAATTTATTTCTTCCATATGTTCCAAACAGTACCTTACATGGAAGTTTGAAATTTCTTTGTTGACATGTTTCTGCCACCAAAAGTTATATCAACATCAAATATGAAGTGCAAGAAAAAACAGACTTCCCCAGCTTTGATGAATCCCAATCACCAAACCATTTACAAGCAGATTGTTGATTTTCATTGCAGCCTCTTGGTTCTCAAAGTCCAGTACGTTTCTTCTGAAGAAGAACCAGAGGTTCAAGCACTATGACTTCTCTCCCAAGTCTGACCTGGCAGAAGGAATTCACAGATCCCTCTCCAACTGCTGGGACACACCAAGTATTCCTGCGGATTTATTCACAAGTTCAATCTCTCGCTTTCACACAGCCTAACGCTGCTTACAGGTTTACAGCATCAGTCATGGTCCTGGTGGACAAAGGGCGAGTACCATAATACAGGCAGAGTCTATGGCCACACCTTAGAAATAAGGCAGAGGAGACCTATTTTTCTTCCTCAGATACTCCCTGCAGGATGAGTGCACTCCCCCACACAGCCGCAGCCCTTGGTTTAACTTACCTTTTAGTTTATACTCAAGTGCATTACTTGAATTCGCGTAAGGGAGAAGTTCGAGTTATGCAGTGGGCAGAGAGATGACAACTAACACCAACTTGGTGTAAAAAGAAAGTAAAACCAACATTCTTGCAGACCAGGAATTCGAATTTAAAGCATGCAAATCATCTCAAATAGAAGTCACACTAATGCTGAGGGTTCAGCAAAACCCCGTGCTCAAATACCCTCAACAATCCAGGGCTGTGGAGGAAAGGCCTGACTGGCTGAGCGAGCAAATCTGGGCATTGGAGACGTGGCAGAGAGAAATCACCCTCCTATGAAACAGCAGAAGTAGCAATTGTAGGCTTCTGCTGGTTTCTCTGTTCTGGTCCACAAAGGGGAGATGTTATTTTTTGTTATCTAGCATTGGATTGCAGGAATGTTTTACTATGAGGTCGATGAGGGTAGGAGGTCTTTTTAATTTAAAAGGCAAACAGGCATTACTGATAATGAAGCTGCAGGGTAATCAAAGGAAATCTCTGGAGCATTTCACAAGGAAGTGTCTGAGGCATATAAACAGTAGAACAAAAATCAGCATTTCCTTTGCAGAGTCAGCGTCTACACACACTGCTCTGTAATCACTCAGAATCCAGCTGAAATAGAGACATCCAAATCCATGCTCCTTTTGCTTTCTTCTGTAAAAACTCAGCAAGCCATCAACAACAACCCAGACCATGGCCAGAAGATCAAAGGGTCACCAGGCACAAACCGCAGGGAAACAAAGACAGGAGCGTGGCCTGTGCCACTTGCCGTCTGAGAGGTAGAAGGAGTTACTTCTCAGAGGTGACTCCTGCACCAAGACAGCCAGGCTTTAGGGTGCACCAGGTCCTTGCTCAGGGTTCAGCAACAGCCAATGCTCCAAGGAAGCTGGAGGCCTTACACCCTGCCATGGTATAACAACTCCAGGCCTTGTTAATGCAGCAGCTCCCCTCCAGCTGCTTCCCAAGTACATGCCACAGCAGAGAAACTCCCTTTGCCTAGATAGGGGGCAACTATTTAAGGAACGTTCCCTCTTTAAGAGTTGTATTTGACGTTATCCAGCCAAACATTTTTCTGTTAAGCATCAGATGTATCTGGATGCATGGCCCTGAAAGACTGACTTGGAGCCATGTAACCGTGAGCTCTCCTGGCCTGCAACATGCAGTACTGAGTTCAGATGGCTGCAAGTCATTTATCCTGCCTGGATGTGAGGAAGTTGAGTGTCACACAACTTCAGTGGCAGCTTCCCGGACATTCTTTGCAGTGACTGATGGCTAAAGTGGTTTCTGCCCTTACCAGTTGGTTGGAGAACCTGATAGTGCTCCTCACCCCATCCCACTTCCCTCAGCTCATTTATCACATGGACCCACAAACAGTTGAGCTGATCCAACTGAGGAGATAGGGCAAAGATGGGCCAACATGACCACAGCTGGTAAGGAATGGTCAGGGAAACTCTTAGGCCAGCCTTGCAGCCACACCAACAAAACTCAATGAACCCATGACCCTCACCAGTGTCCTGGAGAAAAACTGTTACAGCTTGTGACTTGGCCTGCTAGCATGCTGCTTCACCGAAACAGCAGCTTTCCTTCTCCCTGACACCTCAGAGGTTTGGGTGCAGGGTCCCAGCATGAAGGAGAGCCTGCAGCCAGCGTACAGCAGCATGCTCCTGACATAGGGCTGGCAAGTCTGCCCATGTTGCCATATCACCTTGCGCCAGCGGCAGAACCACGCTGCAACAGCGGAGAGGAGCCAAGGCACACTGCGAGCTTCACCTAGCCCTGCATGCAGCACCTGGACTGTATGTGGAGTTCTGGGACCAAAATCTCCACCCTAAGACCACAAAATCCTCTTCAAGTTGGTCCTTAAAGTTGTATGGCTGAAATGAGGGCAAACCTTTTCCTTCTGGTGACAAGCAAGGATGATTTCTGTTTCCTTCCATCACTAATGATGTCCTGTGGCGGAAAAGCCAAACAGATACCTCTCGAGTCCTAAAATCACTTGGACAACCCATTCAAGCCTTCAGTTTTTGAGGCTGTCATTCCTAAACTCTTTTCAAGACTACTTCTGTGAACAGAAGACAGTGCCTTCCACTGCAAACATTAAGCATGTGTCTATACATTTGATTACAGGGGGAGGCATCATTGTCAGCTGCCTCAAAGCCAACTAACAATGCAGAGTTGAAGGTACCCAGTTTTGCCTTCAGCCTTTCCAAAATGTAGGAATTGACTCAAATGTCCAAGAAGCAGAAAAGGCTGAGTGTGGCTCACTGCTTTTCAGTTATCCTCTTTCTGATATCAGTGCTCTCTAACTTCTTGTCTGTAATTGTCTTACTTCGCACTTAGCTATAGTGGGTGCTTGGTCATATCCTCTACAGATAAGGTGGCAATAAGGCTGTAATTATAACATTCTTTTCTTACTCACTCATTTTTTCAGAAGTAGTCACCTTGGAGGTTGAAGTTTTCCATGCCTGGTCTCTGTGTAAAGGTGGAGCTTCAGGGGTTTGGTTTTGTTTTTAAAGCTATACCTTTCTGGTTTAGTTCACCTACATACTTTGACTAAAGTGAAAATCACTTGTGTGTTCAAAAACTCTAAACTCATCCTATCAGATTCCTTTGTCCTTCTGAGGGGAAAAAAAAAAAGCTAAAGAAGAGCTCAGGGCAACAACAAAAACTGATGAACTTTCAAAGTTTCTGGACACAAGTTAGAGCAAAGCCAGGAAATTTGGTTCATCTGCAAAAAACTCAAATTGCTTTTCTTTAAACTTCAGTATTTTGTAAGTGTCCACTAAAAAATTAAACTGCAGTACAACTTCAGTTCTCTTGTCCTGTCTACACATAACTTTCCTGTCACAAATGGGAGGCATGAATGCAAGCTATCCTGCCTCTCTTCCAAGTCAAGTTGGGGTTAGCCAGCGGAGGAGCAGAAGCAGACTGCTGAAGCCATTAGGCTGGAATGGTTGTTATGGAGCAGTTCTCCTGCTGTGCAGCCTGCAGGGAAGATTTCTTCTCTCCCCTGTGGAGATCCCGGGTGCCCAACCCAGTAACTCAGGATTAGGCATCAGAGAGATTGGCCCCTTAATCAGTTCTAACTCTTATCTTGTTATGTTCTCTTTTTTCTAATCTTTCCTTTCAATTTACAACTTCATTTCAGCCTTTGTGCTGATACTGTACCTCCGTCAACTTTGACTTTGCTAGCAGATTTGATCACAGCTCTAAATCCTTCTCCAGGTCACCAAGTTTTAACCCTATTTGTGCACTGGATCTCCCTCAAGGTTATGTGATAGGCACAATCAGGATGTGAAATAGTTAACTGCACTGGAGAAGGGGCACGTCAGCTCCAACTGGTTTGTGCTAGCAGCCGGGCACTTGGGTCCCCAGTGCCAGTGGGAGCATAACAACTCCCCCTTCATCCCTCTGGCCCACTTCTGAAACCCTCTCTACCCACTGCTTCTTCCCACCACTGCCCCACAGCTGCCCCACTGCTCAACTCAGAGCAGAATCAAACCTAGTAATTTGAAGTGCCTCACACACAGGGGGTGAGAAATGCTGGAAATGAACAGTGCATATTAAAAAGAGGAAATAATGTGATGATTCCTTACTGATATGGCACAGGAGGGAGAAAGAAAGGGACAAGTGTAAAAAGAACCCCACCAAAATTATGCATTTTCCACCTACCATACATGAATGTTTACCATATGGAATCAAAGAATTAAAAAAACCTCACTGATATATTTTTTATGTGCGTTGTGCTAGTAAAAGGAGTCTAATATCTTTTTACTAGAAAAGCTGCAAGGAAAAATCGTAAATATGCCAGTCACTTTGTTGTGTATGCTGGTGGAGAAATCTCGCCTTTCCTTCCCAGAAATGGTGTGAAGAACATCTGGAAAAATTGATAAAAAGACTCTGAAACCTCAAAACCAAAATACACCTCTCCCCTCTTCAACCTCCTTTTACAGTCAGCTGCACTGGAAGGGCTGGATTCAGATCCCAGTCATGCATATCCTGAGTAAATACGCTGAAGTCAACACATTGATGAAACAAGAACTTGGCTCCAAACATCCAATGCCATTGAAAATGCAAGACAATTCATTTCAGATAAGACTCATTGTACCTGCTGATGTGAAAGGGCCTTACTGGCACGGTCTCCCTGTTCAAGCGGATGTAATTTAAAATGCACCAATAAAGAGACAAAGTGCTCTGAAACATAATTAGCCCAAGCTTTGCTTTTCTTCATCTTAATGAAAAAACTCGCCTCTTCTTCAGGAACCATGAGATCAGGTCCTCAGCTTATCCATGGGTTGTCTAAGGGCAAAGTTAAGTCTGCGTTACCATTTCAGCTCCTGCCAGCGTGAGGCTGGGGGCTCTGCTGCTCCCGGCTCCGTGCACAGCCACAAGCCTGACTCAGGTTTCCCACGTTCTTCTCTTGCTCCTCCCCAGGGACCTGTGGAGTGGGCAAGTCTCCAAGCGTACCTGTGTTGGCTCACCGCTTACCCACACGGCTATTGGCATGAGATAGACATCTGCCCTCACCCACCAAATAAAACCAAGGCGAAGATAAATAAGACAGCTAGCTCTCAGGGTGAGAGCTGGTCATGCGTGTTTCACTAAAGCAACAGAGTTAGGTTGCTGAAAAGCACTTAAATGAAAGAGAATCCCCACCAGCGGGTCTCCTTGTTGAGGACAGCAGTCCCCCACAGTGTCTCCGCACTCTGTTTTTGGTAGACTGAAAAACAGCGTTTGTTTTGTGAAATGAAGGTGAAAGCGAGGCGACAGTGGGCATCCAAAAGCAGCACGAGTGAAAAGGCGTACTGAAAAATGCTGCTGGAAAGCACGCTGCAGTCCTTCCTCGTCGCTCACAGCTATACCGCGCTGGTTCTGTAGTCACCTTGCTACTTCTTGGTTAAAGACACTGCCTCCCAAATTTCTGAATAATTCAAAGAAACTCTTCCCAGTACTCCAGTGATGCAGGCACTTTTCTGCAGTACCCTAGACAGGCCCCTCAGCTCCTTGTAAAGTACGTAAATCGTGAAGGCTACACTGTTCTTTAGTATCAAATAATCTTCTAATCCCAGTCACCCACTGATTAAAAACAGAACAGAAAAACAACCAAAAAAGCTACTTCCAAAGGGAGCGCTCTGGCGATTCCAAGACAGAGAGACCCTCTGAAACAGGAAATCTACTGTCACAAGGAGGGTGCTGCACAGCTCGGCTTGCTTGGCATTAGTTGGCCAGTGGAGCAATAAAGTGACATGGGTTTCCAAAGTAAAGTTTACTTTGGTCCCTAATCAGGCTTTACTCCACCTGAACTCCTGCTGACTTCAATGGGAGGTTAGATGGAGTGAAAAGCGAACGAGGACTTGAAGATTTGGCCCTTTATGAGCCAAGATTTAGTTGTAAACTTATTTAAAGACACAAAAATCTCTGCAGCTGAACTCAATGCCACTTTTGAACACAAACCTGTACAAAAACTGTCTGTTTTCTTTGCGTAAATCTTGCATGTTAACATCATTATGTCTGCTGGGCAGGTGTCTCCACATGCCCGTGTTTGCTTTGGCGCAGGAGCTGCCCCTCTCACCTCTCCAAATTTGTGTAAATTCAGTGTTAAATCCTGCCCTTTATCACATAAGCATGCCAGGGAGCCCCACTCCCTTCCCTTACCAAGACTTGCTCACACCACAGCTGGGCTGGAGTCCAGCCCAGCACCCCTGGGTGCCAGGCTGGGGAGGGCAAGTGTAGGTACTCATCTTGCACAAGCAGGTAGGTGAATGTGGCATGGGATCCATCCCCAACCCCTCACTGCACACGCCCTCCTCTGCTTCTTAAGCTATTTCTGGATTTGCCAGTTTTCCAGATACTAGTTTCCCATGATGAAATCCCCTGCTTCTGGAATCATCTGATTTCGTGATCATCCCAGCATCCATGAAAAATGTTTTTGGCTGTCCAGATGAGATACAGAGAACTGTGGAGACCAGTGATGAGCGGTGTTCCTCTGGGGTCAGTACTGGGACTGGTGCTGTTTAACAGCTTTGTCAGCAACACGGATGGTGGGATCAAGTGCACCCTCAGCAAGTTTGCTGACGACACCAAGCTGTGCGGTGTGGTTGAAACGCTGGAGGGAAGGGATGGCATCCAGAGGGACCTGGACAGGCTGGAGAGGTGGGCCTCTGCCAACCTCATGGAGTTCAACAAGGCCAAGTGCAAGGTCCTGCACCTGGGTTGGGGCCATCCCAAGCACAAGTCCAGGCTGGGTGGAGAATGGGTTGAGGGCAGCCCTGAGGAGAAGGACTTGGGGGTACTGGTGGGTGAGAGGCTGAACATGAGCCTGCAGTGTGCGCTGGCAGCCCAGAAAGCCAACCATATCCTGGGCTGTATCAGGAGAAGTGTGGCCAGCAGGTCGAGGATTCTCTCTCTCCACTCTGCTCTGGTGAGACCCCACCTGCAGTTGTGTGTCCAGCTCTGGGGCCCTCAACATCAGAAGGATATCAAGCAGTTGGAGCGAGGCCAGAGGAGGCCACAAAGATGCTCAGAGGGCTGGAGCACCTCTGCTATGGGGACAGGCTGAGAGAGTTGGGCTTGTTCAGCCTGGAGAAGAGAAGGCTCCAGGGAGACCTTATAGCACCTTCCAGTACCTGAAGGGGCTACAAGAAAGCTGGGGGGGACTTCTTACAAGGGCGTGTAGTGACAGAACAAGGGGTAATGGGTTTAAATTGAAAGTGGGGAGATTTAGATTGGACATGAAGAAGAAATTCTTCCCGGAGAGGGTGGTGAGGCACTGGCACAGGTTGCCCAGAGAAGCTGTGGCTGCCCCATCCCTGGAAGTGTTCAAGGCCAGGCTGGATGAGGTTTGGAGCAACCTGGTCTAGTGGAGGGTGTCCCTGCCCATGGCAGGGAGGTTGGAACTGGATGATCTTCAAGGTCCCTTCCAACTCAAACCATTCTGTGATTCTATGAAATCAGAACATGACCCTTTACAGCTCAAAGCAATACACTTGAGATAATCTCCATGTATCACTCTTATTTGCAAGATTTTGGCACCCATCTGTTGTGCTCAAGGCGCCGACGCTTTTCCCTGCGCAGACCAGGCACTCCCTGATCTACCACGTTCCTTGCCCTTTGCTCCCTGCACTGGGAAAGACAGAAATTGGCACCTGCTTTTTTAGACCAATACAAGCAAATTCCATTTTAGAAACTCCTCAAAGGGGCTAAGATCCAGAGGAATGTAACTAACACTAGGGAAGACATTTTATATTAACCTGGATAAATGTGTCTAGCAAGAACAGCTGGCAAGGTGAAGACCCTCCAAGACAGAATATGCATTTAGGTGTCGAGTGGCACGTACAGATCCCCCAGCACTCCTTCCCCAGGTGCAGTGAGGACTCAGCGGCCATCCTGCCCCCGTTTTACCGAAATTGGGCTGAGCCACAGCAAGCTGTTGGCACCCTGCTGTGCAAGCCTAGATGCACTCCCTGCTTTCTGGGCTTTGTGAACTGCTTTTTGATTAGCAGATGAATCCTAAACATCTAGATACTGAACCTCATATTTTGTCTAACATCTAGGCAATGATAAAAGCAATTCGTTCCCTAAATCCTTCTCTTATCTGTAATTGGGTGTGATTTTTTGTTGTTTGTTTGTGAAAAACACGGAACAAAAATAGCATCCACTATGTGCGCCAGGAAAATAGACGCCGATGACAGCCAGCTTATCTTCCACAGCTGCCTGAACCAACCAACACCTAATGGATATGTTTTCAGGAAGACTTCCAACCAAGAGCTAATGCTGTTACTTGGAGGTGACAGAGGGACCCTGTGCAGTTTTACCTCAGCTCTCCACTTCCCATTAGAAATGGGGAATCTCTGGTTGCCCTCCCTTCCTGCAGAGTGGCACTGCCAGCAATATCCCAAGAGCAACGGGGCTGCAGACAGGAGGGCAGAGCAGTGCACATATTTCATCACTCCTCATCTCCACTGGCTTGAAGGATTTTTTTAAAAAAAGACATGAATCAGAGAGGGTCTAACTGCAGAAACTTCCCACTCTGCATCTTTCCCACCTTCACCTTTCCCTCTGGACAAGCACAGGATTTCTAGCAGGTGTGAAAGAGGCAGGAGACAAACGAGAGAGATAAAAGCAGAACAACTCTGAAGAGCACTCGGGAGGCCACATCACAAGCACAGCACACCAGCTCCTAGCAGGCAGAGGCACTCTACCATTATCTAGTTCACAGATGGACCACCCACAAAATCTGGGAGCAATTATGAAGGAGAACAAACAAATGCATGGAAAGAAGGGGGAGGGAGAATGGGAAGAAGGGCCAGAAGGGATTCCTTACATCATCTCCATGCAAGCGTTTCGAGAATGAAGTGAAGCTATATGGAGGAGGAATGCAGATGAAAGAGCTTGCAGTGAGAATGCAATAAAATAAAAGGCTATGAAAACATGTAGCGTATGAATGAATTACAACACGGCCATTAAATTTACAGAAAGTCAGGACCGTGTGTAAACAGAGGAGAAACCCATCAAGTTCTTGGAGACACACACACATAAACAGATCAAACGCTGACTGTCTCCCTCACTATTAACAACATGTCAACCCGCCTCGCAACCCAGGGATTCACCGACCCGCTCTCAATAACTGGCACTAAATACTGTCAGGAAAATGCAACTGCTACAGACCAACACCAAAGCAACTTTACATCCTACGCATGGATAGGAACCACAGCAACAGCCAAGGGGCTCACACTACCAGAGCCGTGTGCCCAGGAACAGCCATTCTGCCGGCCTGGATTCCCCTCGCCTGGCATCTAATCAGTCTATCAGGCAGTACCTCACCACACCAAGTTACACCCTTCCTGCCTGGGAAGCCGGCCTGATTTTGGTACCAAGTGCTTTGGCTCCAACTGACTTGAAGGTGACTTCTCAGTCCTCTGAAAACAAGGCCCATTTTTAATTAAAAGCCTGATTTCAGGCACCTTTGTTGGTTTTAATTGTGGCATAGAAGGTTGCCTTTGTTGACCAGTGCTGCAAAGTTTTTTCTTTTTAAATCATTAGATGTGCAGTTTGTGAGTTTTGCAAGTAAGCACGATCTATAAACTGTGTTTTGTAGGATCTAAAAGTCACAACAGAAAAATGACTCAAAATAAAAACTGAACATAGCAAGTGTTTTGAAGTGATCTTAATCAGTAACACTGTGTTTACTTTGTCTTGGCCTCTGAGAAGTGAACTCCGGTCACTAAGGACATCTTATAAACGCATTAAAGTTCACAAAAGCATTTTTTAAAGCTTTTCAGTTTACTATAATCTTGGCAAACTCACTCCCTGATAATTTTCCCTAAAAATAATGCTTATTAACTCACAAGTTCCGTTGAAAAAATCCACTATCCGCTCGTCTTAGCAGCAGCTACAATATGGCAATTAGTTTACTTCAGAATAGACATCAAAGGCTCAAAGGATGACCCTGCCCCAGAAGAACAAAATCTTTTAAAAGCCCCATTCCACTCAGTTTGCTAGTTTATAAGGTTTGCTAAAATCCAGTTTAATGATCGTGTAGTTTTTTAGCAAGTCATGTGGTGCCATATTGTATAAGGAACAGAAGAGTTCGTTCTAAAACCTTTTTGAACTTGAGGAGCTTTTCCGACCAGCTGATGCAGAACCACATTCTGAGATGGTAAATGAAACTGTTGGATGCAAAAGCCTCACTATGATTTTCTTTAGATCCTTTCAGAAGAGACAAAAGTTCCCACAGAACACATACTCTCCCCTTACAATGAAAGATTCTATAATAGCAATATGCTCCAGTCCATATGGTGTGGGTGCAAGGCAGAGGCACAACGAGAAACTGAGAACCCTGAAAGAAGGGGCCTGTAAGCTGCACTGGAGAAAGGGAAAAGCATAAAACCCCCTTAAGGTGAGACTGAATGAAGTTGTAGGGTACACGGGATTGGCCAGTTCTCCTTTCAGCTACCATCTAATTCCCTTCATATCTCGAGTCGCTGACAGTTCCCTCCCCTAACATGGTTATCTTTTTTTTTTTTTTTTTTTTTTGACATACAACAAATTCCTTTCAAAAACAGTCTGGTCCAGCATCCAGGTAAGAGCACTATGTATTACCAGGCAGGAGACTGAGCGGCAGTTTCTAATACAGCCTCACAGCAATAATGCACGAGAAATAAAATTGGAAAGGCTGATTTAGGTGGAGGCAATAAACATATATGAAAAGGAACAAAAATAAATGAATAATACAGGAGAGAAGCCTTCTTACCCTGTCTGGAATCAGATTTGAATGATAAATGAAAAATAGGGAAGGGAGAGGACAAGAAGGGTCTGGTTTAAGTATTAGCATAGACTTGCCCTACCTCTTTCCATTACTATCACGAAGCATGGCTTTCCCCAGCTCTCTCGTCTTCGTCTCCAACTCCTGAACTTGCTCCAGCAAAGTTTTATGGTAGGTATGCTTGGCCCTGTACCACAAGGAAAAGACAAACAAACACACACGCCATGTAAGCATTTGTTTTGCTGCGACCCCCCAATTTCACCTCTCAGACGACAGGCATGGGGGCCTTCCCTTGAAGGATTTGGGAAATATGGCACAGTGTACACATGTCAGCTCAAGTTCACAATACCTGGGAAATATTACATCAGAAGTGGGAAATCAGAAGGATTTGACATTCAGCAGAGCTCTGCTGCTTCAACACAACACTCCAAATCTAGCCAACCAGCCAAGCTGCGGGACTGGGGAGACCTGACACACTGCCGTGGGACCGCTCAGGACCCGGGCACTCAGACAAAAGAGCTGGGATTCATTGAATATTCATGGCAGCAAAACATGATTCCACTCTGTCTTTTGAGCTATGAGTGGCAGGGCTCTGAAAACCTGAGGAGAGTCTCAGATAATAATTGCCATTCAAGCCCCTCTATTTTCATTTATCAGTCTCACACGACTTGGAAAGGCACTTCTCTCCCCGCCGAGCTTTCAAAGTGACAGTAGCAAGAGTGGCAGAGTACTCTTTTCTCAGCTTGGGGATTCAAAGAGCAATCCACGTACCACACACACAAGCAAAATTTGGGGAGCAACGTCCCCCGTGAAAAGACTTGGGCCTTTTTTCCCCAGTTTCCCCTACTGCTCCAGCACTATTACACCTAAATTACACCGATAATAAGGAGAGAATCTAGTCCTCTCTGTCTTGACATGTACAAAGCAATAATACAAAATGTAGGGCTCTTTCTCCAACGGGCAGTTTTTGATCAGCTTCCCCTTTTGTGTCACTTAAAGGAGGACAAGTGTCCCATGAGATAATATCAATTTGCATGTGACTGCACGATAAGCCTGAAACCAGGATGGAGCCAGGTCAGCTGACACACCACTTGCTTCATGGCATTAATGTTCTTCAACTCTAGATTTGGCAAAAATGTTTCATAAAAATCTTACATGCTGACACTGTAATCAGTTAACCAATGATGTAAGACAATGTCAAACACCCTCTAGCAGAAAAATAACTGGTGTAGACCTAATTAAAATATAATGAAGATGCATTTATTTTTAAAAAGCATGATTGTTATTACTCCTTCCATGGGGAATAAGACAGGCCACAAAATCTTTGCTGATACTATTTTAGATGACGGTGCCTTGATATTAATACTAAGATACCCAAGTCCTCTGGTCTTTTTGTTGCTGAATTAGGTCCCAAAATGTCTCAAAATGAGAAACTAAAATGAAAACTACTTTTCAAAACACATCTGAACCTAAGAGGAAAAGCAAGAAAACAACAAAAGATGAAGCATAGTAAAATCCAGAGGTAAGGAATATCAGGGTGTACTTAGCAGAGCACCTTAAGAAAACAAACCACCAAAGGTGTATGATTTGGAAGAGAACACCAACATACTGTGACAGAAGAAATCAGTAGAAAGGATATTTTAAAAAAGCATAATGTTTCAAGAATGTGAGATTACCAATAGCTGCACAGAAATTAATTAGACTGAAGTTCTTACAGCTAGTTAGGCTAATGATTAGACTGGTCTGCTCTTTGAGGAAGAGAAACTATAGTGATTAAAACGAGAAAGCTTTGAGCCATTAATTCTTATAATCTTTACAGTTGACTTCACTATCACAGTCTTTAATTTGAGTAAATACATGGAAATTTTGACCTTGAACTCATCTCTTACCTTTCAAAGAGGTTGCACCTACTGCCACAAACTTGAAGACTAAGGATGTTTGGAACTTTTAAAATCTTTTGTAACTAGTTTCCCCACAGACAAGAACACAGAAATCTACGAGTTGTTCAATCTCTCCCAGGGTTACGTGTTTCTTGCCATACACCATAATAGATGAGAGATGTTTTTCTTTTCCCTCAGAGTGAATATTGAATTCAAAATTTCACAGACTAAACCCAAGCAACAAAGTCCATTTGGTGCAGCACAGCACAAAGAGGCATTGCACTGATATTTCACCATATGAAAAAAAATACTGTTGTCCTGAAGCTGGGGCTACTGAAGTGTTTTGCAAGTAGTGCGAAACGATGAAATACATGGGCTCTTCTGTGGCTGGGTATCCATAAAGCAACAATAAACCTCCAGTAATTGTCATCCATCGAGTCACTCCTTCACTTGGAAGCAAGAACATCCATGGAAGAGTCTGTAATTAAGTACTTATGAAAAGGGTCTGAGCTAACTTATCCATGTGTTTCTCCAAATACTAAATATGGTATTACAATTGCCTTAAAATCTGGGCTTGCTCCCATCAAAGTAAATATCCCATGGACTACTGGCAACAGGAGTAGATACTTCATGATTTTTTTACTTTTTTTTTTTTTTTTTTTTTTTACCAACAGCACATTAACAACTTTTGATACACAAAAGTAAAGGTAGAAGTCCTAGCTTTTACTTTGTATTTTGCAAGTGGCCCTGGATGCATAATCAGCCCTCCACAAATTATGAGCTCTTTGTTCCATGTTCCTGTTCAGCTAAAATTTGGTAACTCACCTTTCCCTCACAGAGTGGGATATTAGGATCATGGACCATAAGAACAGACAAAAGATTACCTTTGTGTTTTGGGTGGCCCTTCCCCTTCCAAGCCAGGGAAGTGCACAGTTTGACTTCACTACCCTATGAGGATATTTAGGGGACTCAGGAGGCCAGAATCTGCCAGGGAAAAGCATGGTTACATTCACAAACACGATGAAACCTCTGCTCTGACTCACTATCCTCAACACCATTTTAGGAGTCTTGTGCTCCAGGGACTGCAAGCGTGTGCAAGGATGAGAAGAGCTCCTCATACCTTTTCTCTTACTTACACTGTGGAGCTGGCAAGTGCAACTTGCTTCTCCCCCCACAGTTAGGAAAGTACGTGAAGATTTTGGTAATGATTGGAAGGCTCAGGAACTTTTTCATTGTAACACTAAGTATTAAGCCACCAATTATTAATAAATTCTTGCCCTCTTGCCTACTTTTGCTGGAATACATTCTGTGTTTTTATGATTCCCACACAGCTTTGCAGCTCAGCTATTTCGGTATTTCCTAGCACCAGTGACATGTACTCAAGTGACACGTGCCAACTGTGAGGAAGCACTCACCTTATAAAGCTCTGGCAGCACAACTGGGAGTTTTATAAGGACAGAATCAAATCCAAACCAAGCCACTGAATTCAGGGTAGTGGACCATAGTTAACAATGTGGTATTGCAGCCAAGTATTAATAATAAGCTTCCTTCTCTTTTTAAAGAGTTTTCCACATTTCCTTCATTCACTTGGAAAAAAGTAAATAAAGCCTGAAGCTGCAGAGAACATGGGAGATAAGAGGTGTTGACAAGTGTAGCCTGTTAACAAAGGGAACATGTAAAACTAGCTCTTGCTTCCAGCATTACAAGTTTTGAAAGTGGATGGAGCACAGCAGTCTAGAAGCAAAGATTTGTATGGGTTTGAAAATACACTTCCCTATTGCTTTTAACCTTCTTCCAGACAAAGCCTCTGTACTGTAATTACGGTTTTCTGGCAGTATTTTAAACTGAAATTAGGCATGTACCTTTTGGGTGCCACGGATGCTCTTTCTGTGGATATACGCTACGTGTCCAAGAGAAACCTAAAGGGATAAACTCCATGAGCATGAGAAGTCAGAGCTGCTGCAATTTTGTGGCCAAACACAGATTCCGTTGAATTACAGAAAGCAGTGTGGTGTAACCACTGCTGTGGACGTCTGCCGGCTGATTTCCAGAGGCCTTGGGCTCAAGTTTTGAATGGCAAGCCTCTTGGAAAGGAAACAGACCTTTACTCTTTCCATATGGCAGTGCTGATAACTGTGTCATTTCATTTATCCTAGTTAAAATGTTAATGGCATTAATTTTTCAGTGATAGGTTAAAAAAAAAAATTATGTCCTTATCAAAGAACAGACTTTTTACTTAATGTTGATAGGAGCCTCCTGTTTAAAATCTGTTGGGAAAATATCCAGCATATCAATCATACACGTCTGTCTTGAGAGCTTCACAATCTCTGTACATTCTTGGTCTGAACGACTGAAAGGATTATGTTACCGAGATTTCTCTAGGAAATATTAAAGAACAGGCTGAGTCAGAGTTTTAAATGAGTAATAGCTAAGGATGAGCCTGCCTTGGTTTGGCCTGTTTTACAATTCTTAAGTCATATTTGCCAAGAACTGATAAGAACAGAGGACAACTTAAGGACAATCAATTATCATGAAAATATGTCAAAAACTAAAGCATAATCTTGGACACCTAAATATATGTATATATGAACCTCGATGCTGCAATCAGTTCATCTCCTATTTTAATCACAAAAGTAGTCCCACTGACTTCTGAGCAGGTAATTTGAAATAATGCCTGACACAAGAGCAGGGCCTCTTATGCCAAATTAATTCTAAGCTTTTTTTTCCAGAGCTTTAAAAAGCAGGTCATAGACACAGCTAAGTATCTAAATTTAAACATTTTGGCCTCAGCTTTAGAATTTTAAAATAATCTTCAATTGGAGAAGTTTAATGAGTGTAACAAAAAACCCTCTAGTGTGCTAGACTATTAAATCACAGTTTGGCCTGAACAGAAATTTAAATTATGATACCTAGTTTTAATTTTAGCAGTGTAGCTTATGAAAATTAAGCTGAGGAAGAAAATAAGAAAACATGTAAGAAGTACTGACTGATTGCTAGATTCGCCCACCACCAGTTTAATTTGGCTGTGCTATCAACCCCATAGGAAGAAAAAAAGATTTTCAGATACATGCATGCGACCTGATTTATCCTTTTACACCAGTGTTTGAAATGTGCCTGTGTTTGGGGAAACTTTCTGCTTTTTTCAGTTTTCTCCACTTCTATGTAAAAAAGATTGGCGGACTTGGCAGCGTTGGGTTTACAGTTGGACTCTATGATCTTTAAGGTCTTTTCCAACCTAAATGATTCCATGATTCTAAGAATCTTCCTTAGCTGACTGACAGGTCATTCCTGGAGCAAAGTGTTGTGTGTTAGGATGCTTTCACTCTGAGCCTTTGTGACCAGTGACAAGCTAACCTATATTCCCTCTTCACTACAGCTAAGAACTGCCTCTTGGCCCCAGATTTGAAATGCCCTGGGTCCTCCTTGGATGAGCTTATTACACACTCATGTAATAAAACCTTCTTAGTTGTAACACAGCTTTCCAAGTGAAAGGATGAAAGCTTTGGTGCTTACGACACTTAAAAGCAAGCTGAACAAAACACCAGGAATTCTAAATGAAAACGATACTTCTGCATTTCAAATTGCAATGGTAGAGAAGGTAATTTGCTTCTCTTTAAATCAAAGTTCTTGAAATTGCTTGCTTTCTGCTTTGAAACCACAGAGTTTTAAGAGAAGGGGATTGCGCAGGCTTGTATTTCACCAGAGTTGTTCCTCTTCTCTGAGCAGGGAAGGAATCGTTAAGACTTCACTTCAGCCTTAGAGTGCAGAGTATTGCTCTTCTCTCAGTTAAGTCTTGGAAAATCCACTGTTGAAGGAGAACCTAAAGAGCAGCTGACAAACAACTGGGAACTTACTGGGTACAGATTAGAGTGCCACATTTTTACTTTCTACCTTTCCTTAGTCAAATTGAACAAATTATTTGCTCCTTTTTAGGAACAGGAGATCTCTGATTTAAATTTGCCTTTAACAAAAAGATAGACAACACAAATGCCATAAGATGACCCCTTCATTGCTCAGACAAGGCTGCCTCCTTCAGATTCAGGACTAACTGTTGATGCTCTCACATTGCTGATGCATTGGCAGGTGAGAAATGACTCCCGTTTCACTTTGCTCAGGGCTCTTCCAAACGAGTATCACCATTCTGCACCGTGATACGTAGTTGTTTACAGAACAACACTGGATGGGACAACACGTGCATACAAAACAATTCCTGTAACACCAAGAGGACTGGTTCGGGACTTACGCTGTCCATGCCACATCTTTAACAAGGCACGCAGTGGGCACGAGAAACAAGCCAAACCAGAAGTATCCACATCTTAACACCATTCCAGCCTGTGAAGAAAACAAGTATATCATGAGTATTTTTTCAAGCTGTTACATGTTAAGTGGTTGTTTACAAGGAAAAAGTGTAGTGAGGGCATCAAACAGGTACTGCATCCATGATCTGGGTGATGTTGAAATTAGGTGGTGGGGGAGAAATCTCATCAACTCTTAACAGGAGTTAAGCCTATCATTAACAAACAGCAATGGCACTTGTCATTGCAATCATTCCTTATTATCTCAAATTCTTTATAGAACTAAAAAAAGTAAAAAAAAATCTAGCATTTTGACCAAATCCTCCACTGATACTGTGGATCCAGGCAGAGACATTTTCACTCACGCAGAAGTGCACTGTAAGCATATTTAGCTTGCACATTTGACTATCTGTTAAACCCTTTGCTTACCCTTTCTACCCACTGTTCTAGATCTCTGAGCAGCATCAAACTGACATGGAAAACAACCCCCTACAACATTTCTCACTAAAATGCTTCAGTCATATTCCACTTAAATACAGCACTTCCTGTTCAAACTACTGCTGCCAGAAACTCAGGGTGGGAAAGGTTCACTCCTGCCCCACAAATGGCTTTTTTTTTTTTTTTTTTTTTTTTTTTTACAAACAAAGAGCTCAAAGTTTATATTTACGTTTTTCTCATTCTCATTGTAATGCTTGAAGAAAAAGCTCCATCGGATTTGAGAAGGAAGATGTCTGGAAACCCTGCAAGTCCCAGCATACACACATCATGACGGAACGAAGTTGAAGTAGAGGACTGTTTACAGGAATGCCATTTAGAATCTTCTACAGATAAATTAATAGTCAGGAAGGCCCAGGTTTGCCACCTGGAAGACTTGAGACGACCTCACCACCTCCTGCATGCACACACACAGTTCCCATAAGAATCATTAAGTTCCCTAGCACATTAGAACCAGAAAAGATTTTCAGTAATGACACATGTGCAGCACACAACTCAAACAGGAGCTGAAGGTGTCAACAGCATTTCCAGTTCCTAACCACATTTTGCTCTCTTGCCAAGTATGGACACTGTCTTCTCTAAAACCTCTACTGTTTAATATTTGGTATGCCACATACAATACACACACACACATCTACCGATGTCCGTGTGCGATGCTGCTGAAGGCAGGGAGATCTATACCCACGGACACCGAACCGAAGCAGCTGTCTCACCGGTGTAACGCAGGCTTGGCTGGCTCAGCCGTGTTGTAGCACACGAGAGCAGCAGCCCACCGTGCTAAGTGACAGGGTGTTTTACAGACAATCACAAAGCTGAGCGACAGAACACTGAAGCAAACAAGATGTCTACCAGCTTTTGAAATACATGGTGAGAAGACAAAATTTCTATACAATATATATATTCTATATATAATTATACCCTTTGTAAGACAAATACAGTTGATCACACAGAATGGACTTCCACCACTCACTACAGTGAAGCTTTTAAAATGAGAAAAGGCATCACACTGCACTGCCAGGACATCCACCAGTAGCACCCAGCATCTTGTCCCAGTGTTGAGCTCCGTTTAAAGTTGTCCAACTCACAACTCATTTAACCGCAACTTGCCCTTGGATTGCCAAGTAGCAAGTACTTCCAAAAGCATTTTTCACTTTGAATGTTAAACCCTCCACGCTGTTGCTGGACTGACAGATCAGTGGTAAATCTTGTACTGAAACCAAGAGCAAGCTAGACTGTGCTAAAACATTTATAGACACTTCACCACCCACACAGACAGTAAGCAAACACATTCCAGTCCCAGAATCAGCTCTCAGTTATTTGTGAGCTCTCATGCCTACTTTCACATGAGAATGCCAGCAGCATACAGACAGTTTTGATCCACGCTTGCTTAAGGAAAAGGATGTGCAGGAGTAAGAGCAAATCGTAGCTTTATTCAGCCAAAGAGCTGAACTGTAATAACACAGTGGCAAAACATAATGATATTTATCCACATACTTTGCTTTTCTTTGGCTGTGATCCTGAAAGTGCCAGCAGCCTAATCACACCAGCATTTCCACTGACCATCCTTCCATCTCCTCTGCTGGTAAAGACTAAAAAAGGGCCATAGTATTTGATATGCATTTTTTGCTATTTTTGCTTCAAGTATTTTACATTCCACTTTTTGCTTTTCTAGCTGGAAGCAACTCAACACGCTTTCAAAGGGCAGAACAATCCGAGTATGTGTTCAGTAGAAGTTTAAATGCTATTATTGTTGTTATAAACATTGGCACCTCAATCAATGGCTGTGAATTTGGACACCTCACATAAGCTCAACACCAAAAAAAGGTCAAGCCAAATACTTTCTGCCTGCAACTACACATTTTACTCAAGTATTATTCTCTTCAAAAACTGCACCATAACAGTAAAACTATTAATCACTTCTGAACCCTGTCAAGACACTCACGTTATTACTGGCAAGCCTTTTTTCCACACAACCCTCTCTGAGATTTTACTCCATTCCTGAGCTCATCCAGAAGGTTTCTTCCCTGCTCATCTCTAGTTTCCCTCCCGGAGATATACGTGACTGCTATGCTGTGACTCCAAACTGGTTTGTCTTGCATGCACAGCTCTGCCTCTAAACCCTGCCTCCTCTCTGGCAGGGTTACGCCACCCGCTCACAGGACAGAAGCTCCTGGAAACCACCTAACACATTCTGGGGTCATCCACAGACAGCATTTTTGGGATATTCTCTGACTTGTGGGGTAGAGAGCTGGGGTTACAAACAGAAGCTATAGTAAGAACACCTATATATCGCAACAAAGCATTCCTTGGGCCTCACAGCTGTTGCTGTGCTCCATTCCAGTTGTTCATCTACCCATGACGGCAGTGAAGACAGTACCGCAATACATCTTCAGTGAAACACGGCACTGCCATACCCAGTCCCTTCAGCCATCAGTTATCTCCCCCACATAGTGAAAGCAGAGCTACACAATAGGAATCACCGCCTACCGCCTTTTCTTCCCCCTCTTTTAGAAGTTCACAGGGAGGAGGAGGAGAAATAGTTTATTTTTAAAACAAATTCAAAATTTGACCAGCTCTGTCATCGCACAGGCCCCAAGTCATTTTGAGTCTGTCTACTGATGTAAACATTAGTGACTAGCACATCCAAAGCCAACTACCAGAAACCATTAATCACATGGCACCCCAAAAACACTTGAGACTAACGCAAGTTCTGCTGAAGACGTTGCAGCCAAAACTGCTGCCAACAGACTGCCTTCCAAGCACCGCCGAGCCTGCCATGGTAAAATCACTGACAAGTGGCAACAGTTGTTAAAAAGAAAGAATAGGAACAAAAAAAATGAAAGAAAAATACCTTAGCTCCAGTTATGTCAGTTGAGGAGCAAACAATTTAGGTCCCAATACCTTTAACTTCTCATAAACTGGTTTTGCAAGGGTGGGTGCTTTCTTTTCAACACAGCAAAAAAAGCGCCAGTACTGGCCAGTCAGAAGAAGTCTAGGAAGATCTGCTCTGTACTATCATTTTAGAAAGACTAGGTTAAGGTTTTTTGTTTTGTTTGAGGGTTTTTTTATTTGTTGGTTTTGGGGTTCTTTTGGTTTGGTTATTTTTTTGTTGTTTCTTTTAAATCAAGGATATGCTCTACACAAACACATCAAACAGGGAAGAGGTTGTTTAAAGAAAAAAAGAATTCTTAAATTTCAATTCAAACTTATTCTCCGCTTTACTACTCTTTCATACTATATAAATAAGCATAATTCACAGTTTTACGTCTCACCAACAGGTGGTGCCACTATTTTCAACAACTTCCAAGAAGAACAACGAGGCCAGATGTGCCCAGGGGTGGGAACTCAGATATCCAGCCTGTTTTGGTATTCTTATCACAGCATGGGTAGACAACTGGGGACCACTAAATGATTCAGACAAACCAAACAAGGGTCTCCATCATATTCTATTGTTCAAGATAAGTGAGGCAACATTTAGATTCATATTTTGAATAATAAAAGCTTTTGATCACTTCATTTCCTCATATATCCCTGCATCCTAACGCTGATAAAAAATGGACAGACAAAACCACAAGACCACAATGGAAACAGCTGACTTGACATTTACAGTGCAAAAAAAAAATTATTACTGGAAGTGTGCCTGGATCCTGATCTCTGCCAGTGCCTCTCCTCCATCAGTGCTAGACGAGTGGCTTGGTCCAAACACACCACTTGGGAAGGGCTAAAGCTGGGGCAGCGGAACCCCAGCAGGGGATGGGCACTCTGCTACCATCCCATGGTAGGCAAGGCACTCGGAAGCATGTGTGTTGTTCAGTCAATGAGGACAGTCTTCAACGCCAGCCTCAGTCCACCACTCCGAGGTGCCACTCCTAGGATCTCAGTCTCAGCCACTTTCCCAACTGTGACAGGGTGCTGCTAGCTTGGGCAAACGATGCCACGCCATTTATCCTGTAGTCCCAGCACCTCACCTGATGCCACGATGTACAGACAGATTTATTATTCTTCATAAGAAGCTCAGGCATTAACACTGGGACAAGTCACAGGAAAGCTCCTACTTTATCCTCTGAAAACTCCCAGATTCCTGGCAAAGATTGCCTTTCGTTTCACCTGTAGCAATAGTGCTGATACAGAAACTGCTTTAAAGGTTCAGGCACAATCTACCTTCATCTTAAAATCATTGCACTCTAAGTGATGTTACAGCTTAGACATCTTGGCTGCAGTTGTGGTTTTTTGTTTTTTTTTTGGTTTTTTTGGTTTTTTTTAATGCTTTTCATGAGTAAATTTGAAGCCTAACTTCAGTAGGACGAGGAACAGTTCCCATGCATGTTCACAGATTATGAACACAATCCCTGTGGAAACTCCTCTGCAAATACCTAATGCATTTATACACTTAGCAGACCATTACCCAGCCCCCTTTTCCTTTAGAGAATTGCAACATACACCCTCTGCATGTTCTGGGTCCTTTTAAGACTGAGTGCTTCAGTGTCAGCACTGAGTAGTTTTCTTGTTTCAAAAGACCTGGAAGTTTCAACTTGAAAGGACAAAAATATTAAATCCTTAGCAACAAGAAGCTGAATAGATCGTAAGATGGCACAGAACCTGCCACCTACTAACACGGTAAGCACATGCCATGCAACCACTGGAAGATACTGTGTCATATAGAAATCTATTTTTCATAAATGATTCTGAAGGTGTTGTTCAAAAAGCACATTTGTTCTAAAATTTAACCTTCAACAAAGACATCAAGTATCAATGTCTTTCTCCCACTTTAAATGATAAACCAGCATTTGTTAGGTTCAGTCAAAACCTCCTACTATTTCTATTAGCTTACGTGGAACGATCAGTATCTCCACCCCATGCTGTTATATTGAACAAAATACACAAATTCAAGATCCTTAAAGTGCGACCAAGTGCTACCTTAAAGACCAAATATATTAAAACCCAAATGCAGAGAGATGACCCAGTTTGCTCATGGTCACACAAATCAATTGCAGAGCCGGGCAGATTGCCCAAGTCCCTCAATTAAATCATAGTACACAGACACAGAGCCTACCAAAGCCTGAGTATGAAATATAATCAATATCCAAGAATGCAGTCTCAAGGATTTGCCCTGTGCAGGCTGGAACATAATCTAGCCTCAACATGAGCCGGTGCTTAACTGTAGGCAGCTCCAGGCTGGACAGATTTACCAGATTCAGGGCTGACAGGTGCGATCAGCAGATTGACCAGCTCCCTGTTCAACACAAATCTTGGCTGGAAACGTGCCTAAAGAATAACCCCTTTGGGTTAGTGGTGGGCACTGGCAAAGCGTTAAAAGAGAAGGGAAAAGAATTGGATTTCTCCTCCTGCCTACGTCACTGGGAGTCAGGAGCACCTCAAATGAAATCAGCGGAGCTCCATCACTGAAAGGTGAGCTGGATATTTCCATGTCTGAAATAAAGATGTGCAATGTTTTCCATAATGTAAGAGTTTTCATTCTAAAATGACTCAGATGAAAACAATGACCTCACTGGCTGGCTGGATTTAACACAATGACACATTGGTCCAGTCTCCAACCTATTTCCTCCCTCTCCCAGTCTCCACTCACACAGCCATATCCCCCTGAGAGCAGTAAAATGAGGAAAGAAAAAAAAAAAATCAGATACCTCACTCAGATATTTTACCCTTTTTCCTTAATTTGCCAGTCATTCTGAAAACCATAGAGAAGACTAGAGTAAGAAATCTAGCCACTGTCTAGCTTCCACGATAGTTATCAAGCTTATTGGTAATTTTCATTTAATTACCTGTACGTAAATGTAGGGAGGGATGACAGAAGCAGATTTTCTGAGCAAGAAGAAAAATGCCCACACCACACACAAAGGCACATGTGCAGTATTCCTAGTAAAGCCCCAGGTATTGTGAGATATAGGTCTCAGGCAAGAAGCTTTTTATTCAAGAAATGGATAGCTACAATGGTTAAAAGAAAGCATGAAAATACAGACTAAAGTACAGAAAACCCAGAAAAATACAATGGCAACTCAAAAAAGGCAAATCGCTTCAAGTTCTTCCATGATCAGAAAATTTTCAGGAATTGGCAGTATAAAACTACAAAATCAAATATTAATATCTTGGAGGGGGAAAACCAAACCAAACCAACCAACTTCACATACACTGCCGTGGTTTTGGAGAAGTTAGTTAGAGCTATAACTCCACAGGAACACAGTGAAATCCTCAGACTTTGCGTTTTCTTGTTAGGAACTGTTTTTCCATAATGGAGGAATACAACAAGTTAGTAACTTATTTTTATTCTATTTCTTATGTAATTTACAGAAATTCATATTTGATGTGCAAATATCATTGGTCAAATGTCCCAAAGAATATTAATAAGCTGTTTTAACTAAAAATGTATTCTACATATGCCGCCTCACCCAAGAAAAAATTACTATAACTCATTACTAATTAGTATACAACACTACCAATTAAACAAGGACCCTGCCCATGTTGTTATTCATTATTACTCTGATAGCAGAGAATTAAGAAAATTGATCAGATGGTGTTTTAATTTGATTTTATGGTTCACTGGCAGTGTAAGCTCTGATGCAATTTCATGCAGCCCATCATTTCTTTTCCATTATTGATGATATTAAGCTTGAAAAAAAAATTGTAAATGAATGTTTCTTCAAAGTCATTTGGAGAAGACTGTTCATTAAAAATTAGTAGTAAAATCATGCTCCATGTAAATGGATAAGTAGATTCCTGAAATATTAGAGAACACAGATCTCAATACCAAAGAACTTCTCCTTAAAGTGGATGAAATACATCAGTAAATCTTTAGGTAGATGGCACCAGGCGCTAATTATTCTTCCTGATTAAAAAAAAATTTCTAAAACTAAAATTCTGTCTTAGTCTGAGCTTCCCCCAATACCAATAATGGAATAAAGTCATTCCTTCCTTAACACCCGTTCTTGTGGACCTTGAAAAAAAACCAAAACCAAACACAAAACAACCAAACCCAATACTGATGCAGAGGACACTGTCAATGGCACCCCAGATTTTTTTCCCCCCTCACTCAAGTCAGGCTTGATACTACTCTAAATCGTAAGATAGTTTGTTTTCTAAGATGTCTCCAATTTGGCAGTTCTGCAACACAATACAATCTTTCATATTTCAGTTTGAGACGAACTCACAGTTGAGGATGTGGAAGAGCAGGCCCACGGGTGCTGTGGGTGGGGACCAGACCTGCCATGGTGCTGTAGCCTCGTGAGGAAAAGTAGAATCAGAATGAAAGTGTGCTTTCCAGTAAGAAAGCAAAGTCACTCCTATAGACATTTTTTTAAAAATCTTTGCAGTTTTAATTTCCTTCCTCCTCAAATTAAACTAGCACAGGCATGAAGAGAAAGAACAAATTGAATCTGGAACAGTAACTTTGATAGACAGACCTGACAAAGAAACAGTTTGTCTTGTTCACCGTTTCATGCACTTGAATATAAACTTCTACTCTACATAGAAAAATAAATTTATACATTATGTTTCTCCTTTTGAAGCTATATACAGCATGTAACCGCTCTTGTTTGGTACCTATAACTTTTCTGTGCAGGTTTTAATAGTAACCACTCTTGTATAGTAGCTGCCTTTATTTAATAACTGTGCCTTTATCATGAAAGCTGCAGGGGAAAAAAATTAAATATAACAGAACCCACCTCTGAATTTAAAACTCCAAGGGAGTAATTATGTTAAGCAATCACCGTTCTTTGCCAGTGAAGATATATTTGCACAACCTACCAAGTTACACCTACAAGAAGTCAAACCCTCGGAATTTCCTAGCTTTGTGTGTTGAAATTTTCCAACTGTGCTACTGCAGCAGCTTCCTCACCTAAAACACAGTTGTTTGAATATAGTCTCTCCTCTTCAGCAGTAGCAAAGGAGCTTCCCTGAGTAAAAAGGTACTCTACCAAGAGCAGAATACTCACTTTCAGGAGCCATGGTCTTATTTCACCTCTGCCATGGTTTCATGGTATGATTTTGGGCGTGTGTCCTAACCTCAGAAAAAACACTGAAAATACAGTTGATCCTCACTGGAGTGTTTTGAAAATAATTTTTTAAACAATAATTTAAGTAGCATACTAAAACCAGCTTTTTTGTATTAGTATCAAATAACACTTCTCCCATCTCACGATTGTTTTACTAACTTTTTTAAAAATCACCTTTGAAGTCTGCATTTATTCCTTTTCTATGTGTTTTGCCACTGAGCATCTTTCTGCTAAACATTTTTGTGCTTTTATAGGCCATCTTAAGAGGGCAGATAAAAGAAAAAAAGGAAAAACCACATTAACTAGGCTACACTGCAAATATTTCAGGTAAGCATAATTAGGTATTTATCCGCTCGCCCAAACGACGTAAACAATTTTGTCTACTGAGTGAAGCTGCTGACCAAAACTCAAATTCTACAGCACATAACGAGATCTGGAATGGCCAGTGTCAACACTTTCATCGATATTAGTTCAAATCAGATTCTGTATGTTGTCCCCACATTTGGCAAATAAGTTGACTTGAGCAATACTGCTGCTCTCCAGAGCCCTGATCCAGCAATTTAGACGGGGCACGCAGACACCGTGCAGGCATCTTGTCAGCAAGCGCTGCGACTCTACACGTGCTTTGCTGCTTGCAGTGAGCTACAGCACTGAAACCCACAAGTGAAAAGCACTGTGGGGGGTTGATATTTCATGAACTTATTTCCTGATATGATCTGAAAGGAAGTTTACCAGAACAACACAATTCCCTGTGTCTTACATCTTGCAGATTCCTTAACAGCTCAAGAATTCCAGAAAATGGCTGGTACCCATACAGCATGAATTAGTTCTAGTAACTTCAAGGTTCAGAGAAGCAGACCTTTTCCAGTTTTTCAAATTAGGGTACTGGCTTATAAATCAATGCATGGGCTGAATTCCTACAGAGTCAATATCAGCTGGAAGGACATCACCTACATAAAGACAGCTCTGCATTCTGCAAAACTGTCCTGTAAATTCAATTTTATAGATCTTCATCTGTTATTAATCAGTTATAGCAATGGTTGACTTGCATCAGATAACAGTCATTTTCTGATGTCACGTTTTGCCAGGAAGAGTAGCTTACTAGCTCAGGCGCTACATATTCACATAGGATTTGATCTTCGCTCAATAGTTATGTTCTTAAAGCATATTCTAAGTGCAGTTAGCTCAAAGTTTCCTTTACTGTCACAGTGTCTCCCTTGAAGGCCTGAAAGACTTGGGGTTATTTCAGCATGACTGCAGTTCAACCCAGATCAATGGAGTCTTAGCAAAAATGAGTACTTTTTCTCATAAAACCTTGGTTCTTTCCTTCATTTTCATTCCCACAGTAATTTATTTCACGGCTTGAGCACATATGACCTCTTCATACAGCTGCCATGTCTTTGTCCCTTCTATCACCATGTCAGAAGTACATCTGCAATGATTCCCACCACCATAACTCTTGCCAAACCCTGGAGACGTACCCTGTGTCTCCCTTCTTCCTTTCACCCTTTACTGAAATCTTCATAACACTGCAATACAGTAGTGATTTACATAAATTCTCTTTTCCACATCACATTGCAACTCACAGCTACAGATGCCTGCCTGCTCTGAATTTATAAATAAATGAATTTCAGCCAAAAGTTAGCTTCCTGACCCAGAGAGATGGAAGCCTCACAGGTATGTGGTGCAGTCTTTGATGTGTACAAGGAACACCTAGTGCCATAGCAGATCTGCACCACTCTGTCTTGGTCACCTTGCGCCACCCCTATTTTTCCACAGATGGCTGATTTCTGAGCATGAGACATTCAAAACGCAAGAGCCAGAGACAAATCTAACAGCTGACGGAAACATCCTCTTAGTCATAAAACACTGACAAAATGACCACAAGTGTTAGCCCAAGGCGAAGAGGCTCTCCTGGACGCCCAGTCCCAGGGCAGGCCTCCTGCCTCTGCGCCCTTTCCCAGCGGGGTTGGGAGACCGGTATTGCCAGCTTCTTTGTTGGGAAGAACGCTGCACAAGTATGATACCATTTAGTGCACTAACTTCATTTTATTATATTGATTTATGCTTTCCCTTTAATTAAAAGTTACCAGGAAAACATTTGTTTTTGATTCGGATACTCAAACCCGCCGAGACCCGTTTCAGCAGACTCCTCAGCACAGGCCCAGCCGGCCCTGTCTGCGTCTCCGCAATGAATTACTTCCGCCAAGGCACGGACTGAAAGCCTCCCCGAATCCTTCGCCCTAATCCCCAACATCTGGTCCGCGTCGCGGCTGGTCCGCGGCGGGGACCCGCCAACGCCTGCTGTCAGCGTGGCCGCAGATGAGTAAACACACCCGTGCCCGTGTCAGGCCGCCGTGTGATTTCAGCTGAGAACTCCGGACGTGGAGCACGGTTCTCATTTAAAGCATTCGTAATGTCGAGGAAACACCTGTTAAGGAACTATCCAAAATAAATTTACCATGAGTCTTTTAAGAAAGAGAAAACCCGTGATTGACAGCAGCAGTACACGATCCGACAGCAGCAGAACTCAAAGCCCCGTTACAAACCCTGACCAATTAAATACATAAACAGCACCATTTTTCATTCCAGGGTAACAGTTATTATTTCATTTCTCATCTTCCACTTAGAATAGATGCTCTTCACACTGGAAGACTGAAGTTTGACCTATTTTGACCTGGTTTATTTTCTTCTGTGTGCAAAAAATCCTACAATGCCACATTGTGTGTAGTTTCAAAAAGGCACTCTCCCATACTCCTTAAAAATCACGTCGGCAGCAGATCATCATGAACAGTTTTAAAATAGTTTCTGCCTGGCTAGTGGAAAAAGGTAGATGGTGATACTCTGCTTAAAGTCTGGAAGGCATAGTAAACAAAAATCTGTAATTTTAGAATTAATGTTAAAATAATGTAAGCATTGAGATTTTTCAAAGCCACATCAGTGACATCGGAAGCAAACCCCAAAGTCTTTGAAGTCTTAAATTATCTGAGACAACTGGCATTTTTAAAAAGCTTGCTAGTTATTTTTCAATTTAAACCATTGTTTTGCCCCTTTAGGGACTCTGGAGGTTTACGTAGGCCAATGGAGGGGACCTCCTCCTCCTCCCTGTGTACACATCTGACCAGCGATCACACTGCGGCCCGCTTACTAACAGTTGTGGCATTTTTCAAGAACACTTAAGTGACTTTGGAGCATGGGTCACACTGATATTCAAGTAGAACTAGGTCAATTATTTGCAATATTTTGCATTTCCCAAGTCTCTTCTATCCAGGGCTCTCCAGCAAGAACTATGCTGCTTACTAATTTGAGCGCTACACCATGCCTGTGAGGTAGGAGATCTTGTTTCTCGTACTGTAGGTTTGGAAAACCAACATTCATAGCAATTAAGACAGCTTTCCCTACATCACACAGCAGTTTGGGGTGATGGGCAGGTGAAGCCAGCTCCACCAGCCACCTCCTTGGGAGGCAGAATGCCAGGGGCACCAAGTGCCTGCAAAGGGGCACCCACCACCCTGTTGCTGTGCCTACAACAGAGAACTAGAAAAACCCTGGGAATCACACAGCAGGCTGCACAAACAATCTCTTTGCCCAAGTCGGACAGACTTCCTCACCAGATAACCTCTGTTTATTCAGACTTCCAAATTCTGCTCAGTCCGGCTTGACCAAGTCCTTTATCAGAGCCCTCAGTAAATAAATTACGACAGGATAAGTGGGAAAGGTCCTTGCACAGGAGAGTAACCAGCCACAGAACACAAAGCCAACATCATGACCAGAAATGGAGTGCTCTTAAAAGTGAGAGACCATCAGGGGAGTTGTACATATGTCTGTGCTACGATTTGTGTGAGCCTAGATATTCATAGATGGTCTAAGAAAGGGGTGGATAGCAAGGCAACAGTGAGAGGATACCATCTCCCTTGGAGAGATATAAAATAATAAAAGCTAACCAGAAAGAATGGCAAAAGGACTTATTGTGCAATTAAAAAAAAAAAAAATCAATGTCTTTAAGGAAAATGTGAGAGACATGAGGAAAAGAGATAGACATATTAGTCAGCTGAAGGCCTAAGGATGCAATCCTGTTACCAGGCAGTCCAAAAAAGTGAGTGTTTGGGCTTCCTAGGAATAGAAGAAACCTGGGAAAAAAAAAAAAAAAAAGAGTTATTCATCTAAATGCTCCCTTCATTCCTAGAAGGGCAGTGGAGAATTAGAAAGGGATGAGAGGAAAGGCAACAAAAATAATGGCTTCGCTATGAATAATAACCAATGCGATTACTTTTGTTTTTAGGAAATTGGGTAAGGGAGACAATATAAAGGCCTGTAAAGACAACAATGGGAGAAAGCAGGTAAACAGAATAATTGCTCCTTTAATCTCCCAGGAGGAAAGCAACGACTGGGGACACCAGATCAGACAGCCAGTGACGGGTTCAAAACCAGTTAGAGGTAGTATGCTTTCACATATATAACAAAGGATTTGTACAGGTTTTTGTGGACAAGAGAGTGATTATATTACTTGAAAACTTTAACTTGAACTTAAAATTATGCTGCTTCCCAGAAGAAAACCCCATTGAGTTTTAATAAATACAGAGGTATTGTTCCTGGGTGTTGAAATCCCAGAGCTGCTTAGAGCTGGGAGACTACACTGCAGAATCTACCGTATCTTTTTCTGTTCTTATACTCTTTCTAATCATCTGCCACTGGGCATTGTCACTGCCACGACAGTAGGTTAGATACCTATACTGAGGCCGAACACGCGCTATTTAGATTGCATCACTGCAGGCTGCAGATAAAGGATATGCTGAGAGCACCAGGGAGAAAACTTTTTTTCCTTCTATCATGAAATGACATCAATTGGACAGGACTGAGAGGACACATAACACTGAGAGGCCAAATCCCCTTGACACTGCATTGACCCCTACCCATCGTCTTACTTGTACATCTCCCCGGTATTCCCCTGCTTCCTCTATCTTTTAGAACTCACTCCTCCATCGCTCTCAAATTAAATTTTGCAGTATTATAATTTTGTGTTCATCTGTCAGGTGCTGACAGTGAGACCCAGCCTGCTGGAAAGCCTGACTTGAGAAGACGAACAGAGCTAATAGTTCTCCAGGACAGTCAGCCGCCATTATCAGGGATGCTGGTTTCCAAAACCAGATGCTGATAAAAAGCATGTGGTCCGTTTCTTCCCACCAGCCATAAAGGCTTCTCCATGGGCAGTAGCAGACATCCTAGTGAATAACCCCATTGTCTCAAAATGGTGACCCGTGTGGCATAATGACACACTAGTCCTTCCTCCCTCACACTCAGGTGGGAGATACTGAGGACCTATGCACATAAGAGCTGAGATTTGACTAACTCCTCCCACTGCGAGGCAAGGTAGACACCGGCCTCAGTGATGCTCAAATCCATTAAAGGAATTCTTCAGAGCTTTTAGTTTTGCTTAACAGACAAGTAAGCTAAACTGATGATAAAGCAATGTGCATTTCGATCAAGAAGTGAAAGGGAGAAAGTTAACTCACAGACCTGTGTGATGTAATGCTCCTTAAAGAACATATCAGCAGCAGAAAACCAACACCAGAGTGCTTGGCTCCAGGGTTCAGCTCCTTCAAAAATGACAAGCTTTCAGCCTACCAAACCACACGTTGAGGCCAGCTTGTGGCTTCCTATTAAAGCTGCGCTGCAAAGTGAGGCTTTGTAATCCCTCACAGGGAACTATCCCCTTCTCCAAGGCACAGACATGAACACAGCTGCAGAGATACAGTCTGGAGTAAATACTCAAAAGAGTACCGTTGTATCACCTCCTCCTTACAAACACACTTTCTAGCATGTCTGGGGCCAACCTGATACGAAAAGGGGTGACTTGGAGCACATTCTGAGCCCCCAAATCAAAACCTCAAGTCCCTTCCACTCCTCCTTCAGAGACAGCCATACACAGAGGAAGTGAAGGATGCTGAGAAGCTGGGCTGTGCAGGAAAATGCTCACAAAACAAATCCCACAACCATACCTAATTGAGTAATCCAGATTTTGGCTTACTCAGGTTTATGAGAACCAAAACAGCATTTTAAATGCTTATTTTTGCTTTCCTTTAAGTTTAATTAAGCTTACCTTAGGCTATTGAATTTGAGACTTATTTTTAAGATAACTGACCTGGAAAGTTTTCCTACCTGCTCTGCCCCAAGTTCATTCACTCTGTTGTTTTACTACAGACATGACAGCAACATGAAAAACTATCAGAGAAAAAGACCTTTTTTTTTTTTTTTTTTTAAACTAGCTGATAAACATTAGCCACACCAAACAGTTTTTTTAACCTCACTAGTGGACTCCAGGGGTTCTGCAAACCTCAAGATTAGGGGAGACAGGAGTCTGTACTTAAAGGTTGTACTCTCCTGTTTCTCTCTTGGCTCTGAAACTGGGGCTTTCCAAAAGGGCTCCTGGCTCTTACAATAAGCCCATTTGCTACAGGCAGCAGAAGCATTACCAAAGACCTCATTACAGTCATCAAAAGCTGGAGCTATTCTGCAACTGACAGGAAAAATGTGGGTTTGCAACACCAACAAATGCATCCAATAGCTTCTCAAGTCTCCAAAGAGGTCAGGAATTTGCCAAGAAAAAAAAATAATCCAGAATATTTATGTAAAACCTCCCCCTTTCTAAAAAAAAACCCCTAGGTCAGCAGGGAAGTACTGCTGGAGCAGAAAAGTTTGCTAAACTCAGCATGGCAACAAGGTAGCACCACACTAACGAAATCATTCTGCTTTCACACGGGCAAAAAGGATTATAAGCCTGTGCAGCAGGAGAAAAAAAAAAGAGATACTAATATAGCTCTGAAGACAAATATTTCAGAGGGAAGAGTCTAAAACGCTTTTTTGGTTTTGTTATTACATTCTAGATCATTAATGAAACAATCCAAGAGAAAAAAAATAAAGGCAGTGCAGTGAGGAAAGGAGGATATAGCTAGAGGAAGATTTAGAGCACCAATTCCCTGTTAATGGTTCAGATTAATTCAGATGGGATACAGTCATAAAGCTCTAGGGATTCACACATCCCTGCCTCAATCCAAGGCACTAATAGCCAATCAGTATTTTAGATAAGACTCTATAAATATTTAAAATTTTTAATCTTTCAAGTGCCAAGAATAACATTTCCCATCGTGTCCTTGCCTTTCCCACAGCAACAAAGATGAGATTTCTCATCTGGCATTGCTGGCACCAGCCCGACGTCAGGTGGTTTTAGTAGTGGCAGTCAATTAACGCAAAAAGTTACATCTAATTGATCCATTTCCTGCTCTGATAAACAATTGTAAACAAATACTTCTCTTCAAAGGAGGAGCTTTGTTCGCAAATTAAAAAAGGAAAGGGGCCATCTGAATCACCCTAGTCATGGCTGTGTCAGAGGTTATTATAAACACTGTTTTTAGGGCTCTAAATGAGTGATGTGACATTAAATATAATGAGCCAAATTCTTCCCCAGTGTGACCATGACAGTGGTGCTTCCTCACAAAACAACCTTTGCTTTTTCTTTTTTTTAACCTCTTCTGTGTTGCCATCAGCAAAGTGTGTGGATATGTACATTATCTTGATTTTCCTAACCCATATTTAGCCCTTCTACTTTATGCTCATTTTTGGCACAGGAAGCTCACTAACCCCCTTCACTTCTACTTAAGTCAGGTTCAGCGCCTGGTTCCTGCGCCTCAGCAGAACAACAAAAGCCAAGGCACTTCTGTTGCTGTTTGCAATTCCCCTTACAGACACCCACTCCCACCATTTTGATAAGGATGCATTTTCTGGTCCTTTTCCAAACTTTCCAGAAATGTAGGCAGGGAAAATGTCACTGTAAACTTCAGGCTGTTATGCTGATTTGAAAGAGGTCACACCACACACAGTAACTTGCAGTATGTCAACTCCTCCATCACCTGTATTGAGCTATAGCTAGGATCATGGCTTTTCACCTTGCCTATGCCTCTCCATCTGCAATCTTGTTCCCTTATCCATAGAAGGGAAATGGTGATACAATCATCGTGAAGATACTCACTTGCCTCCTGGGTTTCAAATCCAATGACAAAGCATGCTACAGAAAAGCTTCATTATTTTTGCTACTACTATATTCTCTCTGACAGAGAGACAGAACATCTTAAATTTAGGGGAATAAAATGCCATTGTAATTTCAGGAGCAAAAGCATTTGTTAAAGTAATTAGGAAAGGGTGGTCTGTTGTATTTTTAATTCTGATATGGTCACATATTTTAGTTCAGGAGTTCAAGCCTACTTTTATTAAAAAGCACAATTCACACATCACTTGAGCAAAGAGATGAAGTGGTTGATTTCTACACAATGCCAGCTGCTATGTCTGTTTTGACAGTTTCAGAGTGCTTCTACATTCAATTGCTCTAACATGGTTGCAGTCCAAGACAGCTATGAGCATGCCAATAAACTTTCTGAAAGTGATCGTTGCACCATGTAGTGAGTGTACATTTTCAGGAGTTAGGTCCTTCTGTTAATATTCCACTCCAGACAGCCTGTGTTTTACCTGACACAGTTTTTTAAAGACAGGAAAGCAGGCCCAAACACAAATTGGCAAACTGAACAATAGAACCTGACCCTGTGTACCATTTGGCAATCGAGTTCCACAGCATGCTCATAGGAACAAGGTGTTTCCTATAAGACTGAAAAGACCATATCCAGGCTGCCAAGCAGCAGAAAAGCTGCATCTTATTTACTAACCCAAGAGCTTAAGTATGATAGTCCAGGACTAACACTGTCTGAAACTGCCAGTTCTAGACAATTCTGTAAGTCTGGAGATCCAAAACAAATGGCTGCTTACAAAAGACGTGATTCCCTGCAAAGTGGATTCAAACCAGCAGTATGAAGATAAAAGTGTATCTATATAGATATACACACACACAAGCACAACTGGTCATCACAAGAGAAACCACTGAAAATTAGTAAAAAAAAGAAACAAAACATGACAATAATGAGCAGACATCAATCAACCCCAGGAAAACAATCTAGTAACACAACTCAGTGCCTTTCACTTGACTGCCAGTGTTAGTCAAATGCAAATGAGAGGACTCACTGACCAGTGAGAAGCAGGTAGGACAGCATCATCACATCATTACTATTACAGTAGTAATGTTCCTTAGAGAACAAACAGGAAAGTGTACTGTAGGGGAGCTCACGCCCTGAAAGGAACTGGCAAGCAAAAGGGAAGTGGACCTGGAGCTCTCCAAGGCTCACCAATACAAACTGTCCAGAAGACAGCTGCTTTAACCTCCCTTCAGAGACACCACTGCTCTCAACCCCTGGCAAAGATTCTGCTGCTGAAACATACCAGTCTTGTGTTCAGTCCCACTGACAGAATCCAGATTGTCTTAATCTTTCCTTACATGAGGCAGACTCCAGCCTGTGCTTACATGTCAGCTTGACCCTGTGCTGTAGATGGGAAACCTACCAACTACTAGTGTTGCATGAAAAAGCTCTAACAAGATCTAAACTAGCACATTCCAGCAGTAGAAGCTGATAACTAAGTGTTCATGTGTTCAGCAAGTTTGATGTGCCCGAAAGAAGGAAAATCCCAAGAAACCATTGCCTAGGGGAGTCAGACTGCCTCGGCTCTTTTCTGCCATATTCACAGTACAGTCTAGCAGCCAGTTGCCCCTCTGACAGGTCTTTCTCCAGTCTCTACTCATGACAAATACGTCATTATTCCCCTAAGACCACCTTGACTCTTAGAGCATTCAGAGAACAATGATGTCACATGTGTATGGGAATTAAAAGATTAAAAAGGTGAAAATATCCTTAAATTCAAAATGGATAAACAAATACCAAAGGGAATAGCTCTATTTTCAGAGCATTATCCCCCTTCTGACTCAAGACACCACAACAACTTGCAGATCTTTGTCATCAAAGCCACAAAGAACCCAGACCAAGAGATAAGACATCCCAGCGATATTACTGTCAGCATCAGAATATGAGAGAGATAAGGGGAAGATCTGAACCACTGTAGGTTTTCATATCCTTAAACATCTTGGTGACCCTGGCAGCCTCAGGCCACCAAAGAGTTCATAGAACAGTAAGTAGTACCCTCAGTTCTTAGAAAGATGTAGTGCAGATATCAGTATGGGCTTTTAACGGATTAAGCTTTAAATACATCAGGTCCAAAGGAAGTATACATATAGGAAAATTAAGTCTGGAAATTGAGATTGAATAGAAAGAGGTATTTCTACAAATAAAAACGCAAGTGAGAATTAGTGAATGCATCTGAATGCTGATGCAGGGGTACCACTAAGTTTGAGGATGTGTCTGGGCCATGTTCCAAATCCATACAGGGATAAAATATGAATGTGCAGGTGACATTTCCTACATTCTAGTTTTCATGGAGAAGAAATGCTGGTGCACGGGCTGGAATGGAGCCATGGCTTCTTTCAAGATGTTCCTGACCTGGACAATCAGGGTTCCGTGCAGAGCACTCCCAAGAATCCGTTTAGACACAGCCAGTGAAATCAAAGAATAGTGGAAAGTCCTGCAGCTGCATTCTGTTCAAACGGCAGCACCTCTAGCTAATTCATGGATCACCACCTGGAATTTCCCATAACAGATACAGCAAGAGTAAAAAATTTCCTAATGTAGGACTGAAGTTAATTTGGATGCTGTTAAAGCAGGAAGTATGTTCTATTTTGACTGGGATAAAGAATGAAATTTAAAAACACTTCCTAGGATAGACAGAATAATTGCAGTATGGAAAAGTAATCTTCGTAACCCAGAAGGGAAAAACTAGAAGGAAATAATAAAAAAAAAATTAACACAGGTGATAAAATAACTGGAAGCGCTGCATAAAAGAACTGGTCTAAAAGGATATTTATAAATTATTCCCCTTTCTCAGAGGGCAACTAAATATCGTGCTTCTGAAAGAAATGAAAAATCCATCAGATGCTGAAACAGATGTATTATGAAGAGAGCTAAAACTAATAAACTCCTCATCTACAACTTAACAGAACACACGGAAGTGAATTACAGGTATTAAAAACGCAAACCCAGAAGTTCAGTATAAAAGCCAGAGAAACGGCCGGATGACACCGGACAGCAGGGCTGGGGGAGCTCCACACGAGCCCGGATGCTTCCTGGAACAAAGATCCTGTGGAGCGATATCAGCGAGGCTAAGAGCCCCCAGAGCTCGAAAGGCCAACAGAGGAAGAGGGGTCAGAAAGGCAATTAAAGTAATGAAAACAGAAAAAGCCCCAAGACCACACAGGTTTTCAGTACAGCTTTACAACAGAAGACACAGCATACAAGGTGCACAATCTGCCCACTCTGACATATCTAGAAAGTGCAGAGGTTCCCAAAGCCAAAACTAATGCCAGCCTAGAAGGGCAAAAATAAACAGACATGAGTCTTGTACAGGCCAATTTTGTCTGATGGAAAAAGCCCTCCAAAAAAAAAAAAAAGGTCCTCCATGTAAGAACAACCACTGTCCTTCCTTGGTCTGTGTGGTTTGAGTAAAGAGGCTTCCAATGAAACAAGCCATTGAGGCCCAGGCATGGGCAGCCAGGAGAATAGGGAAGCACAGCCACAAAAGCAGCAAGGCACACACGTAGTATGCAACTAAATATACCAACACACTTGGTCTGCTTCCAGACTGGTGCTGGCTTCTACCCCTACGTTTAGCTGTTGAATCCACAGCCTGCTCTACCCAACCTACAGCAAGTGAGGACACTGCACTAGCCATGGTAACGACAACACGCGGTTGCTATCTGACAAAGGCTTCTTGATGCTCACAAAGTGACCTTTTCTGAAAAACTCTGTTCTTGAAGATGAGGTTTAGAAGCAACATAGAGATTTATGTAACCACATTAACCATTCATCACCTCCATCCCCCAAAATTAGCAGAGTGAATTCCACAATAGTTCAACTACAAAGAGGAGGAAGACACAGGTGTCCCTGACTTCCTTTTTTGTTATTCACCTTAAATGAATTCCTGCTCAAAAAAACCCCTAAACCCCCAGTTCTAAAGTACGCCTAATGAAACGAACATAAGACTGTGCTCTGTTCATATAATCATGTAAAGCACCTTCTCTGACTTAATGTGTTACTGAAACTCATCCACTTTTTTTGTAATATAAGTTGTAAGGTTTCCAATTCTACTATAATTTTAAGTTTGAGGCTGAAAAAAATCTGTAATTAAACAGCTCCAAGACAGAGTTTGTGTGGTCTGAACTAATCAAGCAGGCACTGCTCCCTCACCTCAGTCAGCTATATGAAATTAGTTTTCCTCTTATTATTTTGAAAAGATTGGTAGGATTAAAAAAGGCCTAGATTTTTCTTGGCTATACACTACAGTAGTGGTTAAAGCCATGGAATTGCTGAAAATTGCTCTTCTGATTCAACATATACCACCAGTTACCAAAAAGCTTTCTAGACATCACTCAGAACGGAATAATCAATTCTGCTCTAACAGCAAATAAACTCCTAAGAACAATTATGGGTTCTGATAGCTTCCTTTGGAAAGGCAGGATAACAATACCTACCACAAGGCAACTAGCTGGCACAGCTTTGATTACTGCCTCCTGGGAAGCTTGCTGGCCATGAGTTCTGAAGCAGAAGCTGAACAATAGGACATAACATACACATGCATTTCATGGTTTATTCCATTCCACAGTTGATGCAAAAAGGGAATTACCAGGGAAATATATATCCTTCACTTGTGAGATTTGTTATAAAAAAGAGATGTGTCTTGGGCCTACTAAATCCAGGAGACCTCACTCTTGTCATCACACTACTTTGGCATGTAATGCACAGGATAAAGATCATAGAACTCTAAGTCAACTCTCCTGCAGTGATAAAACATTAAAAATCAATCCCAAAGATAAGCCAATTTGGCATTATAATATTATATTATCTATAACTGAAAATATAAGACAGACCAATGGGAATTTCTAACTGGAAGCTATCTTGCTGGTCGCTGAACTCACATTGGTGGCAGTGTCAATTCAAGTACATGTTTGGAAAGCTTTCTCCCTAAGTGCTCTACTCTGGCTCCTGGTGCATCACTTCATGGGCAAACACTGTCTGGTTTTTTTCCAATATGAAATTACTGTCTGTCACCTCATGAAAATACAAATCTCCTCCTTCCAAAGCAATTAGGTTTTCTCCCCTTTGCTCTACTACTGCTACTATTACTGGAAAGCTGTCCTGGAATTTCCTCACCCTAGAAAGCAGCTCTTCACAAGTACTCTTCAGCTGAAGTTTATACAGGGCTTGTTTAGATCCCTTTGCATCAACACCTTCTTTTACCATTAACAACACATTTCCTCAGTTGGTGCCCCATCTCCAGATACATATTTTTCAAGAAGAACTAACAACAGTAGAATCATATTTGAAGTAGTATTCCCCCTGCCCATGTTTGTTCTTTTGCAACGTACAAGACAACTTCTTTGTCTCTGCTGCCTTCCTTAAGCATTTGAGTAGCAACCCTTTGCAGCCTTTGAATTAATTTCTCTTTCATGAGACACCCCAGAACTGTGATCAGTATTACAAACCCAAAAACTTGACACTTTCTTCTGGAAAGCTTTTTGCTCTGTTTTCTCAAACTTGGAGCTAACTGGATGACAATGCAGTCAGATGTGACATTCTCCTTCAAAGGTGAGAAGCTTATTAGACTGTTTCATTGTAAAGGAAAAAACCTGTAGCAAAAGCAATCGAGTCCTTTGGTGGAAATCTACAGTTCCAAAAGCAGCTTCACTCCCTGTATTTCCCCCCGCCAAGAGCACCACTTCCACAGAAAGGTTAAGGAGAAAGCAAGTGGTGATGCTCATAAGATGGGCACATCAGGGATGGGCACTGGGTTAAGATCTCATGGAGGAGGAGTAGAGAGAAAACATTTAGGGGGGGACTCAGTAAACATCACCCTGGCAGGCTGGCAGACAACTAAATCCTTCCTCTCTGTGGATGCAGTGCAGACATAGCCACTAGCTGTACTCTTAGCTGAACTGAGAAACAGAACCTCTAACTCCAGTGAAAGGTGTTGAATAAAAGGCAGAATGAAAATGCAGCCTAAATGTACTCAGTAGAGCCCTTGTGGCTGCTAACTGGAACATTCTCAACTGACAAAAGTCCTGGAACTTTCCACCTTGACAGCCATGTAGCTGTCAAAAATATCATGAAGTAAATGGAGATGCAGCACAAGTAATGGGCCTAGATACAAATTCATCATCGTGAGAGGGTCTAAAAAGGACCCTCACAGCACAAGCAGGATCCTTGTACTTTGCAAACACTTCCAGGCTGTCCAAAACCAGAACAAGCTCATCACCAGCCTGCCTCATGTTTCCCACTGCTTAACACACTTGGCACGAGGAAAGGATGAGCAAGGGGACATTCCAAGTCAAAGAGGGAGCCAGGTTTAAAAGTGGAAATCCCTGCTGCAGAGCCCAAAGAACGCATCGCAACAAGATCTCTTTGAAGCCAACAACCCACTGAACCGTGGAGGACCCCTCCTTCCCTCACTGGCTCTTCCGGTATGAGACCACGTAACAAGAGCGATGCCTTGGATTTCCTACTGGAATGCACTCTGTAACTAGAGGGACTGCTTAAAGAAGGCAGCTCCTCCCATTTGCAACTCTGTAATGACTTTCTACAATTACCCAGTTGCTTTCAAGGCTGCATAGCATTAGGAAAATATTTGATATATTTTTAGCTTTCTTTTATTGTAGCTTAGCAGCTGGATTCAAAGAGAGCCAGCACCGTGTGATCAAGCTGACCTGTGTATGGATCAGTAACATATGCTCCACCAACCAGCCACGAGCCTTCTAAGACATGACAAAAAAGGCCATCAGGGATTACAACTTTTAGGGTATAAATCCTCATGGATCAGGGCATAAGGTGCTTCCCACTACCATCCAGATTACTATGGTTAATCAGCAGCTTTTCATGTTTCAGTCAATCCTTGATGGTCCAATTTCTGTTTTTTGAAAAATACTACCACATGTAACCTGAGAGAAGACAGAGAACTAACTGGATTAGTGACCTGATACAGCAACAATTTGTATGGCTTGGGCTGCCATAAATCCTCTTGCTTAAACACTATCCTCTTGCTTAAAAGCTGGACAGTGAGTGACCCTCAGCCTGCTTGGCCTGTTATGGAAGTGACCAGAGCAAACCACTTCTGAGTAAACCAAATCCCTGCCTGCTGAAGAGACATGCCTTCACTTGGCAAGGATGAGAAGGGCAGTGAAGAACATGGCTGTGCTTTAGGTGGAAATTTAATCTGTGCTGGGGATATTACCAACTGTGGAAACATTTGACTTAAAGAGTTATGCGTTTCCATATATTAACATACTTCCCACACTTGCTCACATCTGCCCAAATAAGCTACAAAATAAATATTTTCCACACTGTAAATATAGCACATATTTCTAATGCTCAGTGATACATCATCTAATCAATCAAGAACGGTGTAAGCCAGTTTTTGCAACTAAGCCTTTCATGGTACAGCTCAGCAGGCAAATAAACAAGTTCAAAATAAATTTTGCAGACAGTCTTACTTACCTTTCAGTTTGCACTTCTCTTGTACACAGAAGTTGTTCCATTAAAAAAAAAAAAACAAAAACCAAAAAACCCCCCCAAAAGCTAACAGCTTAACAGAGTAACCAGCAGTGCACTCCTCTCCTAAAGGAATACCTGTGACAAGAAAAGCAACTTCCTTATGCTCATCTCCTTTCACAGTATTGGCTGAACATCCGATGCACAGAATTAGTGAGGTGGAATATTAGTACAAAAGGTGATTTTCAAAGCAATTGGCCTCTTGATTGCATCACTGTGTATTATACGAATCTTTATCCCATTAAATAACGCCTTTCTATCATCCTAGGAATCCAATCATTGCTACGCACAGCCTCCTTTTAATAAATGACTGAATACCTTGGAGATACTTAGTTTAGTGAATTTTTAACATAGACATCCTTCCTCCAAAGCGTTTCAATTTTAACAAAACACACCAATTTGTGGGTTTTCTTTTTCGTATTTTACTGTTTTTTAACCTGAGAAATACTACGTATACCACATGCACGCTCCTCTAGTTGTAGAAATTAATTCGCAACTTCTAGAACATTAAAGATTCAGTGAATGAAACAAAGATATCTCTTCTCCCAAAGGTTTAATCAGGCATCATAAACCAGATGTTAATAAACGCTGATTAAAAAGCAGGGTGGAGGGGCGGAATCTTAAAACCTTTTCACATGGCAAAAAACTTGAACTGTACGTTGCAAAGACATAGTATGGAAAAAACCCAAAACAAAGCATGTCAACCAAATTATATTTCCATCATGACAACTGTAATAAGGAACAATTATTTCTGAGTAATTTTCTGGCATTTTCAGCTTTATACAATATTAAATTTAAAGCCAAAAATGTTTTTGCTAGAAAATAAACTGCTCATTGAAAGCAAAAGCAACATCTCCCACAGTTCACAAAGTTGTGATGGAATGAGAACCACTTGCCCTGTGTTTAAAAGAAATTCTATTCATACTTATCTGAAAATAGCCCCCACAAAAACTGCTGCAGTTTGAAGTCTGTTCAGGATATTGTCTAAAATAAGTTCTAGAGTATTTGTGCAGCCTGTATGGAAGGAAAAGGAAAGACTGAGGTAACTGCTGCTTGGAAAATGGTCAAAGACCATGAAAGGACTGATGGCTGAAGAAATTCTCTGCTTCCTTAGGCTAGTAGAATTCAAGGCCAGCAGTAGTCCAGGATTTCTGTAAACGTGACCACACTACGTGTTACCACAATTGCCATATTATAGCTACAGCATAGCTAGCTTTGTTTACAAAGGAAGAGCTCCTTTGCTAGATTACAAAATACATCCTTGAAATTCTTTTTTTTTTTTTTTTTTACAGACAAATATTCTTACCCTTGCAAGAATTTACAGACTTACCATGCTTTCTCAGGCAGGGTTAGTAAATACACCATTTTACTAAGTCAATACCAACTCACTAGAAGTTTCACTGCAGTAGGATTAAATTCTAATGAACCAGTCTCCAAAAAAATTATGTTTCCTCAGCAGCTAAGTGGTGACAACTGTATAGCTATGGCCTAGTACCCATGCTAACTACAGATCTAAAGAGCAGCAAGAACTGCGTGTTCTGATAGTACTGGTTTTCACATTTGATGAAGCAACGCTACACTTGGGCCACCCATCCTGGTGGATGGCCCTCGGTGACAGCCAGCATTAGGCCTTGCTGTGGCAGAAGTCCAGTGACCCAGATACACTGGAGAGACTCTTGGCATGGTGCAAGAGTGATGTACACTGATAATTCTTGTAGAATTCTGAAGGGAACTGAAATGTTACTCTAAGCAGGCATGAGTTCACATGTATTATCAGTTTACCTTGCAGTACTGCTTCGGTGCGTGATTACTGAAGGCTGGTTTATTTTATTTATTGCATAATACCCCTCAGGGCAGCACATGATTTGGGGTACTTGCATCACTCCATGGGAAAGGGATCTTCTACGAGCATTTTAATCTCACCAAACATCGCCATATTTTGTCTGGGTAAGATAGGCTGAAGACAAGTCAGTTTTCCTCATGCTACATGAAGTGTGGTGTTTATTTGCCAAATGCTCTTAAAAGCTTTCTTCTAGGTCAAATAATCTTAATCCTCTGAGCAATTTCCGATTCCTTGATTTGGATATTATTTTATGCTTCAATATTCAGGCTAAATCTACCTGAAGCCTGCTTTCTTCTTCTAACTGCCCTTCTAACCTTTTCATTGTCTACCCGTCTGAGCTCCTCCCAGGCAGCCCTTGACAAATTGCTGCTCACTCTTCACTCCCATTCCTCAGTTTCTGTCAGAGAGACTCATTAGGCCTGCAGAATTTCCGTATCCCTCACGTCAACCCCTCACTCATTTTTTTGGCCCCTGCACTAGTCTCAATTGCAGGATCTCCTTCATCAGCCTCCTCTCTGGATAAACTTGACAGAAGCTTCCTCCCTCTATTTCCACATCCTCCCTCATCTTAGCCTTAAAGCACCACTGTGTTTAGGTCACTTCACTGACCTCGTCTCAATCTTGCTTCCTAGGTACACACCTGCCTGAACAGTTTTTAATCCACACTAGCACTTTGCCCTGGATTACATGGCTATTTATTTTCCTCAAAAGAATCTTAGGAGGGGCATTTCGGAAAGCTTTTAAGAAACCCAAGTAATTTGTCTCATCCAGGTTGCCTTTATCTTCCATCAACTACTTCAATAATGCAGATAATTTGAAGAACTACAATTTCCTCACCAAAGCCATGTCATTTTGACTTAAGTTACATTAACCTAATTTTCCCCTTATGCTCTTCAGGTATGAAATCTCTGTGGGCCAAACTCCATATTCACTTACATAAAACCGTATCAGGAAAAATTTAAAAGATAATTGATGGAGTTATCCATGGCTATTGCTGTTTTAATAGGAAAATTCATTCCTCAATTTCATTTCCAAGAGCTGAAGTAAAATTAAGTTATATCAAATTCTTCGTCTCTCCCTTGAAGACAGACTTCATTTGCATACCTTTAAGGTTTTCAGGAGCACTTGTTAAAAAAAGCACAGGAAGGGATTTTGGAAGTGCTTACTATGTTCCATTCATACAATAACTGTTTTATCAAAGAATTTATGGAGTCCAGATTTATTGTTCTATCTTGTCATTATCTCCACTATAGCATTTGAATGATCTACTACACTTGAATTTTCAATTTATCTCCTAACTTTCTCCTAAAACATTAAGATTTGCTAAGGTCACACACTGATTTCCATAAAAAAATGCCCTTGGAATAATGTCCCCTTCATCTTCTATGATGAAAATAGATGTAAAATAATTCATAACTTCCCTGCCACCTCATCATCTACTTCAGCTATCGCTCAAGTCCTGGTGCTTTAGAAAGACTAGCCCTACAGTCACAGATAACAGGACAATGGTCAGCTGATATTTCTGCCTAAAGAGCACATAGGAAGGAAAATAAGGCTTTATAATACTCATCTCCTTAACTCATGATGAGTGCCACATCATTAAACATCAGTGGGCACATCCCACATTCCCTCACTGCTTCAAGCTCCACTGAAAGGGAAAAAAAAGGGAGCTTGAGAGAGGTGGGGGTGAGAACACAGAAATCAAAGCAGCAAAGAAATCATGGTAGAAAAGGGTGAAAATTAAGGCTTATCTTCAAAGATTTCAAAAGCATCTGAAGCTGTTGCCCACCATAGACTTAGCACTTTCAACCAAACATCCTCAATTTCTTTGAAGCTGCTCCTTGGAAAACACTATTAAAGCTATTACACTCTCTCCCTTCGCTATCCCACCTCAGAACTCCCCTTTCCTGCCAAATCTGTGTACTCACCTCAGTAACGTATAGACGACTCGCGCTGTTCAATATTGCGAGCTCCCTTTGATTCTGCCCTTTCTCCAGGGCCGAACACGGAGAGCACACCCCAGGGATAGAGACTTCAGCTTGACAAGCCTAACAGCAGGACCACAAAGACTCTCGAGAGTTTCAGCAGTACGTGTGTAGTTAAGAGAGAAAGGGTGAAAGGGCCAGGATGCTGTCAAGATTTTCAGGTGTACTGTATCAGCTCAAACTCTCTACTGACAGAATATGCAGCCTCAGTAGGAGTTTAATACACCCTAAAAGTACAGCTTAAGTTTGGTTCACAGTTCAGAACGTATTTACATCTGGTGATCACATGATGAAGTACAACTAGGTCTCAATATCACTGCCACCCCATCTTGGTCTGAATGCCTCTTCGGAACGATTCGGTTGGGTTTACTGGACAAAAGCCTATCCTCAGGCCTGCTCCTCTCTCCTGCTCTGGCAAACAGAAAACGTTGAGTCTGAGTGACATGTAAGGACAGATTAGAAGGAACAGCGAAGAGCACATTTAAATGTAAAGAGCTTAATATGACTTGTGTAATTAATCTACAACATTCATTTTCCATTCACAGTCAGCTTATCAGCCTCTGACTGAAATATTTCTTCTGTTATGCTAAACCTCTGCTGGATGTCCATGCTGCCAGTTAAGGAGCGTGCAAAGCAAGAAGTGTCTACTTAAAGGAGCATCACACTGGAAGCATCTTTGAACTAGAATATATCTTTTTCTGAATACTGATATACCTACTGTACATCACAAAAAATATTCCCAAAGGACAACACAGTGGATGTGCTGAATTTTATTTCAGTTTAAGGAGGCAATCCCATCAGATCTTTCTGGTGACCTTATAAACACAACAAAACTTGCTATTCATATATCACCTAGCCGAGTCAATATTTATTTTCTTGCTTTATGCATGCTTTGCAGGAGTGACCTTAATCATAAAAGCAAGGCACTAAAAAGCATGGTTTGGTCCAAAACTTGTTTTGGCAGGCACTACGCAGATTTCCCTGAGTACCTCTGCCAACATAATCTCAAGCCAAACTTGCAATAGTCTGACCTAAAAGGACAAGAGCCCTGTCATGAAGGAGACTACAAACATTTCCCCCCAGGAGCATGCTGCGTGCACAGCCCCTTTCCATGTTTGCAAGGGGGAGGGGAAGGGATTTTCCATGTCTGAATGTGTTTTCCATATATATTTGCCAACAGTTGCTAGATTCTCCCCAGAGCCTACTTTGATCACCGGGATAACTGCTCTACTGTAGACTGTATTTTCTTTATGAACATGGAGACTTCAGAATAGAAACCCGGATCTTGATTTCTGAGTTATTCTGGGCACGCCAACAAAATAAATGAACCCTGGTTTTATTTCAGTGTCGCTGAGAACAGATCTAACCCCTCCAGTCTGCAGCATCTCCTGGGGTTTAGGAGTTGAAATGGAAGGCGAGTATAAGAAGAGAACAGGCAAAACCACGGTGGATTTGTTTTTTCATATTAAAAAAAATCAGATATTTCACACATATCAATTGCTTGTATCTAATAACATCATCTAATCTTGTGCAAGCACAGAAAATATACATAGTGCTGGAAGAGAGAAATAAATTAGGGTAAGACAGTGAAACCCCTCTCTCATTATGCTCCATGAAATTATCCCTGATGAAAATACGCTCTTAAAAACCCCACAGACTAGAAGTAGCCACATGCCCCTTGACTCTGCCTCACCCAGGAGAGATTCCCTTGACATAAGCTGCCAAACTACCAACCCAATCCTTCTTATTTCTTCCTTTGTCACCGTAAGGATAAGTCTAAAAGCTTTTTGGTGCGTTTCCTCTCAGTTAAACTCAAATTAGTCCCCCTCTGCTGGGCTCCTACTGGGATGCCTTGGTCTATCCCAGAGCCCTTGCTGAGAAAAGCTCTTTTCAGCCCAACAAATCACCTCGGTACCTGCTACTCTGACAAGGCCAACGCCATTATTTATTACATAATAAGCCCTCACTGTTGAGGGTCAATTATTCCATTGACTGGGCATTACAATAATTCTTGGTAATTAAAAGAGGTACTTAATGTGAATCTGGACGCATATTGAAAGAAACATTAGTCCTTTTGTTATCTTGGCAAGCCCTTGTTACAGCCCAGCCCAAGCAATTAGCATCTTCTGGCAATCCCTGTCAGCTGGGGTTTGGAAAGCCTAAGAAGAGGGTCACTCAGATGCTAATTTAGATAGAATTGTGACAGCAGAGTTTGGAAGGAGCTGCTCCAGAGGCGCCATCAGGGTTTAATAAAGCAAACAGCTTGGGTCCCAGTGACCCCGCAGGGGTAATTAAAAGACTACTCTATGCTGCTGTGCCAAATGGGAGAGTGGCATCATGAAGCCCGACCACAAAAACCATTTTTAAAAGACATATAATCACCCATTTAATCTGCTCATTAAACAAGTCTCTCATGCGGACTTAACAAGAATTAGCACTTTCTAAAAGGCAAAAATTGACAGAAAGCAGACGGTTCAAATGATTCTAAAGGTCACGATTCCTAAAGGTTTTCCCATTATTATTATTATTATAAGCTCATTTAATACTCATGTATAATATTTGGGGATAGTGGTGTTTAAGACTATCTTTTTAAAGCTGCCTTTACACAGGCAAAGTAGGAACAACCACTTCTCAAAGATAACATGGGGTACTGACATCAGCTTTAACAACAGGATGAACCCCAGTCCTACAAACTGTGTGTGAAGAACCACCCACTCAACACACACCACATTCTGGAGGAGTACCACTGGCACTGACACTCCTAGCAAGAGAGGTCTTGCACACAACCCCAGGCTCAACCTCTAACACACAAGTAATATTATGTACCTTATTACGTCCACCTCTTAGTGTTCCCCAAGGCTGTTAAGAGTTCAAAACAGCACTATTGACAGAGAAGCAAATCACCTCCCACTGATTCAGGAAAAAAAAAAAAAAAAAGAAAGTTCTTCCTCTTTCAGTCTGGAAAACCAAAACTAAAGTTACAGAGGTTGTAGGGCACAGGGTGAAGAGTAAGAAAAACATACTTTGGCTTGACAGTAACCTAACGTATATCACAGGCAAGCCATTTACCTCCATGTAGAACACCAGGTTTTTACTTCTCAAAAGCTATCCTGCTTTGGATTGAGGTAACTCTACAACAGCAAAGGAATAGGAAAACAACAGGGGAAAAGACACAGGGTAATTCCAGCTGATATTTTTCAGTTTTAATACGTTACTGACAAAAAAACATTTCTGTACAATGTCTGGGAGAAGATGCAGCTGGTAAGTCATCCCAAAGGTTAAATAATTATATTTTTCCTTGGATATTTCACATTCTGCATTTAAATACAGCCTCCCAAACACCAGTCCCCTTTTCAACCTCCTACTAATGAGAGAATTAAACATCATGGAGGCCAACTTCGCCCCAGAAAAAAAAAAAAATCATTAGCATGCTCAGCCTAGCTCCTAAGATTTATCAGACACTCATAAGGCTCAGTACTAGATCTGAGCTCATCATCAACAAGCTGGTTTTCTACTGAAGGCTGTTAATTAAAGACTCTAGAGATGGTGCCAGCATACTTCACATCTCTAGATGTAACTGATCTTCCGCAAGGCAGAGTGTTGAGCCGGAATGACAACCTCAATTCCACACAAGTTAACAACAGTAGGATCTACTTGTCACGTCCACCTTATCTGGAAATGAAAGGCCAAAGCCAGTTTGAAGCCCTACATGCAGGTCATGTACCAGATCAATGTTTCTCATTCTGTGGTCCCTGGACATGGGTGAAGCCATAAGCCAAGTGCGTAACTTCTTTCACCTCTCGCTTAGCACATCACAAACAAGATCCTTGTTGTAGAGACAGACACTAACTTACAACTTTCACAGTGGTGACTACAGAACAGAGACTGACAAACCACGCAAGGGCACAGCCAGAGCTGTTCATTCTCAGAGAGGTGACTTAGTTGGACCACACAGTCGCAAACATGAATTGCTCCCAATTGTCAAGATCACCAACAAGCCGCAGTCACATGTCTGGCCACCGTCACTGCCCTGACAACACCTAAGTGCACTTATCCTTCTTCATTCCTCAGCCCTAAAACATGACAAAGCAAGGGGAAAACTAAAAATAGTAATACATACAGAACATCGTCCTCAGCATCATAAAGTGTCAGAGAACCTCTACATCATCAATCAATAGAGCTATGGCCTAAAAACTTCTCCAGTTCTGCTTAAGACAGGTGACAGGAGAGGCAATATCTTACTTTAAGAACATTATCTTTGTATAGAAGTATGTGTGCCCCGAGACAACATATTTTTGGGCACTTGCAAATAAATCAAAAACTATTGGTTTTCAAGGAAAAAATTAAAATATTACTTTAGACTCAAATTCTTTTTTCTTAACTCAATATGGGGAAGAAGTGAGTGAGGAAGATGACGATGCAAGAAGAATGAGAGAACATATGGAACAGCACGAGAGAAAGAGGGAGAAGGAAATAAATCAAAACATTTATAACCCTAGACTGCCTCACAGGGGGGCAGGGGAAAAAAATTAGACCATTTGTCTACTGCGTGTTTGCTTATTATCTCTTGGGAGAACTTCAGATATAATAGTTGACACCATTATATGTATGTGCAGTTAACCTTAACATATACTATTTCTTTGTACCTTTGCTGTCTTACATGTGCACAAGTGCCTTCCTGGACTGATAAACCATGTCCAGCTTCCCTTAGTACTGTATAGAGAGTAATCCCAACATAAAATGATTATAACTCCCTGCATTGAAGAGCACTTCAGTACTGACATTTGGAAATAGCTCTGCCTAGCTCCAATAACCAGACTACACACCCCCTCTGTACTCCCTACCATCAAGTATATTCCCTAACACACTTGAGAAAGTAATTCAATAGCTGAGCTAGCTACAAATACACTTTCGGGTCTATATAAACTGCAAAAACAATGTGTGCTTTCTCTTGGGAGAGCTACACTACCATTTGGTCAGACGGCAACACATTTTGGACTCACTTCTAAAGTAGCTGCATGCATCATGAAGATTTATGGTTGGAAAGGGATCGTGACAGGGGCGCAACACTGGAAAACACTGGAAATCCATCCATAGATGAACCATCATGGACAAAATCACAGATGAAGTTTTCTGACCAGTTCTGCTGTGCAGGGAGACGAGAAAATCCAAACCACCACTACATTTTTTTCTTGAAATTAATCATGTCACAACGAACGTGTTGCTTTGCTGCAATATATAATACCAATGGTAGTGTTTACCTCTGCTTCTCCACCAGCATGTGTGACAGTCATTCCAGACATTCCTGCTGCAGCTTTTTGTTTTCATGGGGAATGTTCAGAAGGCTTTTGTGTTAGTCATAAAAAAAAATTTTAAATCCTATTTTAAAAAGTCCCCCGCAACAGCCATACAAGAGCTTCTGAAAGAATAAATACAGACGGATAACAAAGAGTAAGAAGTTGCAGGAAAAAGCACTAGCAGGCACCGGTCAAATTTTTCTGATAAATCTTAAGGCTGAGGCTGTCCTTTGATTCTTTGGAGTTTTATTATTTAAACTCTGTAGTTGTTTCTACCCTGCCCCCAAAGTTATTTAAAATAATGATGAAAAGACAACATTCCACTATTTCTATTTGTGGTAATAAACATGTAAACTACTAATATGAGCAAAAGCTGACTTATTAAACACATACTTCAGGAAAGCAGCATTAGTTACGCTGAGAGCTCTCAAATGGAATTGAGAGATTGAAGACAATTTAGGAAGAAAAGCATACAGGTCAATTTATCCTCAACAATGAATATTCATTTATTTCTGGTCACTGGGTAAATCTGCTTTTCTAATTCCTTTATTTAACTGTCAGAGGTTATAAAGATATTAAACCAAGATCTTCATATTATTAGGCACACAGTTAAAACACACAACAATTGCAACAGGGGTGTGACTAGTTTAAAAACCTACTCTCTCAGTGTTTGTTTCTCTCTGGTTAAACAGCAGTGTCAGCTGGAATTTGAAATGTTTTCTTTATTTAGATCTTGTAGGCTGAACAATAAGCCTTGACAGCTCCGTCTCAGCCCTCCCGAGGCCTGTACCAAATGAAGCCTAAACTCACCATTCAGCAACTGCACCGGCCATGGGATGTCTGGAATTTGTTGTGTGCACTCATCCTTAAAATGGAACAGCTGTCGTGAAAGGCTGTTACAGGACACCTAAAGGGGCAAAAGGCTCCAGTGACACCCTTATCTACAACCTGATATGAACAGCATTTGCTGCTACCCTGCTCCCATCTCTAGGTGTAAAGTTACACGCTAGAAGGGTCCAGAGTACTCCGCTCAGTAAAGTGGAAATCTGTATGGCCTCTGTTCCTTTTCATGCCATTAACTGTGCACAGGATTAAATCACCTAGAAAATGTACTTATTTAGTGTAACACATCTGTACGCCCATTTCAAAACCAGGCATTTTCAAAAGCTACGTTTCCACCTCCCCCTGACCTCAAGCTTTAGCAAAAGCAGTGAGACAGTCTTTGGGCCACGCCATGCTTCCCTTCCTCTCTGACGGACTACAGAGCCTATAGGCCCGTAGACTAATTTCACGAGGGGCTCAACTAGGATTCTGCCATTAAGGATCAGAAAGCAATAGCAATACAGCACAAATAGCTCTCAGGGGAAATATATCTTATTACTGCCAGAAAGAATATTTTTGTAAAAGAAGCATTTGTGTAATTCTTATTAGCGAAATAAAAGAGTGGAAATAACCAGAAGCATAAAGACCCAAGGGCCTGAGCTCCCAGAGTCAATGGCAGATTTCCCACTGATTTCACTGGATACACAATCAAGACCAAATGTGGAATACGAGGAAACGATAGAGGAAAGGCTCTTATTCACAAATGCATTCTGCATCTGCAAAGTTTGTACCTGCAATTGAGTTCTGTTCATAAATCAGACTAGTGTCTATCCACCATACAACTGTGGTAAGTTCCCGTTCTGCTTGGAAAAACTATAAAAACTACTTCTACTTAAAAAAAAAGAGAAAGACAGCTTCATTTTTACAGATGCACAGCACTGAGAAAAGTCCAGTGTCATCAGAAGCTGCACTTTTCCATGAAGATGCCCCTGAGACCTGCCAGGCTCTGCAACCAACCTCCTCCTTCCGCCAAAGGCAGCTACTATTTCTTGCTCAAGTTTCCGTGATACATCAAATCCTCTCTCTAAATTCTGTATTGCAGAGATTAAAGGAGTGTGTAACCAGACAGGAAATGCTTGCTTCTAAACCCTTACAGCAACGTTTATGTGGGTATACAACCGCAACACATCACCAGCCCCACTTCAGGTAAAGCTCAATACCAACTTGTAGATGCTTCTTGTAACCGAACCATGACTTGTTATTTGTCTGGGTAAACAAAATACCATTCTCTACCTCTCACACCGACCTTTGGGATTTTGGTTGATCAAATTTCCTTCCACTACTCTTCCTAGGAGCTACGATTCCGAGCAGCACACAACCCCACCATCTACCCATGTTCTGGCCAGCGTTTACCTCCCGAGACATGCTCTCCAGTGGGACGCTAAGGATTAGCAGCCCTACTTTCCTAAGCTCACAAATAACCTACTCTTTCAGATGGAGCAAGAAAACGGGATCCCAGAACAATAATAGGTAAGAACGAAGAAGAAAGGATTAGCAAGGGAAGATGAGAGTAATAGACTAACATGTAGTGAAACATGGCCAAGCAGGCATAACAGTAGTATCTCCTGCAACAGGGTTGAGGATGAAGTGATGCTAATTTGAAAGCATCAAAACACATATAGGTGCAGGCCACAGACTCAACTCCTGCTCCAGAACTATCTTGGACTAGGCTCCTTCTTACAGGTTTGTCCAACTGTGTATTCGCTTCATGATGCAGCTCTTGTTCCTCGATTCTTGTGATGCCATCTGAGCTTCCAATTCTTTAGGGACAAGTGTTGTAGTTGGAAATCATTCTAAAAATGGTAACAAGTGAAGAGTAGCTCTTTGAATGTTCCTGTTTGTCCCACAACACACCTGAGTGCGAATCATCTCTTTTAGTCTCTACTGTTGAGCTCTGATTGTCTTTGGGTATTTCTTCTGCTTTCATTGCTGCCCTAAGCTCTCTTCCAGATTTCAGTCACCCTATCAACGTTGAAGAAACATCCATTGGTATCCAGACACCTCACCCTCTCATTTTTAGAGCTCTCCTGAAGTTGTTTCCATGGTTTGGAACTTCTAAGTCAAAGAGTCAAAACAGTGGAGAGAACAAACAAATACCCTCGCAAACCACACCCACCCACCCCCCAAAAATCGGACTGCCTAGAGCCCTAGCCCCTTGTTAGCAAAAACAGATGACTTAGCCTCAGCTGTTCCTTCAGCCCTACCACACCGAAATCCTTACTGAAACAAAGCCCTGGAGACAAACCCTGTGAGGTTACTACTCTGTAACTGGAGTTTTTTCAGTTTCGTTGGTGTAATCTGACTAAAATCCGTCCTGTGGAACCCCACAGCCTCGTCCTTTTCTGTGATCCAGCAATGCACTGTACAATCACGACACTCTTCTTTGGGTCTGTACTGCATTTTCCTCTCTCATTCTTAGTATTAATCCCCCCTCTTACTTTCTCCTGAACAGCTATACTGGGCTTATATTTGCAGCTACACAGTTGTAAGGTAAACCTCAATTTCACATCTGATCAGTGAACTTCATGACTGCTCTGTTTAACACACACTGTTTTTTGTGGTTGCCACTAGACTCATTGTTTTACATCTGTTTGCATTAAAGTGCTTTTTCCACTGAATGACTCAGACACTTCAAAGATCCCAAACCCCTCTGAACTGAGTTGCATAAATTCTGAAGTTTGCTATTCCTTTCCTCTAACTTCAGTATCATCAGCTAACACTTAATATGATCCTACATCTGATACTCTCATTCAAATTATTTATATACGTATTATTAAAAAGATCAGTCCCCTGGACCACTGGTAACCTATTTGCAGCTAGAGAAATTACTTGCACACACGGTGTGCAACCTGTTCTGAGACGTTTTTCAAGCCAACAGATCATTTTTGCTGCTGAGACCATGACTGTGGTTTAACCAGTAAGCTCCATTATAAGCCTTATCATTTGTTAAAGTGTCATTAATTCACACAGTTTCAATTTTCACAGTATTATTTTCTTCATAACTCGAAAAACCAGAACATTATCATGACACACCTGGGAAGCCAGAATTCAGAGTACAGAGTATGTGCTTATTTCTCAAGATTCCTGACTTGCTGTTTAAACCATTTTTTCTCATGCCAAACAAAATCAAAAAACCAAATAAGCTATTCAAGGGAGTTTGAAGCACACAAACATGAAGTCTTAAATTCAGTTCTCCATCCCTCTTTGCTCCATTTGTCTGGAGTTAGGGTCTTACTCATTTTTCCTTTAAAGTCATCAGCATTTCTGTATCTGACAGCTGGCAAGTAGGAAGGGAAATGGTTTTAAAGATCAAATTAAGCAAACCTGATTGAATAATTCAGATTTGCCAGGGGACTCAATTATTTCTATTAGAAACTCTTATTTTTCACAGGAATAAGAAGTTATTTTCTTTGGCATCCCAATAATTATTTCTTTTACTTCTGGAAATGTTGAAGTAGTTGTTTCCTGAGGTTTTACCTGTTAACTCTTTGCTGTTTTTCCTGAGGTTTTACCTGTTAACTCCAGCCAGAAACAATGACGAATGCGCCAAGAACACGCACATAGTAAACAGGAGGTGTTTTCCTCTTTGCTATGAGAAGCACAATATAAATAGATTTGCAAACTAAACCCACTACGGTATTTAAATAAAACTGTCAAAAATTTGGATGGGTTCTCCTACAAAAGAGATTTCTCCCACTTACTGTAAGTGGAACTAGATGATCTTTAAGGTCCATTCCAACCCTAACCATTCTATGATTCTAAGTGCATTTATGGGATACAGTCAGCCCTGCCGCAAAAGGCCTACACAACCGTATGCAACATCACTATGACAACAAGCTGGATGTCACCACTGTCCCTACATCTCTCTGGAGCAGAGTATCAATGTTAACAGCGACATCAATAAACCAAGGTGAGGCAGCATCATGCCTAACCCCACATATCCCAGGGTCATAGAGCAGAACCACCCCCAGATGATGGGTTCAATCATCCACCCCTACCAAACTGCTCAGCCCTGCACAAAAGGCTGAAACTCCTTGATGCTAGGCAACCTGCAGGATCAAATCATAGAATCATAGAATTGTTTGGGTTGGAAGGGACCTCAAAGACTACCTAGTTCCAACCCCCAAATCCATCAGGCACTGGGACTATGCTGCCTTTTTCAGCTCTGACTCTAAATACAGTAGCCCAGGAAAAGACAGAGAAGTGCCCTATCGTTGACAACCAGGGCCTTGTGCTGATGGGGGACATGCAATCAGAGAGGATGCCAATTGAACGGCCTTGCGAATAACTGAAGGCTTGTTACAAACCACAGTTGACACCACACAAGGTGCAAGCTACTTGGAAAAGGACTCCCTATGTTAAAAGTTCACTATAAACAAACCATACCACACTTGAGGGTTTATTTTTTTTTTTTTTAACCTAGGAAATGAACTAACAAATAACCCCCAAACACAAAACAGAAATGCACCACCAAAAAAAGATTTTATTTAAAGCCACCCCGGAGGGAAGGTTCAGGACACTTTCTGTGCAAAAGTGTGCTTGCAGTGAGAAAAAGACTTGGCTACCACCTGCTTTCCTCACCCCACCTCTGATCCTGTGCAATTCTCCTCCTCTTCCAGGGCAAGATGTCAGCTAGATGGTATGGAATCTCTAGGAAGTCACATACAGAGCTGAAAGGGTTACTGTAGGTCTGTGTCCTTTCACAAAAAGCTATTTAAATCCATTAATTCTCAGTTCTTTGCATTTACACAGAGGATTCTTTTTTAAAAAAAGAATCTTTAATTATAACTTGCCTGCAGAAGCATCAGTCAGAAATAAAGCCCTGAGAGTTAATTTTTGAAGCAGAAACATTATCACTTTTAAAGTACATTTGAAAGTATTCCCAGATTTTCCACAGAATGATAAAACTAAGCATATGATGTTTTTTCCAAGATGTTCAAAATTTAACATAGACTATCTTAGTTAAATATAGCTCAAAAAAGACAGCTGCAGCTAGAGCAAAGCCTCTTGAAGAAACAGTGCCATTAAATCGCTAGACCTAACAACTGCCAATGAAAACCTTGCATGAAAACTCAAATGGCAATGTAGGATTCAAGATCAAGACAAATACCAGCTTTCAACAAAAAGACACACTGCTCAGTACAGACTGGTGCACAAGGCATTCTCCTCAAGCAAACTGATCTTGTTGCTACTGGAGTAAGATCCTGCTTACTGTGATTGTAGAAGTGCTCCAGATATCTGGTTGCAAGTATTGTACGCTCCTCCGTACTGTGCTGCTGTTAAAACTATTGAGAAAGAAGTTATTCCCCAACTTGGGGCACTACCAGCAGATTCAATAACTAAATTCCATTACACCACTCTTACCCTGCTCCTCCTCTTGAGGAGCAACTGGACTAAGTTAAACATGTGGAAAGGAAAAGTACAATTACATCAAACTGAAAATACAGTATCACTCTTAAAGCCACCCTGTGACTTGCAAGAGCACTGGCTGTATCTAAGCTGTACAGGAAAAACAGGCTCAGCATTTCATGTAGGTTTGTTAAATCTGATGACCCGTGAGTTCTCCTTCTGCACCACACGCTACTGATTATCTTTAAGTTTCTCCTCTAGATCATGCCAGAACTCACAGTTTTCATGCATCTCCCAGGAATCTGGGCTGCAATGCATTCAGCCCAACCCGGAGTCCACGCAATAGTGAGAGCTCATGTTCACGCAGGGACTGTCCCTCTTTGGAGGGCTGTTACTTTGGTCTGATCTTTCCACCAACACATTTACCTGTAAACAACATCAAGGTTGAGAGGAGAACCAGGACACAAGAGGCCAAGAATCCCTCAAGGTACATATACTCAACACACCTGTGCTTCTAAACCTGTCAAACGTATCATTAAAAGGATCCGGGATGTGGAAAAGTCAGGTATTTATCTCCTTCACAAAGCCTGGTCTCCAAAGATGATGAAAACAGTAACAAGAAGGCATGCTGAGGTCAGCAGCATATCCTAGCAGGGGATGACACATGATGCATTTTCAGGGATGCAGTGCTGTTCTTCTGGCAGACCCTTTACCATACATCATACTGTCCTGGTATAACAAAGCGACTCTTAACTACCCTGTCACCATAGCTCCAAATCAAGAGCAGAATTTTGTACTAAACAAGTAACAAAAGTGTCTTTTTAGCCTCTGTGTTAAGAATAAGGACTAGGTCATGTCTTGATCTCTCTGACTCCTCATGAATTTTGGAACATATTGGCTAAATTCAAAGAAGTTTGGCAGAAAATCCTGTCTCTGTGGTAGTTGCAGTTTGCTCAGATTTCACTGAACTAAGAAAGTGGACAGAGAAGTTCCAAGAGCCCCACGAGGTGCCCAGAGAAGGAAAAAGCTGCAGGGTAGATTGATGTGTTGGACAAATAACCCACAGAAGAGTGACTCGGGTACAAACCAGGGGTTTGACCACAACTGAAGTTACACTGCAGCAGGTGGCTGGCTCTCATTTGCGCTCTGCTAAAGCTCCTGCTGAACCAAAGTAATAGCTCCAGTAACCTTTGTATGCGAAGTCTACTGCCTTTTCACCTTTGGCCAACAGCTAGGCTGTGCTAGGTGTTTTCTCCTCCTGCTCTGACTTGGGGCCTTTATAAAACCAGTGCTGCTGCGAGTTTCTGCCCATCTCTGCAACATGATTTGTGCTTAGGGAAAGGCTTCTTGAACCCTCTCCGTTCCACTATCTGCTCATAAGATGAGGTGTAATATTGTCCGTGGTAAATTCAAGAAAAAAAGATTACAAATCTTGTTTAAAATACAGGAAGAGGAGTCCCATTCCATAAATTAATTGCATCGGGACATGGCTATTTCAAAACACTTGATACATATTGTGTAATACAACATAAATCCTGGGTACCACAGTTTCCTCTGACTCCCAAAATACCCATTTGAAAATAAAATGTTTGTAGTGAAGATTGTTTTAAGAACATTTAAGAATTGGCAACATGGCGAGAACATGCATTAGCCTTTTTTTCCTGCAAATAAAAGGTCAGATCTTGCCGCGGTTTGAGTTCGCAACAGCTGACACTCAAAGGTGCATCTTTCTGAATTAAAACTGGCCTTGATTCAACATCACTTCAGTTACAGTCAGACTTCCAACTGTCTTGTGCAAATTTACACTGAGGATCTGATCCTGAAAACCAAGGAAACACACCTAACCAGCCAGAGAAGCTGTCACAGACTGAGAAATGCGCCATAATATTTCGGGTCAAGACAGAACCATAATGACTAAGCGAAAGAGGAGCTTACCTGATGCCTGCATATACCGAAATTGCAACACAGTTTCGGGGCATAGACAAAAGTAGAAATCCACATTCATGGCTGGATTTTTTAATAAAATGTGTTTCAATTGGAAAGATCTATGGTGGTAAGAAATAAAGAAATCAGTAGACATTTCTGGACTACTCACAAAGACTAATTTCCCCTGAACACCACAGGAATAAAGCATTAGAAGTCTGCTTTGATGCTTCCCTTTCCAATAAAGTTTTAGTGCAGCATTTGGCAAAGACAAGCTTGCACAGAACAGCACAGGAAGTTATCGTATATAGGTGGCCACGCACAACCACCACAGTTTGGTCAGCGAGGCAGGGGCCACCAAACGTTCAACTGTTCTTGAAAGGTAGAAGCGGTAGTTTGTCTATGACGTGTTGTGCACAATGTATTCTTGTCTTCTTATGAAGTTTTTCTTCATGTAAAATGAAGCCCCAGAAAGGTTAGGTAGGACTAGGATGGACTTATTCAGCTTCAAAAGCTATAAAGCTAAATAAGATACTTACCACATTGGTGGTGAGCAGTAAGAAATAAAAGGGTAGCAATACTGAACAATCAGTTATAAAATCATGTATTAGAGAGGTGAAAGTGGCTTCTATACTAACACACAGAGACACGAGCACTAATCTTAAACCATCGGACATGCTGGGTGAATGCAAAGCATTCTAACACCAGTGGGGCTTAACTAGGCTTACAGTATGGACTGTTTCTTCACCAGGCAGTATGGTAAAAACCATCATTTTTTCCTCTATCTCTATTTGTACAGGTTTTAGTCCACCATTAAGAGCTTAGTTGTCCCATATTAAATGGGTTACCTGTCCAAAGTAACCCCAAATAATAGAAAAGGTTCAGAGAGGTACATATACTCCACGTCTGTCACTAACAACTGTGAAGATAAGGATCCTTGCATGATGAACAGAGCAATTTCCTTCATGCTACAGTACATCAGGTGCAGATCTACTTCATTTACAAAGCAAAATGGGTATACTGCACATTTTGTCCTGTTCCTAAGGCCTCCTGAGCGAAGGTCAGCCTCATGTTGCTTGCAATAAATTGGCAAGAGTTGGAAAGACTAGAAACAGCGCACGAGAAACTTGAGGAGGAATTTGAAGTTTTGCAGGGCCTGATTAAGGGGCTAGAAAGAGAATTTTAGCAGCTCAAGCCTGGAAAGATAGGGGGTATGGTTTGGGAATTAGGGATATCAAAACAGAAGAGTTGGGAATAACCAAGGAAGGAGGTAATAAGCATAGAAAGAGCACAGCTTTTAGCAACAGACACAAGAGCATACACAACCGCTTGTTAACTTTAAGATGCATTTGCATGTCTGAGTTAAAACCCTGTTTTTACTCCCGCAATAATGCCCTGAATTCCCTTTTAAAATTAAGCCCTTCCATTCTACTATTTTAAAAAGAGTAGGTGTGGGACATTATTTAGAGTGGACAGGGGCAGCAAGGTACCAGACTGCATCCTTACTCCTGACCGATTGCACGTCAGCATGAGTGAAGTTTTGGCACACAGGATGCTGGCAGGGTTCAGCCCACACAGGTGGAGACCCATGGTGGCTCCAGACAGACAAGCAAGTTGCGTTTGTATCTGGTACTGGAAAGGGAAGGGCCAGAAACACTTCAGGAGCAGGCTGGCACCTCAGATGGAAGCAGGAATCATGGTCTTAGTGCAGAAGCGTATGGTGTGAGTGTCAGGGCCAATTTCATCGCTGGGAGCTGGAAGGTCCCTCAACTCACTGGCAGTTCCTGAGATAGACTCTTAGCGCCATGCTGCAATTCCAGGCTTCAGCATCAAGGAAACAATCTGTATTGACTCTTCTTGAAAAAATAATATTGATCCAGTCAGTGTTACAGTCTGATCTATCTCATACACCGGGGCAGTTTTACTAGAACTATTAGGGCATGCCTCATTATACAAACTTGTTCTTAAACGCTCTACTCTGCACTAGCGCTTTCCACGTAACACTGCTGCACGGAGATGTGGGCTGTGATCGCTATGGAAGTTCAGGAGAGGCCTGCAAGCTTGAATAATGGGCTGACCTCTGTCTCGTACTTCTTAGACCAGTTACTGTAATTCAAGTGTGATGGGAAAAGGCAACTTGTTCCCTGATTTTTTCTAAGCAAAGGAATGCAGGCTCTGAAAGATGCAGATAGTCACTGGGATGGACAGAGGGAAGATTAGGGGTGGGAGGACAGAGAGGAAAAAAAATAAAGGGTGGAGAAGTGATTTTCAAGAAGAAAGTGTAAACCCTTCAGGTGTTCATAGCCTCTCAGCTTACCCCAGTACAACTGGGAAAAGACCAACAACTGTATGAACATCGTATTCTGCATCTACCCCTATTGCACTGAGTTCACACGCTGTCAAAGGTGTCAGATGCCTGCTCGGTACAAGCCATGCAAAGGAAGATCCAGTGACTTGGTATTAGAGATTAGCTTCCAAAAAAAAAAAAAAGGCAGAAAAGTGCTTAGTCACAGCAGAAGTCTCTCCTCAAAGTTATTTACTGTCTTCTGGACTGGAAGCTTTTTCGTTATAAAATCCAGTATTCCCTCTCCCCTATCCTTTCTCTACTCCTGTTCATCCTGTGGTTTGTTACAGTTTGGAACTTTAGGGGCATTCCTAAGTGGTTACAGATGTGTAAGGATGCACACTACAGGCCACTTCATCACCAGGATGACATAACCCTGCATGCCAGCTTCAAAAGTAGCTCATTTAATACAGAACTTGAAGACACGATTGTCCCAGACTCCCTGTGTGCCTGTTGGGAGCGATGGGATTATAACAGCAGCTGGCAGTGCTCTGTTCCAAGAAAGCTCACAGCATTATTCAGTCTTGAGTTCCCTCTTCCTCTGTGGAGCCATTTGATCCTTAATCTCTTCTATGGACTCTTAACCCTTTTGATGTACTTCTCCCATTGACAAAGTGTTACACACACATCTTTATACCAAAACAGGGGTGAAGACTATTAGTAAGATGTCACAGTTGCACATCTATTTTGAACACTACTTCTACGTACTAGTCAACCATGCATTTGCATGAAGAACTGTTCAGCATGTATTTTACGAAATTAAGAACACAGAAATCACACTTCAATATCCACTGCGCTGCTTTTCCTCAATCAGAACGTGTAACTGGAAAGGTTACAGGTAACTGGAAGGTATTGCAGGGTACTGGTGACCATGGACTAATAATACAACTAACTCCCTGTATCTCAGTAGTAAATTCCCCGCATCACAGTAGTATCTGCCACATGCTTTCCACACAAACCAGACCAACACTACTGTTTAAAAAGACCCAAAATGGGCAGTTGTGAGGAGACTTCTGCTCTGTCCATTACTCTGTCACTATTCTGCTGGAACACTTTGCTCAAGACCTACTTCCATTTCTCTCAGCAGTGTCTTGTGTAATTAAAAGATAACTACAACTTCCTGTGTATGATCAGGTTGCTTTCCCATATGAACCGAGGTGACAAGACACTAACATGACAGCTTCGGACAAAGGGCGGCTTCTACAAGGAAGACGCTACCAGCATTGTCAAAAAACCAGACAAAAAAAAAAAGCCAGTGGCTTGATAATTAGTCAAGAAGGCGCCAGTCTGTGATAAGGAGAGGATGTAACTGGACTGAAGATGCTCCTGGTTGAAGAGAAGTGAAAGCACACAAAGGGTTAATGCCATCACAGTAACTAAAGAAACAAGAGGAAAAAAGGATGGGGGGTGGGGTATTTTATGAGACCAGTAGGAAAACCAGTGATTTGCTAGATGTCAGCAGAAACCAATAGCTTATTGAATAAAAGGCAGCGAATGGATGCAAAATGATGTCTGTTTTTTGCAGGGCAGGACCGCTGGAATAAGTAGAAGAGAAAATGCTGCTAATGGCAGAAAAGAAGATCGAGTGACTACAGCAGATCTTTATTTCTCCTTCTGTGCTGATTTTAGTCAGGAAATAGTTAACTTTCTTCACAGTGGCTTGTATGAAGCTATGATTCCAGATTTACCCTGAGAATTGTACTGATAACATGTGGTTTTAGTTGGTGCTGGAGAGTGCTTACACCAAATTCAAGGTCTTTCCCAGCTTCTGATATTACTCTTGTGTTCCCAACTTCCTTGGTACAAGCAGTGTGGGGGGACACACAGTTCAGACAGCTGACCCAAACTGACTGACGGAGGATTTCATTCCATAGCACATCACGGTCAGTACATAAGCAGGGAGTGGGCTCAGGGACCATAACTCTTCTGCTGGCTCCTTAACTCCTTTGCTAACTCCTGTGTTAGCTACTTTGCTAACTCCTTTGCTGGCTCGTTTACGAGCGAGTTGGTGGGTCTGTCAGCTTTCCCAGTAATGCTATTGCTCATGGGGCTCACTGACTCTGCTGCGATTGCTCTCGGGCTCTGGCTGACTCTCCCTGATCAGGACCTGGCTGTGTATTGGTTGGCAAGTGGTGAGCAATTGTATCATGTGTTTTATTTTCCATTACTTTGATTACTTATTAGCATTTTTATATATTCATTTGTATATATTATTCATTAATATTCAATTATTAAATAGTTCTTAATTTTATGAGCTTGTCTTTTTCCTCCGATTTTCCCCCTGCGCTGGTATTTGTGTTATTTTGCTGGCCAAAGTTAAACCACACCTTCCCTTAAACATCTTGCATTAAGTGGAAGGGAATACATAGAAATCAACACTGACAAATGGGTAGACAACAGATGGATGGGAAAATAACTGGGAATTGGAGTATTTCAAGTAGTTCAAGGCTGGAAAATGGCACAGCCAGAGAAAAATGTGACCCTGAACTAGCACTGGTGAAGTTCCTCTACAGGAAGAGTATTATACAGCTGAAGTACAGTATTTTGGTAGACACTAAAATGTTTCATACCTATTTCTTAAATAGCAATGTTATTCATCACGAGGGTTTCTTTTTACCCATCTGATCATTGGTATATAACCCTTAGTAATTCTCCCCGCCTCACTCTTGTCTATTTACTCGGTTCCCATCATCAGGAAATCCAATAAATCTTTATTGAGTTACTTACATGTGAGCATCTCTCTTCTCCAAGGAACACAACTTAATAATTTAGATGGCAGCTCTGTACTGCATCATTTCTTTGATTTTGGGGGATGATGCAGTGAGTTAGAAAGCTAATTTAGATGGGCTCAAAATTACCATGTTTCCATGATTAGCCTATGTTCTACTATTTAGTTTGGCATATTTGGTGAGTATGAATATTTACTGTGGTTTTTCTCCCCCTAAAAGATTTCAAGGAAAGTATCATCTTGCACACAGCACAGTGAGCAGCACTATCAAACATGACACGTACTCAAGTCATGAAAGAAACGACACAGCATTGCAAGCTATCGTTTGAAGGCAAACATGCCATTATAGTATCGGTCGTGTTGCAAAGCACACATATGATGGCAGAATTAATGTCACACTAAACACCACTCGAGTCTTCGAGGGCCACTGCTCAAGCCCACACCAAGATTCTAGAGGAAAGCTGACAGCCATTTGGGATCTTTTCACCATAAGATTCCAACAACAGAAGATTTACATTAGCACAGAGGGGTAAATCCCCAGCTTCCCAGTGAGAGGCAGAGAAAGGTCACAACCTATTAGTCTATAAAATCACAGCAATAATTACTTTACCATACTAACATTCGCTCCTCGCAGCCTTCCAGCCTCAGGCCCCAACAACAAAAGCATTCACCTTCCCTGGCAGATATGAAAACGATACTTAATGGAATTAATTTGATTATAAACAACCCTATCAAGGGTTTTGAACAGCATATCTGATAATACCACACGGTAGAAAGCATATATTGGTCCATGCGTAAGACCGAAATCGGGGAATCTCTTCCTTCTCCATTACTATGAACTTCAGCTTCCTCCTTTATGACCTTAGGACAGATTTCAAACCCATCACTGGCTCAAGGCTAAAAAAATCACTTAATTTGAGAGGCTGGCCAGTAGAGATGGGAAGGAAGACGTTCCACATTTAGAAATAAGTTGCACCTCTTTGGATGTCTGACATAAAAAATAATAATCCCCCAAACAGGCAGACCATAGGAGGCTGACTGGGCTTTGGAATGCTAAATCCTAACAGCAGAGCGCAGGTGTGGCAAGGACAGGCTGCTGTGATGGCCATGGCACAACAACGCACCCACATTTTAGACTATCAAACTGAGTTTTTCACCTTCAGACAGCACTAACTGGTTTTTATGCTTCATAGCCAAGTTCTGGCACAGACATTTAAAACTTTCCAAGCTGTTTAACAGATTACACAAACGGCCAGCAGTAGCTAAGCAGAGAGAAAGGGCTCTCACTCAGTAATGTATTCTACTGTGATAAATTCCCTTTCAGTGAGGCCATGACTCCTATCCTAGTTGAGTCCCTTTGGAAGAAAAAGGAAAAGGGAAGGAATATAAAGCAAAGAACTGGCTAAAATGACTCTTCAGGGCCTTCCCTGCAGTCTTGGCACTCAAAGCCGTACCTGTGCTCCAGTAAGCCTTTACCCATGGCAACGCTAATTAATTGAGGGTGCTTTGGAAAATGCCCTTCAATCCCCTGCCGTGACTGCTGGACTACTCACAGAATCTTTCCCCTCAAGTCCTTTCTGCTCTTTTGAAGCCCTACTGATTGCACTACCCAGTCTGGGGCAGGCGAGGAGCTTTCAGTGGCTGGGACCTTCCTTGAGGTGGTTAATCGAGCAGGAGGTCCAGGGACTGAGCTGGAAGCAGGACTGTGGCTGTTGGCCCCACAGAGCTCAGGGGCCCTGCAAGAACCCAGCTGAAAAGTAGTCCAACTTGAAGCTGAAAAAGCTGCTCCTCAGCTGTCTCTGAGCAGCCTGGAAGGAAACTGGAAAGGCATATGAGAAATAAACAGATAATCTTATCTACACAAAGATGCATGTGCATTAGTAGAAATGAGGTTTTGAAGCACTGCATGCCTCGGAGCATACACAAAAAGCAGGCAGCGTGGGCAGCAGCCATTGTGGAGTGAATGTGGCTGCACCCAAGTGCACCTACGCAGGGGTGTATGTCAGGGCACTGGCTGCACACATCTGGGCAGCAATGGGTAGAGAAGCATCAGCGATGGTGAGGGCGTGCTACGTGCACATAATAAATACTGCATGCCTCTCTGTATATCACCAGAGAAGCCCACGAGAGGCAGAAAAATCAAAACTGATTTTACTCCAGCCAAAGCTAACAGCAAGTAGAGACTTCCCAGGGACTCGCACACATGTGTTCAGACTCACTGTACTGAGACTGAGGAAAGAGCATTCCTTACGCTGCTCCTGACAGGAGTAAATGATTAAAATGCAAGTTTCCCAAGAACGGTAAAGCCAGCCAGAGGCTACTGACCCAGAGGCAGCTATTGAAAGACAGCAGGTGCGAGCAGATCTGGCTGCTCCTCTGTTGCTGAACCTCACATTACGTGATGTTTGAAGCTAGTAGTGTCGATGGTGAACTGGGCTGAAAGGAGCAAAAAATAACACTGGATGTAAACAACAGCTTAAGAAAAAGGGAGCATAAAATAACATACTAAATGTCCCAGCAGTTTGCCCTGAGTTTTGACCATCACTGCTTAGGCAGATGCTTCTCATACTAAAAGAAACATATTTATGACAAGCTTGTAATTAAACTACCTGAAAGAGCAGTAAACTTCTGCATGCTGTTGTTTTATGCCACTTGCAACAAAACTAATGCCAGTGTCATGCGGGAGTGGATCAATCCTTGCTTAATGGGCTGCCTTTTCCCAGTTCCCTGTTTTTATGACGTATGTTTCCAAACCTCTATCAGTGTTCCAAATTCAAAGGCACAAAGTCTGTTCATACATTCTCTCGCAGTACAGTAAGAAAAACTTAGGATGTGTTGGTCCATGTATTTAACACACCTCTGCTCCTGCAACTGAGACACAACTATTGAACAAAATAGCAGCTAGTACAGAATTGGAACAATTGATCTGCTTGTTTGTGAAACTCCTTGAGTGAATCCTGGTTTATCATCAGCCATACACAGGTGCCTGTGCTACATCCAACAGAAAAAGACAGTAGTAAAGTCAGAGTACACACATACTCTTCAGTGTCATTTAGGAAACCTACTCTGAAGTTTGAAAGTGCTATTGGCAAACTACGTTGAAACCTTTGTATGCACCTTTGTATGCACTGATTTATCTAACGTGCAAAGCAGAAGGTACTCCAAACCCCAATGAGCATCCCAATACTAAGCATTATTATTGCTGCTAGTGTCACATTCCTCCATTTGCAGACTTTGCTCTATGGTTTTGACCTTACTAGACCTCAGTTTCACACAGGCTCCCTTGCCAGCACGCTTTTAAGAAGTTTTCAGATATGCAAATATTTGAAGACAATGGAATTGAGATAAAAAGACCTAGGCTGAAGGTGGTTTTCATTAGAGAAAAAAAGAAATCTTGCTTTTTTTATATATCAGTTAAGTATCAGATTTCAAGTGTTTGGTAAAATATAATCAATTGTTACCTCAAATATTGTTATTAAAAAGCTGATGTGGCTGCCCTTAAAATTCAAACTGCTTTAGCGCTAAGTGACAATGTTATTTAAAATTCTGGATTAAAGTCAGCAAAACCAAAGATTCCTCTTTGGTCAGGGATTGTTCACCTTGTTCTTTTTTTTATACAACACTGATATATCAAGCTCTGATTTAATCAGTTTCAGAAAAATAGCAACTGCTACTACTAAAATAACCCAACAAAATCCACCCATCTGAGAATCCATCCGTCACTCATTAACTGATGCCGGCCCCCTCCCATTCTCAGCTCTGCATCACCCATTGAGATATCTGTCCCTCTGAATATTTGGGAAGCAGAGCTGGGGGCAAATTCTAGGACCATGTGAAGCGATGGGAATACTCTTACAAGCACTCGTGGGGATCCAGTGTCAGGAAAAGGACCAAAGAATAAACCCCTTCAGGACATGCCAGTTTACTGCATGCAGCCAGTATACCTGACGTTCTGTACTCCGCACAGTTACGTTACCTGTTGACAATTACTTGGGAAAACCCAGGCTCAGGTTACTCTGAAGACACTGAATGGTACCACTACACTTCTCGTGCTCCATTTTGAGGCTGGACATTTGGAATGTGAATAATGCCATTAACCCAGGAGAATTAGGTAAGCCCCATGGTTTTTCAATGACTTAGTTTTTGTCTGCACTGATTTTACCTCCAAATCTGCATGTCTGAAACTCCACACTCTTCAAGTCTGCTTAAAGTGATTACGTCTTTTCAGTAAATCTTGGATTGTTCTTTCTCCCAGCTGCAGAGCTGTCTGCCTGCAATTTCTCAAAAGAGTGCCAGAATTTCATGTCCATTGGCCCCTGCATTCCTGCCAAAGCCCTGCAGAAACGAGAGCTGCTGCAGCTGCCAGGGTTTATTTACACACATTCCTGCCTCAAATTGAATTAATGAGCATAATTTAACTCAGGCAATGTCCTCCGCAGCTCTTGTTTCTTTTTGCCCCTCTCGACATTTCTTTCTCTCACACAACCCCTCTTGTAGTCTTGCCTTACAGCAGTATCTCAAGTGATTCTGATGTACACAGTAATTGCAAACGCACTGTTTCTCCCATCTGAGCTGATAAACTTGCATATATCTGCTCACAGCCTACTTAACAGAAAGCCCAGGATGAGTATCGAGAAGGTTAACTTGAATTTATTTGCTCTGTTCAATCCAAGATTGTCAGTTTAGCAAGAGCTTCCACAGTTTAATCACTTACAGAAGACCCAGCCTTGGAAAGGGCTCTGATGCAACTGATGGGAGCAGCTGATGCTACAACTTACCTACAGTTGTTAATGTTGACACACTATATTTAGCAAATCTTTCCTACGCGGGTCCCCAGCCCATTTCTGTCCTCAGGACTCTGAAATTCGGCATCTGCAGCATAAGGGGTCCCACCATCAACAAGCCCTGCGGGCGCTGTACAGCCACATCACATGCAGGAAGCTCCTGTTATGCCACTAACAAGACTGATAGAGCGTTTTCCACGTGTTGTGTCAGAGAGAGCACAAAAATATTTCTCCAAATATTCACACCCATGCGACTAACAAAGCCTATTCTCCCCCTATTATCACCCTGTGCGGTGTGTATCCCTCACACGCTGTATTACATTACTCGAAAGCCTTAGAACAAAAGCCATGCGCTTCTACTAGAAGAGCGTGGGAGAAAAGGAACTAAACCTTTAGTGATAAATATATTTGCTAAATCACCACTTCACCAGCATCACGGACAAGAACATTTCAGCAGCACTTAAAACTCATAGGTCCACAGGAAAACAACAGATTGCTTGGCACACAGCAGTTGGGCTTTCTGGGAAGAGTAGTCTCTTGTGACATTCCCACACCACCTTATTCATCCAGTAAGGCTGATTCACAGAGAGGATTTTCCTTCCCCTAAACAAGATTAACAAGATCCTTAAGAATATTTCAACTAGAAATCAACATATTCCAGGACTTGTGGTTGAAACCACAACAAATTCTACAGACCTGAATTTGCAACCCCTGCAAACAGAAACTATTCAAGGAGTTCCCGTAACATCAGTAGGACTGAGACACAGCTACGTCCCACAATCACAGTACAGGCAGGCACTCGGATGGGAGGAGGTCAGAGAACCATCCCAGGACAAGTCTCTCCGGAAAAAACTTACTCTTGGTGGATGGATTTTGAGGCAGATGTCAATTTTCTTCCACATATCCAACATCAGAAGCCCATACATACAAAACCGCCAGACACCCCACTGCAGAAAAGAGCTTAAAGGGTGAAGGCAGCAAACAAGTGGGGGAGGGTGTGTGCATCTTTGAACATCCAAAATTGCAATTTTGAACTCTCAAGCAGAAGCCTGCTCTAGCTGCGACTGGTACAGAGCGGTTGTAAATTTTGGTAGCATTTGGACAGAACAGGAGTGGTATGTCCTGAATCCTCTGACTAATAGAGATACAAAACATTAACCACAGTGACAAGGCTGATCGTGTGCTGTCATTTGAATATTTATATCAGAAGGAGGAAAACCAGGGGCTTGGGGTTTCATGCCAAAAACAAAGGTCCATGAAAAGAAGTGATTGTCTTGGAAAAAAATGGGATGTGGGGGGGCAGCCTGGAAAGAAAGTAGTGAAGATGGTGGCTGCAGGAAGGGTCGTGGAAATGGCAGAAGATCCCAGCAAACAGGGACATATGTAGACATAAATGCCAGGGATGTCCAGGGACCTTGACCACTAACACTTGGGGGTGGTCGACCCTACCAGCAGTCGCACAGCAGGAACCGACGCAACTCCGCCCAGCTTTCCCAGGCCAGCAGTAACAGGCAGTCAAGGCCTAGGGAACAGAATGCCATGGCAGGAGCAAGCCGGTGACAATAATCAAGTAGGGTAAGCAGTGCTAATCTCTGGTTCTGAAATAAACACCAGTATCCAGATACACTACAGGTTGTCATTTACTTTGTCTTGATCATGTGACAGCCAGCACTAGGCTCAATTTGAGTACTTGCAGGCTACCCTCATTAAAAGCTGATGCAGACTATAAATGGCTTTAAAACAATTCTGCTTGCTTACACAGGAAAAAAAAAAAAAAAAAAAAAAGATGGAACACTTCTTTTTCTGACTATTAACAGCAAAAGACCAGAACACAGCTACTCTTCATAGTCGCAGTTCTAAATCTAGCCAGTGATTTCAACTGAAAGCCCCTGCCCAGTCCCTCTCTGGTTATTTCCAACTTCTCACTATAATTCCATGTTCCTCAGTAAAATTTTCTCCTTTACACAGAGCTGAAATCAAATTCACTTGTCACTTAATGTTTATTGTATCCTTGGAAAACATTTCTAATACTGTGGATGACTTTAATATATCTTTTGGTCTGTGGGGAGATGCCTACGGTTCAGGAGCTCAATTGCTCCTCACATATGTTCTGAATGAATAGTGGTGAGATCCATCAGCTCAGTGAGATCCTGCCTAAACCCAAATGACAACAGCACTTTCATAAGAACCTAAGTAAAACTATTTGACAAAGATGTATTTTTTTGTTCTTCCCTCCCTACCAGATACCAGCAACTCCACATGCTCACTTCTCCCTCCTCGATTTCTTAAAATGTCTATTCCTTTTTATATTGGCATGCAATTTTATAAAAGCACAATTAAAGTCAAACATATAACACTCTCAAAGAAATTCACCTTCGCTTCCTCTGACTTGTGTATCATTAGAGTGGAGAAATTTCACTGGAATTTGGAAAGGCCTTCCCTGAATGCAGCTTCTGTGGAACCAAAGGTTTAAGTGGTTACTTCTCATCCTTCTCTGAAATAGAAATAGCCTAAGAATGTCCCTTTTGGTACATCTCAAGTTCTCTCAGAACCCTATAACAAGAATATTTATTCCACAAGTGAAAACAAAATGCCAAACATCAGCCGTTCTACTGTACACACACGTACTATTGGATAAAATGCTGCAAGCAACAGCTTACGTAGACACAGGAAACACAGGACTAGTAAAAGAAATAACAAAATAAAGCCCTTCAGGTGTTTACTAAAACAGATACTTACTCCAAAATACTGCACAAAAGCAGTCCTTGCAGAGGTGATAGTAATTTTTTGTAAAGTCTAAAATTACACTCTGCTAACCACCTCCTCTTCTAGTCACTCCCCATTTCACACACTCACGCAATGGCAAACAATGAATTGAGTATGGTGTGGAAACTTTGAAACCCAATGTTTCTCCATTCTACTCTTTATATTCTTTGCCCTCACTCCAAGTAAGGATTCCATTCCCTCAGCATCTCTTTTGCTTAGTACTGGGTGCAGCTCATGGACTATTACAGGTGGAATCGATGGCTAGTAGGTGTTCATCCTCTTCCTTCCCAGAAACCTTGTGAAACATCAGAAATTATCCAAACATGTGATTTCAGTCTAAGTCAGTCCATTGCTTTAGAGAATGAAATGAAATTTGCATACATAACATTGTTCCGGTTAATTTCTTAGAGATGAATTGGCATCTCCCAGCTGCTGAACAGGGTAAGAAGTGGTAATGAGTACCACCTTCAGGGACATAAGAAATGTTGTTTGACACCATAAATTCAGGCTGATCTATTGAAAACAGCAACAAAAAAAGCCATTTTGGGTCAATTGTAACATTTATTCTACAGTTTAGCCACTGTACTGATCCGTTCCTTCTCCTCACCCATCATCCTCCAAAAAGCACTCCATGCTGTAGAGAAAGGATGCTTATACTTGCTCATCTTTTTTGTGTGTGTGACAACATGACTGTCCAAGCTTCCTCTGCACTGGCCCGCTGACTCTACAGGAAACACCCAATTGTATTCAGTCATACCTGTCCAGGGCTGCAAGATGTAGCCCTACAAGCTGTTTGGCAAGAGACAGCAGCTCTTAGCAGGGAAAGAAACTCGCTTCCCAGCATCAAGCTACTGGGATGTGTCATTGTTGGGTTTTGTGCTACAAAGACCAGCGGTGGCACATTTAATCACGAGTAGCTCCTTCACACTTTAGGCATGACATTACGGACAGCACCTGCATGATCCTCTTTGTTTCCTATCAATCCTACTGAACCACACACTACTCTAAAGAAAACACACACACTTCCAGAGAACTGTATCTGCTTAGCACCACTGTTTAACGCACACACTCTTTTCCACAGTCTCCTTCCTGTGCTTTCGGACAAGAGTACAGATATAGAAATAATCAGCTCAAGTCATGCACACACCTAAATGAGAAATTACACTCTACAAGCCAAATTGGTGCAGTTTGACTTCGAAAAACTTAGAGTATTCAGATTAAAAATGCTTTTTGTCAGCCACGTGCACCGATGGAGAATCAGCACAAGATACCATAGTTGCCGCCAGCTGTCAAGTTAGCAGGAAAGCCGTAGGGGACAGGCTGTGCTCCTTCCAGCCTCACTACTCCTGAAGTCTGTGTACCTATGTTTGCCTTAGAACAATATAAGAGAGATCATTTCCACTCCTCAGGGCTTTTTGGATCAAATTTTGACATAATACAATTGGGAAAAAAATGATCTCATGAAACGTATACTGTAGGGAGGAAAGGGAATAAAGGTATGTTTCAAATTGATCTGGAAATATTTTCCCATATGAAATAGTTATGCTTGTCTCTTATAAAAATGCAATCTAACCAGGGCAGGAAAGAAACAGTGGCATGGAGCACAAACTCAGCTGAACAAACAACAAAAGTCCCCCACAAACAAACCCCCTTTAAAATAAGTAAATTCAAATAAAAACATGACATGACCTTCTTGTCCCCAAGGAATGAAGGGAGAAAAACCACCCCAAATACCTGCTATCTGGGCTTTACTACATCCATCAGAAAACAAAGCACCTTAAAATGTGACCAAAGCAAGCCATAAACCCACTAATTCCAACCCACAGACAGTCCCCTCCTGCCCTCTAGAACAGATCCCATCTGCTGCTCCTCTTATTTTCTAGGGGAGTCACAGCTTCATAGCTATGAGCTTAAACACTCTTTTAAAAACCATCTTACATACACAATCATCCTACCACCTTTCTTCCTTTGTGTCCTAGGGATTACAGGAACAGCAGCATATTGATTGATCTCTCCTTTCATGTCCTCTCCTGCCCATCCTCATCATGCCAGACCATTTAGGCAACGAACTCCACACAGGAACAGGACATTGCTCCATGCCTTCGCACTGCCTGGAAAAGCGGCTGGTTCACACGTACGACAGCCGCGAACAAGAGTGACGAAGAGCGAATGTGTACAGAGGCAGACCCAAATCTCTTGGCCACGAAGCCCCTTGTGTTGCCCTCCAGCCCACCCTACCCATCCCCCATGAAGCACACAACCAACAATGTTGAGCTGCAAAAGATGCCAGAGAGGCTGAGCGCTTTGCAAGAGGCATAAACACCGCCTGGTTACTCTCCAATTATCTTATCTAACAGTATTTTCTATTATCGAGAGGCACACAAGCCCTCATACAGAGCTGTCTGGGTTTCCTCCTTACGTTTCTGATGCAGAACATATCAGAAACACTCTGATCCAGCACGGCAAGTCATACGTTCTTAGTTCGCCCTTGCTCATCAATGCGGCTCCAAACACAGGCCTTGTTTTTGCAGACACAAGTCTTCACGCACACTGCCTCTGGTACAATACAGTAGCTGCTTTTCTAAATTTAAAAGCCATCTGTTTCTAATTAAGAGAATACTAACTAGGATATCTTCCAAACATCTTTCCACAAGCATGCAACAAGGCCTTGCTCTTTTAAATAGATGAAAAAGTGATTTGGGAAAATTTTGAAGGACATGGAACAAGCCTGTACTCCAAATTGAAAAAAGATGTAATTTTAGAGGCTCAGTCCACTGCCATGGAACAATAATTCTATCCTGAGCAAAGGAGCTTGTTCCTGGACACCGCCATACCCCAATCCAAACCCAATAAATCTCAATAATCTGCCAATTACACAGAAGCGAAAGTGTCCTGGGTGTGCACTGTATTTCCATTTAAGCTACTGAGCAGCATTTAAACTTGTTAAGGCTACCTGATCTCCAAACAGACACTGGCCAGACAGGGTGGCTGGCAGCCAGGTTCCACTGCAACACTGAAGGAAAACCAGCTGACACCCTATGCACCATCTGTACAACCTGCAGGTCACCGTTTATCTCCACCCATTTGCCTGTTGTTGCCCCATCTAACACACCAGCCTGCTGGCCACACTTCTGCAGGGCAGGAATAAAGACTGAAGGGGAGGTGGGCACACAACAGCTTCAGAGAAGTCTAAAGACCAACTGACTTGCCTTGCTCTGCACTCCCAGCTCCCAAACCAGAACTGAGTTTTGACACTTACAGCTTAACCCTGTTTTCACATGGCTCTATACAGGAAATGCCAGCACAGTGCTGAGCACAGCCACATACACAGCCCTGTTTAAAGCCTTAATGAAATACTTCCTAACAGCAGTGTCCTGGGGGACAAGCTGGCCATTAGCCAGCACTGTGCCCTGTACCCAGGAAGGCCAGTGGTATCTTGGGGTGGGGGGGAGGCATGAAAAAGCGTGTGGCCAGCAGGTCAAGGGAGGTTATCCTCCCCCTCTACTCTGCCCTAGTGAGGCCAGATCTAGAATACTGTGTCCAGTTCTGGCCTCCTCATTTCAAGAAAGACAGGGAACTAATGGAGAGGGTCAGCAGAGGGTATGAAGATGGTCAGGGGAACAGAGCACCTCTTATGAGGAAAGGCTGGGAGAGCTGGGTCTGCTCAGCCTGGAGATGAGAAGACAGAGGGGATCGTACCACTGCTTACAAATGTCTAAAGGTCGGGTGTCAAGAGGATGGGGCCAGGCTCTTTTCAGAGGTGTCCAGTGACAAGACAAGGGCAATGTCCACAAATTGGAATGCAAGAAATTCCATCTCAACATGAGGGAAAAAAACTCTACTTTGAGGGTGCCAGAGCACTGGAACAGGCTGCCCAGACAGGCTGTGGAGTCTCCTCCTCTGGAGATGTTCAAACACCAGCTGAATGTGTTCCTGTCCAACCTGCTCTAGGTGATCCTGCTCTGGCAGGGGCATTGGACTAGATGATCTCCAGAGGTCCCTTCCAACCCCCAGAGTTCTTTGATTCTGTATGCAAAGGAAGTTTGGGATATCTTTAAGATATATTTGGTAACTCTGCAGTGAATTTGTCCTAAACAGGTGAAGTCGGATGTTTTGAGGGTTAGCTTCCAGAAAAGCAGCATGCTAATCTACTAGTTTAACATTCAGAAGTTAACAAAATATTTATTTTCATTTATCGCAATTTTTTCATCTTTTTGTTGTACGATACAGAACAACACACCACCAGGAATCTAGAAGTGAGAGATTAATTTCTAGAAGCCATGTGTGGCTCATAAAAACAACTAATCCACTCCTTCAACACATGCTTAAAAACATATGCATGCTTCATTAGTGTATTTTGTCTGCTCAGAGTCTAGTCCAAAACTGCAGAAAAAGTTCCAAAACCACATCAAGCGCCATGGAGACCGCTGCGCATAGTAATAAAAACAAACATGATCAGCAGGCATTAAGGACCTCAATCTGCAGGCAAAGTCTGATTTCTGCCTAACAGCTGGACAAAGCGTTGCCACCAACCAAAACATTGACACCACCATGTAATGTGCAACCGATTGCAGACAAACCAACCACAATCAGAACAGCCAATTTTCTAACTAGCACCAAACTGCAGAAATATGAGAAGCCAGAAAGAACAACAACTGAGAGCTCTGGAACAGGATGCAAATGTAGAGAGAAAGGCAGAAATACTCTGGAAAGCACAACAATGTACATTAAGCTGTCAGTATTTCAGTGTGGATTTGAAAGAGCAGTAATGTGAAACCTGTTTATTATGTTGCAGTAATGATTACTATCTTGCCTCCAAGATTTTTTGTTTTGTTTTGCATTGTTTCCAAGTCTTCCAAACCACACGGGTTTCTCACACACTCCAGCAATACTAAATCAAGCAAGGTTTAAGAGAGCTCCAGACCGAAGGCCAACTACTAAACTGGCCATGCAGAGTCCATCAGACAGACGCTCTAGATTGCCTCCCGCCCTCAGAAGCCAAGGGTGTAGTGCAACAGCAGCTAAGGTGCCCTGTCTTGCTAGTGGTATACAGAGAAGAATGGGAAGCTTGGCTAAAAGAGGGATAGATGTTTCCTCAACAAACCATTAATATGATTAAGTCCTGCTAGTGTGGCATTACATGGAATCAGAGATCTTGGTTACTGGGACCTTTTAAAAAGCACCCTTAATCCAGGTAAAGCTGATGCACAGCTTCTTCAAAGTCTTTATGTAAGTAGACAAATAATCTAGCAAGATTTTGAGAGTTTAGCTGGAAACAGAAGAAATATTCTTCTGTCAAGGATTTGGGCAGCGCTAGGAAACAAGAATCAAGCCTGCCATTAGGGCAGTGAAAGCATGAAGAGTGGCTCTTACACGTAGCCATTTCCACGATGCAGAAATGGAGCTGGAGGTACAACAGTTATTTGGATTGTGATTTTGATGAATGTCCTTTCAACTGCAGTTGTACAAAAGTAACCGGGAAGCGCAGCAGCTCCAACTTCAGTACCTCCAGCTAAGAGGAAGCTGGAGACCTCCGATGAGAAAGGGCTTCCTAATGCCATCGAGGGATCAAAATAACGGGTTCCAAACTCAAAACGGTTCTTAAATCCCAGTTCTGAGATACGACCACATGTGGCACAATGCAGAAGTGTAAAATCCCAGAAATTACTAATCTGCGCTTTGGATTAACCACAATTTATGACCCCTCCAAAACCAGATTAAACCCCCACTCTTCTACCCCCTCTCCTCCAGGCTGAAAGAATGAGACTGACACTAATCTTCCTAAAGGCATTCCTTAATGGTAACAACAGCTAATGAGGCAGAGGCAAAACTCAACACTTACATTAAGGGAAACAGATTAAAAAAAAAAATTCCCAGCTCAACAGTAGTTCTTTCTTTACCCACAACCACTAACAGATGCTTCAGGGGGGTGATGGGAACACCCCTTTCCTGCCACCCCCACTCTCTCTTAAAACTATAAACCCACAGTATTTTAGCTTGGGTGGGGAAGGAAGATATCTGCTGTTGCTTATCTTAGATAATGTCTGGAACAAGACCCAAAGCGTGATCACCTTCATACACACACATATAACATCTTGTATACATACACATGTTTCAGGTACAGGTATCAGGTTATGAGCACAGGCGGGAACACCTACACGCAGCCTTTCATCCCATACAGTGTAATATTGTTCCCATAAACCTCAAGTACGGCTACAACTCCGATGAAGAAAGCCCTACATGATAAGAATACGAGCAGCATTTCACTCACACCATCTGTATGCAAGAAATAAGCACAAATATCACCGGTCACTGTTCCCTTCTGAGTACCAAATCCACATCCCCCGGGCAAACAGAATGCCCAAGATGGCATGAGGGCAGGACGACGGCTGATGTGATGGTCAACAGAATATTGCTGGGTTATGAGCCACAATCCTCAAGGGTTCAGAAAAAGGGTAATTAAAAAGGCACTCACACCCATACAGCAGCACATTTCGGTACGAGCTCTTAATTAAAGCGAGTCAGAGTGGGTAGCACTTTTTAGAAACACAGGCATCTACTTGTTTCCAACAAGTCATAACTACTGAAGAATGGGAAAGGAGTTACATATTGTACAAAATGCTGTCATCTAGAAGTGTTCATTCAGCAAACAGTCAACTCTTGTACTAGTATCCTGGCTCCAAAGACAAGACAAAAATACAGGTGCTGACTTCTCCCAATCAATCTCTGAAAATACAAAAAGAACTTTGCTTAAAAAAAACCAAACAGCCCACACCACCTCACTCCAAATATTCAGGAAAGCTAAGGGAGGTACTAGAGAACTTCCTTGGTCTTACATTATTGCTTCTCAAGTTATTAAAATAAAATACTTGTATCTGACAAGGTTCCCCCAAAACAGCCAGCTTACTTCCAAAGTACCCAATGTCAGACAATTGGAAAACTTCTATTAAGGACTACTGACATTTTTATCACAGCTTTGTCTTATTATGTTACATGCATTCTATTACAAGTAGTGTAGTGAAAACAGAAGAAATATGTTGACTCTTTGACAGCAGAAAATAACAAAGTTGCTTCCCTTTGCCCCCAAGGAGGGGGGAGAAAAAAAAAAAGGTATTATTTTCCCTGTGAGAATGCTCGAAATACAATGAGCAACAGAAAGAAATACTTTGTGAACATGGTTTAATAAATCCTAGCAGAAACAAAGCATCTTTTCACATAGTTAACAGTCTGAAAAGCTGCATGCTGGCATTTGATGAATGAAGGGAATTAAGTGTTTTGCACTTCCCATGCCTTCTACTGATGGCACAAAGTCCTGGCTGGCACACATGCTAGATGAGTATTACAGATAAAACCAATTCCCTTCAAGTGCTACTGGATTTGCACGGTATGTGGATCTGAAATATTCCAGAGCTCAGCTTATTTGAAGATAAACACACTAGCAAGATTTAAAAACAAAACAAAGCAAGCTTTTCATTGTCTCATTTTGCTTTTAAGATACCTTGATTACTTGTAAATGCGGAAAAGACGACAGCAGGAGTAAAGGAATAGCTTAAGTCTGGGAAGCAGCAAGGCAATTCATTTTACTGACGAGAGCCTAACATGATCCCAGCTCATTTCACCATGGGCTGGTTTTATGACAGCAACTGATTACTCAAGAGATTTCATCTAAGTTAATGGAAGTGGTAAGCAAGTTCCCTTTACCTTGGGAGCTTCCCTTAATTTTACAAAAGGATAGAGGGAAAAAAATTTCCACTCTCTTCCACTGCTGCTCCTTCTCTCAAAAATACAAGAAAACTGTGATAGAGCTGTATTTTACCCCACTCCCGAAAGCCATACAAGAGATTATTGCTGACTGCTTGTATTCAAAAGGTGTCATTCTGGAATGATGAATAATCCCCAACGTCTTTGATTGATGATTACTGACCCAGGGACACAGCTCTACAAGCACTGGACTAGACACTCAATTAGTCAAAGTAAATGTGTTTTCCATTAAAAAAAGTAAATGAGATTATTTTCATCTCAGCAAGATATTAGTACCACTTCTCAAGTCATAATGTCAGAAAAACTGAGCATAAACCCAAATGTTAAATTGAAACACTCTTTAGAAAACATATTCAAGCAAACCCAAAACCTTATTAACAGGAAGCTTTTGTGAGACCTGTGGTTTGTGGTGGAGCAAATGTTGATGACCAACACAACACAAATTTTGCTGCAATGGCAATTTAAAAGAATGAGAACTACTGAAAAAATGTAAAACTAAGCTAGAACGGACAGTCTGACCCTTCCTGTACCGGTCACATTAATGTCTGTGTCTTAGAATGCTGACACGTTAATGGCAGCACCACAAGACTGCCGCGGAGGACAGGTAGTCTGTGTTCCTGTGGGACACTCAAGTCCAATTTCTGCTTGATATATGGAAACACGAACTAGAGCTACTGATGCTTTACGTGCTGGGAAACACACAAAGACCACCATGAAATGCTATCAGAGGACGGAGACTGCCTGTCAGTCACTTGCTGATCCCAGCCTGTCAGCTGTCACTCTCTGCGGTAAAAAGCTGTCCATGAAAATCTACCACAGCCTCCGTTATCCCCACTGTTTTAGTACAAGATAATTAGGCCAGAACAGTGATAAAATTGTGCCTGACTGCTCTTGTTGTGTCTCGACATAAGAGTAACCTCAAAAATCTCTAACTGGCTTGCCAACACTTGGCTTTTATTATTTTCTAGTGAACAAGGTTGACATGAGTTAAATATGCTTATATTGTTAAAATTACTAGTTTGCTTTTCTTGTTTCTATATCAAACAGCATCTTTGCATTAAAGAAAACTTTAAACTCACTAAAAAAAATACCTTTTTTCTGGTCATTTTGACAGCAATTCCAGTTCCACAGAGTAACTTTTCACCATACATGTATTAAGTCCTTCATTGTTCACAGTAAGCCCCCTATTTTAGCACAACGCTTCTGAGTGATTTTGACAGGCTCGTGACTCAATCTTCTCACCACAGGTTGAAATAATGACACCAAAGGGAAAATATCACCACCTGGAAATCACTGACACTGAAGGAACAAATCCAGAATTCCTCCAGTACTATAAAGGGACCAGTACAATATCAGCTTCCCTTCTGCTCCCAACCAACTCACCCTGTTCTCAAGTATATTCTGATTTATTTTAAACAAATGCAGGAAAAAAGGAACAATACGAAAGCAAAATTTGTGGTAGAGAGAGAACCCACTATTAAAAAACAAAACACAAACCAAATAAACTAAATTTCTACCTGGAATTTTGTCAAACACAAAGTCTTATTAGGAAAGCACTAATGAAAGAGAGCCGGTCTCACTGCTATCCAAGTGAATTGTCACACAGTACCCGCAGCGCATATAATCATGTATGAAGTCATTTTTGGGAAGGAAAAAGAGCTCTTCTAATGAGAAGATTAAGCTAAATGAATAGAGGGATTAAAAAAAGGTTAGAGTGAAGCAGAAGAGCTCTCACTAGAGCGCAACTCCTTTCTGAGCGTTACGTGAGTGCGCAGGAAGCAGCGGGCAACAGCAGGGTGCCGTGCTGGGCAGCTGTCCACACGGCCGAGCATTCATACTGACCTGCCCCAGCATGTCTGGTGCGATGGGAAACGTGGGCCAGATGGCCGAGTAGACACCGAAGAAGACCAGCCAGAGCAGCATGCTTCCCCAGACGGCCAGGTGACTGAACTGTCAAGGAGCAAGGAAAGAGAGTGAGCACAGGGCACTTCCACCAAACCCGTAGCTATTTCTCTGTTCTGGTCTCTACCGATCTCACTCAAGCCTGTCTACCACGCTTGGGTTCAAGCCAGTAGCACAGGTTCTTTAAACAGCATAAACCAGCTCTCCTCTTTAAGCTTTGTCTCACAGCAGGGCAGACAGATAGCTTTCTCAGCCAATCTGTCTTACTCAGAGCTCAAGAAACTCATCAGATTTTCCTTGGAACTCCGATTTCTCTCATCTAGCTCCCGCTTCCCGTTGTGCAGATGCCAGCTTCAACACATACATCAAGGTAGAAATTTTCAAAGGCTTAGGTTAAAGTTCACAGGGACAAATCCCTTATGGCAGGACGTATGCGTACAAGCCATGTACACCACTCATACCTTCCACGGAGGAGTATCCAGTGCTGTATACATACAACTGACATCTAGTGACCAGCTTTGCTTTGCTTAAAGGTGTCCTAAGTGATTTACAGATATGCAATACAGTTTACATCTTTACTGTTTCTTTAGTCTATAGACTCACTAAGAGTAAATAAAAGTAGTATCAAAGTAACCAAAAACACATCCAGCACAGACCTAGTTTCAGTTGCATTAAAGAAAGTAAATTTTCCTATACACCCAAACTATTTTGCTATTCAGGATGATTTAAGCTGTTTTACTTTTACACTGCAGTGGATGGAATCAGTAATTTCAGCTGTAACAAGCAACTGAGCTCATTATTGGCTCCAGGTTTTTTGGATGCCAACAACTCCTGTGGCTGATGACTTTGGCTCCAATCCAGAGAAGTACCTGCATAAATCTTAGTTACTAATTACATACTGGTTTAGGAACACGGGAATAATTCACACACTGGTTTCTGTAGTGGACACTGTGTTTGTGTAGTTCTTAGCTTTATACTTTTCATGTGATGACTATTTGTTGACTTTTTGAACAGTGTGTCTGAGAAACAAAGAAGTGTCTAACAGTACTGTCTTCTGCCCACTGCGAGATGGACACAAACTTCTGGAAGGAGGAGAATGTTCCTCCTCTGGAAGCACCAAGCATCACTGGAAAGAAGAACTTTTTCCAGCACAGGCAATAAAAACAAACAAGCAAGGAGTCTACAGCACCAGTGCAGACTGGCAGATAGCTGGGAGCAACTGGAGGCTGCCTTACAGAAGAAGCATTCATACAGCAAAACGTCAGAGGCAATGGAAAGAACACTCTTGCAGGCACTTTCAGAAAGCTGGAATTTTGTTCAGTCCTAGAAGTTGCTGGGTTAATGAGCAGGACAGAGAATTGGCCCTTTCCTGGACAGAGACAGCGATCAGGAAGACATGGTTTCAAATTTTGCTGTTTACTGTCTCACCCAGTAGATCTGACCAGCAACTGCTTTATTAAAAAAACACCACATGTTTGGATTCAGTTTCAATGTGAATAAAACTAAGAGACTGGAAGGACTTTTTTTTTTTTTAAAACACTTGGAGGAAGGGGTGGATTTTATCCTTCCAGTCTACTTGCTCTTCTGCAAACTAGGGGCAATCCACGTCAAAATTCTGACTAAAATAAAGCCCTGCCACAGTGAGTAACTGCAGTGCTCAGCTCTGAAAAGAACAAGCACTGTGAGGCTGCTGCTCAAATTTGTCTGCAAGAAGAGCCAGCCCTGTGCAGTGGCAGAACAGCACCAGCACTGCATTTCTGAGGGGACGTGACACCTTCTCTTGAGCCACAGCCTTCCTTCCAAACAAGGGGACAGAAGGCTCAAGATGGCTTGGACTGATGCTTCCAACCTGCACAATTCCTACAGACTTGATGATTACAAACAGTAAAGGTAAAAGCAAGCAGGGAAAGCAATTTAAGACATGCTCTTATTTTGTAGGAGGTGTATTTATGCTAGTGAAATGATGTCTTCATTTTTTTTTTGTCTCCTTTCTTTTTTTCTTTTCAGTCTGCTGGTAGGACAGTTTTCAAGTTCTGCAGCTCTTCATCTTTCTTGTTCCAACTCAAAGACTTGGCTTATTTTGTGTTTATCTTCTTACAGTTGTCCCAATCGTCTCTTCAGCTCAGACTTGTACACGCCTGAATTGCTTCTCTACCTTTAAAAGAGCTTCTGCTTTCAGGAGGAGCACTCCTTGAAAACCTTCCTTATACACTCCAACCTTGAAACTGTTGATTCTCCACCAATGTCTGTCCATCTACCCCTGGAGAGTTCACGTGCAAAGCAGAAGCGAGTCCATCAGATGTGTTAAATGAATGATAGTCAGAGAAGAGACATCAAGGCAGTCTCACATGAAAACTGGACACACTGTATGGCTATCCTGTGCGTCCTATTTATCTGAAATAGCTCACATTATGTAGTAAAGCAGTGAAGAAAGCTGTAAGGGTTTGGGAAAGAGCCTACTGCAGTGTTCCAGCACAACGTCATGTAACGTGAATTACTCCACACAGCTGCAATGTGCGGATTTTGTTATGCATCATGTTACCACTTTTCCCAGACTGCCTTTCCACACTTCCTACTGGATACAGCAGGCTCCCAAGCACTTTGAATTGGCATTTCTTATTGAAAGCTTTCAGCTGAACCCATCATGTTCTCCCAAGTGGCAATGTGTCTCTCAATCTCAAGAACAAATTGCATGTAACCAATACACTTGATGATGGAGAAGAGGCTTAACTCAATGTTGTACATTTAATACTCTTCAAGTAACCTGAAGAGTTTGTGTGTTGATTCACTCACAGCTGAAACAATAGTAATAACCAACATCAGCGACGAGTGTCACTGATCCAAGCAATGGGGCAGCAATTAGAAGTGTATATAGAAAAAAGATGATTTTAAATGCAATTTTTCTGTCCATAACTTATTTCTTAATTAAATGCCACTGTTCTAAAACACTCAGATCTACTACACGTTATGTTATCTTCTAGAATAAAATTTAGAAATGAGGGGATCATGATTACCCCAAACGACTGAAAAGATATCAAATACCCAGGGAAGGGAAGAGAAGATGAAACATCAAATAATTCACAATGTTAGAGGATCTAAACAGGCTCACGTGCCTCCAGTGCAGGCTTGGACATACCCTCTTCTAGTGCATGAGAGATTAATTATTTTAGCATTTTAAAGTGTTGGCACACAACACAGAACTTATGCATAAGCAACAGCAAAAAATAAAAAAGGACAGATTTTTGGATGAGAGAATAAAGCAGAGAGTATTAGCATCTCCCTAAGAATTAAATAACCCATACAGATAGCATTTAATCTTTAAAACTCAGAACAGACAACAGCTCTTCAACATTAACAATTCCTCTATGAGGGATGATTTTACAAAAGGTTTTATAACCAACAGAAGCAATGAGGTTACAAGATTTAAGCCAAGCCCCTTGAGGCAACTGGTAAAGTAAGAATTTGAGAGTCCTAAGAACAGCTTGGTCTTGAGGGCAGACCATGAAAACTAGACTACCGTAAGGTCTCTCACAGGTGTGGAGAAACAGGGACTCCCATCAAAATCAAAAGATTAGTGTTTCTGAGGGTCTGGGGGAAAGAAGGGGAAAGCTGTTCATCAACACAGGAACCCTCCTACTCCCCGCATTCTTTGGAGGTCACTGTTCTGCCAGGTTCTGACACGTACCAGTAACAGCAGTCACTCACTGCACATAAACGACTCAAATCCAGGAAACAACATAACCATTTGACTAAAATCCTTATTACTGTAAGTTTCAGACAAACAAAAAAACCTCATCCAATGTGAAGTAACCAGTGCTTTTTACTAGCTTCAAAGACATTTTCAAAGCCCAGTTGTTTATCGGTGGGCAGACACCTTTCATTCCCTATTGCATTAATCTTTAACGGAGGCATAAAAATGTTCTTGAACCTTAGGTAATTACAGTAGTATGATTTCATGAAAATTTTTCTCCATTTTAAATATTTAGAGATGTTGGCAATATACTTTCAGTGTTCTCTTGCCATTTCTGACAGGCTGTCTTTTTTTCACCACACACCATCAAGTTCATTCTCCTCTCACATCCTGTACATACGGAGCTGAGCAGTTTATCCTTGCACGAAAGATCCACTTAAAACACTGAAGCCTCAAACGAGTTTTAATACTCCTTTTCTGTATTAATATTCACTAGAGACAAAGGTGTGCTAATTAAATAAAAGATACTGAAGAATACTTACTCTAGTCCACGCAGTTGTTTCCAAGCCAGCTTTCAGACAAACAGTGACTACAACATACTGCAGGGAAAAAAAGATAAAAGACAACTTCAGTACAAACACTCGAATTCAAAGCTATTCACAGACTCATCTACCCTTCACACCTAAAAGATTACTACCATTCAGGTACCAGCCCACAGCCTTGGCACCATGGGAGGGGGGAAGGACAGAGCAGAAAATATTGTTGGAGCATGTCTGGAAAAAAAAGAAAGAAAGAAAGAAAGGGGAATATAATGCACACAGCAAGTTTTCTGCTTGCACACTTTCTTGTGGTTTGCACCACTTTCTGATGGTATAAAAGTGCTGTAAATTCTACCATTCAAAAATTGCTAAGATACACAAACTTACAGTGTAAACTATGTTTCCAACAAATAAATAGTCAATTCCCTGGCCATTTGTGAATACTGCATCTGAAAAAAAAAAATCACTTTGTTACCCGTTTATCAACAGAATGGATGAAATAACAATAACTGATCCCAACCTTGCATTTCAGAACATCCAAAAGCACCTTTAGAAGCTGTTAGATAAGGGTAATGCAAAACTTGTGCTAAGCCAGGCCTCAGACACGATGCTCAGATAGAGCGTACACCCATAGTCCTGGATGCTGAAAGCTGTCCTAGCAAAAGGGAAAGTGTTTGGCAGACCCTAACGTGTGATTTATGAGAACTGAGGCCTGTCAGTGTCACCTTTCCTGTCACTGTTTTGTACCACTCATTGACACCTCTAACAAATCCCATGATTTGCTGCCCCATGAAGTAAAAGCCTGTAAACCACCAGCTGACTTGTGGTGAAAGAGAGCTGAATTAATAAAAGCCACAAAAGATTCATCAATGAAGAACGCATGTAACATCTGAAAGAGCTTACTGGGGGGTAGTTCAGTAACGGAGCAGCATTCAGCCTCCATGCACACTCCCTCTAGTCAAGCACGAACAAGGGTAAGTATGTGTTAATCTATCATTTGAAAGTGCCAACCTTGGCAATACTTCAAATGTCTGTTTAGTCTTTCTTAGCCCTTGTTGAATAAAACCGGAACACCATGAAAACACATTCAACAGCCACACTACTGCCAAATGAACTTGTACTCACAGGAGCTTTCGAGCATTGCTCAAGCATGATAAATACTGCTATTTTCACAGGTTTTAAGACAACTGCTAGAGAAATACACAAACAGCAGGGATGAAAAAGGCTTAAAATAAAACCTTGGACCTGTTCCTAAACACATACTGGCTAGCATAGTGCTTCTGCTATGAGGATACCATTTTTGATAGATTTATTGGCAAAACTGGACCTGACAACTGTAAACTAGGGTCATCTACTTAGTTAACTCCATTCCTATAACATAGGTCTCCAAGATGAGTAAATTTTTAGGTCTACAGAGGAGTTCCTGACACCTTGACCTCTGTGGTGAAGACACTGCCCAGCTTACTGGTAAAAAGACTACCTATTTAGTCAGTGCAGTTACCCCAAACTGCTTGTTATGAGTTTTCTTCTATAAGAAGAGCTGCATGTGGTTGTCTCCAAAGAACTGACAGGTTGTGAATATTTTCCACAAGTTGCTGATTCTAGATCCCTTTCTTTTCTCTTCTGCACCCCAGCTATGAAGAAACAGCAGCAAATAAACTAGTGACTAACACAGCAAGAGGAGCTAAAGTCTGAGACAGCTTGGTTAGGCACCAGTTTGGCTTCTAGCCACTGGCATCTCTATCAGCCCAACTCCTCCCCTGGTACTCTGTGGCTTCAGTCATTGACCACATCATTCACAAACACACATCAAATTTTAACAGTCACTTGGCTCTTTCCTCTAGTGTCAGTGGAAACGGTGAAAAGCACTAGAGAATTGAGCCTTCCATGTCCAGTGAAGCCTGCTGATGCCAGAAGCCTCAGCTTATTAAAAAACCAAGGCATACCTAAATACATTATCAGTTGTGACAGATCTACAATAAACTGACCTAATGCCTCTGCAAGTATACTGCTCTAGTGCAGTATCACATGCGCATTTCACTAATTATCCCTGGCTGTCTTCAAGGCCAGGCTGGATGAGGCTTGGAGCAACCTGGTCTAGTGGAGGGTGTCCCTGCCCATGGCAGGGGGGTTGGAACTGGATGGTCTTTAAGGTCCCTTCCAACCCGAACCATTCTGTGATTCTATGATAATAATTTTTGGTGTAAGTCTGAATTTGCATAAAGTTACATTTTAAAGCAGTAAGATAATGCCCTTTTGTTCAGTGATTTCTATGTCCTTCTACTTTGGCAGGCTAAGCAATTCTGAAAGGAATGCTACTTCTGTTAATGAGAACAGCAGGATGCTCAGTGAACATTCATTTCTAACGCCATACAAACGCCCATTCATGGACTACATGCACTTCACACTCTAAGGAACTCAACAGGTTAAAAAACATCCCAGTATGAATGGCACATTTCTGTCTCTGGCACCGAAATCCCTTTTTCACTTGGAAATACAAAGAAATTCAAAAATTTAATATTCATTCCTGTTTGGAAAGGAAGCTAAGCAACATATTCCAAGGAATACAGCAAGTCACCATTTGAGCAGGTGATTATTCCAGCCTTATTTCAGGTGATGAAGTTAAAAGTGCATTATCTATTTAGGAATTAGAAAAACATTTATAGAAGACTAAACGAGCCTTTTTTTCTGTAACTACAGACATCAGCCTAAAACTTCTGAAGTTTGATTTAAAGATGACCTAGTTGAGATTAACATTTCTCACAAAAATAGCCAAAAAGGAAAAAAACCCCACCCTAAATCAGAACCAAACCTAAACAACCATAAAACCCCCTCTCCCACAAAATTAAACAAGCTCCCAGCCCACATAAAGAAGAAAGGAAAGGCCCTTTCTTGCATGGTTCCTCAGACAGTGTGTGAAACTGCCATTAAGGATACGATACCAAAGTGTTACTTGGCCAGGCAAAGGAAAATGAACCTGCCTCCCATAAGTATCTTTACCATCATGCTTCTGCTATGAGCATTCATCTTCCCTCCCTTTCCATTTTCTTTCGCTTCCTCCCCCAGTTAATCCATCCTGCAGTTGAGTAGGTTTTATTGAAATTAGTGTTCTCCTGAAAGACTTCTGGTTTTGAAGAACTCATGGGTTTAGATAAATACTAATCCCCCTGCACCCCTGCTGCCCCAGAATTCCTCATCAGAACTTGTCCTATGTCCTATGACAGAAAAGAACAGATTTCTCATGTTTTTTCTGCCTACAAAACTATATTGTAAAGCTAGGTAAGAACCATATGGGACTTAACATTTCCCTGAAGTACCACGTAGTCACACTACCTTTCATGGAAAGCAAGACTTAATAGGCCTAATTTGTACAACAAAGTCTCATCTTCCCAATATCTCAGACTCTTGACCTGCTCTACTTCCAGCCAATTCAGTTTTTCCACAGACTTGAACAGTAGTTGAATCTCTCTGGTTCATCCTACATTTTAGAGTGCTGTGTTCCGGAATGAGAAAGACTCATAAGATATAAAGCAAATGGTTGTCATACAGCTGCTGTAATAACATTATACAGTAAAGTTGGGATCTGAACCCAGTACCACCACCCCCCCCCCCCCCCCCCCCCAAAAAAAAAAAGGCATTGTATAGAACATGATTCAGTGTTCAAGTAAGACTTTTTGGGAAAGCAGCAGTTTAATTTTTCATGTATTAAAGTCATGATATGAACAATAATTATGTTAAATTCGAGTAAGTCCTGGAAACCAACAGATAACTAGCCAAGTTCAGCAGCTATAGCCTATTCAACTGTCTGTTGGCATTATTTTCTTGGGACTTGTCATGACCTCCCATTCTGCAAATGCACCGGGCTCTAAGAGCAAACATCAGTTACTGGCATTAAAAATAATGAAGCCTTTACCATGCTCCAGCACTTTCAGTGGAAACCAGAAGAGAATGATGGAATGGATCAGGGCATTAATGCAGTGACCCCAAAAAACCTGAGGGAAAACAAACGAAGTCATCAGTAAAGTCCAAAACTCTTGACCTCTCTCTAACTCCTAACAAACACTTCATTGTGTAGTTTGGAGTCAGACAATGTTTGTCCTGAAGTGAAATACCTAAACTTCTGCAGGATCTATTTCCTCCTACAATTTCTGCTCTTTTACACTGGGCGAGTTGGATGGTTTTATTCTAACAACTTAAAATATAACAGGCAAGCATGCTTGCAATTGGAGATCTTTATCAAAATACAGCAGATGGAGTTACCTTTCTTTAATTACCTCAAAGAGATTTTAAGACCAATTTGGTACTAAGAAATGTTCTATTTTCTTTTAAAAGGCAAATACTGCAAGCTCCACAATTTTTAACTCAACATTGTTGTGCATAAACTCAAGCTTTATGTACTGTACAACTTCCTCTAAACAAAGCAATCGTACAGCTTCCTTGGTTTAGAAGTACACTTAGGTGTGTCTGTGATGGCATAAAGGCAGAATTCCAAGCACTGGCATTTAATAACGAAATGAGGTAAAATGTGTTCTTCAAAACTCAAAGTCCAAATAAATCAATTTAAACTTCAGTTTCCAAAAGAACTATGGCAGTAGAGCTATACTGATTGTGAAAAAGCCCTCTAGTAAAAAGCATTGTGACAACTTGTATATTAAAGAGAATCCGGGCGATGTTACCCAGTTCCTATGAAATTGTTAAACAACATTTTTACATTAAATGTAAAATGTAAATGTGTTAAACACACACACACACATATATATATATATATATATATTTTTTTTCTTTTTAAATAAAATATGTAATCCCTTGAAAAGAAATGGGAGGCAGAACAATCTTAACTACAGTAGCTAACAGCAAGGAAAAAGTTATTTTCTAATGAGAAAGACCTGGAAAATAAGAATGCTCACGGTGGTTCTTAAAGAAGCAGACTTTCCCTTACCCTTGTGTTGAACCCATCTGCATTTTGAGTAATTTTGTATAGCTGTGGAAATCTAAGCATGCTATCTTGAGTACACGACCGTTCAAAAATTCCCAGAGTAAAGGGTGGCAGCGCTGTGAAAATCTGCAAGGAAAGCAAATACTAATTAAAAGCAGCTATTAGTTTTAAGTGGATCTCAGATAATATTTCTGTATACAGACAACGGCAAAATTCCCACAGACCTCAGTGAAGACTTATTACCACCTAGCGTGGTGTTTGACATAATTTTCCAATGTCCAAACATGAATTTCAGCAATTCATAACTCAGATATTGACTCATGTACAAAACAAGCATGAAAGAAAGTTTGTATTATTAACCTATTAGCTTAAACCCAAGTTCAGCATCATTGGTTTCTGACGTACCAGCCAACCTAGCGAGGGTAAAACACAGACTGCAAAGGAAAGACACCATGTATTTTTTCACAAAAGCCGTGTGGGAATGGGTTCAAATATAGTGGCAGTTGTAGCCATAATTAAATATGTAATACGCTTTACCAGAGCTAAGTTAACAGACAAAGCAAATGTGGAAATCGCATTAAAAAACCCATCTACTGAAAAACAAAGGCCATTCTGTATTATGGGACTTTGGGGATTCTCCAGGCAGGCATGAACTGATAGGAACAAATTAACCGCACTATGTGTCTGCGCTACGGGCAGATGCTTAGATGACCAAGCCTCGGAAGCTTTCCAGGAGAGGCAGCAGGATGCTTTGCCAGAAGCAGAGTAAATTAGTCTCTGCTGAGTCCCACACTGCTGCTCTTCAAGTGTTTCCAGGATCAGAGGCAGTTCATTTAGAACCAGTTTGGGATCCACGTTTCTTGCAGTCTGCATTGCAGACACAGAGTGAAAATAATACCAATGTGCACATCTGAATATGAAATTTCACTCACATCCTTTACATAAACAGTTTATATCGGAAAAATAATTTCTAATCCTATACATGTATATATTTTTAACAGTTTCAGAAGCATTCTTGTTGAAGTTAAGGAGCAGCTTGAAATTATGATCTGTTTCTAGTGTGTATGTACGGTTGCAAAAGTTGGGCTTTGGTTCTCACCAGCAGTGAGTTGGCAGTTGGGGAGCAGACAAAAAGCAAGACAGAGGACTAGAGACAAGTGAGAATCAATAATTACATCCCTAGATCCAACTGGGAATTTGCGGCTTTCGCTCACAAAGTGAAAAACCAGATGGTTAACATGACAGCAGACCAGAGGATGGGCAACTGAAACGAAGACCACTGGTCCAATATATTCCAAAAAAGGGCAGGTTCTCATAAAGCTATAAGGTATTTCCCCAGGTTTTCTGTGTTCACTGGGGCATTTGCATTCTCACTTAAGTAAATCTTCTGATGTTTTCATTTATGAAGGTAAACCTGTGCAAAAGCAGTCTCATTACAATGAGTTTAGGAATTAATAATAGCATTGCAATTCCTACTAATGAAATGAAGGGTTAATCTGCACAGAGGAGAATGACAGAGCTAAAAGCACTTGAAAAATCTAACCCCTTCAAATTGTGGAAGTCCCTAATGTCCCACCAGCACTTGATTCTTCAAGACTACATGACCAGTTCTAGTTTTAGAAAATACTGACCTTACAAAATAAGGGTTAATTTCTACTTTACTGATTCAAGAAGATGAGTTTCATCTATTAGCTTTATAGAGAGCACGTAGATCCATCAAATCAGGTTTAAAGATAATAGATGCAAATATCTAAACGCAAATGACAGACTGAGTAACAGGAAATTAGGGTGAAGAGAATCAAGGGAGTGGAAAATCCCTGAAGAAACATCTTCCACAAAGAATATGAATTCTTATGGAATATGAGGGTTTGTGCCATCATTTTAAAGATTAATGTGACAGAAGTTAAGTGCTTCCATTAATACTACTCAGTGATAGAGATAATTTGCTGGCTTTTTCTGTATTATCATATATTTGGAAGGAGTCTGCTTAAAGAAAAAAAAAATTAAAATTCCTCCCTCCAAAGAGAAATTCAAAGGATTTTTCAACCCTGACAAAGTGTCCTAATGGTTTATAAATCCAGACACCAGGCTGCTCATCAGCTACATTACAAAGGTAACACTGCTGAAGATGCCAGCACAAGTCTATGCTATGGTACTTCATCCCAGAGATCCTCCAGTCTTCATTAGTATTTGATCAGTGACATTGACTGACATGATCAGGCCATGTGGCAGTGTGGCACCCTGCAGAGCATGGCAAAAAACCCAAACCCCACACTCCTGGACTGACACATTCTACTCTTGGTTCAAGTGAAAAAGGGTGGTGACACAGCGATGCCACTTCCCATTCTGTACCTAATGTAGCATGAGTCAACCCAAAATATCTTCAGGACACTTCTCTGAGCAGTTAACTGCTACAGGGGCTGAGAAAAATAATTAACACTCAAATATTAAGACTCTGTATTGATTTTGAGCATGAACAGTCAGCACAATACTCAGTACATAACACCAAAGACGCTTTTGCAGAAGAAAGAAAATTCCACCTAAAAGCTGCAAAGTTTTATGGAGATTATATTAGGGCAAACATACTTACATGGTGTTTTCCCAAATTTATTTCTGTGATAAAAGCACCATCTAGAATGAACTTTTCATCTACCTCTGGTTGGATTCAAAATGGCTTTCACAAATGAACTCACCTTTCCTGACATACATCCAAGACAGTTACCTGTGAGAAACGGGACACAACAAAATAACATGCAAAATCTTGAGCACTATCAAGTCAAAACATGTAGCACTTACCACATTATACAGACCAATGCACCATCGTTCAAATAAGATCTGCCCAGAAAATCCATTAACGAAAGCAAACCAAAGCTGAAACAAAGACAAGTTACAAGAAGCTTTAGATTACTACTGCAGTACATGTTTCCGTTTACAGTAGAGAACCACCTGGAACAGACCACCAGCTGGAGACAGCTGCTAGTCATGTTCTACAAATACTTATCAGCAGTGCCAGGCAGTTACTCTCTTCTGAAGTCTTACATTTTAAACACTGCCAGGGCACTGCTTATTTAAAATACTCAGGTGAAGGAGCAATTTGCTGTATTTGCATCATTAGTCCAGAAAAAAATAAATGGCCTCAAACTATTTACAAATCCTTACTGCTGGCAAATGAACATGCTTGAAGCCAGACGTCAACCTCGCTGCCATCATGGGCAGCAAAGACGAGAATTTTCAGGGTGAGCGTGCATTTTGCTGAACGCTCTGCTTCTCTTGTGTGTTCTGTTTTTACAGTTCCGGAACTACAGCGATATCAATTACGTAATCATAGGTTGGTAACTACATTACAATTTTATTTTCTACATTATGTAAGTATTATTGTATAATAAACGATCCATTTGATAATTAAACATTGGAAGAGGGAAGCTTTAGAGCCTCCATCCTTTTTCAAGTTAACAAATCCCGACTGGGCAAGCCCTGAGCAACCCGGTTTGAATTCAGCGTTCACCCTACTTTAAGCAAGAAGCTGGACTAGACAGCACTCCAAGTTGCCTTTCCAGCTGAGGGGGATTCTGTAATGCCACAGTCCCACAAGACCATTGCAAGAAAACTCTTCTCAGCATTTCCTTGGATCTAACTTCCTTGAGTTTACTTATCTTGTTTAAGCAGCTTTTTGAAACAAGAACTGCTTTACTGGGGTGGAACTAAGTTTATCAGTCAGTGGGCACTGACAGAAGCTTAGGAAAGAATATAAAAAGGAAGGGAAAGAACTATCTTTTCCCAAGTAAATTTGAAACTGGAAGAACAATCAGCAGTTTAAGGGCCTCCTGAAACAATTTCTATGTGAATCATTGCACGTAACAGATAGCAAAGCATTTCTGTGATTTTGTGACTGTAATGCCTTTTAAAATACATATGCACTATGGCACTTTGTTCAAAATAAATTAAATATTGTGTGTAGGAACACTCCCCCTCTTCACCCCCTTCTAACACATTTAGGTTTGCATTCATTTTCCAAGTTCACATTACACTTGGATGCATTATGTACTGCAGAGCACTCAAGTGATGTCCATGCCTATCCCCTTTCCACTGCTGGAGAGCCCATGGCACGCACTGCCAGGCATCTCTGACACCATTCTGTCACTCGGGGATAGCAGCACTATCAGCATCATTTAGTCTCTAGCTCACTTGCACAGTATCAGTGCCCCAGCAAAGTACCTCAGATAATAATTAGATAACTGTCTTGTTTGGCCTCTTGTCTGCTCCCACCCAAAATGGATGTAAACTAATTAGGGGAGAGGACAAAAGAAGATAACAAGACTGCATCAAGACCTACAACCGCCTTCACGGGTGCAGTATCTTAACAGGCTAGGACTCTTCAGCATGGGGCAGAAACAATTTAGGGCAAGATTAAAATATTTACAAGATTGACAAGAATAAGGAAAAGCTGTTCCAATTGGCACTGGGCAAGAAATCAGATTAGCAGGCTGCATAAAGTGAAATGTTTCAGACAACACATGGTTGATCTATGTAAGAGTCTGCCAGACGACGCTGTGGATGCAAAAAACAGTCAGAAAAACATCACAGAAGGAAAGCTGGAGACCAGATGAGTCTGCCAGAGAACTACCACTGCCCACAGAAGATCAGAAACCAAGCTTAGGTGAACCTTTATTCTGACATCACTTATGCCACCATTCTTGTTTAAAGTTCATCATCATTCTAACGCACTCCCACTCGCCAGTGAAAAGCAATGACACTGAGATAAACTCATTTGCCTTGCACAGTAGGCCAGCTATTTAGACTGCTTTCCTACTTTTTAATTTCTTTTGTTTTAACCTTCAGCTGCTCTCTCTAGCAGGGACTTCATATTGATTTCACCCTACATTATTTGAAGGCTTGCACTTTTCCCTACCTGCTGCCCTTTTTGCTGCCTGTAGTTTAGCCTTGTAAGCTTTAAGTGCCAGCAGTTCCCATTTTCATTTTTATGAAATGCATCAAAGTGGTGTAAACAGCAAAATATTTCTCCAGTTTCCTAAAAAAAATCCTTTCACATTATCAATCAGATATTAATTAAAATTATTCAATCCTTTAAGTGTTCATCTCTCCTGCTGTTTCCAGAAAAAGCACATAAGGAAGGCACATTCCACATCCCAACCTTTTTCATCATTTCTACTGTACTCATACCTTCAATGATCACTGCTCTCTAAATCTCACTCTAAGGACTCAATTAATGGCCCAAGGTAGCGTACTGACTGGTCGTACTCTCACACTTGGAGTGTTTCAACCAGTTGTATACCTCAGCTCTCCAAATGCAAGACATGGAAGATCTTGGATACAAAAGCATGAGACTCCCAGAAAGATACCACAATTAATTTGGGACTGTCAGGTAAGGAACTTGACAATTTCTCATCCTAGGAAGAAACAGACCTTTAAAGTAGTGTACTCTCTAATATTTCGCAGTGATGACCGAGGCATTTGTCATCTCCATACTTCTTGCCATTAATCACAACTATGAATGAGGGCATCAATCCTAGAAAATAAAGAACTCACAAATCAGAAGCCTGCCTGCCTGCCTAGCTGGCAACCTCAGCCTGTGCTCTACTCAGTTTTCTAGATCCCACTGGGCAAAGCAAACTTCAAAGGTTTGGTAGCAAATGTTCAGGTCTTCTCTGCCATTGGCTCATGCTACTTAGGAAACCATTGCTTCTGAAACTATAGCCTCCCATAACTAGTCCTACAGCAACAGACATTTCTCATTTTCCATCAAGAGGGTAAAACAAAGCAGCCAGACTTACTGTAGCTGGCCCATAGCTAAAATAATAGACCTGAACCAGGCAAAACTAACATCTTAGAGTCACATTTCCCAACAAAAACATTAGCAGTAATGAATTGAAGATTTCATCATATGAAACTGGAAAAGGAAAGCTCTTAAGAAGCATTACAAAGCAGCAGATTGTCAAGGTATAAGTGAAAAATACCCCCTCAACAACCCAATTCTTTCTACTCAAGGTTCCTACCCTACCGCAACTGGATGATGCAGAACTCAAAGACCCCAATAAAAACACCTTGAGATTAGTCCATCACGACAGGAGAATGTAGAGATAGATGTGTCTGACTGTGGTAAGTAGATATCTAGGTGTCACCACCTTCAGTCATCTGCAGTGTCTTTCAACACTGAAATAGTTTTCTACAGAAAGTTTTCTCCTTATTTCAAGGCTTCTATGATTTAGGTGGGCAAGAACTAACATTCAGAGTTCCACACTCTGCTATTTCAAAAGCCAAATTTGTCCTATTTTTCTTTCGGCAGCATCCATACAGGTGAAAATTAGAAGTGAGCACATTCCCAACACGTATGCCAGTCTGCGTGCGTCACACGCTCCAAGTGGAGTACAAAAGCTGTTACAGTTACAGCACACTGAAAAACAACAGCTATGCTTGTCTTATCCAGACAATCACATGATCAAATGCCCATCAACAGAAAGAATGTTGTATGATTCCTCAATATCTTAATGTCAAGAGTAAGTAAATCTGCATAAATCACACATGTATTTTGAATGTAACACAAGCCATAAATTGTCATGCATGGTTTAAGGACCAGCTGTTTGCAGAGAGTATGGTATTCCTTAACAACAGCAAAGAAAAAAAAAAAGCAAAAAGAAAAAACCCTCCACCTCAACATTCCTGTTGACAGTGTACTAAATAGATTTGAAGTTGCAACAACCCATGCTTGACTCAGACTTGGTAAGCTGGTTGGAAAACTTGCCAAGTCTGCCTGGCTTGCCAAGCTCCAGGGGTTTGCAGGGCTCAACTCCAGTACAGCTATGAACAAATGGACCCAAAGTTATTAAACTGCTTTTCTGGCTTGAAAAGAAGAAACCTTTTCTAGAAACTTTAACTATTACCTGGCTGCCAAAAAGCTGGAAAAGCTTATTTGTAACTCAGCCACAAAATATATATTTTTCTCCCAAGAAACAAGAGGTCCAATTTAAATGTAAAGAAATTCAGACAAAAGGCTGAAATATAGGTTGATATATCGCTGCGCTTTATTACAGCAGATATTGCAAAAATGTGAAACCAGTAGGTATTGTGCACAAAGAATGCGGAACACTCTGCAAACTGAACACTCGCCCGTGTTTCCAGCCTTGAATTGTGGCCACATTCTTTAATGAGAAACCCCACTGCTGAAGCACTCGATGCCAGCTGTGATGTGGGCACTTCGCCACTAGAGAAAGGGGAGCAAAGAAAGAATAAAAATAAAAAAAAAAAAAAATCAGATCACTGCATCCTTCCAGAGGTCAACAAAAGCCAACAGATGGTAATACTTGGTTAATATTGACTGGAGCTGCAGGCAAACCGAGGATCGAGGTAAGCGAGTCCCACACTGCTGCCGTTTTGAGCCGCACAGCCCATCCACCTGCTCTTCGGCGTGTTTTGAGAAAAGGTCAAGTATTATTTTCAAAAAAATATTCCCTCTTGAGCAAGTTGGAAAGCAATTTTAATTGCATTATTGCTTCATGCATAATTACTGCAACATTAATGAATGAAATAGTAGGAACTAATTTATTTAAGTGCTCTAAGGCACTGGGATAGTAAATCATCTATTCTAAACGTGTATATTTATGATGTCTTGATAATAGACAGCTTAGCGAGTACTGGAAATGTTTTCCCAATTCTGCTAAAGGGCACAGAAAGCTAATGTAGTCAGGGTATCAACAATTGCCACAGGCACCAATTATAGCCAGACTGGATGCCTTTACTATTCAGAAATGAGTTAAATTCTCAAAATACCCTCTCTCAGCACACATATTTTGCATGTTCTTACCAAACAGGCTCATTTACAGTTTGCCTAATAAAGCAGGTTTGTGTGTGTCTCCTGTGCAATTCATTAATAATGTATCCTGATTAAAAAAATCTGTCATTACAGAGGTGTCTCTCAGTGCCGGGCTCTTATTCCTGCCCAAATGCACGCAGCCTTAAAATAATCCCTTCAGTATAGAATGTACAGCACTGACTATATAATATAGGTAAAGAGCCTTATTAATACGATTTGACAGGGTAGGCATGGCTGCCTGAGACTCACTTGATTTGCCAAGGAGTATTTCCCTTGCTCCTTTTGTTCCCCTCACTGTTTATTAACTCTTTGCTGAAAACAGATCAATATTTTCCAACTGAAAAGCATTTGCTCTAGGCCTGTGCATGCCAAACAAGCACCCATTTCAGCTTAAAAATAACCTCCAGTCTTCTGTGCCAGCATTCACAGTTATTTTTCAAGTTTCATGCTGCTTTTGCCCCATTAAAATCCCTGTGCATTTACTGCAAAGCTTGGTCAGATAAACAGATATGAAGGCAACCAATACAATGAAGAGTTCCTGCTTTTAAATGCTAACTTATTAAATAATCCTGAAGAACTGTTATTTCTTCTATTGCTGACTACAGATAGTTTATATTTCAGCATACTAAAGAGCACAGTTTTACCAGCTTCATCTTTCTCTGCTTACAGGAAAGGCGTATGCAGAAAAATTGAATCCTTCCTTATACACACTGTTTCCATGTTCCTCCTCTAACCCATCAACTGCCGACATCCTTCCTCCAAAGCACGGGTGTCATTCAGTGGGAGAGGCAAGCGCAGGGCAGCTACACAGACTAGCGATTCTTACAGTTTAAATGCTCAGAATAATTCCAAAGACTTCAAACTTAAATACAAATTCGCAAACCTTTTGTTCTCAGTGGTTACTACTAGGTAACAATCATGATCCTTGCCCCAGGAGTTTTGAACACTGGAAAGACACCACATCTGCAGATGACTATGCAGCCCACAAAGGACCCAGCCATTGACATATGAAAAGATCGCCTCTTATAGCAATATTTGGCCCTGATATGCTGATTAATGTTGCTTAAAAAAACCTAACAAAATATAGCAGACCATACAAACTCCTTTTCTTCACAGTGGGGTGGCTGTTTCACTTAGTGTTCCTTCAGTTACATGAAAATCTAAACAGTATGCCAAGTTACGTATCAAATATTTATGTCACCGGTAAAATGAACATGCAGCCCATTGGAGCAAATGTAACAGACAGCTGTAATCTGCCTTTTTTTAACCGTATGAAAAGTAGAGAAAAGCAGGTATGTCTCCAGATCCTTTGGTATGAAGTGTTCCAGGGAGTTAGTATTTCTCCAGCACACTAATTGCTACAGAAGCAAGCCTATGATAACATGATTAGAAATGGCCTGTGTTGCCAAAGGGCAGATGTACTTGCCAAAAGATGGGGTTAAACTCAGCAGTTCCTCAGAACATTTCCCTTGCACAAGTAGAGCCAGCTCTATTCTGAATTTATTTCTCATCCTTCCATAAGTTAGCTGGAGTACCAAGAAAGCTGACACTGCTTCACCAGGATTGTCTCCTCATGTATATATGTGACATTGCAGAGCTGACAGGACTCACATATTGACTTCTTATAAATCAAACAAAACACCAACATGGCTCAGGACAGTTCAGTCAAGACCTACCAGGATGCAGAGTTGCAGCATGCCTGCATGGTCAAGGGAGTCCAAACCACAACCAAAGACTATCAAGACTGATGACGATGGGAAGTCGCTCATCACTATCCTACAAAGCCACGGGGTCCCACACTGTCTGGAAGTCAGCTGAGAGGAAACAAAGCAGGAGCCTACTGGCTACATCCTCCTCCCATCCCTGCCTAGGGAGCCAGGTGGGCTCAGCTGTTGGAAAGCTGGATACATCACTGTCTGCTGCTGAGCAATGCAAATTCATGTTACGAGCTCCCAGTACCATCAGCCTTCTTGTAAAAAACACACACTACCCTTCAGACTCCCTTCTTTAGGAAGAAGAGAGTAGCTGCAAAGAAAGATTTCCACTGATGTGGAAAACACGCTTATGCATACAGCAGCAGTGTTGGAGCCAATTCAGTAAATGTTAACATGCTTTGGTTTGGTGTTTTGTTTTGGTTTATTCCCCTCCCAGATTTGCCTAATCAACTTCTTTAAGTGCCCTCGAGTACTAGCACATCACCGTGGAACCGAGAAGTACAACATGACTATTAATAGCTTGGCATATATTAACGAGAATTTATGGTATCTCCTCAGCATGTAATCACTGCAGACTGGTTCGGATACAACTTTCACAACTGTGTAATTGACCCACATCTCACATAAAAAGATAAGGACACGCTATTACATGGTTTTAAACAACCTGCTGGCTTTTCTGAAGCTAAGTGGTATCTTCAACCAACGATAAAGGAACAGAAGTGCTTTGGGTTTGTTATTCTTAATTTGCTCTACAGTGCTGAAATAAATGGATAAAAAAGACATAAGTTCCACTATATATATAAACAGGTGAGGAAACACCAACAATTTCAGGTAGCTTATCCACCTGAAATTTCGTTGAGCACTTTAAGCAACAAATTATGTCAGAAAGCAGAAAAAGCAGTATTCAAAAGAAAAAATTAGGGAAGTGGAAAAAAGCATGCTACTACTATTATCCAAGTAAGGGCAATGAAAGGGAAAGAAAACAGAAACAGCTACAGAAAAGATGGACAGGCCAGCAAGTCTCCTACTGGATGTACATGCAGGAGGCAAGCCAACCAAGCACACAGCGCTCCAAGAGTGAAGCCTGATAATGCCAGAAGTCAAAAGTGAGCCTAAATCCCACATGTCACACACACACCCGGGATGTGCACTAGGGCTCACTGCAGCCTGAATAAAGCCCATGGACCTCTAACAACAAAATACCTTCGACACCTCTCATACCAAACCAAGCACGTACAGACACCAGAAGCTTTAACCCAATTGTGACCCAGAAATTAGCACACACAATGCACACCCCCCTTCCCCTTCCCGCCCCCCCCCCCCCCCCCCCCCCCATTTTCTGCCTTTGTGAAGGGGACAACAGAAATGTTGAAAAACAGTAAATACCCACATTGGGACCATGTATCCTCGTGGAGGTGTATCTCTGTGGGACACAGGTGGAATACACCTGGTCCCACTCAAGCTGGAGCTGGCCTTACTGTAACACATTGTCACACACACGCATGCACATGCCCCGAAGTGTGTAACCAGGAATCTGTTTCTCCAAGTCAGTGTCCTGTTTTCACATCCAGCTGACTGAAAGAAAATGAAATCCCAAACCCAGACCTCGTTCAGGTAGTACTTTGGGGTAGCATCACAAGAATACAGAACATAAAATGGCTTGGGTTGGAAGGGACCTTAAAGACCATCCAGTTCCAATCCCCCTGCCATGGGCAGGGACACCCTCCACTAGACCAGGTTGCTCCAAGCCTCATCCAGCCTGGCCTTGAACACTTCCAGGGATGGGGCACCCACAGCTTCTCTGGGCAACCTGTGCCAGTGCCTCACCACCCTCTCTGGGAAGAATTTCTTCCTGATACCTAATCTAAATATGCCCACTTGCAATTTGAAGCCATTATCCTTTGTCCTGTCACTACAGGCTCTTGTAAAGATTCACTTTACACCAGCATATGGTGCAAAGGGCACTAGGATAAAAAGTGAGACGGAAATCAATACTGATTTTAATGTAGTTAAAATCCAGTTGTGCATTCTTATTTCTTGGATATGAACCTAGGTAATGTCTTATAGTAATCAAAACTACTTTAAGATTTCCAAGGACCAAATGCATCCCTTGTACTGACTGAATAAAGCTGATGGTGACTGAGACCAACTGACACTATTCAGCTCCTGTTTTACAGGACATCTCACTTCAATCCTTTCCCTTCTTACTTCTATTTCCAGAAGTCCCTTATGTTACAATTCTAAACACAGGTTCACAGACTTTGCATTTCTTGTCACCACATAAAGGAATCCTTCTGCAGAGCTGCTGAATTAAGTGTAATAGGAGCAATTCTGTAGAAAGATCATTTTAGGTCTGAAACCACAGTCCCCTTAGGATTCCCTATTATGGCTACGTGAACTGCCAGGTTCCCCTTGCAGGTCTGTTTTCCTCCCTGTGAAATAAAATTCAGTCTCTGTAAGCCCTTGCATTAAGCTTCTTTTATCCAGGAAGTTTTTAACAAGTTTTCTGACAGCTCAGAAACCAAGGAAAATAGCAAAATGAGCTACAGAACAGCCGGACCACTACAAAGAACTGCAGCCCATCTTCTGTCATACTGAAAAGCGTCAGTGGTCATCCCAGGAGCAGCCCATGTTTCTCTACCAGCATCACAGCATGACAACAACATTCTAGCCCAAAACTACCAGGACACATGATGCAATCTAAAAAGCTCCCTCATACTTATCTTACATTTCTTTTTTTCTTCATTAACACAACTGTTTTGTTCAGTGGGACAACATAAAAATAGACAGGACTTTTAATTTTCTTCTTTACACAGCTGCTTTTAAACCTGTTACCCCTTCACTAAAGACTCGTTGACAAAAGGCCTCTTCCCTGCTCTCCTTGCCACTCTCCTCTCATGTGGAAAATACATACAAGATGGGAAACTAAAGTCTAAATTTGTTTCTTCACATGCTGGTAAAAATGAAAAGACTCGGATTGTAAACATCTCTGGCCAAAATATGCAGTGCATTATAAGCACATCCAATCATTTCACTGGTAAATTACTTATTGATGTATTTCTCACTAAAGAAATAATGTTTGAGCTTTTTTCGAGAAGCTATGAGCTTTCTTTCACTTCAACACATAATATTGGTGTGCCTTTAAAGCATTTGCTGTATCTTCTGATAGAGCTGTGTACAAAGAAAAGACGAAGCAGCTAGGAAAAATATCTTAGATGAGAAAAACCCTGAAGCTCACACACAGGAGCAATGCATTCACATGACTGCTGAATTCAGTCCAAGATTTCATTACGCAGCTTTGGGAGGGTATTGTACACTCACTACACCAAATGAGCGCCAGAGACTGATTCTTTCTATAAATGACTCTCCTATAAAGGCTGGGGAGTAAAGGAGAAACTAAGGCAGACTGACCATGATTGCTACAAACCAGTTCTTAGTTTCACAGCATTTCACAAGTGAGTTTTTAGCGAAAGCAAGCTAACTCACACCATCATCTTCCTGCTGGGAAAACCCTTCACAAGTGACCACCACACTGTCTCTGAACATGGGACAGGGACATAAGTCTGGCTTCTGCAGCTTTGTAAACAGCTCCACAACAACACAGTAAGCCTAGGTGATCACACACAAGGAAGATCTGGGAGGGTACCTGAGGCAACACTCACAGGAATAAGGTCTACAGATAAAAAAAATATGGTCTAAGCTTTGAGCTTAGGCAATGCTGTGTAGCAACTCTGAGAATGAAGATGTATTTGTCATCTTTTATGCAACATACAACAAAAAATTAGGACCTACCTGACCAGCAAGGGGGAGGAACATAATGAACACACCATCAGTGAGTCAAATAATGGAATGGCGCTCTCAAATTTCAATGACTCAACCAGCTGGTTAACAAGCAACACTGAACACTTAGGTGACAACAGATTTTTACCATCTCTACCTAGATAAGAGGGCTGGTGACCAATATATATGAAACTGAGTGGTATCCCAGATCACCTACAGATGGTTTGGGGCCAGGATGGGGGCAAAAATCCCCAAACCTTCTTGTTGTAAACAATGCTGCTCAGAGGTAAGAGTAGTTGTGTTTTAATCCAGGCACCAGAAACATTTCGCCAGTGGCAAAGCATTTAAGCTATGAAGTGTCTTTCATTGCATATGGCCCGCAGCTAGTCTGAAATCTGGCACCCTCAACCCATGCAGTCCTTTAAGCTGTCTTGGCAGGCTTAGTACGCGCAAATATCCTCTTATCTTGACCTATATCCACAACATGAGACCTTAGTCATGCTATAAACACAGACCTCCTTCTTTCTGGCACTTCAAAGTTTTAGAAAAAACCCACACAGTTGGTCTACTCAGACCAAGTACAAAGGGCCACAAGACACAGCCCACTATTCCTCCAGGTGCTAACGCTAAGCGATATGGACCACAGCCAGTCCACATCTAGCAGCTTTGTAGTCAGCTCTGGGAGAACTGAGAAACACAGCATAGCCATTGCTCCCTCAAAAAACTCCACAGACCCATCTGGAATTAAACAAAGCCAACAACCCTTGTATTGCATGGGGCTCTCCCAGCCTCCAGTCACTCAGGAGCTCTATCTCAGAAAGAGTAATTTCAACTCCAAATAGGATATCGCAACAGACAGTGACTTAATGTTTCATTTTAGACTATGTCTTCCATACTACAGCGCAACAATCAACTCAATTAATTTAAAAAGCAGGTTTTAAGTCTGTGGAACAAACTATCCAGGCTATAATTTCAGTTTAAATCAGGCTTAGAGCGCTCACAGAACATTTGGAACCAATTTAAGTGGATTTACAATCACATCGCAGTTAAACCACTGTAACTTCCTTGTGTAGACAGGCCCGTACAGCAGGCAAGGGAACATTTGTTTATAGTTTGGACGACTATATGAGGAGAAAGAGGATGTCAGAAATAGCCTTCGCTTCACTGCTTGGGGATTTCAGCACTGAAGATTGAAAGGTAGGGGAAGAAGTTTATTATTTCGCTTGCACTACTCAAATATTAGAAGAAACCTTAAACCGTTTTACACTGGGACCTGTCTCAATCGCTCAGTTCTAACAGAGAATGTACCACCACATACAGCCACATCCAACCGCTCCTGGGGAAACAGGGCCAGAATTTACATGTTGGATCTTCTACCCTCAGTAACCTAGGCATTTTTCAGGTAAATTATTAAATATAATTAATTCTTTTAACCCCAAACTTCTCTTTCATCTTGCTTAATCCCCAGAAACACTATCCAATCCATTTTCACTGCCATAATGTTAACTCTTCAGCTAATTTTAAGATGGCAAGTATTTACTTGCATAATCATCTTGCCATACAAAAGTTGTCATTCAATTCTTTTGCCCACTTCAGTGTTGAAAATAACAGAGCAGAAAAGCCCCAGACTCAGAACTGCTGTACGTATGAGACAGGTAACTCCTGGAGTGCACTAGGCTGGGAGACCCTTGTAAGGGCTGACAGACAGATGTTTGGCACTCGGTACCTTCAGTCATTCCTGGGGAGCTATTCTCTACCTTGTCTTACTAGTATCACAAGTTCCTTTTGCTAAGAGACAACAATGTCCTAATTGAAAACTACTAAATATTTTCTTCTTGAAGGGAAGAGGATTTGACAAATTAGGAAATATTTCTTAAAGTAAAAGCTACAGCAGCTGGATTTTAATCATCTCAATTACCCTACAATCAACATGCCCTCTTTGGGGTCAAAGTATTTTTCATGCTGCTGAAACACAGCACAGGTTATTTCAAGCTTCATCTGAAATCACCACCCTGCCCCCAGAACTACACCGCCAATCATTTCACATGTTTCCAGACTTGTAGCTCAGCTATCGAGAAACAGACCACACGTGAGAAAACCGGTTGTTATTTTCTATAAAAGCTTCTACCTTCTGCCCACGGTTAAAGACGCAAGCAGAGATTTAAGTAACAGAGGAGTTGCCAGGGCTACTATTGGGGTTTTTTTTCATATAACAAGGCACTTCTCTGAAGAAATCAGTTTATATGAATACTTTTAAGCATTGGGAACTCTTGTGTTTCCTATGATTAAAAAAAAGAACAAAGCACCTGCACAGCAAATAAAGTGCATTCATGTTATATGGCAAGTTCACAGTGCGACAGATTTATGAATAGTATTGAACTGTAAGATCAACTCCTATTCATTCTTTTGGATACATCTGCAGGTTAAATCCTGTTTAAAACAAGATACTGTACTCAAAACTACTATGTTAGTTTTCCCCAAAAATTAACAGAAGTGGAAAAAGAACATTGGTAGTTACAGGTTTTCATTGCACCCAATGTGGAGGTCTCAGATACAAGCAGCCCATGGAAAATTAGTTTTGTGTGGAAACCTTAAAGTCTTTCAAGGTTATTTCTAATACAGCAAAATGCTGCTTCTCAACACAGCACTAGATTGAGACATAACCAACAAACCCATTGTCTTTGAGATGAACCATCTATCTTGAGGCAAATCCAGGCCTGCAAAATAATTTATACCTCATCTAGTTTTAAAAAACCCAGCACATAAGTCAGTCACAAAAGCGTATTGGAAGCTGTGTCTCATGACTGAGTGTTCCTACTTGCCCGTAGCCATTTCTCTAAGCTTGCTCTGCATGCCTTGCCATCAGCTTGCCAGAACTACAGCTATTACAGACAAGGAATAGATTCCAGAGTTCCAAAGCCCCACAGAGGACAGTTGTGTAAAAGCAGAGTGAGTAGCTCATCTTTTCACCATCCCATTTTTAGTAACCACTCCCACACTTACACCACATTACGGCAAAACAGAATCCTTGTCAAGCTGATAAGACTTACATAATAGCAACAGTCATTACTCTCCTATTGTCTCAAGTAAGCCACTTAAGTTTCTGGAATTTTAAAAATAATGTGTTAACGACACACAGTGTAGTTGTTGGTATTTGAAGGCAAAGCCAAACATCACTCATTAAGACCTTCATCTATACAGTGACTTAATTAGATCATTTCCCTCACTATTGAGATTTTTTTAGATATTAAGCTTCTAAAGAGTTACTAACATCACTACCTTCCTGTTAGCATCAAAACACAAGAGACAGGGAACCAGCAAAGCATCTTCACCTCTGGAAAGGTGTCTTTCCCAGTCTGGCACACATAAAAGAACCAGCAAAGAGAAGGCACCTTCTCTCTTCTAGGAAAAATTAGAAGCAGAACATGGACTTGAGGTGGGGGGAAAAGTACAGGAGACAATTGAAAAGTGTGAGTGGGAAGGCAAAGGTTAATACACGTCAAAAAGGAAAAGGGCCTTTTGGTCAGCAATAGTTGCTGAAGAGCACACAGAAGCGTTCTCTTCTTTTGTTTTGTTTGGGGTTTTTAATTTTAATAAACCTGACTTATAAGCCTGCTGCAAAGAGTTCTATAGTTTAATAATTTAGCCCACGGATGGTGCTTTATTGACGGCATGCATCAGACATTATCATCGGAAAACTGGATGGAAGCCCAGATGTCTGCTTTAAGACCATTTTTATTTCCTACGTTTTCAAAACGCTGCATGGGGCTTTCGCTGCATGACTCAGATGAACTTAATGAGAGTCATGCAGCTACGCCTGCATCTGCCGCTTTGAAAATAGGGCAGCACTGTTTTGGGTTGTTTTTCTGAAGCTCTCCCCGGAGTGATTTAAAGCTGTTTTTTCCTCTCAGTCTTTTCTCTAAAGGTCTTCTACACTTCACCTCACCGCATCTGACAGATAAATAGCCGAAAACTTGGAACACCTCATTTTTCAAAGACCCCAGTACTCAGAGCTTGTGTGGTACCATGAAACCAAACAGTAAACAGCCAGGTGATTACATTCAGCCAATTGTGTACACGTGCTCAATTTAACCGCAATAGGTTACTCCAAATCACTACTGTGGGCACTGAGTGGAGTTAGAGCTTGGTATCAACATATGTCATTTATTAGGATTGATTACCACTTACTGTAAACCATTTTAATACCCACACATTGACAAATTTAACATCGGTTGTTCAGGTTCAAATCAAAACTTGAGTATATACATTGTATTACTAACCACACAAATTTCTATTAGAAAGCCATGCCATAAATTGTACATTAAGGAAAATGAGAACCATGTATGATATGTATCATTTATAACTTATTTTAAAAATTATTTTTGTTATATTTCTGTTGATAAGCTCTAAGAATAAAATTTTACTACATTCTCATATTTTCATCTAGTTTAACATAGATTCCCTTATTTTCTTGAAGCAGGACTGCTAATCTTGCCTTTTCTGAGCTTATGGATTGCCTGTTTAAACAAGAGTCCCGACAATCAGCTGGCAGTTTGCAGATCTGCCTTCAGATCCAAACAGACCAAGCCTGAGAAAGAATTGGGACTTCACTCTAACCTTTCAACTCCGCAGTAGCATTGCAGCAGAATCATAGGACAGTTTAGAAGACTAAAGGGAATACAAAGATGGTTACTTTTCCATTTTCAGTGCTTGTATTTTATAGAAAAAAGTAATATAAGACACTATGTATATCCTTAACAACTTTATAACAAGTTCTGAGGGCAAGAGCATGTAGTACAGGCTTCCCTGAAGTGATCCTGCTTACCTAGACCAGAAAACACAGAAAAGATGTGAAGGAAAGAAGATCACCTGTGGTAGGACAGTAAGAATACAACTGCAGCATAAGAACTCCTTTCCTCCACACAGGAAAAATGGACATGTGTACACCAACACCAGTGATGCATACCTACACTCCTTAATTGTGTTCATAATCATTACACAAGGCATGATCCCCTGGAAAACACCATCCCAAAGTTCAGAGATCCTCCTGATCCTTAGCACGAGTAACACGACAGAGTATCCGAAACAAGACAAGGAACTTGCCTTCCCATACAGTTTATCCAGGATGACAGTTTCTTCTTAAGTTTCCTGCATTTCTTAAAACCCCTGGGCTCTAGATAGACTCATTCTAAATAAAAATACACACAGAGAGCATCCTGTGTCACCCTGGTGACACACTGTCATCCTCCAGACATTCCCCAGCTGTCAGTTTTGGACAGTATTGGTTAAATCCTGTAGTGCATTGGAACATATTATGGAGGATGGTCTTAAATGAAATGAGGTTTTTATATTCTCTGCTAAAGAGATGGTTTTTCAATAAACATTTTAAAACAGGGCAGAAAAGCAAGCAGACTGCTCATAGTGTGTCACCAGTGTACAGCAATTTGGGGGAAGCAGGGAACTGCCCTGACCATCCTCCAAACAATAAATACAGTATTTTGCTCCCAGATGCAGCTTGCTCTCCTTCCCAACATGGTTATTGTACTTCTGGACAGAGTTCCAGCAATGCAGCAAGCATTGTTTGTCATCACCTCAGTAATACTTTATCTAGAATGCAGAGGGGTCTGACTGTCACATAAAAGAGTGATCTTCTACATTTGGAATTGAAGTGTACTGCTTTCAGGCCAGATCAGAGTTAGAACAGAAGTTTCCCCATATTAGTGGTGGCCACGGATCCCTCATGTTCCAAGCTACTGACCTGAGAAAATATGAGAGTGATATCAGAAGTTAAGCACCTCAGTAATTTCTGACAAATTCCTGTCAAAACAATCCAAACAAACAGAGCTGTGTATCACTGCCAGCTGTATCCCAGCAAGAAATAAGACTGACAACTAGCTTACATTCCAGAGGCAACCATCCATCCAAACCGAATCCCCTGTAAAACCCTCCAAGAATATACCATTACTCCTGTTCGGATGCTGGTTCACATACACAGCAGCTCATCTCCAGGATGTCAGGGCAAATCCATTTTGTTAACACACAAGGACAGGACTAGTGAGCTGAATGCATTCTGGGGGAAAGCAGACACCATCCAGGATTCCTTTAGGGAACCAGAGCAGATGTCCTGAGGCCACAATACAGTCTAATTGGCATGATCAGAGTATCTCCAGTGTGTCCCTAGTGAATTTGCCTGGGTAAATGTATAAGGGTAAACCCAAACTGCCAAAATCTCAGCTCCCTAGTCCAAAATTGGTTCCTGGTCCCCAGTAATCCATAGTACACAGCTCAACAGCCTTTCTTCTGGAAGGAGGTATTTGGTCCCCTTACAGCAAAAGGCAGGTATCACTTCTGTGGACAACTTGCTTCAGATATTGATCTTTATAGGTAATGCAGGAAAAAAACCATACCAAATTCAGTTCCTTCCAACACTGACCCGGCAACAGTGGCACCGTACACCTCATCTCACCCATCTGCATGTAGGACATACCTACCACCAGGCTAAAATCACCATGCTGACAGCAGTGACACAGGCATCAAGTTATTCCAGATGTTATAATGCTCAAAATACCCTGAAAACAATTTGGCAAACTTGCCAGATGCCTAGAAGACACGTGCGCACAGAACTACACCCTGTGGGTATAGCTGGTTGGTGTCTCCTAAAGAGCATGTACGAGTAATGTGACAAACCGGGCTGCACTCCTTGCCTGGGAGCCTGGCATTGCTTTTTATGGCAAAAACCTTTAAGAAAACAGATATAATCAATGACTTGGTGTAAGTCACAGCTATGCCTTCAATACATTCAGCAGAAAGGGCCAAAATGTGATTAATGGCACTTCAATACCATCAGCAATACAGCTAGAATCACTGCAGGTAAAGTTTCAGGACATAAAAATTTGTTATTGCTTCCTAGCCATTTTGCTTTCAGGGCATCAGCCAGTGAATAAATAAATCTTACTCCAACAAAACATGAATTATTTCAAAGAAACACTAATGGTAGTGTATGGAACAGCCTTCTGTCCGAAGTATGTGACAGTCACACAGGATGGCAATACTTCAGAACCACCATAGGAGTGAGTTTGCTGTTTGTGGAGCTGCTCCTTAAACTGGGAAGAGTGAGACGGGCAGCTCTTCTGCTCTAGCTTGTGAGGAATAAGAAGTGATTGTTGTTACAAAGCTGTAGTTTTCCTGCTGTGACTGGAACTGGACTGATGCCTAAAGCCGCAGGTGACTGCTGTTGCCAGCACGTGCCCAACTGTGAGGAGGAAAGGAAAATACAGGGGGTCCAGCCCCCAAGCTGGCATCTAACGCTGCAACACAGAGCCCCAACCTTCACAGGAGCCCGCCGTGCCACCCTGAACCTCTAGACTGGAAGAGATAAAAGTTGTCAGCTAGCTAAGCAGTATCTTTTCAAGCTAGAGGTTTGTTCTCAAGTAGATCTAGTCACTACGTGTAAAAGAACGCTCTCAGCACTGTACTTTCTGATGCTTATCAAAGTACAAGACAGACCTGCTTATAGTGAAACTGGACTGCATTTAGTTAACAGTTTCCTTAGACTTCCCCGTTTTGTCTAGCCTTCCCCCAGGGTAGACCCTGGGCTGTTAACGGTTGCCAGTGACATTTCGGAATCCTTCCTACAACCTGTACTGAAGGTAAACCCACTTGAGTACTCCGGGCAGCAAAAAGGCACCTACAGTGATGCTGAACACAGGGGCTTAAGCTATTTTATTTGAATATGAATCAAGGCAAGGCCATCCCTGTCTTTTAAAAGGTTTGGGAGATGGCACACATCATACAGAAGTGGGCCATGGAAACAAGGTGATCTGATTTGCTATTTCAGAGCAGCAGACCAACTGCTTTTCCCACCCTTACTGACCCATTTGCCCTCTCAGTCATGCTCAAAGATAAATGAGCCAAGGAGATCCTAGTAGACAATAGCAGAGGTAAAAATTGGGGCAGAAAAAAAAGAATGACATAAGCAACCATGCTGTAAATTCTGACTTCTAAGCCTAAGTTGCCTACACGGTTGACTTTCTTAGGGACAGCTCCAAGTGAAGTTTAAGAGTGATTACAGAAAATAACAGGTACTGAGAGCAGGTTTTCTTGTGTATACTGAACAAAATGGCATTTCAACAAAGCTTTGCCTTTTTAACATTAAACCAATGTCATCTCACTCACATGCATTTCCTAAAAACACTAAAATACAGCATCTTCAACTGTTGACCTTTTGACAGTGACACCAGTTTACCTTAAACTTCATATTACTACATAAAGCAGATATCAATACATAGGAGAACTGATCACAAATCACTTGTTACTACAAGATAATTGTCATTCTAGAGAAGAAGGACACAATGAAATGGTTTCATTTTTAACCCTTTCTTTTCAGCAGTGCCAAGTGACAACATTTTACACTCAGACCACAAAGGCAATTATTTGTCTCCATCATTTTCAAAGCTACAGATATTCTTTCAGAAGATTTTATTCATATTACCAAGTTCAATAAAGAACTAAATTCTGTTTCAGATTTTGGGAAACAGCCACCACAAATTCAGATACAAAAAATATTAATTGCAATACCCTTGTTCTACTCTATTTCTGTGTTAGTTTTCATTAGCAACTGATCTCTTTTCAAGATGGGGGATATTGGGAATTACCAAGTCTGACACACTGCAACTATATTCTCCTGCTGTACATACAACGGGGATTTCAAAATAGTTTGGGAAACGGGTTTAGGTGAGAGTAATGCAAACACAGAAATAGCTCCTCGTTGAGAAATACATCAAGGATACGAAGGGGCATGCGCATCCAAGCGAGTCAGTTCAAAATGTTTGGCAGGAAATAGCTGAAACTCACTGATCATTAATAGATTATGTTAAGCTATGAATTCTCACATGGAACTGTGCTGGACTTCCAGCTGTTTGAAATACTAAAGAGAGCTGGAAGTCTGTTTTCATTTTGGTACTACTCTAATTTTTATCCTTTTCTTTCCCCCTTACTACTATTCCCCAGTGCGGTGGAACAGCTGTGACTGACAACTTGTATAAAGGTACCCTTTCTGCTTTAGAGCAGACAGTAAACATTTTTATGAATGCTAAAGACATCTTCAGGTAGTGCATGCACAAACATGCAAATTCAGTTTGGAAGGAAGTCTTTCACAGACTGAAGGAAAAAAACCTACACAGGCTACTGAATGTGTAAATCCAGGAAAATGGCTGAAAACCTCTAATTCTTCTCTGATTTAGTTGTAATTAGTGTCATATGATGCAATGGAGAGCACTTGAACAAAGCTGATGTTACTCCAAATTATTTTGGGGAGACTGAACTTCCTAGAACAGTTTGACAAAACCAGTTAATTAATGATTTTGGGGAATATATTCAAACAAAAACTTGGAATGTAAAAGGATATTTCCACTTTCTATACTAAGTGGTTTTCTGCTGTTCTAACTGAGCAGTTACAATTTTTTTTTGTCTATTGCTACAAGCAAACCCAATAAATCTAACATGAAATCCTGTGAGAAGCTACATTACCACTCCTCTTTCTGATGTCAAAGCACAACTGCAACTAATACAGCTTTTCTAAAACAACAGTTTTTACAGTTTCTACAGTGTGAAAATTTACTTGCTTCTGCTACTATTTTTCAAAGCTGAAAGGCTCTGTGGTGAGGCAGAGCTGTGGAATAGAAAGGGATTCTGTATTTCACTGTCTAAGCTGTAATTTCAGGAAAAAAACCTAAATATTGAAGGACTATTCCTAGTATGATGTTGCAGCTCTCAGCACAGGAGCCAGACACTTAACAGCACTGGCTTGGAACGAGCCTACGTTTTCCAAAAGATGACACTGCTGTAGGACACATGCACAGAGTGGAGGAAGACAACCCTCAAAACTTACTCCAGCTCCAGAAGTGCTGACAAGAGTTGAGAGCATTTTTTAAATTTTATTTTTACAATGACACTGCAAAACAATTGTTCCCAGTACCAAACTCCACAACGCAAGGCTAGGAGAACTTCATATTTGCAATGGAAGCAGGATCTACTTAAATGCAATAGAAAAGCAATTTTTTCAGGCTGTCATTCTTCGTATACCATTTCATCTGCCAAAATTGGTTTTGGAATGGGATACATATTCACTGCAGGAGCTTACTGTGACTGATGCCAGTGGGAGGGAAAATAATTGAAGCCTGGCATGTGAAGGTCTGTTTCTCCCCATTTACTAGAATTATATAGTAATTACTTCTGTTCCAACAGAAGAGAGCAAATATATCCTGCCCACCAGAGTGTCTTCCAGCTCTACCTCCAAATGGAGAATTATGATAATTAAAGTTTAATCGATCTTCATTATTTTTAATGTGACAGTGGATGTGGGAGTATTGCTGGATTTTTTATTACAGAAGCGCACGCAGCAGCAACTTGCCTTGCAAATGACAAATTTAACCAAGTGCCTGAGCACAATCCCAAGCAGAGTTTATTGTACCCAGCATTTGTATCACTTACCGCTGCTTTGGGGCTGCAGTGAAATCCTGCAGATATCCTTCTTTGTAACAAAGGAATAACAAATGTAGTGATGAACCTCAAGTGAATATCCGTGTGGTTAAAGGGAGCATTGGAAACTTATCATGAGCATGATTCCCCACCGACAGATGAGTAAAATCCGTGGGAAGACAGTGTTAGTGTCTGGGGTGTTTTGGGTTATGTTGGCTAAGTCTAAGATTACAATGCAGTCAGCTACGTGAAGAGTGACAGGCAATGACCAGAGGAATTGTGCCGAGTTCCTCAAGAGCACAGCTCTTAGGAGACGATCATTTACTGATCTGACAACCAGCTCTGTAGTGAACACAGTCAGTCTGGGGCGGGGGCAAAGCAAGCTTCCAGGCAGATACAGCCTGGGAGTAGTTCTCACTGAGTGTAGCTATCCTGATCGTAAGCAGAAGCAAGCCAGAGAAGTGAGTGTCATTCATTAGGAACCACGGAGGTACCAGCAATATATTTGAGTACCAGAATCAGCATGTTGCAAGCTGCAGTATTTTGTGTGTTACCCTATCTAAAATGCAAGCAGCTCTCATTGCTGAAGAGACAGACCTTCTCCTCAGAAAGAGAGAGAAGCTTAAAGGGGGAGCTTTGTGCCTATCCAAATATCACCTCCCCCCTGAAACAAAGTGGGCTTTACAACCCCACAGAGACCCTTCATAGACCACCGGCATATACTCCCCTTTCTTCACCAAGCCCAAGAAAGGAGGGCTTGCCAGCCTTACTTGTAACCTTTTATCTAGCCAAATGCCAAACACAAAAATTTACAATCCTAATCCATATTTTAAAATGTTCTAGCTTTTCTTTCATGCCTTCCCTAGAATGCTTTCTCAGCAATATCAGGCCACTTGAAGAAAATGGTAATTCTCACGTCTCTCATCCCTTGAAGCACCATTCTGGTTCTGGGTAACAGTCATGCTTCTTCCCCTAGATTTACTGTTCCCACTTTCTTATTTCTACTCGGCATAAACTAGGAACTGCTTGAAAAATAGCAGTAACTGCTTCCAGAGAAGCAAAGTTTGCCAGGACTTTCGTTGTTATCATTTTATCACTCCTCCGCTACAGGAATACCTTGTATTTTAGCACAAGACAGCTCCTCCTTGCTGCCCAGATGGCCTAATGCACATTTTTCAAGATATGCTCCCCCCCATATATCGCAAATCACACCCCATAAAGATTCAGTACTTGTGCATACATTCCGTTAAAATTACGGTCTCCGATGCATTCTCAGTGTTTGAGAGATCACAGCTTCCTTGTTGCACATGAACAACACGTGACAGACAGAGAAAAAGGGATTTTTTTTGTTCAGATGTGCCTTTGGGATCAACTACCACTTCTCAACTTCCTTCCCTCTTCTCCAGCTCTATGTTTGGGATGTCTTTGAGTAACAGATACCAGACAGCCCAACAGGGAAAAACTGGTTGATTTTCAGTCCCCAAGCAGTTATGCCACCACATTACTAGTGGTATCACGAATAGCAACTCATGCCCTTCACCTGCTCTGCCTTCAAAACTGTGTATTTTCTGTAGATGCACAAGCAAAAGCTCCCACCTTAGGTTACTGAAATAACACGTACACCTAAGCCTGAGAAATCTATGCTGCTACCAGAAGAGTTGGTCCTACCTCTCGTCCAATAACTGCTGTGTATGTCCAGAACATGATCTGGGTGAACTCTAACCTTAAAGAGCTCATCCTGCAGCTGTGCAAACAGTAGTGCCTTGGCAAGGAAGGGGGAAAAGAGCACACTCCTAGGGAGAAAAGGACTAAAGCACAGCGCAGAGACGGGTATAGCAACATGCGTGAGGCAGTCGTAGGCTTTCTAAGGGAAGGGGCACCTTGAAGGTGAGCACTGCACAAAGTGCAGTCCAGTTCTCCTGGAGCAGAAAGGTGCTGGACCCACTGCCACAGCATGGTGTGGTGCCATTGAGCCCAGCTGCAGCAGGCAAACAGGGACTAATGATGCCACTGCAGACAGCACATCTTGAAACTTCTGGGATTTCATGCATTTACATATTCAATCACAGCACTAAACCAGCAGAAAAACGGCAAAGTAAAGGAACTCAGTAGCCTATCCCTATCTTGTCCATGAAGCAGGATGTATTAATAGGCATAAACACATTTCCAAGTAGTACAAAACCACATGTCATTCCTGAGGCTAATGAATGCCAGCTGACACAAAGCACAGGCTGACTGTCACATTGCTTAGCTGCTCCCGACACCTGTCACTCCTTGGCAACAACAGGGAGAAAAGGTCAAGACTGTTAGTAAACCCAGAAGGGAGACTCACTTTTCCACCAATATTGAACTTGACAGGGACCATCATCACAAATAACACTGAGAGGTTCAGGTGTTGCCGGTTACTGATGGCTTTCACTTCCACTGCCTGCAAGCCGTCTACATATTTTAGTTAATAGTAAAATCAACCTGCACTGTCATTTATTAATAAAGATTGTATTATTTGATTTGGGGTGAGAATATACAGTATTAAAATTCTTCTCTTACATTGTATTTATGTAGTTCATACAAAAATATATATACTTTCACTGAACCCCTGCAGAACTTAGATACAGCTAAGGCTAATATATTCCATCTTCTCACTTTCCAAATCCTTAATTGCTTTTGCATGAAGGCAAAGAAATCCAGCAAGAAGAAAAAATAACTTTGTCACATTGAAAAGCTGGCAGACCAAGCTTTGACCTCGTTCTCTCTTCTGACAGCAGGAAGTCATCAGCCATTATCCATGTGTCTGTCTTGATGGGGCAGAACCAGACTGCAATACACAAACACGCATCAAGCCTATTTAGCCCTCGCTTTCCAACAGAATGAGACCTGTGCCTTTTGGGGTGGTTGTTCTCAGGTTTTCGATTAAGCCAATGATTACTGACTACACTGATGCTCATATTCAGCCGGCAAACACACACAAACGTGAGTTAAGATTATTGTGGTCTCAGACTTTCAATAGTGATCCTGATTCTCCTCTCCCTTGTTCGACACAGGCCCAGTTACAGTGAACTGTCAATCCTGGTTCAGAAGTACCAAAAAACCCATTGGTCCAGGATGCCCTTACTGCAGCGTCATTACATTCAAACTGCAATGAACCAAGAAAAGATTCAGGTTCAAAGTAGCCAAGAAGGACACAACTAATGAAAAGCATTATGGAATGGCAATAGAGTATCTGGAGGGAAAAAAGTTGCAACTGACTAATTTTTGACATCTTTTCAGAAAAACAGACTGCATAAATCAGAAGTAATACTATAGCTAGCATGACTTGCTATTTCTAGTGCATTTCAGTATGTTCTAATTTAGTTTGTTGAAAAGAACAAGAAGATAGAAAAAGCAATGACACTCTCTAGAGCAAACAAGCAAAAGCTTACCAACAGTCATAGCTACCTACATTGTGCTCAGCATCTCAACATGGAGTGAAAAAGTAACCTGTTTGGGACAGGTTCTCAAAGCCATTACATGTGCTGTGCACCATGTCCAACGCACCCTAATGCCAGCTCAGTTAAGTGATGCAGGATACTCTCAGAGGAAGAGAGCCTCAGGGGCACTGGCTAATAGCTCTTTTCCTCCCGTCCCCAGCCACAGAGCTCTAGCTCCTTACAGGGAAATATCCCTTGGGTCAAACAGTCAAATCACTGAAGTAGTTTTACAAAAGAATAGGCTCTAAAAGCACATTTGAAATCAATGCCTACGCTGCTCTAAGATTTGCATTGGGGACTGGATGGATCATGGAGGACAGGGTGTATTTTTAACCTCTGATCCTGCTGTGCTAAAAAAATATGGTTCAAAACATTGAAACTCCAGCAAACAAAACCTTCATACCTAAATTATAGATTCTTTCCTTCACAAGTAAGACAAATTTTATTCCAAATCCTGTACATGCATTTAAACTAGGTTACAGATGCCTTTTATGAATCCCAAAATAAAATAATCTCTAGTGGTTAATTAGTGAAACAGGATAGAGGTATTTTTATCATTAGTGCTCATCCAAGTGAAATGGCAAAATTATTTTCTAGCAGCACTTAAAAATGGATTCTTAATTCAGTTACATTCATTCTCTACCCTAGCTTTGGGTCATGATCCTAAAAACAACTCAAGAAACCTCAAAATAATCAGGACCAGCTCAGTTCATGATGCAGACAGCAGAAATAAAGAAATTTTATATTCAAAAATCTAGTGACAGTATTTCTCAGCGAGCCTTCAAAGGGTTTTTGTAGTTGCCTGTAAAACAACATTAAGACTGTAAGAGTTACGGACTCATCAGCTTCATGCATCTATGTTAAGGGACACACAAGAGGATAGGGCAGCTAGAAACTTATAAACTCCAGTGGTGCCTCCAGACAGGCCAGGGAAATGCCTGCATCAACAAGAAGAAAGGAGAAGTTGACAGCGAGACTCCTGTTGGCCAGGAGCTCAGGTAAAGATATCTTTTTTGCTTAACTTCCCAGGAACAAAATACTAGAAAAATACTTCAACATGGTAAAACCAAACACTGAAACATGCTGCAGTGTTACCATCAAGTTACCTGTGCTCCAGAAATGGCAACCCGTACAGCCTGACCTGACCGCTGGGCAGGCAGCTGGCAGCCAGGCAGGCTTCTCTTCAGTCCAGACAAGTGAAATGCAGCCCACACAGGCCAGCACACTTTTTGTTCACGAGCACACAACAAACAAACATTACACCAGCACACAGCTTGGAACAAATACAAACACTATATTAAAAAAACCTGCCACTGACAGTAGAAAATGCCTTCAATTACTGTTCAGTGACTTCAGTGACTCACAGGCAAGGCACCACATATTTCCAAAAGTGGGCTCAAAGCTACATTTCAGAGTACTTCAGGCTTCAATAAGGACCTGAAGCATTTTGTGACATTGCACAAAAGCATGCCTTGTGAATAGATACACCCCATCTGCCACACTTCCAAACCCTCTGGCACAACATAACAAAGCTTTATGAAAAGCTGTGCAAACTGAACTGTAAACCCCTCCTCACACCAAGGCTAAACTGTGTTTTTAAAAATCAGGGTAACATCCCAGTTCAACCACAGCAGATGCAACTGAGTACAGGTGATTTTACTTCTCTCCCCTGGAAGACTGAAGTCTCCTCCCAAGTTGCATTAAGTTAAAGAACATGCATGCTCACAGGGCCATTTTAACATGAGGGCCTCAAAGTTTCTAAAGCACAGCATTAAACTCACTGTTTCGATCTGGCAGTCAGTCACTGGGGCCAGGGTCTATCACCAAGTCCTCTCTGGAAAAATGCAGCCTTACTTGTGAGCATCTGTATTGCCGTTCTCAACCATTAATTGCTCTAGAAATGCATTTTGAACATAGCTATTTAGAGCAAAGAGGTACAAGTGAAAAAGAGAAAACACCCTCACACCTTCAACATCCCAGTCCCATGGCTTCTGTCGAGTAAAAAGCAAAGTCAGACATAAAACCCCTTTTGCATACGTACGATATGCCTAGGACCTTACTCTATCAGTTATTCCCATGTAAATCAGGAAAGTCCCCACTAAAGTAAGTCCATTTATAGGAGGACAGGCCAGACAAAGAAAACCAGTACAGGCCCAAAGGAGATATTTGTAGGAGCTGTATTACCATATATACATCTATGCACATATCATGTTGGATTTTTAAAAAGCACTCTCGAAATTACCCCCTTCAGTGCAGTACAGCATACATTGCTGAACTGAGTATTAATGTGCTAAGCACAAGTTATCCCCTGATAAGGTTTATTTGCACTCTTAGCATGGATGCAAATTTGAAATTTGGCCTTCTCCATACCCACAAGTAATGCACTGAATTGGCCTAGATGGATGAGAAATTGGGATCCATTCCCCTTTATGTTTATAAAAACAATGGGTTATCCAGTACTACTGAGTCAGAGCCATGTCTTTCAAGCCAATATTCAAAGGCATAAAATGAAATAGATTTAATATGAAACTTTTCGCTTTTGGAAAGAAAGAGTGGTTGAAATCACAAACAATCAGCTCTTGAATTTTAAAACCGGTTTTGTTTGATGGAAAAACCCCTAGGTTTGCAGCTTTCCCTCTTAAAAGCTTCCTCACATAAGGTTAATCTCCCTTCTAAGCATCAACTTAGATTTTCATCGGTAACATAGTCAGAAAAAAGACATACCGATGACTGAATTCTGGCTTTGATGAACACAATGCTTAGGAGATGTCTAATGTTTCACATTTAATGGCCTCACATTTAGAGAGCAGCATTATTATTGCTTTGTTATAAGCCCTCCAAATATGAAACTAAGATTTTTTCACACCAGATTAAGCAAATATTTTACAGAAAAAACAATCACTTGTTGTAGACCCCTTATGCATATAAACACACACAAAAAATGGATCCAGGCTTTATCTGCCCAATAAAATGTAACAGTAGATCTCTTCTTGAAGTAGTCTACTGCAGTGTGTATTGAACCTAGTAAGTGTTTCACCTAGAGATCGAGACCACGCTAAAGAACCTAATTTATTAATTGTAATATTTGGAATGTTGAAAAATTACAAGCTGTGTTGGCTGTGGGGTGTAATCAAGGCAGTGTTCATAACCTCAGGACAATGCTCATACTCATTCCATCTCTTCTGAAAACAGTTGGAAAAAATCAAAAGCCATTTAATAGCCTAGTCAATTTGGCTTTCAGGAAAGATGGACTGCTGTCTAAGAATTCACTGTGCAGTGTATAGCACTAAAGGAAAGAAAAATAGCATGCATTTATCTTTGTGACTGATTACTTGGAAACTCTTGAGATGAACACACTTATAAATCCAAAACACAAGAAATCAATCACAGATTGAAGTTGGTGAGGCCAGCCTATATGCAATTCTGAACTTCTTCAGACAATAGGGGGGTTGGAATATGGAATAACTGGTCAGTGGTAGCAATATAAACTAGGCACTGTAAATCATCTCAGAAAAAAAAAATATTTTTAAGAACAAAAAGCAAAGCAGTATCTGGACAATTGTGAATTTGGTTGGCCAACTGTATTTTACAATATTCCAGGTTTGGCAGGCTATTTGCAGGATCTGGTTTCTGTAAGTATTGCTACTAAAGTATGTTTTCTTGATTTGGATCCTACTATTAGCTTTTTTGATGGGTGGGAAGGGGGTAACATAGAAGGGCAGTAGAAGGATAACACAGGGCAGTAGAAGCTGCCCTAGGTCTTCTACTTCTGCACGTTAAACCCGTGTAGGAGGACAATGAGAAACAGTGAAAGAGAAAAAATAAGAACACATGTAAGACCTGCTTTCCCAAATATTATCAAGAGACAGTGCTAAGTCTCACCTGTTTGGCTCCTCACCCTGTGCCCATTACGGTGCTTTTCAGGTCTGCATGTTCTATGCTGTAACTTCCATAAATATTCTGCACTTTAACTGATTAACATTACTCAAGTTGAGGGCTTTGGATTCCTTTGTTTTTACATGTTTCAATACAAATGAACAAACAAGAACAATCACCACAAAAAGATGCCTTGACTTTCTAGACATGATTCAGTTAACACAGACCTCTTAGTACTAATAACACTGCTGCTTCAGACAGGTGAAGGTCCTTGGCAGGTACCATGGCACAGCTCCCAGTCCTACACTGCTCTCCATGATCCAGAGCACTCATTAAGGCTATCTACATGGACACCACAAAGGTTTCTCCCAGGCACCTGATTTTATACCTGACACCAATGTTAAGGACACTGAATCCCATGTTTTGCCTATCTGAATGCACCTGTCCACAGAGAGCAAGTTACTCAAGATACGTACGCATTTGTGAGAATTCAAAAGCCAGATTTACAAATTAAGTAAACTGGAAATCACACACACATTCCTACTTTGCTTCATCTTGAAACAGCATTGTTATAAGCTTACCACACTGAGTATACGCACACAGAAGCCAAGACTATTAAATGCCTACTGGCATTTGAAGTATTCAAACATGCAGCTGAATAATTTGAATACATAAGCATGACAAGACAGCTAGCTGCCTGTATTATTGTTATCCCTGTTAGAGAATTTTACAACCAGATGTTCTCATTCTGAATTTAACACTGGGGGAATATACCGCTCTTCTCTCTTAACAAAGTTGCTTTTTATCACAAACAGTTATTGCACTTCAGCCCTGAACTCATTGCAAAAATCCCCAAGCTTAACGTTTTCTATTGCCTGGCTGTACCCTCAGAGTTGCAAAGTCAATTGGAAACAGAAAGCACAGGGATAGAGGTATAAGTCAGATTACATAAATCAGGGATAAGCACACAGAAGCGTTAGAGCTGTATGATTTTTAGTATTGTATCAGATACACTCAATTCTGCATGCCATTTGGATAAGAGGGCTAACATTTCCGTGTCTGCTTTCCCTATTTTTATAAATACCCGTTGTGTTTGATGGGAAAGCATGAAAATGGGAAAACCAAATGAAAGGTCTCATGCAGCAACATTTCACGTGTGCTTTCACAGCTTGTTGGCTAGCTATCAGCTAGTCTGAAGTGGTGACCACTAAGAGCATGTGGAGCACTTCACAGCTCTCATGGCCAGACTAGGCTGGACTCAAAATCACCACTTAATTAAAAGCATATTTATCTAGGCATTGTGTTTACTCAGAGCTTTTAAGACATGAAAATTTAGCTCTGAAAGACAAACTATGATCCTGGTGTTTTGTTCTTTAGAACATTTATCTTGTTTAACACTGCTCACATACAGCACTTGGCTCCCAGCTTCCACAAAGAAACAGCTTTACTATCTGGACTTACAACTCATCTCTGGATTCTTAAGACAGAAGAGAGAATAATGCAGCACCAGGGTATGTAGACCACACTCTCCCCAATGCACTGGCCATTCATTTGTCTGTCACGGCCTTGCACTGCCAGACCTTGACACAGGGACCATCTACTTCCCACCCGCCCCGTCTCATTTTGCAATTTATAATACAAGAGCACTTCATATTAAGTGTGTTTCAGATAAACGGCGTGCTTCAGTGAAGTACTGAGCACATTTTTCCTGCACACTGTTGGCCTGAAAGCTATCTTCCATGCTACTGTTTCCACAGAACCATTCCCAAATGCTTTGAGCGCTTACCTGGTATTTCTGAGAGTCTTTGATCTTGCAGTGTTTCTACTTCTCCAAGCATGACATGAAAGCATCATTCCTGTATTCTTCTACATTTGAAATCAGCTATATTTCAAAGCTCTGATGTCATCAGGACAACTTTGTATCATCTCCAGTGAAATATATCTGCCCAACAGATGTGGAACAGATCTTTTGTTTCACCACTCAGTTTATAGCCAGCTACATAAATAATTGAACAAGACGGTGTTCTGTAATGATGTCCAGGTATTTGTCTGTCAAATCTTTAAAAGCCAAATCCCTGTCACTGACCTTCTGCTTCAGGATGATGCTGAGTGATTGGCTTTCCTCAGGAACAGCTTCAGTGCACGCTGCTACTGCAGCCAGACATGGGAAATACAGGAATGGACACCAAAGAGGAGGCCTTATATTGGTGTTTCATCCCTGCAGCCACCTTGGTAGCTTCCGACATAGATTCCCTTTCCCCTTTTTGGACAGACCCTGCAGGGCCAGTCAGAGTGGGGAAGTGGCAGTAATTCATCTGTCAACCAGCTCTGGGGATGGAAAGGCTTGAGTCTGCAATCCTCAGTGTGTAAGCGAGAGAACCCCAGTTTTACCCCCTGAAGCACACCAGCAGCAGTGGATACGCAAGGGCTCAAGGATGTGGTTAAGATGCACAAAGAAAAGACTTGAATTTCCAGGACAAGATTCTCTTTCTGCTTTTGATTTATATTTCAAGTGAGTTTTGCATTTGCAAAAATAAAGGAAATTAAGAGAGTGGCAAGACAACAATGAAGAAATGCAAAAGAAAAGAGAGATCTGGTCAAACAAAGGAAAGCAACAGTGAGTTTCCAGCTGTTAATCAAAATCAAAATCTTCTGAGACTTCACTGAGCTTTATCACTTTTATGACTTAAAATTCACCTCTTAAAAAATATTAGGAAGGCTTAATTAAGGGAGAAGGAAGACACACTCATCTGCACTTCCCCTGCAATGACTAGACTCCAAGGCCCACCTTCTGCTACATTAGCTCCCTAGCAGCATGAAACTGTCCCCATATGGGCACATATTTTAGTCACAATCAAAGCAGCTGAAAACACAGCTCCTGGTCCCCCTGTCTCTCCACAAAGAGTCAGGCATTGTAGGAAGGTAAGCTCCAGGCTGAACCCAGCAGCATCTCTTAGGAATAATGCCCAGGATGCCAGTCACCTCAGGACACCTCCCACCACATCCCAAATACTTGATTTCAATTACCACTTTTCCCAGAAGCTAAAGGAAAGCTGATGAAATTTCATGTTCCAGAGATGCCAGAGTTCTGATCCTCCTGGTATACAAGTGATTGGCATCAAGATGAACTAAGTGAAACTAATTAGGGGTTTTAATATACCAAAGTTGGGATGCTAGGAAAGGAGACAGCAATATTATAGAATGTTTTGGGTTGGAAGGGACCTCAAAGATTATCTCATTCCAACCCCCTGCCATGGGCAGGGACACCCTCCACTAGACCAGGTTGCTCCAAGCACCATCCAGCCTGGCCTTGAACACTTCCAGGGATGGGGCAGCCACAGCTTCTCTGGGCAACCTGTTCCAGTGCCTCACCACCCTCTCTGGGAAGAATTTCTTCCTGATACCTAGTCTAGATATCTGACATCTAGATTTAGATCACAGAATCATAAAATGGTTTGATTCTATGATCAAAATCTTCCCACTTTCAATTTAAACCCATTACCCCCTTGTCCTGTCACTACAGGCCCCTGCAAAAAGCTCCCCCCCCCCCAGCTTCCTTGTAGGCACCCTGCAGGTACTGGACAGTGCTATAAGGTCTCCCCGGATATGCTCTCCCCAAGCATTTATAATTGTTAATTAAGTTTAATCTTAATGTATGCCTCTGCAAGCTGTGTGGATGTTCTGTGTGCTAAGCCTGAGTACCATCTCTTTTTTTCTCTCTGATATTTGGAAAGCATCAGGGAATAAAAGTTATGATGAGTCCCAGCGCTTCACTGCTGCAAAATTCATTTACATAAGGCTTACTGTAGTAATTCCTCAGGTGTTACAGCTTCATTGAAATAAAACAGATACAGTAACAAAGGTATAAATCAAAGTCATATTGACCGATGCGCTTTTTGATTCAACTCTATAAATATTTACTCAGTACAATCCTTTAGAAGATTAACTTAGAAAGTAGTTCAAGTTCAAATCCCTGTTTCATTACAATGCTAAAATAATATTCCCCACATGCCACACATCCAAGTACAGGTAAATATTAAACTTGCACAGAGCATTGGGAAACAATCAGGAGCACACCATATGCACAAGGAACAGTGCAAGAGTGCGGGGCACTCAACTACGATTCTCTCAAGTTGAAGGATATACTCCCTCACGGAGCTTCTCTTTCATGAGCATCACACCACATCGCTAACTGATCAGCACTCCCAAGCCTCACAGCAGAAATACAAAGCAACTCAGCTTTCTTTGTGTGAAGCTAAGAAGTGCGTTAGAGACATCTTCCATCTCCCCCTGCCTCCCCAAGAGACTGAAATTGGTGTCTCTCTGGTTTCCAGGCAATCTGGCCAATTTAAAACTGTTTCAGAGGGGACTTCTTGCCTCCAGGCCACTAGTAAAGCAAACTCATCAGGGGAACTAAGAACCAATGGAGCCCTTCCCACTGCTGTGGGTCTACAAGATTTCTTCTGCCACTTTATAAGTGGCAGAAGTCTCAAACTTGCCCCCAGCTTCTATGCAGTAGGAGCACAGAAGGTAACCAAGGCACAGGGCTGAGACTCATGACACATTTTTCAGTTCTCAGGTGTTAAAGGGAACTGACTCTCACCCTTAGTCATGGTCATCAAGAGACACAAAAGGTCACTTGCCTCAGATCAGCATGCAGAAAGAACTGAACATGGACCTATACAGTGAAAAGAACCCCTGATTTCATTCTTGGAGCAGACTTGCATTTTATGTATCATATAGGGATATCTCTGGCTAATAAAATTCCTCCCTAAGGTAACATCACTAAGCTACCTCAGGCTGGAGGTCCCAAGAGCCCTCACCTGTCCTAACCCCTGCCACAGCTGCTCACCTGGGAAGGCAGAATTTAGCCATACGACATTTGATGCAGAATTTGATCTACTCATCAGACTATAGTAAATGAAGTGAAGACAGAGACACTGCCACAATGGGCAAGAAGCAGGACTTTCAAAACTAATTTTCAAATGGAGAAAAGAATCCTAGAAGGCAATCATGAAGCTGCCAAGCAATTTGTGAACAATTCAGGGAAAACTCCAGCAATCCCCATGCTCAACAGGAAACCCACTAGAAAAGTTTTAAGTTATTTGTATTTCTTTTGCTCAGTAATGAATATTATTGTCATGTCCAACAACACTTTAAAGCCCTTCTTAAAAATGTGAGGAATGATCACCCCACGTCAATTTAAGGACTATTTCAGAGAGAAAAACATGAACCATACCTAATTTTCTAAGTGTGCTAAATTCAACGCGGAGCTCTGAAGGTGGCTTCTACAGTAGGCCAAGAACACACCTGTGAGATCTCAGGAACATGGATTTAAATTTGGCAGAGACACTGGCTAAAGGCCAGTCAGGATTTGGATAGTTAAAATTTAGAAAAAATCAACTCCTTGTATTATTTCACACAGCTAGTATCACTCAACCATCCCCCTCCCACCCACTACAGCAAAACACTGCCATGATTTGGATGGCACAGTGTAACGCTTTTGCAGTAAACAGACTAATCTGAGTTGAAATTCTAACAGCCAACACCTAATTTGGAAATAGCACAGGAAAAAGAGGAACAAGTTAGTGGAAAAAATTTGTTCTCTAACAGACCACACATAGAAGATGATCAGACACTGAGGGAGTCAGGTACACACACACTAACCATGATAGGTTTCACTGAAGAGTAAAACATTACTTACCAACTATCTCCTGTAAACCTGCCTAATTATAAGTGCTCTTGTTTTCTTAACTGTTAACCTCATTCATATCTGCTTAATTGTAGAAAGACAACACCTGATATATACACACAGACATATATAAATAAAACTGATGAACAGTGTGGAAACTGCTGGACCAAGTGATCGATCCACTGAGTTCAAGTTCCTCATGTGTTTCTAGCTAGGCAACGGCACACAATAAATATTCCTTCCTGATCCTTCTTAAATTCAAGACTATATCCTGAAGCATGAGAATTACACTACTGCCTAAGCAGGCTGAAATGCAATGTATTACTCTGCAGTCCTCTTTAGAATCCAGTTTCACTACTTGGCATCTCCAGGCAATTAGTTTTTCAAATCATAATTACTTTTTAAATAGTTAATAAGATAACATCCTTAATTTCATAATTTAACTGACACTGTAGGTCGAAACAACGCCCTCTCTTTCAAAAAAAAAAAAAAAAATTAGGCAAACTAATTTCAATTCCAGCTAAGCTATGGTCTTCATAATTTGGAAGCAACAGCTTTAGTTTTTGCCCAGTTTATTATTTGCCTATAGAGTTCTTCCCAATTTTATTAAATGAACTTTTGATTTAATATTAGCTCCAAACACAAGTTTTAGAAATATAAGCTCTAATTGAAATGTTTCCATGAATACAAAGAAGCTTTCAATAAGAACATCTGAACAGAAGGAATGAGCTTTTTCCTGAACATCTCATATCCAAGGCTTCACTGTACTGAAACCTTCAGTGTTCCCTTTGCAAACATTAAAAGATTCAAGTGAACGAACTTAATCTGAGAAAGGAACCAAAATTTTACATTGTTAAATGTGAAAAAAGAAGTCATTCCTTTTAGATCAAACCATTAGGATCAGTTTTTCTTTTTATAACATGATGTGAGAAATAAGCACCAGTGAGATACAGCCATTTAGTTATTCTTACCTCAATAATATACAAAACCACATTCTTGTAGAAGCAATATAGTATGCACTTGGTAACTCGATTGTAACTCCAAGCTCCATGGACCAACAGCAGTTTCTCCAAGTAGGAAAACTAAAAAAAAGAAAAACCAGTTTTTACATATATGAAGAAGCATTTAAGAAAATAATTGGTTGAAGTAAATCCCTGCCTTCAGGAAAAAAAACTGTTCAGCAATGAAAGCTGTTCAAGGGTGACATTTAAATAGCTTAGCAGAACATACATGCAACAAGTAACATGAAGTATTTACAGGAAAAGCTCTTTTTTTTTTACAGCAAAACCTCCAAATGTTTTTAAGCGGCCTGCACTGATTTTGAACAGCAAGAAGTCTTGAGTTAGTATCACCATTCTGATAGCAAAATGAAGCAAGGTTAACCACAGCCTTGTGGACAAAATATAAATTTGAACTCTTCATTTCATGGGCAGAGAAGATTCCTGTGTTTGAGGGTTTACACAATTCAGAATCTCCTTTATTTGTGTTAAATTAACAGTCTGGTAATTAGAACTGTTTTGAGCTGAAATAAAGTGCACTAAGGGGGAACATAAGTGGAAAAACAGATACATAATCTCTTACATAAAATGAATACTTACATGAACATTTTCAGTCCACAAAAACATATACTTTTGTGTGTTTTACAAAGCACCTAAAATATCGTATAAAAAAAAAAAGGAGCATTTGCCAAAAGGGGTAAGTAAATGAATCTTGTAAAAATTGATACGTTTTAATGCTGATTTGGACCACAGATAGAGCTGAAACTCAGCCTCTCAATTCAGCAGTTTTGAAAATGGGACTTTTATGGAAGCAGTTTCTCAGTGCAGTCTAGGAAATACATCATCTTCTAGTCCTGGCTTTGTCTGTGAACTTCATGACCTGCAGCATTCCTCTCTTGTCCAGTCACAGACAGCTCAAACTGGTGACCAGATTTGCGTTCAGCACAACGTACCTGAAGGGTTCTCTTAGACACTAAGACCATTATTTGCTTTGCTTCCTTTTCCATGAAGTGACTTGATAGGAAAAGGTTAACTTCCTAAATTTAGATTCTAGATCATATATTGTAACCTGAAGTTATCTGTAATTAAAAGCTACGACAATGAATTAGAACCGTCATGAGATAGCTCTGCTCCCATGATTTCCAGCACTGAAATCACTGAACCACAAATCCTGTAAGCACTGCCTCTCCCCCATGCATCAGTGACTCAGATTTGTTAGGATATGCCAGCCAAAAGGAAGAGAAAAGTGAATCAAGCTTCACAGTTCAGTAGGACCGAAAGCAGGACACTCACAGGGGAGTAGCTGACCTACTAGACACCTAATGCCTCAGTTAATAGCAACATAGCTACAAATTTCCTCACCAAAATTCCCTACCAAAAGAAAGCAGCAGAAATGGGAAACTTGCCACTGCGTCTTTACAAGTCCCCTCGACACCTCTTGTAGAGCACAGTTAGACCTACCCTAAAAACTTCTCTCTCTCCTGAGTTTAACAAGAGATCAGCTCAGATGTAGTCTTCTTAGGAGCTCAAAGCAAGGAAAAAACCGACCATCAACTGACCTTTTGTCTGTACTCTCATGAAAATGAGTGCCCTCCACAGCACAGCAAGGAAGACCTTAGTAACCTGAATAGCACAGTTCTGAGCCTGTTCACACCAGTGAAGAATGCCATTAAGACATGGCAAGGAATTAAATCTGTTTTGATGTTTCAGAGGGCTGGAGCCCCTCTGCTATGGGGACAGGCTGAGAGAGTTGGGCTTGTTCAGCCTGGAGAAGAGAAGGCTCCGGGGAGACCTTACAGCACCTTTTAGTGCCTGAAGGGGCTACAAGGAAGTTGGGGGGGAAGCTTTTTACAAGGACCTGTAGGAACAGGACAAGAGTAATGGGTTTAAACAGAAAGCAGGGAGATTTAGATTGGACATCAGGGAGAAATTCTTCCCAGAGAGGGTGGTGAGGCACTGGAACAGGTTGCTCAGAGAAGCTGTGGATGCCCCATCCCTGGCAGTGTTCAAGGCCAGGCTGGATGAGGCTTGGAGCAACCTGGTCTAGTGGAGGGTGTCCCTGCCCATGGCAGGGGGGTTGGAACTGGATGGCCTTTAAGGTCCCTTCCAACCCTAACCAGTTTGTGATTCTATGCTGGTCACTGAAATTACGCAATCGCACAGCTATTGGCACACTTGAATGACTGTAGGGACAGGGCTTACTAAGACACTGCCCTTGTTTGGATACTACTGTATTTATGGAACTAGAGATCAGAAGGGAACATTATGACCACCTGGCAGCCTACCCAGCACAGCTTTTCTTATACAGAGATTATCTTTTAGAAAGATAACCCACCTTCCCCAACATGGCATCACCTCATTATTTAGTCAATACCGGGGGTAAGACAGTGAAAATGCAACCAAAACACAAGGTAAGAAAAAAGCTGAAACACAAAAATTTGTTTGAAAAATTAGTTTCCCTAGTTAAGGAAACACTCCCTAGACACGAGATGCTCTCTGGATTAAGATGATAAAGCCTTTTAGAGAGGAAAAAGGTTATTAAATTCTACTACTGTCTCTCAAAACAGTTAGGTCATTTGATTTGGGAATTCTCTAAATATGGATCAGTGGTGCAATTTCATTTCAAGGGAAAAGGATGATTCAAACAGATGCTCCTTACACCTGTGGAAGCTATTTGAAGTAGAGTCAGACACAAGTAGCCTTTTTATTTTTGCTTGGTTTATGCTTTGATTCCCCCTGGAATCCTGAATGTGCCTATATGGAGACTTTCTCTTCCATAAGTGCCTACTTGTGGCACCACTGCATTTGAAATACCATTTGAACATGAGATGCTACATTATAGCAGTCATCTTAAATTACTCAAGAAGAACATGCTCTGCCTTCAAGGCATGCACATACAGTAATGCTTTCGTGAGAGTTGTATGCCTTTGCTGAAAGAAATATACCCCACGGAGATCAAGTTTTTCTTTTGAACACTTTTTTTGAAACACATTATCATACACTAATAGTCTCCTTCACAAGAGAAATTCCTTCGTATGTTTTCTAATCAGCACAAAGCTTTTTTACACCATCACAAAACATACAGCTCCACAGTCCTTTCCGATTTTTTCAAAGTTAAAATTCTGTGCTGGTGTGACCAACATGTATTTGACATTGCACTAAAGATCCACTGCTATCGTCGGTAACTCCCTGACTGGAATTTAAACCAGGAGCAACTTACTTCCACATTCTACAACTGAATCCAAAGACAGGGAGTTTTGTTAATGCAGAAGCAATGCAAATGTGGAATTACTTCTTCAGATTTAATGTTACTGCAACTAACACAAAAGGAATTGAGTGCATAGGGCCCTCTGTGCACAAAACTCTCACTGCTTATGCTTACTGATTAAAATGGAAGTAATAAATGATCTGACAAAGCCTAACTAAAGAGCATGCAATTAAGTTCCACAGCAGAAGCAATATATAGTCTACATAAGTTAAAAAAGAGAAAGTCATTACAAGATACCACAGGCTTAGTGATTGTGGCAGCTCCTATAATGCTACTTGGAATATGCTACTGTTTGACAGAATAAGACCATGGTAAAACAGCATAAGTTTTTCAAGATAAATCTGGTGAAAGGACTCAGTTATTCCAGCCTGAAACCCCGAACTCAGGGTGCTTCATGAGAACGCAGAACAGAGCAGCAATGCAAGACTGCCACTTGGCTTCTCAGCAGCAGTAACAGTGAGCAGTTACCTGTGAGAACAGCAGCGTTATCCATGCTTTCTCAAAACCTCTTCTTCTACTGAAACTACTTCAAGATGATAATAGAAAACTTGGTAGAGAATGACAACCTGCCAGAAGGGAACATCAACTGATGCTCACAGGTCACTGATACAGCAGATCATCTCTGCTTCCTGACAGCTCCATCTGTTCTTGCCCTGCAGTCTCACACATACACAGCACCTCAGCTGTAAATAGCATTCAGAGGACGTCCAGCAACTGAAGCATCTCCTTCCTTTATTATGCTTCTTTAAGTTTTTATTCTACATCTTGGTTTCTTCAGTAAAACAAAAGGCTTTTTACTCTTTTTTAGCTGAAATAATCAGTGCTGAATTTGATGCAATTGTTTGGGAACACTCACACAAAGAACATTCAAAATAACATACCTAAAATGAAAACACTGGCCAGCTCTCTGGAACTGTGACCAATTCTTGGATTCATTGTGGGGGGAGAAAGAGTCACCTCAAAATAAGAATTTCCAAATAGCAAATTCTCACACACCTGGTTATAATGCCTACTCATAAGAAAAGTGCTCATGCCAAGAGAGAAAAGTTACCCTTAAAATCATGTTAACATCAGCATCAAAAGTGCTTCTCCCTGATCACTGAAGGGCCAAGACATTGCACAGCTGTTGGGAGGAAAATGAAACTTTGAGGGAGGGTGGAGCTGAAGAACACAACATCACAATAATAAATCCCCAAAATATGGCCAAGAAAGCCATTTCAGACAGCAGCCTGGGAAAGGAAGCAACCAGAGATGCTCCTAGCTTGAAGGCTAGAAGCCATCAAGCATTACACAGCCACGCAGTGCATCTCTGACAACAGGATATGGCCGCTGCTCTTTTTTTTTTGCCTCTGACCTGTGCAATAGCATAATCTGAGCAATTGGTCGCCTGCATGCCCTCATTGCCACTGATCCCCACTCCAACATGAGCCGTCTGGATCATTCCTACGTCGTTGGCACCATCCCCAATGGCAAGTGTTATGGCATTGACGTGTTTCTTGACCATGTCTACTATTTCAGACTTCTGTAGAGGAGATACTCTGAAAAGGAGAGAAAAAGGTGTCAGTTTCTCACAGGCTGAGCTACGTGCCTTTCCCAAAAGGACAGCTGTAATCTACATTTAGAAGTAATCAAAGGGCAGTTGCTGGGAAGTTCCTTTTATTCAACAGCTATGCTTCAGGACCTGGGCCAAACCATTCCTGAAAGAAAGAGTAGCTTTAAAAATAATTTCACATTTATCATCACTGGCTCATATCTTATGCAAGACACACCCAAATAAATATGAAAGGTTTTAAAGCTTTCTCTCCCTCCCTCAACCCCAGCCCAATACACTTTGGCATACACCAGTGAACTTATATTGGGAACACTGGAAAAAGGAGTTTCCTCTTCGACTACCTTGGCTTACAGGTGCACAATGCAGGCTTCCCCATCTGCTGGCAACCCCACATCTCCAGCCAGGAAGCAGAAGACCACTAATACATGTGGGGCATAAGTCAGTGATTGGGCGAGAAGTACTGCAGCCTTACCTTATACCCTCCTCCAGGTTACTTCCCCATTTCCCCGGCCGTTTTCCAACCTCAGACTACACAGTTCAGATGACAAAAACCAAGGCCTCTCCCTGATCTGACATTTGCCTCACATGCTGGTGCAACTCTGACTTCAGTGATGATGTTACTCAATTCCCATTTGAAAACAAAAGGCTGACTCCGTAACACCAAATATTCTTATCAGCTTTATTGGTAGTTACTTGAACCTGATCCTTCCCTCATTTTACATCAGTTCCAATTTGATAAAAATTCATGGAATTCAATAGTTAAACTTGTCTAAACTAGAGACAAGTGGAAAAATACTCAGGACTAGGTTACTAAATTGGATAAGACATCCAAAACGCCCTTTTTTCATAGAAAAGGTGGATCAGGTTACCAAATCATATGAGGTATTCTGGAAATACCTACATGGAGATTAAATATTTCTATTCTAACCCCATCTGTACAAACAACTCTAATTCCTTTCCCCATCAGTTTTAGTTAAAGTTCCAAATTATTTTACGTTCCCTTAAATAAAACTTTAGACAAAACTTTTCCACATCTCCAGTCAGACACATAACACTCAACAAAAAAAGTAACTGATATCTAAAAGCTTTACTATTAAAACAGGGGAGAGAGGGAAGCTTGTGGAACAGAGGAAGAGAAGGGTTTTTACATGTTGTTTTTTTCCAGAGTCTATATCCTGTGGGAGCAACTTACAGAGCTTTTTAATACACCTTGCTTGATTATCAAAAAAAAGTACAACTATCTTGTTCTGCATTCTACTTTATGGCCTTGATTTTATTTAGTGCTGACTACCTCGTAAGATAACTTGATGAGTAATTGGGGGAGAAAGGGTTTCTAAGAAAAATTTGCTGGGCTCAAAATTCACATGTGAACCTAACCACCTGAAAAGTCTAGCAGCTGTCCTGTTCCTAAAAGCTGAAAACAGGAAAAAGTTGACTGGACCATAAAACTTACTTAATACCATTGGATAGATTTATTAAGCCCTCAACTACCTGGCAATGGAAACCCCACTTGGCACTGCAGCAGCCCAGTTAAACTACCAACACAAAACCCTAACACAGTAACCTACCTATGGTGCATGAAAGGTGTCAGTTTATAATTACAAAGCAGCTCTGAATAGCATGTGCATCAAGTTTTAACTACTCTCATACATGCACACTCCACTCTGCCCCACTCCCCAAGCTTCACATGATAAAATACTAAAGCGTGGAGCAAGCAGTCAGCAAGGACTTCAAGCCATAAAACAGGAGCTCCACAGGGACTTGGAGCCAGTTCTGGAGAAATAGGATTGACAAGCACAGAGACTCCGGTTACCAGCCCCAGGAGCACCTCTAATGCACAGGGCCATATACTTTTGGCAGTCCCCTCATGTAATTATTTCATTGCAGCTGAGCACTGTGTGTATCTACTAACATCCTGCTCCATCAGAGACAGCTCTCAGAAGTCCAGTTTGCATTCATTTAGCTCAGTTGCACAGCAATAGAAATAGCCAAGAAGTTTCCTGGTTTAAAATATGCTTAAAGTAACAGGGGAATGAAAAAAAGGCAGACTGTGAACAGCATCTCTGATGCTGTAGTTTAAGCTAGCAGCTTGTCTGCAGACACATCAGAGATGACCAGAATGTAGCAGAGATATCAGGCTGTCTGCATCAGTAACTAGGAGATTATAGCTCAGGACACAACCTGCTGCTTCCTCCAGGTGGTATCCTGGGAGGAGAGCAGGAATAGCCAAGTTCACAAAGATTCTTGGACAAATCATTACATTCAAAGTGAAAAGCACTAGTAAGAACTAACTACCTGGGAGAAGACATTTGCAGTGACAGGCAGCTACTGGTAACTATCACTTGGTGGAACATCCCTGGCTTTTGCTGCACAGCTCACTGCAGCAGGACCAGGACATAAGCCTTGCTTTGATCTACACACAAATAAAAGTGTGAGCAAAACATGAGTTGCACCACAATCTTCTGCTTACTCATATATTCATTCACTGGTCAGACACCAATGCTTTTCACAAAGGTTCTTAGAGTGCAACTCTAGAGTTCACTGGAATGCGTGTTTATATGCAAGTTTTTATTGTCTCTGTTAAAAACCATCTTTGACAACTGATACAATCAACCTAGTCTACACTGATTCTCTCACGCATACTCCTGGGTACATAAGTCAGATTTTAAATACCACCATTACAGCTGCAGGATCAAGTCTTCAGATTACTGCTCAAACTACTTCCGAGAGTCCGGATTGAGCCTGCTCAGGCTATCAATAGCCTGGGGTCAGAACTGCACCTTTATCAAGTGTTTGGTGTTCAACATTTGGCTATGCAACATAAAGCATTCATGGATGATGGAAGGAACGCATGAAGTGTCAGCCATACAGCAGACCTGCTACTTGCCCACCTCCACAGCTTCCTCCTTGTAGCCCTGCTCTTGGGAGGGTAAAAGCCAATACGTAAAAATGGAAAGTTCTCTTCAGTCCTAAACACGCTTAGTCTTTATCAGAGAAACTGAATAATACAAAAAGCAGTTTCCATTCTCAATAAGATGACTGGTGCCTTGATATCACATTGCTTCCCCTGCAGCAGGATGGATGGAAGCAAGAGAGGGAACAATATATGCACCTTGGGAAGAAGTTGCAAAAGAAAGGCAGCCCAGAGGCAGGGACCCTCAGAACAACGTGGACATAATCATGCTCGTTATTTAAATCCATAAGGAAACTGTGAAAGGAGACAGGCTAAGTAGATTTAAATACTTTAAGGTCCCTCTTCTACTCAGTGGAAGCTCATGAAGAAAAGAGCCCAGGGCACAGTACAAAACAGAAAAGAACTAGTTTCTACAGAGGACGTAAGTGGCTTCCCACTGACTCGTGCAGATCAGCTCACAACACCTTTAAACCTTCAGTCCACATTTACTTCTTCAGCCTGGGTACACACATGTATGAGCAAATTTCTTACCTGACATGTTTTGCCTGTCCAGAAAAGTTCTACTCATACCATTTAGTCTTGGGTAGTCCTGCAAGGAGCTGGACTATATGATCCTTATGGGTCTCTTCCAACTTAAGATACTCCGATTCTACTCAGCATTTTGCTAGAAGGTTTGCCTAGGCTTACTTCATTTCTTTAAGATAAATTCAGTTACTGATGGAGGAATGTTCCAGTTCAATTTATTTCAAAAGTAATACTTACAGGACAACCAGAACAATTCACAAATTCTTATCAGCTCTATCAACTTTCACAAAAAAAAAAAAAGCAAACAGTGAAGTTGTGATATTTAAACAATAAATATCAAGCATATTACTTAGAAACCCATTTTGGTAACAAAATTTTAAAGCATCAAAATTAAACAGAATCAAAACATGAAAAAAACCACTTTAACCAAAGCAAAGCAATAGAGCTTTACCTTCAGTTTTTAATGTACTGAAACTGATATAAATCAATCAATTCCTTGAGTGCACCTTCTTGCAACCTGGCAAGGCAGCTCTTTTTTATTCCCAGACTACAACTAATATATCAAGACAGACACAGCCACAAATGAGATGGTAAGGACACAATCAGCACAACCAATCCTGTATCACATAGGTCAGCTCCACTCTCCAAAATGCTACCAGTAGGAAGTGAGAAAGTTTGTCCCTATGCACATCTGTATTTACTGCACAATTACAGACACATGACAGCAACTGATGGCAACTGTAAATAATACTTGTCACAGAGGCTCTTAAACCGCAGCTGCATCCTTGCAGATGCTTCTGCGTAAACAGACATAAAGCACAGATGGGAAATAAACCTACAGTACTTCAAAAAAATGATTAGTTTTATTTATTGCATTCAAGTCTAATGGACCCAATCAAGGCAGGGTCCTGCTACAGCAGATACTGAGACGATCAACTGCATATAGAAAGAGACATGATGAATAAAGAATATTAGGATAAGTAAACTTTGAGTCCATTTATAAGACATAGGCAGAAAAAAAAAGATGAGGTAATTTACACAAGATCGATTTGTGCCCGGGGCATCTTACAAGACCATGAAGGGAAGGCAGCCCCACAAGCTCTTCCACACCCAAGCAAGGCACAGCTTGATAATGAGTCTCAGCACTGCCCTCCATTCCCACTGTGTTGTTTTTTGAGGGGATTTTCTGTTTGTGAGTCCTCTCCCTCAAAAGAAGGATACTAGAACACTTCTGTTGAAGGCTACATACTTTCCCCACCCCCAATTCAATACCAAATGCTCATAAGACATTCTTACCCACACCTTTAAATTTTTAATGTTCATTTGTGAAAAGAGGAAGGCAAGGAGGGAAGCTGTTGCAAGTACTACTGCCTTCTGCTTCCATGCTGTAACAGGGATTAAACACAGACATTAATGTCTTTTACATGAAACATTAATTTGATATTCTACTTCCTTGAAATGCATTGTTAATACAACACAAGAGGCCCTTAAGAGCCTACCTTTATTGCAGTGAACATGATTTTACCCTGTTCTATCGTAAAATACACTAGTACTCCAAAATGCTCTGTGACCTCATCTTCAGAAAAGGCAAAGATGGGAGACAGCCCAGAAAGCTGAGAGCTATCAATAATATTCACATTTAAGCATATGCATTGGTCCCCACAAAAAGAAGTGAAATAAATTAACTCACCACTAAAAACAATGCTCAGAGAGCAAGGAATGTTACCATGACATCATATTTAGCAGTTTTTAACTACACATTGATTTCTCCTGACACACACCAGGGTGCGGATTTCAACTATGGGTCATCCAAACAAGGGCTGGTCTTGAATTACAGTCACAATGCTCAGAGATACCTTGGACAGACTTATAACGACACAGAAATTCACACAGAAGAGCGAACAAAAGCGCACTCACATCCTATTGACTCAACACGCGTGTTACACTGAATGCCTCTGATTTACCGAGTGCTCTGAACCTCCTTCCCCCGCTGACACCACTAGCTCTGGTGCAGTACTTGCAAACTTCGAAGACAGCACTGCGTGAATTGAAGGGACAGTTTAATGTTCCTAAAAAGCACCAAAGGAATTCATACAACTAGACGTAACAGCCTCCGATGGAGACATCTCTATCTGCACTAATCAAACCACGTTCCTTTTATAGTCAGTGGAGAGAAACAGGCACTTCTGGAGGGCAATTCATCTGGCTTATGTCAGACACTTACTTTATGGGTATTCATCTCCATGTACAAGTGCCCTTTCCTCTCCACCAAGGTAAAGGGGAATAAAGGTAACTAGTTCACATGAAAATCTACTACTGACATGTAAAATTACACAGCAAGAAGCCCATCTTGCATTATTACCTTCAGATTTACCAGGTGCACCAGCTCTTCCTCTCTAGATTTCTGTAAAGGTGAAATGCTTGCTTCCTCCTGGCACAGGCACCCGATGCTGAATTGCGATACACCACATCCACATTCTCATCTCTTAAAAGTCACACTTCTTGCCTGGGTTTCCAGCTCTTACTAATTCTTTTCTACAGTAATTTCCCCGTCCCATCTCTTCTGAGCACAGACAAGCAGAAGTCTTAGCAAACCCCTACTGGCTTCTTTAAAACCAACCACAGCTTCACCACCCTTGGTCATTTCAGCTGCAATCTCACTTCTACTAAATTTCTTATTTTTTTTTCCTGAGCAGACCATCCTCCAAACTTCGCTCGTCCATATTGAATAGACTTGTTTTTTAAACTAAAAAATAGACTTGGAACCTGAGTTTTGCATATTTTTTTCCCCACTTACCAGGAGTCTCATTTCATCTTGTAACTAGAAAAATGTCAGTTTTTCAGCCTCACTGACATGCTAGTTAGGTTGCTTAGGAAGTCAATTGTGTGAGTTACCTCTACATTTCAGGTTATGCAGAACAGGGTATATTTCATGCCTAGCAAGGCTCTCAGTCAAAACACATGTACCTGCATTCATGCTTACAGAACATGTGGCAGTTTATTAATGGTTACCAAAATAGTTCATTCTGCATCACTCAAAGTGTAACAGAAACGCTTTGTACAGATAAAGCACTCTTTGTATGTGTAAATCTTACAGTCTTCTGAAGAGGAAGAACCCAAATAGATTAACTTCTCACTACAAAACCAAGGATTTTTTTTTTTCTAATGACATACATTTTTTTACATATATGTATCACTAGAGAGTTTCTCTCTTGCATTTTGTTAACTCATTTGCCATTCACAAATGCCACTGAAATGATCTCAAGAGAACAAGGACTATGAAATCATCTCTTTATAACGTAGGCCCACCCTATTAAGCACTGTGACAGAGTGCCTTGGTGAACACAGGGTTAAGTTTCAAGTCAGCATCATCTTCCTCTTTGATATCTCTGTCTGCATGTTTCTGCCTTGACTGCCCTTCCCCCAACCTGCTTCATGGAGCAAAGATTAAATAGGGAAAATCTAGTTTGGAAAATGAATTATTTGCAAAGTGATGAGTTGGCATAAACACAGTGTTGGAATGGAAGACTGTTTTGCATTTTTAACTATAACAGTCACTAGCAGCAACAGCTATAATACGTATTTATAGTGAAACTAACGTAGCAAATTAATTTTGAGCTTCCCTCACCCCAAGCTGATTAAGACACTTTCATTTCCATGCTAATCAGCCTGAGCAGTTCTCATGCAACACAGAAATCTGCCTTTTTCTAATGACAGTGCCAAAAACAAAAATCAGGCTGGAAAACATACAGATTAGTGCTTTTATAACCTTGAGGACATGCACAAGGAGCGAGCACCCATGCGTGTCACACAGCAGAGTTGTTCATACATGTGCAACACATGGTGAAATTCAGTGACCATTAAGACTACAGCCATGAATAAGCAGGCCAGGCTATTTAGCAAGGCTCTGCCCTGCAGTGAAGCCAACAGCTCAACTGGGAGAGCCAGGGTGAGCACCTGCTCCCAGCAGCACAACGGCAACACGGTGGTAGCACAAGCCACGCCACATGGGCGGCCTTGTCACCCGGCAGGCTCTCTGCTCCTCCTCGCTAACGACACCTCGAAATACAAAATACAGCAGCTCACTATTATGTGAGTAGGTTACTATTACAGCATTACTAATGCAAACTACTGCTTCTTCCAGGATCGTATCCTACAACAAAACACAAGCAGAGAGGAAGATGAAAGGAGGTGTAACTCACAGATTGGAGATACTTTGCCATTTCATGAGCACTACAAGCACCAACAGAGTTTTATTTCTTCATTATTGGTTTGAATAATTGACCATGATTTACTTTTCTCCATCTCTATTAAAAGAGTCACCTGGAATTTAAAATTAGAACTCAAATTATCAACTTGCAACCATGTGTAATGGTTCAAAAGTCAAGGATCTCTGAATTGCATGCTCCTGGAACAGACAGACAATCCCAAGCAGAGTGTCTAACCCAGTAATTATTGTCAGAGCTGCAATGTACCAGTATTTTCATGGTGAGGACTCACTACCCAAAATGAAAGTACCAGCTATTTGTGGAAAGCAAGACTTTCAATTTCAAAATTATCAGCATATGTCAAAAGTTGGGGTCACGTTGTATCAGGGAAGAAAGTTGAGCCGCCAAAAATTTTTCCTGACAACACCAAAGAAATGCATGTTACCTCCCACCCCTCCCTGAAGTCCAATCTCTAAGAAGAACAAAATGCTTGTGGTAAAGTCCCTGAATCCTTAGGCATCTGAAAAAAAGGAAGAGAAGTTTTGGTTTTCACAATCTCTCCACAGCTAGGGAAGTTGAGCACCAAGGTATTCCCACCAAGATTAAAGAAAAAGAAATTAGACCACTTTTAGATAGAAAAGACATTGATAACTGGAAGTCTGACTGGTATCAGCTCAGTCTTGGACAAACATTAAATTTGCACTCTGTTCAAAGCCAGGTTAAGCATTAACTTCCAGAAGAGCATTCACAGCATGCTCACTACTCCCAAACACAAGCTGCAAGGAAGGATCTTGACATCAGCCTCTAAACTTCAGACTCAATACACACAACACTTCTAAGAACAGAGCAGGGAAGGAAGAAGAAAGGAGTAATATGCTAGAGCAAAGTCAGTTACACACCAAGTTCATGATTAAATTGAAGCATTAAAATATGGCATCTAGGGTAAGAGGATGCTTTTTTCATGTCATCATCTATACTGTAACATGACCTCATTTACTTCAAGAAAGGTTAGTAATAGCATCTCGGCCCATGGCCAGCCAGTAACATCACCATATTGCCAGGGCACCTGTAACCCTTGGACACATGGTTCCAACACACTCCTATCTTGGTGAACACTTTGGATTTAAGACACAGAAGACGCCCTATGGTTTGTGAAAACAATGGTGATGAACAGCAGCTGCTTCTGTAACAGTAAAATAAAAATACAGACAGCACAGTGAACACAGCATACATTGGTCCCCTGCATCCCTGATTTCAAGCATCTGTCAAGTGTGAGGACCCTGCTGCAGAGCATGTGGACCCAGAGGCACATCACAGACTGTCACACAAGGCATGAGCACACCACATGCTGTAACAGCACTGGCAACTGCCAGGCAAGAGGAAGCCAACCTGGTCCAGTCTTGACCCTGACAAAACCTGGGGAGCAATTGCTTGAGCTGACTGTCTCCAGAAGCTTGGCCAAGCATTTTGGAGCAGTCCAGGCAGAGTCACTTTAACAGTACAGGATTGACAATCACAGTCTAGTGTCCACGCTTGCTCCTGAGCACTCTTATTAACAGTTTATGCAAAGTCTGAAGTGTTTAACACACTAGGAAAAGCCTCACAGAGCTTAAGTCCCTCTTTCTTCCAAACTTGCATTGACTTACACCTCTTTTGAAAGCTCCAAGCTGGCCACCTTGCTGTTACTGAAAGGAATCTTCAGGGGTTTTGAAAAAAAATGCAAAAAAAACCTTGAAAAAAGCAAAAAAAAAAAATAATCACAGGCGTTATTTCCTGCATGTGTCTCAACTTGCAAAGCTCATTTTCCTTTGCACATCTGATTTTTAGTCTCATCCATTTGTCTGACCCCAGGATCAGTCATACCAGTACAGAGCAAGCTTCACACAGGACAGCACTCCATGCAGTAGAGAGTCAAAAAAAAAAAAAAGGCAGAAAGGTTTTTGCTTAATAGCTCAGACTAGGTCAACAATTTTGCTTCCTGAATTACACTAAGAATACAGCACTAGGAGCCAAGTCTTCACAACATTAAACCTTTGCATCTTCATAGAAAGGACACAAAAAGCTGCAGTTCCAGTTTGGTAACATGCAGGTCCGTGTTTCACAAGACATGCTTGGTTAGGGCTAAGTACTAGATGCCAGGACCATCCCTTCTACCACTCCTCTTACTTAATGAGGAAAAAAAAAAAAAGACACTTGAACAGCTGTACATAAGGAGCTTTAAAACAGCAGAGAGAGCATAAGAACATTTAAGATAACCTTTTCCAGAAAGCAAGCAGAAGGATAACGCTTCAGCAGGTTTCTCCCACATCCATTTTTACATCAGATTGGTCTTACGATACAAAGGTGTCCTCTCATTGTTAGAGTGATTTTAAGCACTGAGTGCTGCTTCAGACCCTTAGTGCCAAAGAAACATTACATTTGAGCACATCCAAGTAATTAGTGCCAATGGCATTTGCAGTATCAGCCAGAGCTACATTATTAATGCTAAGGTAGCTTACATCACCCATAGCAAGGCCACAACTGAGACAGCTAAATGATCCAGACCACATGAAACATCTCCTTTAAAAGACACCACAGAAATTGAGAAAAAGGAATTACTAGGAGTTGAACTTCATTCACTGGCACTCTTCATCACTCAAGCAATACTACAAGTGAAAAAACCTGGGAGGAAAAAAACAGTGACTTGCCCAGTGCTGAAAAAAAAAAAAAATAATCACAGGCTCTATAGGAAGCAGGAGACAGGCTTTTGTCAGTGAGATAGGATACTCTCCACATGTACCCGAGCACGTCACTATGGCTGAGTTGATGCTTTCTTTTTTAAAACCTAGCCATGAGAAGCAAGTCAGCTTACAGTGCCTTCTGTCTAGAGAAAGGCTTAGAGCCTATACATGCCCACCTAACTCAATAGAATTATTTTTGTAGCAGCATGTAGGCTACTACCAATTTACACAGCAGATTTTAAATTATTTTTTAGTTAGAAGCTAAGTTTTGGAAGCTTAAGTTAACATAAACCTGATTACTATATGTCAGAATTTATATATGTAACACACTGGCAAAATTCAGGTAACAGCAGGTCATTTTGAAAATACACTGAGAAATATCCCATAGCTAAACAGGCTATTGAGATAAAAAGTGAGCCTCACTTTCAAATATTACCTAGGAACTGTTAAACTTTTAAGATATGTTGTGGAAGCTGAGAGTAAAGTGCTAATATGAAAAGCTATAGCATCAGAAGGACTTGGCAGATATGCAGTGCATTCTACAAGCTCCTACTAAACTCTACAAGCTAGTCTACAAAGGGTAGTAATATACATGTTGTCTTTAAACAAACTGTACCCAAGAGACCAACTTACACACCTCTACGCAAACATATGTAGCATGGGGAACAGACAAGAGATGAGATGTGCATGCTCCTGCACAGTTATGATCTTACTGGCATCAGACATGTGCTGGGATGGGTCCCATGACTGGAGCACTGGAATGCAAGGATACAGGCTCCTTTGGAAGGAAGACAAGGAAGACACAGAGGGGTGTTACCCTCTAGGTCAGAGACCAGCTGGAAAGCACAGAGCTCTGCCTGGGGATGGATGAGGAGCTGACTGAAAGCTTATGGATCAGGATTAAAGGGAAGGCAGGGACAGGTGACATTATGGGAGGGGGGGAAGGTGTCTGCTACATGCCACCCAACCAGGAATACTGAGCAGATGAGGCCACTATAGACAGATACAAGCAACCTCATGCTCACAAACCCTAGCCCTCATGAGGGATTTCAACCACCCTGATATCTGCTGGGGCACAGCACAGCAGGGTTTAAGTAATCTAGGAGTAACTTCCTTCTCCGAGTGACAGAGGAGCCAATGAGGAGGGGTGCCATGCTGGACCTTGTTCTCACCAACAGGGAGTGGCTGGTGGGGAATGTGAAGCTCAAGGGCAGCCTTGGATGCAGCAACCATGAAAAGGTGGAGATCCAGATCCTCACAGAGGCGAGGAGAGTGCGCAGCAAGCTCGCTAACCCTGGACTTCAGGAGTGGAAACTTTGACCTATTCAGGGAACTGATGGGCAGAGATCCATGGGATGAAGCCCTGGAGGGAAGAGGGGCCCAAGAAAGCTGGCAAGTATTCAAGAATCTGCTCCTCCAAGCCCAGGAGCTGTGCATCCCAACAAGGAGGAAGTCAGGCAAAAACTCCAGGAGGAGTGAATGGATGAAGGAGCTCCTGGAGAAAAACACAAAAAGGAAGCCTACAGAGGGTGGAAGCAAGGACAGGTAGCCTGGAAGGAATACAGAGACATTGTCTGAGCAGCCAAGGATGAGGTTAGGAAAAGTAAAGCCCTGACAGGATTAAATCTGGCCAGAGACATCAAGGGCAACAAAAAAAAGGCTTCTAGAGGTACATCAGTGACAAAAGAAAGATTAGGGAAAACGTGGGCCTGCTCTGAAAGCAAACAGGAGACCTGGTTACCGGGGACAGGGAGAAGGTTGAGGCATTCAATGACTATTTTTGCCTCAGTTTTCACCAGCAAGTGCTCAAGCACATTGAAGCACAACAAGAGGACCTACAAGAAAACTGGGGGGGACTTTTTACAAGGGCCTGTAGTGACAGGACAAGGGGTAATGGGTTTAAATTGAAAGTGGGGAGATTTAGATGAGATATCAGGAAGAAGTTCTTCCCAGAGAGGGTGGTGAGTCACTGGAACAGGTTGCCCAGAGAAGCTGTGGCTACCCCATCCCTGGAAGTGTTCAAGGCCAGGCTGGATGAGGCTTGGAGCAACCTGGTCTAGTGGAGGGTGTCCTTGTCCATGGCAGGGGGCTTGGAACTGGATGGTCTTTAAGGTCCCTTCCAACTCAAACCATTCTAGGGAGATATATTATATGAGCAGCTCTCCCATGAGTATAATGGAAAAACATGAAGATTACAGACTACTACAAGCCTTACACTCACACTTGATCATGATTTAAAAGTAAAAGCTAACACTCTGGATTAAAAAAACTTTGTAAAAACAGACTGAATGCCAAAAAAAGTAAAATACTAAATCTTCTGGATGTAAAGAAAAAGCCAAACAATTTACATGAAATGAAAAATGCGCTTATTCTCTGAATACACTTGGCTATAATAGCACTGAGGATGACTTGCTGTTTAAGTTTTAAGAGAACAGATTTTATTCTCATTCGCATTATTCATATCCAGTACAAATAACACCCCAAATGCAAACCACCATGTTGCAGCACGGCATAGCAATTAGCCTAAGTGAGGATCCAACTGGTTTAATGTATTTGAAACATAACTAAAAGTTATCCTTCGTATAAAATATTGTTCCCAGGAATAAGGTCAAGCATTCAGTGTCCAGTGTCCAACTAGCAATGTTCAGAGTACCATGATGGTCCATCTTGCTCAGCATCAGTAACCCACATTCTAACAAAGAAGAAGCCCTCAAGTCTGCAGATGACACTGAACTAGGGGAACTACATTAGAAGGAATCACAGGGCTTTCATTCAAAGGAACCTTGAGAAATTCAGGGACTGAGCCATCAAACCTCATGTAGTTCAGACAGAGAAAGGCAAAGCTCCACATCTGGGACAGAAAAAGCTCCCGTACTAGTGCAGGCTGGGCAATGAATGAGTTATAGCCTTGCTGAGGTGGACCAAGTTGTTACAGAGGGCATCAGGTTCAACATGAGCCCAAAGTGCACATTAGTGTGATCAAGGCACATTGATCAACTGTTACCAGGACAAAGACACAAGTTATTATCAGCCCCCTCCTCAGCACAGGTGAGACACTTTCTGTAATATGTCCAGGTTTAGAGCTGAGTTGAAAAGGAGAGAAACTGGGAAGAGTCCAGCAGAAAGTCACTAAGGTGGTCAGGGGTCTAAAATATATAACCTGTAAGAAGAGTTGGTGTCACCCCGTCTTGTGCAAGTAAAGGGTAGCTCAACAACAGCAGTGTACTACTGCTTAACATGGAGTTAGTTAACTCTCCTGTCACGTCAAACAACATAACAAGGGCCAATGGCCACAGGTTGCCAACTGGGAAGTTGAGGCTGCATAGCATGGATGTTCTCATGAAGGTGTTGAGCAATGGAAAAGATTTCCCAGTCAGATTGTTGAATCTCTGCCCAGAAGCCTATTCCATTGCTCAGCTACAGAAAGTCACAGATGACATGATCTTCTGTAGATGACAACCCTGCCTTGAGCAAGACACTGGGCTGGGCCTTCAGCAGTCCCTTCCCTCTAAGGCTGTTTTACATGTGAAGGTGCAGATTAGTGACAATGGCAGCACCTTCCTACTACAGGACTATGGTCCCTGAAGAGGGATCCCATGTAGTTCTGTCACACACTGAGGCATGGATTTCAAGTAAGTATGCTAGTACACATGCTGCCTTGTGTGCTAAAGGTCTCCAGCAAGACACAGTGTAACTGGGCACTGCAGTAGAGAAGTGACCTCATCTCCTTCCCTGGCATGCAGTCATCACCTCATGTTATTGGAGCACCTTCCCCAGGTAAACAGTCTTCTCCTTCCAGCCTTGCCTTTTCCTCATCCATCAGCACTTCAGCCTCTTCTTACCATCACATCATCCCCTTTCTTTCACCTGAACTGGTGTTCAAGTTATATAAAAATCTCAAGGAAATGATGCATGAAGTTATTTGTATTTTAACAGTGGATACATTAGACTTGGCAACCTTAAGTTAACAACTCAAAATTTACACACTACAATTTCTTGGTTATTTTTATGCCACAGATTCTTCAGGAAAAACACACCCCATCTGGCATAAGAAAACCCTATCCATCAAGAGAAATAAACAGATCTCTTGAGAAAGCTAGACAGCCAGTGTAGACTCAACAGAAACTGCTCTGATCAAGCAAGAGAAAGTTCCACAAGGAAAGGATTCCTTCCAAAAGGGTCAGCTCTCAAAGACTCACATTTTTAAAAAACTCTCCACATTAGTAATTCCAAATCTAGCAAAAATTAACATTTTCATCTCATTAGTGCATGATGTCAGATCATAACACAGTTTTTAAAGAAAGTTGGACCTTGTAGTAACAGATGTTTCTAGTTTCTTTCCCTCGCCATTGCTGGATAAAAGGAAATTAAGAACAAGATCTAACTCTCTTAATTTATGTAAACTGATCAGGAATAAATAGTAGAACCAAAAAGTGACCATTAACATCATTTCTGTATAATTCTTTCTAAATGCTATGTCATATATTTGTGTTTTACTTTGAAGAGGAGGTTTGACTGAAGACATGGAGGTTAAGAAAAACAAAACTGCTTTCAGTTGCATTGTGCCATCATCATCAGTGCTAACTCTTACATTAAGATTTCCCAGCCTTTTGTATCTGAGGCACACTTCTATTCCTCTTCATCCCTTCCTATGTTTTACTAGGTATCTGTGACATCTCTAAACCAGTATAAATAAGACAATTCAGAAAGCTACAGATAAAATGTAAGTGGCTCTTCACTCAATTTAACAGGTTACAGTAATCACTATGAGCCCAGTCTAAAGCTAATCCTTCCATGGATTTTAATGAGGTTCGAATAATGTCCAGATGATCAGACCTCTGTAGGCCTGGGTTCTCCCCGTAAGCTCACTTTAAAGAGTTTCCAAGGGAGTTACATCTACATGTCACGCAGAAATTCTAACTAAGCATCAGCAACTGTCTTTGCATGAGTACTCCCAGTACATCATGTAGAAACAGGTTACCAGCTTGATTCTGCACGGGAATCTATGAATGAAGGAAGCCATCACAAGAGTCAGAGTCCTCTCCAACTGTAGCATTTGCCAAGTTTCTAGAGACCCTAAAGGAATTGAAGACAAGGGGAAGGGAGGAAGCTTTCACAACCCAAAATGGAACAATTGCTAGTACAAACAGGCACATTTTCAAATATACATGGGTCAGAAATAACAGCACAGCTCAAAGCAGCTGCGGTCATACTGTTTACCCTCCTTTTTGACATAAAAGCCTTTCCTCTGTGAACAGCTCTTAATGCAGAAACATCTAAATGTATGCTAATGCCCAACAGAGCAATAAGTTCCTTTGATTGATTCAACAGCACTGAAAGTAGCAGGAAAAAAGATCAAACCAAGTATTATACAAACAACCGATGTCTTCAATATGGTACGTGTCAGCACGAAAGCTGAAAGGAGCTGAACAAGCCAGCTACTAACGTCTCACATGGTTCTGAAAGTGGCAGCATTAAGTGCTTGCAGATAAAAGTGTTTTTCTTAAGTTGTGACATCGATTTATAGAGCTCTGTAATACAATGAAAGTGCTTTGATTTAACATGATTTATGAAGCAAAAGCACTTCTGGTGTCTTCAGAGAAAGCATAGGAGTTTACAATAAACACAAGATAATTAAGTAATTTTGCAGCCACTTACTCTCCTGAAATCATAATGAGGAAAAACAAACATGACCTCCCTCTTTGCTTTTTATGCTGCTTAAAATTCCTTCTCCTGTCTTCCATTGCACTGACTCACCTTTCTTTCAACATCCTTTCACTGGACAGCTTCCAGCAACAAACTTCTCTGGCATCACTTCAGTGCAGGCATTTTCAACTAGTCCCAGAACCCTGTTTTTCTACAAAGCTACTACAATATTTACAGAAGAACACTAAAACACACACACAAAATCAATGTGAACAAATGGCCTATGACTCTTTCAAGTGTGACACAACACCAGCACAAACTCAAGCTGCAGTATGCTATATTTTACTCTCCCCGGGTTCAGCAAGATCTCTTATTTTTTCTGATGTGTAATCCATAATTGGAAGTTATTTAACTACTAGGAAAACAAATCTCTGCTTAGACCTAACTATGACCCAGATACACAAAACACAAAAGGATAACTGAATGTTTCCTAAGAGATGACAAAGTCCACTTCAGGAGATGGGGACACAGTACAGGAGATGGAGGCATTTTGCCCTCTGGATAACTGGTGGAAGCAACAAGAGGAATAGGAGTTGGAAATCAGGATCCACTGTCCTATCCTCTTCTAAGTAGCCCAGCAGGAGATGATGGGTAGCACACCTTTACCTAAATCTCAAAAAACAAAAAAGGTAGCTGTGGTTTTAACCTCCCACAGTCTAAAGAGGATGCAGCTTAAGCCTGCTTGGTGGGGTACGTGAGGTAATCGCTCTTAAAAGCAATTACACATACAGAAGCCTATTGCATATATCTGAAAAATTCAAGCATGATAACTACTTGTCAGCTCTACCAACTGCCCTTTATCTCGGTCCTTCTGGCCTTGTCTGGGACATGACTAGGTAGAAGCAAGATGTTTACAGACCTTCAGCACATCAGTTGCTAAGCAAAATTTTGGGGTAAATTATATTTCTGTACCTAGGAATCTCAGCTCCAAGTAAAAAAAAAAAATCGCTCAGCTATGTCAAAAAAGAAACAACTTTATAAATATGAAAAAGAAATTACAAAACACCTCATTACACTAGTGCACAGCTCCATGGGTCCCATTCCCTCATTCTGTTCCAGACTTAACTAACCCTTCAATTGTTGTAAAAACACGTGTCTATAGAAAGCAGTAACCTTTAAGAACCACATCTTACAACAGGATAATCTATATCTTCACAAAGAATCCCAATCTAATGACCTCACATAGAGGTCTAACTGCTAGGAAGGGAAATTAAAGGATTTAACTTCATTTCACAGCATGCGTACCACAGCTTCTCCTTCACTTGAGAGCTAAGAAACAAAAATAAAGAGAACATGCAACAGTCATGGTAAGTTTTAAGGAGAACATTCAGGCCTTGACAGACTTGAACCACTAGTACTAGGTAAATCCTCTCAAGAATAAGAACCACAGGAAAAAGAAAAAGAAAGCACAGCTACCACTACTCCTAAATTAAGTCAAACAGCTAACAGGGAGAATGAAATTTGTCACCTACATAATTTGGCATTTACTCATATTTTTCTCCATATTTTCTTTAGTGGCAGTTTTCTTAAATACCTAATTCTCCTAATGCCCTTCCAGAAGGCAAAAGAAATGGGCAAGACAAAGTGATAAAGGAAAATCCCAAAGAGCTCTCAGCAGAAGATAAAGCGGAAGGTGTTAATACAGCAAGATACCCCCCACCCCCAAGGACTCAGTAAGTCACATGCAAGAACACACTGAATATTTCCCCTTAACCATTCTCAAAGCATCCATTAACACAGAAAGCAATGTCCAAGTCAGATAAAATATTAGACCAGTATTTTGCCAAAATACATTTACCTCAGGTAATGCCATTATTATTGCTCCAAGTAAGCAAGAAAGGTAAATGCACCACATTAACTTGACCATAGGTGCTCACCTGATCAGATGCGTGAAGAATCGCCGCTTGCAGGATAGGAGAATGGGAAGGCAGTGGTTTTGTTACATGGCAGAGGATGCTGAGAACACATGGCCTACAAGTGTCTCAGTATAAACTGTATTACCTGTTCTGTGACAAAACTGTTGGGCACCATGACATAAGTGAAAGACTTCTAAAGTTCAATCTAGTTACCTTGGTTTGGATAATCCGATCTGCTCATTACCCCATTTGAAAAAACAGCAAAGGGATCTGCAGTCTACACACAGTCTGTCTGAAACAAACTTTGTTGTACCATTCCCCTGCTGTGGAAAATTTCCTGCTATTTGTCTCCTTTGTTAGTATCTAGGTTTATAAATGTTCCTCAGTTTTACCTCCAACATACCTTCTAAACAGAGAATGCTTGGTGGAAACAACCAATTAATCCACTAAAGAATATTTCTCCTCCTGCTGTACAGATTTGCTAAAAGGGAAAAGAACCCATATGAAGCTTTTCTTTCAACACAGCACTATAGAAAGTGGACAAAAAGCTTACTGCTTCCTGAATACAGGAAATGCTCCTGAAATCCAAGGAAGCTTCCAGGTGTGAAATAACAGAACCTGATGACTTCTGCAAGAAATAGACCAGCTAACAACATATTTTAGGAAGTGCAAATTAAGATGCTGAGGATCAGTTTTGTCCAAGTAATTTTTTTCTGTACCTGAAGGAGAACTCAATCCAACTTGTCAACACAAATGAAGACTTGGTAAAAGAGCAATATATCAAATGCCACAGTAAGCCTGGAAACTGCCCTGGCGCACCCATGCACCAGTCACATTTGCTGTGTCTGCTGAAGTTGAATTCCACTCCCAGTAAAAGTCTTGGCTCTTGAAAACAAAAGAAATTGATAGAAATCAGAGTTTCTCTGAACAGTTTAAGTAAAGGAAACCACATCAGTCCCAAACGGATTAAAATTTGGAAAGAGCAGTTTGATCCAGAGAATTGAATGGTCACAAAAGAAAGTGATTATTCCCACTGTAATATGTTTATGCCAGATTTTGGCCACGTTCCTCTTCACATTTCTTTAATTATGCCTGTATAAACAGAACTATTAAAGATCTGATTTGATATCTTCTACAGTTAAGGAGACATGTCTGTAAAAAAACTATTTCTCATTAATGAAACAGTATTTTACGAAGGGTCACTGAAAGAATGCGAAGTCATCTCCACCAAGCAGCTGAACCTCACAGAGCTGCAGGGTTCGGTGAGAATGACCTAAGTTGCAGGCACGTTAATACACAGTCAGCTTCCTTCTCAGCATCCTGTCAGTATCACCAGGGGCTGGTCTTATTTCATTTACATATGCCATAAAAATCTTTCCTGGAGAAGAATATTGCATTACCATATGCAGATTTTTCAACCAGGAAACTGAACTTGAGGACAGCACTCACGGGACTTGGCTCTAAAAAAACCAACATATCTTGTAGGCACGGAAAAAGGAATAAAGCAGCCAGCAAGCTAGCATACATTTCTTCTGCACTTTAAGCTTTTCTGTTCATAAAGCCACTAAATATCTGCACCAAAAGGAAAGAAAATATGTACAAGTCTCACAGTGCCATCTGTTTATTCTGGTACTTGAATGGATAAGTTAACAGCAGCATTCCTCACCGCACCACCATCCTGTCCGACAGCTGCCCTGCCAGCAGCCTTCACTCTCAACGTCTGCAAAACTTCAGCACAATATCCTGGCCAGTTCAGTCCTGGGGCCTCTCCTAGAAGATTGCTAATTATGCCAAAGTCTGTTAAAATTATGTACAGGGTTCTTTCAATACATGTCTACACAGCTCAGACTACCAGCCCTCCGGTACTTTTGGTTTGTCAGACCTCCAAATGAAACAAATGCAAACCAAGGGAGAGATACTAAGTGTCCCTCTACCCCTTCAGGAACGGATTTAACACTATTGCATTACTGAACAGAAGGCCATAAAGAAATACAGGCTTTCCATTTCCTAACGTGTGGTACCATTGGAGGCCTATACTGCCTGTTTGGACAGCAGGATTACCCTCCCATATGCTCCTACCTACTTGAGACATCTACAAGAGTGATTTATACAGATGGTATCAAGAAGTTCATTATCTCCACAGCTGGAGCAGAGGGTTTCTCAACTCCCAGGAGCCTACATCCCAGTGCTGAAGTGGGTGCGAGAAGCTAAAGAGCTGGGAAAAATACAACATGATATGAAAGGGAAAGGAAAACAAAGGGAAAGGCCAAAGAAAAGTGAGAAAGTTTGAGCTGGAAGCCTCTAAGATGCACGTGCCCAAAGCAGGAACTGAAATTTCTACACCTCCAACTGTTCGGGAAAAACCCAAAGACAGGCTGAGGGGCCTTTGTGAGAAGGAAAAGAAGGGAAAACAAGGGAAGGGGGGAGAAAAGGAACAAACTACTAAAAGGTCATGACATGAGACATTGCAAGGTTTACACACAGGCTGAAGCTATTTCCTGTTTTAAAACCAAGAGAAACTATTGATTAATGTCAATGAGACTGACTTAGGATAAAGTAAATCAAACTAAGTTTGGAAATGCCAAGAACATTCTAGCTTTTACAAAAGAGTGGGGGTTTGGGTTTTGGGGTTCCCACCCCAGTAACAGATTTGCCTAAACACATTTAGTCTAATAAAGAAGTAGAAAACAGTGTGAGTTTCCTTCCCCTAAAGGAAAAGGGAGGATCTTGGTGGCAGGGAAAAAAATGAGACATTTCTGGCTTATACTGAGCCCCCAGACAACTTCTAGTAAAATGAAAAGCTAATACATGAACCCTTTCTAGGCAAGTCTATTTTACTCTTTTTTTTTTTTTTTTAGGTCTTGATTCATCTTTTTCTTTAATTTAGGTCCACTTGTATATAGAAAAAATAGCTTCTCACTGCAAGTTTTTAACACTTCTTTTCAACACTGAATTAACACAATTGTTTCCTTTGCATCCCACCCCTTAAGAGTTTTTAAAGGAATGTGCTGTCTGTTGTCCACCTTCCGTCTCTTTCCATCCTCTCCATAAAACAATGCTAGTGCCCATTGATTCCAGGGTAAGCGATTGCCTTGGAGTTAAGTGTGTACTTATTAATTTATTACTACAAGTCACCACTACGTGTTCAACAGTGGCATCCTTAGAGCTCCATGCATGCCACATCACACACACCACTCCCCAGGATGGTTTTTGTCTGTTATGACTACTCCTCTTCAGGAGTACAATCACATTAACTCTGAAATTCTGATATACCCAGAAGGAGCTCAGTCTTACTACATAACCTGCAAATATTAAAGAAACATACACTGGAAATGGCCCAGAGTAATCTTCGGGTTGAGCAAATCAGTGCTGCAAAAGAATAGAAAAAACCCTATGCTTCCATATTCTAGCTTGGTCTCCAGTCTGATAGATCACAGCAGTTAACTCTTTTCAGACAAGCCTTTCCTGTCTGTAAAACACTGGCCTTGGGGCAAATTACCTCAGTGTGTTCACAAGCCTCCTTGCAGCAGACTGAAGTGTCTTCTCCTGTTCACTTCAGCTCATGGCCTGACACACAACACTTGAATCAACGCATCTGTGACTACCCCAGTCATTTTATCTTTCAGCACTTTAATATTACATGCCTTATTAAGTTGTTACCTGCCACCAGCCAACACAGACTATCAGACTGTATTCCTGCTCATGGGACATGAATTTGGTCTGTACCAACTCACCAGGTCTCACCAATGGAGGCAACTTCCTTCAGGAGTTCTGCTTTCCCTTGACACTACCTCATTTAGATAAGCAGAGTGACACTTATGACCACACTTGACCAGAACCCTTCTCACACACACAGCTCCACAGCTGTTTCCTTTAATCCATGCCCCATGTCCAACCCATTATTGTTGTCTTCTGATCCACGGCACCTATAAACACATCCTGTCTTACCCTCGTAGCAGAAGCAAGGTGTCTGTGGGAGATCTAGTTGCAGAAGCATGTTCCTGCCTTGTGCTGTGTACTTACCCTACACTATTAGCCCCACACCCAGACAATACCAATGCCTGACCTGCACATCACCTCTCCAGCCCCATGCTCTGCTTTCCCTCCATGTGCCTCAAAAAATACACATCATAAAAGCTTGGGCTCACCAAGTTTGTCAGACCCAAACCAAGCCACAGGTGAACACTTGTAACTTCTGGACACCATGGATCCACACATCTTAAATTGTGTGGAAAGACATCTGTTCTTCAGCAATTCGCAGATTTGGGGGAAGGGCAGGAATTCTGTCCAGCTTAATATTAGCCAGGGGAGACTTAAGTTCTGGGAGAACAGAAATATTACAAATACTGGAGACATAAAAAGGGCAAGTTTCCAATTCTATAAAGTACATTTGTTTCAGAAGCCTTCACACCTTCACTTTCCACCCCAAAATGCAACAAGTTCTGGTAAAGCAGTGTTTGTTCCTTGCAAGATTAAATATCCGCCGGTTAAAAATACCTAAATACCAAAAGCCCCACAAGCCTTTGGGATCCTCGCTCCCCCTACTGAAAGATCATTCCTACATCTTTATAAAACTTCATTACAAGCCTTAGCACACAAGCTCTTTGTTCTTCAGTTTTCAAGGAGATATTTTTCACACTCATCTGAACATATTCAGATTTCTTAATGTTTCAACCAGGCTTTCGGGTCCCTCGACTAAAGGAGTGTTGTTTGCAAAAAACTTGAGAACTCTACTAGAAATCTTTAGTTACACAGAGATTTCAAGGTCATTGAAACATCTTGAAGCAAGTTAGCTTCCAGCTTGATGTCCAACTTTGTTTTACACAAATACAATAGGAGATCCACTGAAACACTGCCTGGTTCAACAAATCCTCGTGTTTCATCCAGCCCATCGCCCAGGCTCGATGTCCTCAGACTCTGGCATACCAAATACACTTTTCCCCCTGCTTTGCTGAGACTCTTGTGCTCTATTTTTTTTAATTGACTAGGCTTGCTTCACATCTCATCTCCATCCTCATGAAAGGCTTTCAAGCACCCATTACAAGGGATACTGCCTCAGTGGTCTGAAATTTATCTCATTTGCAGTATTTCTGCACAGTTGAATGAATTATCAATCAGCAGCATTTAACCCTTCAGTACAGCTAGAAAGAGCCATCTGATGGCACCTACCTGTGGCTCCAGGGCCTTTCATGAAACACGCCCTCAAGAAGCATGTTGCATGGCTACCCACCCAGTCCAACCCTGCATTACCTCAAAGCACAAAAGAGCACAGCAGAATCAGGTGGTGAAGCCACACCTGGTTTTGGCTTAAGACTCACACAAGTTGGACAGGAGCAAGAAAGAGCCAAGATTTGGTAGGGGCCCGCTTTACCTGCACACACCCTCTCCTCCCCAAACCTCATCTCTTACACATGATGTGAAGAAACTGATAAGCTAGGAACTGGTGGCAAGTGTCTTAAGGGAGCATTTTCTGGTTCCATGCTGTAATCAAGACCTGGTTCATGGGCCCCCCACTATCCTTCCTTCCCCAAGTAGTTTCTCACAGTCCCTCCTGGGTAGTGGACCAGGCTTGGCTCTTCAGCCATAAGGAATAAGACATGAAAACTTACAGGACCAACACTTCTCAGTGCATGAAGAGATGCACCAGATCCCTCCTCCAGATTGTCTCCTGGGTTAACATTTTCCAGACTGAACAATCTCAATTTATTCTTTATTCGTGTTTCTAAAATTAATGTTGCCCTTAATGCTTCTCTTCAGTGTATTGGTCCAAACCATCTGCATGCACTAATTCCATGAGCATATCCCAGTCTCTGTGAAAGCAGAATCTGACTGTTAACATATGAAATTTATTACTTTTCTTTTAAATGGAAAAGTATTAGGTGTCTTTTTTATAGTCCAAACTACTCAAAGCTGTTATTCATGCACAAGGAAGACAGCTGGTTAGCTTATGACACACTATGTTTGAAATATTTTTTTCCAGTATCACAGGCACAGAATTGGTAGAATGTTTTAGCACAAAGCAAGAATAAACTCAAGTGCTACATGACAACAAGATACTTAGACTAATCTCCAATGCCTATCCAGCTCAGAAGCACATTACCTTTTAACTGGTTATGTCCCTGTCTTGATCTTCATTAACAGAATCACAGTGTGAATCAAATTAGGATTTTTTTTTTTTAAGCTACATAACGAAAAAATAGAGAAAGTTATTCCAAAAGCTGATGAACATTAGGGCTGGAAGAGGAAGAAATAGGGTAGGACAGGTTTTTGCAATGAACCAAGAGTAAAAACCACAGAAGTAGAACAGTTTGACAGCATAAATACCAGAAGAATCAATCACTGGAGTAACTCAAGAACTTACTATTACCCACACAGTTGATTAGACAAGTATTAGGAAGAGAACAATAGCTAGTTTAGCCAACATCTAGCAAATATATTCTTTCCCTTCCATGATTTAACCTAGGCATAGATTTTCTTTTGTGTTTTCAGGCCTGCTACCCATATTTATAGCCAGCTGTTACTATACCATAACACATTCCCCCTGCTAATTCCCACAGAGAACCGCTCTGTGTGTCACAGTGCTGGAGAAGAATTGTCTCGGACAGATGTCAGTTCTCACATTCCTCAATATCCAACGCTGGCACTGAGCATCCCTCCCCTTGCCTGGCTGCGTTCTCTCCTCTCGCTGGTGGTGACCTTCTGTGTCCGAGACTGCAAGTGTCACAGCAAGGGCAAAATACACATGAAATTGCTTTGTGTAAATCAGTCAAATTAGGAAGCAAAACATTTCTGCTGAGCGTTATTTCCCTCAAGGTAACAGAACAACGTTAACCCTCTAGTAATGATTTCATTCCAGCTTGGCCATCTCTGAAGCACAGATGCTGTCTCGGTTTTACTATTAACTCAGACTGCAAATCTTGAGGGGGTTCTTTTGGGTTCATTGGAATGGGGGGGGGGGGGGGGGGGGGGGCCAGGGGCAGGGATCCTGATGGCAGTGGAAGAAAGGGAGACTGTGGAATTGTAGCTTACACTTCAAATTCACTGCTTTATACTGTGAATTAACTGCAACTTCCAGGTGAGGAAAAAAACCCAAAACACCACACTATTCCTTCTCATCACTGCAATAAAGTTCAAGCAAGGGCTCTGAATTCCAGTTTGTAGCACACAGCTGCCCCTACTACATGACAGAAGTAAGATTCAGTGTGTTGCTTACCAAAAAATCCAGGCAGACTTTAAACAGTCTTCCTCCTCATGGGTACAAGAAGGGCTATAAGCTTTTTCATTATACCCTAAGCAAAGATATTTTCACCTTCCTGAAGGAAGAGGCAAAAGCACAACCGCTTGCAGTGAACTACAAGGAACTTGTAGCAAAATATTCGATTACACTCCTGTAACTCAACACAATACAACAGCCAATTCCAGTAACAAGTCACTAATAGTAAGGCCGCAGGAACGTCATGTTACATTCTACTTCATTAGTTTACACAGTTTTTCATAACAACTATTAATTTGCTATGAATAAAACACAGTCCTGTTGTTGGAACCCATAGAGCAAAATCATCTTTGACAGCTCTCAAACCACTGTTACACAAACAATTCCAGGAACTCAGCCAATCCTACAACAGAACATACTTAATTCATCATCATCCATTGCAAGGGACAAATATGAAGGCCTGAAGGTCCATTTATAATGAAAAACTAACTAGATCCATTTAACTCCTAGAAATAATGAAATCGTAGTATCCCTAAATCCAGAAAACACACATTACAAATAATTTTACAAATAAATATCCTCTAAACAGCAAGTACTCTCAAACAAAACAATTTCTTGGAGTTTATGCAATACTACCTACAACACGATGCTGAAGAGACCTGACCATAAAGGCAAAACAAGTATTTTAAACTTGTGTAACAGCAAAGTTTTTGCTTTGGAAAGAGGATATAAGATACTACTAAAACCCATCTTTATATTGCATTTCCATAATCAAGTGTTTTAGTGAAGTTTTCCATATCACTACAAAAATCTGATAAGATACATAGAAGGAATTTACAGTAAGACACTGTGCCTATCAGAATTTCCTGATATCTTCATTAACAGATAATAGAAGTCCAGAGTTTTTTTCTATTAAAATTATGTCCTAATCTGAAACACAAACCAGATGTACAAAATAAAGGATTTATGTCAAAGTCATTTAAACATAGGGAAAAATTGTTAGGCAGTACCTACAGGCAGCTATTGTTGAGTGGCTGGCATCTCTGCTTTAGCCTGGTCCTAAACCTTACGGGGCCCATGTTACTACTGTCAAGAATGCAGTATGAAATGGTTATATTAAAAGCTATCACATCAACTATCAGCTGTCAGATAGATGACCATTCAAACCTAAGGCTATTCACGATGGTTCAAGTAGCCAGTTGCTCATTACAAAGACTGAGGTTATATCCAATCTGTAACAGAGAAATGGGTTCAAGCCCGCAAACAGCAAGCATCCCAAAACAAAGATGCCTTGCTTCTAGTGGAGTATTCAGTTTTATTACAAAGGCATTAAGTACCATGATGAATCTGACCTCAGAGATAAAACGTTCTCACCATCTGAAGGTATTCCTGCTTTGCATGCTTATGTTTAAATTGGTCCCTTAAATTTTCTTCAATAAAGCATATTTCGCTTGCTCTTAAACATTTATCCAGAGATTCATTATTTCATTGCTTTGGCATTTCAGTCCAGCATGCCTCACTGTCCTGAACCTCAGTGCACAACATTTGCAAACCATGCCAAAAATCATGCTTTTACTCTAACTTGTGTTTTTCAGCCCTCATTTTGACTTTCTCTTTTTTGAAATGAAGGAACACTTTAGACAGTGAACAACCTTTTACAATACCTTGACATACTTGAAGACAGAGTCACTTTTTCACTATAGTAAATGCCTTTGAAATAACACCCAAATTTCAGCAGTCTGTCCCTTAAACACCATCTTTTTGCCATTTCAAACATTCTGCAGAGCCTTTTACCATTATTTGTTATTAATGAAAGCATCACAGGACCATCATTGCACAAACTTGATGGAAAATCCTAATCCCACATTGTGTCAAGCACTTAAAATCTAATTAGAGGCATTTAGCACCTCACAGAAAATTGTTAGAGAATCTTTAAACCACATCTACAGCTGTATGCCCCCAGAAGACACAATTCAGCACCTCATAGAAAAAGGAAAGTGAAATGGAAAACACTGAAAACTGCTGGGCAGAACAAGGAAGGGCAAAGTCACCACACAACCAACAGGCAATTCCTGCTTTTTCCTTCCTTCTGTTGACTTGGTTTCAAACAGGAAGGTGTTTAACTGCTCTGTAATAGCACAAGTCCCCTGCTACACCGCCACTCACATAGCCTTTTCCCTCCCAACATATCACCACCCAAACTGAGCCCTAGCCCCATGTCACGCAGCAGAAACAAGTGAAGGGCATAGCCTCAGATGTTTCTAACAGCTTTATTATTCCAGAGATGAAAGAAATTAGAAACATTCCCAAAGAGGACTCAACTGCCCTTCCCTGTGCAGACATTTCACTGTGCTTGGTAGCACAGGAGCAGAAGAGAAACACACAAATGCTCACCCACTCCTCATATTTGTGTGTAACTCAGTTGCCTGTAGGGAATCACTTTGCTCAAGGTCCTCTACACCCTGGCAGCTGTAAGTAGTACCTGCAAATCCATGTCAGAGGTTCGGTATCAGCAGCTGCATCGGGTGCAGGCTGGTTCTCTTTATTTTATGAAAGACTGCCCCATCCCCGCAGTATCTCAAAGCAACACGTGGCAAAGACACCTTAATAAAGCAACAACTCTTTCACAGCCTTTCAAATCACTTGGGTAAATCGCAGCAGCCCAATACCAAACCTCTTGGGAAATTGCTTTGTGCAACTTGCAAAACTGAGTTGTTGCTCTTGTTTGACTACATCAGACTGTTAGGGCTAGACAACAAGAATATGGATAAACAGTCTGTTTTAAGTGATTATTCAGAGTTGATTTCAAGATAAAAATAAAAGCCAGGACATACCCAGTGGGAGGGGAAAGATGGATTCCCACCTGTGAAACCACTTTCAGATAAACACTATGCCTGGCAGTTCAGTACACATGACAAGGCTGCCATCCTCAGGGGATCAGGAAGCTATTGCAGCCAACAGGCAGACGATTCACATCTCGCCCTCCCCAGAGTAGCTCATGCAAATTAATTCCTCAAGAATTGGCTAATCAGCCAAATTCTAGGATGCCTTAAATTGTCTTCAATATTATCTTCCTTAATCACAGTCGTCTTCAAGTGTTTAACTAAAACAAGATTGTCTCAAACCTTCTAGGCACAGTGCTGTACAGAACCTTCTCCAGTACATTTCAGAACAAAAGGTTTCTTAAACACGTTGTCTGACAACCACGCACACAACTCAACTTGCATTAAAATCAAGAGGGAGAAAGGGGAGGTGATTAACTTTTAAAGGTACACTTAATGATTTCCTCTTTGAACTGCCACAAACAGCACCAGCATCATTTTACGGTATCAGGGTTATATGCTATATGTAAGCTGGGAGGCAGGACACAGAAAGTAAGACCCTTCCAACCACTTTTGCTACCTTCTCATGATTTGGGATCACCCTTCTGGGAAGGCTTCACTTGACTTTCAACCATTCATCCAGCTTCGTGCACATCTGGGTTCCTTTTCCCAAAGGCACTGTGGGGCCAGCTGTGAACAGCACTTCTAACCTTCCAGGAGCACACACTTTCATGACCCATTCCTACATTTACTGTCTTACACACAACTCATTAGTTTACTAAACTGACTACTCCACATCTAGCATAAAACCTTCCATCCTAAAGATTCCCCTAATTAGTAGATTTTTTTAAAATGAACTCCTATAGTTTTTCTCTTTAGTATACAGACAGCTTCTCTGCCACTTCAACTATTGCTCTTTTCGGTGCAGGAGAGAGAAAACAGAGACCCTGTGAACTTGATTTAGAAGGTCTGTTATGCTACTTTTCTTCATGCTATCTATGTAGCATGAAGTCTTGAAAACACAGAAAATTTAAGGCAAAACACCTTAAATAAGCTGATTGCAAGAAAAAAAAAAGATATGCTCACACACACAGCAGTAGACTGGCTGTTGAGGAGCATACAACTTCCTGAATGCCAGACAATGATACCATTTGTTAGAGGAACAGTGAGTGAAATCAAGATTAAAACAAAGACACATTTCACCGCTGGATTGCTGCCAAACATCCATCAAAAGGTAATCAGTTTAATCAAAGAGAGGCTTGGGTTAAATAAATTTGGAACTTAGTTCAAACTGAAAGTCTAGAAAAAAGGTTACTGTAAATTAGTGTTTTTCCCACCATCTCCTGTGTAAGTTCTGAAGCTACTGATATTCACAGTTAATCTACTGACACATTAAAACCCCAACCAATCACCAAACACAGACCCCAATTCACAAATAGTGATTTCCTAGCCAGCAAAACCCAGCCAACAGATCTTGAAAGTAATCACAAAAACCCATAATCCATTTACTGCAGGCAAAGTATTTACTCTACACCAAGCCGTCCAAAGGCATCTGTTGAGATAAAACAAACAAACAATGCAGCAGAAAATGCAGAAGTCACAGCAGAGGTGACAGACCAGGGAGTTTTCCTTAGAGTGAGATACTTGAGGAGCTCAGTCATTTTATTGCATCAAGGTTCATTCAGTTACAGTCTTCCTACAATAGGACAAGTTCCCTTCACTTTTGTAAAGTGAACGGGTTTTCATGCAGGCAGGCAAAGTCACAGCAGAGTTACTATCTAGGTGGTGACACTGGGTAAGATATCTTCTTCCTATGAACAGTAACCATAAGCAGCCACTAGAAAAACTTGTTTAAGATTGTGATAGATCCACTATTTCAAACCCTACTTTCTTCAAGAGGCTTTCCAACTCACTCACCTGATCCAGTAATTACTTGTCACTACACAGTGACAATAAATACATGTTTAACCCTCTTCTATCTCCTTCCAACTTAACAGGAACACTTATTGGGCCAAAAACCTCATTCTCCAAGTCAAGAAAACGGTGTTGCCTGTTGTTCATGTGTAGTAGACATAGTTGTTCTCTCACAACTCACACTTCCAGTTCTGTGCCAATATGCACAGAAAATTACAGTGATTAAGCATCCCGTAACTAGGGTTCACAAAGACATTGGGAGTCATCCTGACAACTGCAAGCAGCCCATCATCTACACTGGCTGTCTCTTTCCAAACTTCTTAGCAGAAGTTTATCAACTACCTGATGCAAAGTTTCCTGTTGGAGCCCACCTGGGTTCCATCCTTCACAAGCTGAAGGATATTTTTCCTCCTTCAGTACTGGCCAAACTCAGTATCACAGCACTTACGAAAATTACTGGACAGCTTTTCAAATGGAAGACATTAAGGAATATTCTGAAGATGTTTTGAACTAATGATAAGAAAAACTGATATTAGGACTTAAAGAATTTGAAAGGTTTAATAGTAGTAAATGCTCAGAACACTTGAATTATTTGATAAGAAGAGTGGAAGGCTTTGAAAAGAACTTATGAAGTCATTTTTCAAAAGAGTAAATGACAAAACATTAAGTATTCTGTTTCATGGTTGTCTGTCTTGACTATCCACATTAAATCAAGCAGAATACATCAGTGGAAATTTTGGGGAAAATTGCCTGATTTCTATTGAGGAGCTTAAATTTTTCTTTATAATGAGCATGACAAATTTAAAAATTGTTAACATTAAAAAACATGTAATACTGAGGAAATCAATGTCATTTATAAAAATAATGCATTCCTCAAGTAGTAATAATATCGAGCATCAGTTACAACAGCATCTAGTAAAGTGTTCTTGGCAAGCCAGACAAGTATAGCACTATTAGGCCCAGAACTGCTTTGTTCCCTGAAAGCTAAGGAAGGTTGGAACAGGGGATCTATTGAAAGTACATCAGCGCTCTTGACACTACACAGCATAGCACAGAAAAGGACATTGGTGTCACCTACGTCTTTATTACACACCTGAAGTGTGCTGTAATGCAAAAATACACTGGAGATCTTGCACTTGCTTCTCTGAAACACCCCACAGTCACCATACACACACCCACACACATGGATTTGGAGGAGGGACACATAATTGGCCTCTACCTCTCCCCTCCAGTGAGTACCCTACAGACAGGCGAAAGCTTGTTTCATTGAGCCACTTACTACTAAAAATTTTGAAAAAAAACAGTTCTCAAATACCAAATAAGAATAAGACGACCTGCAGCTCAGCTCAGGGCATAAAGTGTGGTAACTACCCTCTTTGTGAGAGAATCTTTTAAAAACAGGTTTGATTTTTTAAAGTATTAAATGTCCTCATTTGGTTTAGGACCTAAGTGATATGTCTGCTCAGCATCTTCACAGAATCAGACTGCTGTTGAGAGAAGCATGGTCTTATGAACAATAGCCTCTGATTTGTTACAGTATTTATGAGCCAATTTTAATTCTTACCCATAGTCTCCAGCACGAATAAGAATTCAACACTAGTAACTGCTGCCAAAGCACATCCCTGAACTAGTACAGCAGAGGCATACATACAGCCAGGTAAAACATGCTGAACAAACTTCTCCCATATAAAAATATGCCAGTTCTCTCTCTTGACTAACACACACATCTTTTTCAGCTTGTTTTTATATTGTCTCCTAAGATCTAACCACTCCATACTTAGTACTCCATAGTTTTTTTCCATCTGAGCTTGCAAAAAAAAAAAATTCCCCATTTGGTATCAAGTTGTGAATTCAACTGATGAGCTGGTTAGCCTCCTCTAAATCATCAATAAAGACATTCAATCTAACTGAGCCTGATACTTACCCTACAAGCACTGTTCCCTGCCCTGCAGCTCAAATTACTGCCACACCTACTATTTTTGCTTGAAGTTCTTCAGCAAGTTTCCAGTCCATGCAATATTTAGGCCAATAAAGTTTTTTTCCCCCCAAATTTTATGTGGAATTTTTTTCCAAATGGCTTGCTGAAGTATTCCCTGCATAAAGTATTCCTCTATCTGCAAAATACTGGAACTTGATTTTTTTTAAGAAGGAAAGACTATGCTTTTTGATTTACACATATGAGCAGTTTATCATTCACAGCTCTAGTGTTTTCAAGTCTATTAGAGACATACTTTCCAGTGCTGGTGTTAATACTTCATGTAAAGATGGACACAGAATTAACATTGAGAACTCTCACAGTTCACATGAACATACACAGCCAATTTCTTCACAGCAGACACTCTGGCAAGCAGACACACAGAGCCTGGCTGGAGAAGCCTGGACTTCACACTATGCAGTTTATCCTGTTGAAAAAGCTGATGGCAGCTACAGCTAACCTACCTTCAGCACCTAAGCCAGTTAGATCTTTAACTAATTCCACAGCCAAACAGCAGTTTGTTCTCGTACTTTACGATATTGGTGCTGCATTTTTTTAAACTATGCTAGTATCAGCAACCTTTCAAAATGCACTTGCTGATTTTGTAAATTCAGTAGCTAATCCTTGATGTTTAAAAATAAAGCCACTCTTGATTTACAAATGTCTTTTCACTATTACTGTGAAACACAGACTCCCACCCACAACCCCTCCCTTGGCCGAAGCCATCCAGAAACAAACACGGTGTTAATACAGTCTCTCGGCACACAAAGCCTGCAGGAACTGGCATCATCACCTACATAACCCTGATCTTGCAGACAGAGCTGAAGGTCAGGCATCTCAAATCTCCATAGCAAATTGGGAGCACAAATCAGGTATTCAGACTTCCAAAACAAGTATCACAGATGCTAAGCCATCCGGTTACTTCTACGGTTCCCTGAAAAGTCTTCAGAAAACAAAAGGCAAGAACCTGAGGTAGATTGACAGCCTGTCTCCTTCCAGAGAAGGCACCTCTGCCTCAGTATCTGCACTCCCACAGTCTGCCTGCTTCAGCATTACAATCTGATTTTCACATTGAGTTTTTTTTTTTTAATTAAGGTGTGACTAAGCCACATGCAGACTCCACCTTTGCAAGTTAGTGTTGGCGCAGACACGCCACCTTGCATTGACTGAAGAGTCAAATACACACGATTCACAGACCTACATAACACACTACACTCCAATACAGCCTTCATGCTGCTTGCACTTAGTAATCAACATTCCAACAAGATCTTCTCATAATGCCAGGAGATACGGTCCCAGACCTCTGATTTCATTGCTCAAGAGTCCGAGATCGGATATTCATCGATGTCACTGACACTGCTGTGTGAATGGTAAGACAGAAGCTCAGGAATACCCAATAAGACACTCTACACACCATCTCTGAAAGAGTTGCTTTGCCCTCATACCTCTTCCCACCCCCAATCTCCTTTATTATGCAGGTTAGAGAAACAGTTATCAGCAGTTGGTAAGCTAACCCTGGGTTCACAGTTGGACATCAAAACAGATCAAGACATCTGAGAGCTTAACTGAGGAAGTTAAATGACTGAAAAACTGATCTATGCACAATGCTAACCAAGCTATAATTCTAAGAGACTGGAGGTCAGAAAGCTCATTTCTTTAAAACCACTAGAATGTACAGGAACAGAAGTTCTCTTTTGTTCAGCAGCTTTCCATTCAATAAGACTTCCCCATTTGTCTCTCCTTTCCTAGACCTCTTTCTCTTGCTAATCAGCTCCAGCTGCCAATTAGGACTGACAATAGAAGAAAGTTCTTTTATGATCTTCAGTCATCACTACATAAAACACCACACTGTACTCCATCCTGCACTCAGTTCCTTCTTGTTCTCAAAAAGAAGAGTTAAAATAAATTTACTGCTGTTTTAATCCTTCTCTTGTCCTCAGGCCAAAACCAAAATTCTTTCCAACCCTCCCATTCTGGACTCGGACTGTGAATACTAAGCATGCACACTGGGCTTGTTGGCTGCAACTTCAGCTAAATTGCTGCTGCTGCCACCACTGTTCCTGCTCTCTACCATCTCGTAAAATATTGATTTCTGCAGTATACACCCAGTAATGAAAAAAAAAAAATCCATTTTCCCCTAGACACAGCAAATTGGCAACAACCTAACAGCTCAGCCTGTCAGGTCGGTGTGCAAGACTAGCATCCAAAAATGAACTGAAGAGACAATGTGAAGAAGGTAGGAGGGGTGTGGGGAGAAGGGGAGTGCAAACAATGGTTGTACCAGAGGAGAGTCAGACAAGGAAAGGTAATTAAGAAAGAAGCAGCTTCTTACTTCTTTTAAATGGTTATTAGAACGGTGTTTTAAGAAAGCAGTATCCTGTATTAGCCTTTCCACAGGACAGCCAGCAACGGCCTGTAAGATTCTATCACATTAATCTACCCTGACAGATTTTGGCATGCATACTGAAACAGTTTAGTACTGACAAACACAGCCAAAGTAATTAGCAATCAACTACAAAATGGGAGGAGAAAGTAGTCAAGTTCTTGTATAAAAACAGCTACACACCTTGAAGCATCAGCATAAGTTTTTAGAACCCATGATAGACTCCCACAATAAATATGCTCTTGTTGATTAAACACAAAGCCACAGGCAAAGTTTGATGAAGGGTAAAGAGAAATAAGGTGGTGTACATTAACCAAAGCCACTTGAAACTGTATAAAACCTACATAAACCACATCTCCCAGGTAGGCTGACAGGAACTCTTTCACCTCTTGCATTTTCCACTCTGACAGCTCCCTGTTGTGACTCCAGCAGGTTATATTTCTCAGCAAGGCTCTCTGCACCTCCATCTACGTGAGGAGCACCCAGGAAAACTCACACTGCTGTAAAGCACCTGCTGAAACAACAGACCTGCCTCCATCACACCATGGGACATCCAGCACCAGGAGAAAACGCTCAGCCTCTTCCCTGCCTTCACACATCAGCTTCATCCAACCCTTCCATGTCCAAGCACACCAAGTGTTGCTGTGCTTTACATGCTTTAAAACAGTCTTCTTGCAAGCTGCCAGCCACTGGAAGAGCAACAAGTCTGACCCCTTGTACCACCTGGGGTACTTCACATGACTTTCTTTAACCAAGGGACTGCAGAGACCAAGCACTGGCTTCACCCCAAGACATGCCTGTGAAGCAGTCAGAGCTCCTGGAACACTTCTTTCCCTTTCAGCACAGCCAGGAGCTGCAAATCAGGAGCCAACCTTTGACAAAAGGCATAAATACATATAAAAACAGAGCTCCAAATCACCACATACTGTAATAGATCCCAACTGCCACAAAACATGAATATTAAGCTCTCAGGACTAAGAATATGGTATTGGGTCCAGGATACATGTTTTTAAAAGGTCCCTAAATGCTTATTCCTATAAGCCACAAAAGCTCTAAAGAGGCTATTGCCATCTGTTTTCTGGACTCTGATATTTCTATATGATCCTCTCCCTACCCCCACCTACTGCTGTTTTCTAGAATACCATAAAAGGGAGACAAAAGGAGGAAATCAAACCAGAAAAACTAAAACTGCATCCTTTAGTGACTAATCTTTCTGAATATTGCAAGGATCTCCAAAACTTGACAACATGTGATATGATAAGAAGTTGTGATGTGGACAGAGTTTACATTTCCTTGCTTTTCTCGTGTAAAATCAGACTAATTTTCTTCTGTAGGTGGTTACTTAACAGTTTAATGTGAATTCATTTACTACTTGCAGCTTGAGGTAGACATATTTCTGTTTTAAATCCGTGATTTGAAGGTGGTGGTTGTGGAGGAGAGAATGGCCAACTGCTAGTTCTAGTCTGATCCTCAGCTCTTCACTTCAGACAGTTAAATGGGCAGGGACCCCACTAACCACATCACTGATGAGGCACTGAACACATTTTGTCCACATCATAAAACATTAGTCTTCTGCACAATCAAAAGAAATTTTTAATTCAAAGACACCAGCAGAAATTCTGCAGAACAGGTTTGTAAAAAGTAAATAATTCTTTAAACAGCTCTTTTCTAGTTTAAATTGAGACCAGGTAGTGCTTGCTTTAGGGAGGGCTACAACTACTGTGTGATGCTTAAGGGGCTCCCAACCACCAGCTATTGCTTACAAAGACATCCTCCACCTCACCCACCTGCCCACAGTTTAGTTTAGATTATCAGCTCTGACAAAGGTAGTTAACACTCTCCAATCCCATCAGGACATCCTGATCAGTGCTTTAAAAGTTCAGGTAAAGATGTAATCAGTAATAAAGGGGCACACACAGCATTTGGAAAGTCAGTCCTTACCCAGCCCAGAACAGAAATTAAGCAGTCCCTCCAGAGAGCATCGTGAGAGCTGACCACAATCCACAACACTACAGATCCACATGCTTCCTCAAAACAACTGGTTAAACACTAGAAACTGCAGAGAAAGACAAAGACAAGATTAAACTTTTTGAGGTACAGAGTTTCTCTCAGCACAGGACTTCTACAAGCCCAGGACACTCACTCACTGTCACAGCAGCACACTGGAGAGTTGCTGCTGGGTCCACCAGCCTCTGCTGGGACATGCCCTGCTTTCCTGGGGCATGCCAGCCCACATGAGATGCTCACATCCTGTTCATACTGATCTCCAGGTTAGTTACGGCATTTCTAAACAAACATGAAATGATCATACAAGGAAAAAAAGGTTCTGCAGCTTCTTGTCCACACAACCTGCATGAGCCTTGCACATACTCATACATACATGCCAAGTTCCTATAAACCACAGAAAAACTCTTAGTCAGCTCTTTTTAAAATAGCTAGGCAATATTTACTCTCTAAATGTGAGGGCACTTGAGATTTTGAAACTCAAAAAACTGAAGTTCAACAATTGAGTAGTCATCACCTTGTCACAGAGAGAAGGAAAACAACGTTTCTAAGCGTTGCCAGGCGATGAGGTACTTTCACAAAGGCAGAGTAGGGTGTTCAGAACAGCTGTTCAGTAGTTTGAAATTACTACACCATATCACTGACTTACCAAAATGCAAATAAGGTAGTTGCATAGCAAACTATGAAAGGACATCAAGTCACCAGGTACCACCCCAAGTCCATCAGAAGCAGACATGGCCATAAGAGTTGAAGAGTGTTCTAGATGACCAGGCACAGCAGGACAGGCTCCCACAACAGCTCAGTTCTTGTGAACAAGAGTGAAGTGAGTTACATAGGAATGGTTTAAGAAAATGTGGCTATTTACTTCATCCATTCAACTAGTCAGACAAAGCCAACAAATCCCACTAATGCACTAAGAACTCCTGAGCTCAGCAATTAAAGTAAAAACAACCATTAGATTGTTACACTTGAACAGGATAGAAGTGAGTTCTATGTTGCCTTTAAAAGCCTACCCTAACAAATATCCCTGAACAGCTGAGATTTCCAGTCCACACAAGTTGGTTATCAAAAGAAGCAGACAGAACAAACAACGAGGGAGAAAGCTTGCAAACATTTCTTCCTTAGACTCCTAAAACCAGTTGTACTGAGAAACTGAAGCAGAGTTTGCCACCCAGCCCCAGCACAGGCAGTCACAAGCACCAGGGGTTAACAGCAGTGGGGTCAGATACTCTGAAGGGAACTGCTTACAAGAGGTGCCCAATTTTTTTCCTTCAGAGATGCAATTGGAACTTCTTAACCAACAGCAATGCAGCTACAGACACCATCTTGCAGAGGATTAAAATAATCTCCCAGCTGCTTCTTGCTCTGGAGGTTGTCCGAAGATCTAACTTAGTCACAGTCTGGCTCCTGCTATACCAGCCAGTATTCAACAGTCTATAAAAAACTGATCTGAACAGCAGAGAAGTCAATAGTACAGCTACTTTCTATTTATAAAAAAACCCCTAGAGCCAAATCTTGCCACAAAACATGTCCACATCAACTCTGATGATTTTATGAACCAGAGGCTACTTAAGTATCCTGAACATTGACTGGTTTTGGGGGGTGGGAGGGAGGAGAATGCCACACAAAGGTCCCCCAAATATCCCTGAACAGAGCCAAGACATGCACTCATCCAATCTTTGGGCAGTAATCTCAGTGGCCCCACAGTTCAGCCTTGGACACATTCATACAACTACAGCAGTGTTCAGAGACCTTCCATCTCCTGAACAAAATCACTGAGCCACAGTTCCAAGGACCGATCACACAGCTCAGACTTGATTTGGATGATATGTTCATGCAATCCAGTACAAAGGCATACACACGTTTGTCACTTGCTGGACGAGGAGTGGGGAGGTATAAAGTTTTGGAGAAAATTGGCACTGACTGGGACACTGAATTTACCTATGCAAGAATGACCCTCCGCTTCAAGTACAGACAGTCCTAAGCTTAACACTTGGCCAGATGAACGGCTAAAGCCTGGTGAGACATCACAGAGAACTGCAGCAAACAGTTCTACATACACACCAGCAGGGCTTTTCTTGAAACGCCAAGAAGTTACTTTGCCCTCCCAGACTCCATGGAAGCTGCCAAATCCTGCCTCTGCTCAGGAGAAGCAGCTCTTCAGCCGGCAACCTCTGAAAGCACAGCACACGCTTCTGAAGAACAAGATGCTGTTTTGGAGAAGATGACAGGCATTGGAGTTCTCAAACAGATGTCTTCATCCCACCCGCATCCCATTAGCAGCTTGTCCTCATTTTGAGACCCTAACACACTTAACAGGCTTTTGTTTAAGACTTGGTTTCTTCCCTACTAGGGAAGAACATAATAGCTCTTCCAAGATCACATGTAGGTAAATAACCAGGGGTAACATCCTACACAGGTTTAGAAGCTCTGATCAAAGAGCTCCCTGTAGGAACCTGAGATCCTGTGCATTGTATACAAAAGGTATATGCAAGGCACAGATAAAACAACACTAGAAATGCACAAAGACAGCATACTTTATGAAGTGAGACACTTCACAGAAGACCTGTGAGATGGAGCAATTGCGAGTCTAAATGCGTGTCGTGACATGGAAAACAGTAAGAGAAGGGGGGCTCATAAAGAACAAGATTAAAAAAAAGGTTATAATTTTCAATGCCTATTCACAGTACCATCTATTCTAGATACTATGGGAGAAACAAGTTTAAAGGAGTTAGTGAAAATTTAAGGCAACACAGTCACAAGGAGGAGACAGCAAAGCAGCCTTCCCTGAACAGGGTGGAGGGATCTCAACCTGGGTTTTCAGAGACAGCACAAGAAAAGCCTAAAGGTGTCCACAGAATCAAACAGACCACCGCCAAGTTTATAGCATTTTAACCCTGATGGTGTTTTTCAGAATACTGACTTCTTTGAAGCAAATAATAGTTCAAGTCAAGCAGAAAATTAGTTCTTCCTCACGTTTTGGAGTACATCTTAGCAAAACCAGGTATTCCTCATAGCTTGACTTTTCTTAGAAGTAATTAAGGAGAATTATTGGCACAGAGAAAAAGATTTTTCTTTTTTGATGGATGAGTATAGCTCTGCTTAAGCAAGTGGCCATGACTTAGAGGACTGTTAGCAAAGAGCAGACTCCAATACAGAGGGGATCCTGCAGAGAATTTTTTGTTGTCTTCAGGCAACTGTGCAAAAGAAAGTCTAAATCCACATGAAGTTATCACACCATCAAGTAAGGATGGCTATTGTGCTAAGTCATGTCCATCTGGGCAGCCTTGATGGCCCTGCAGAACATGGTAGGATTTACTCACACAGCTATAGAAGACGTACATCTGTATGTCTTGCCACATTAGGCACACCAAAACTTGAATAACCCACTGGAGACAGTGCTTCTTCACCTTTCTGCTCACATGAACAAACCCAGAGAGTTTACTTCCTATTCTAAGCCCATTGAATCAAGTCAGACTTACTGCACTTCCCTCAAGCACAGGGCTTTTTTAATTATCATGATTTCAAAGACATGAACAGCAGTGAAATAAGTTTTAAGCCTAAGCATTCTACTCAGTGCAAGGTCAGGTTTTTCCAGGTACTCAGGTATGGATTCAGCTGTGCTCCTAATGAACTTAGAAGTCATACCCTCATCTGCTTCCACCAACACGAAGCACTTTTGGGAACCAGAGCCATTTTACCAGTTCAGTGTCCCACATTACTACAGTGCACTAAAGCCCAGAGCTCTCATCAAGTTAATCCCCTGCAGTACTAAAACTTGCAGAACAGACTGTTCCTGCCTGTGTAGTTTTATATCTGGTACTTTTAACAATGGAAAATACAATATTTAATCTGGTCCTGTGGGATAAAGCACCAGACTTTGCTACATCTTGTGAAAGGAGTGATATCACAGTTGAGTGTCTTGTTTCTGAATGCAGTGCAGCACCAGACACTCTTTAGAGGCTCTCGTCTTCTGCACATTCATACATCTGGGTGTGACTGCAACTCAAATATTAACTCTGAAATACTAATTTTTGTCTTCCAATAAAAGCAATGAGTATCCTCAAATCCTCTCCTCCTAGGAGGAATTTTGAGATCTTCTATAATTACTCAATATTAGACAAGGAAATTCAGAAGAGTAAGCAATGATTAAGCTGAAGAGAGTTGTCTGTTCCCTCACAACATTCTCCAAACCGTTACAAGAACAGGGAAAGAACAATATTTCCTTGTAGTTACAACCTGGCAAGCAAGGAATTAAAGATCTTTTAAATGCAGTCAGAAGCTTTTACAAAGCAGCTGCAAGGTTGCAGAAAGGCACTAGACCCTGGGCCTCCATCCAGCCTGATGGACCAGTAGGGAATTCCTTAAGAGGAAAGGTTCAGTCACTGCCTGGCACTTTCAGGAACTCAGGAAAGGGGTATTCAGTGCAACAAGCAAGCAGCAGTAAGAAGAGGATTATGTCAAGAGTCTAATCTTGCCAGAGTTCTTGAACATGAACTCTTCATTTCTAAGGTCTAGAGAAGAATCAGAATGTCAAGCACAAACTTTGGTTTGAGGGAAGCTTCAGTTGAGACAGGACAGCTAGCTGCAGTTAGCACACACGCTTCATCGTATTACGAAACTGTTCTCACCAGGTAGAGAAGAACATACATCAGTTAATGCTTTGGCAAACCCTCTCAGAGTCTACCTATTACATAGGCAACACAAGCCACCTTGGAAGACAACAAACATTTTGCTGACAGCTAAGTTAAAGTTAATTTACAACCACATTGGCAAACTGGAGGGATTTAGGTAAACCCCATCAACATGCACCATCTCCCAACAGAAAAAAAGCCCCAAACCAACCAAACAGAAAACAGCCACCACCAAACAAATCAAAACACCCCAAAGCCTACATATTCTGTTTGAAGACAGTCATGGTAACATTTATGCTTCCAAAACTGTTTTTACAAGCCAAAAGGCTAAAACCAAGGCTCACAAGTTTTCACAAGCAGGACCTTGCTGTAGCACCTCTGGGTTAGAACCTGGCTGGCTTCAGCATTCACACCAACACCCTCACAACAGCTGGGAATAGGAAGGAAAGAACATCAGACCAGATAGAGAAGGCAGGGGGAATTTCAGTGAGACCAAAGTACTTGTTCAAGTTGGAACTTGGCCAGAATACAGGGGTTAACACACTAACACTTGTGGAAAGAAAAATATACCCATACTATGAAATTCTCATGGAACAGAAGGTATTCCAAACCACGGTTTTATCTTTCTTCTAAAATAGCATACATTACAGCAGCACAGTGTTTTCTCAAGTGCAGCATCTATAGAATGTTTATTTTCCTATTCAGGAAGTGCAGCACTAAACATAGATCGCATTGCTGGCTGCTCCTGCCCAGAAATCGAGACAACCAGTAGCCATTTGGACAAGGAACCATAGTATGGTGAAGAAACTGATACCAATACCACTTTGAACTGTTTGCAAGAGTTATCACACCATTGCTCAAGACAGAAATTTCACTTGCATTTCATGGAATACATCAAGTGAAATAAAAAGATTTGGGTCACCTAAATACCAGACTCACAATGCAAAAAGGCAACAAATTTGCTTTAAAAACCAGCTACAGTAAACAGTACTTCAAGGAGAAACGTCTTTGTTTTCATCAGAACATGAAGTATTTTTCCTACAACATTGTTTCCAGAGAAAACCAAAAAAGTTCAGTTGCTTTTAGCTGTAGTCATGCCTTTGCTGCAAGTTGTTCCAAATCCATGCTGGTAAGTGAATTTGCTAATAAGAATGGTGACAGAAATAAGAAGTTCAGGTGAACACAGTAGAACTGTTCAGGAACCAATAGTTCATTCAGAACTAGTTATGGGCATGAGAAATCAGTTCATTGGTCATCTGGTATGAAAACAAACCCAGCATGGAAACAGGTACTCAACCTGAACAGCAGCATACAAGTTCAAAAAAACCAATACAAATTTAATCTATTAGCGAAGTATTCTTCACTAATAACTTCAAAAAAGCAACCAGAGTGTTCAACTTAAAGGTTCAATAGTGGTTCAACTTAGAGATAACTTGGAATTATTTCCTCATCTCAAATACACAACAAGGAAAGAAATTAATTCTAAAGACAGTCATGGTCACAATAACAGGATGAAGTTAAGCAAAAGAAATGTTCGGTCACATGGTAGGATCCACTGAAGTTCAGGCTGTCAGGCAAAGGAAATTACACAAGGTAAAGTGAAGCATGCTTCACCTGTGTATTTAAAAAACAAACAATACCAGTCAAAACAGTACCTCTAAGTTGGTTTTTTTTAGTGTAAACAAATAATCCTAGGAAAGTGAGTGATTCATAGATGTTTCTGGCTTGATAAGCATGTATTTCCTTACAAGATTACCCTGGTCCATGCATCTAATTGACATAGCAACCTTTTGGAGAAACTGAGTCAAGTCTTGGTTTTCTGGGTTCTCAGTTGCCCAGATAACTGACTGGCATAAGCAGTAATCTCCTTTCCCCTTTAAACACTACCTTTGTGTTTGAAGGATTTAAAGCATGCAAATGAGGCCTGGGAACTGTCACAGCTCAGGACCTCAATTAACAAGAACAAACAGAAGCCAGAACACTCAGCAAAAACACCCTCCATCACACAAAGGACAAGATAATTATCAAAAGTTAACACCAGCCTTCTCCTAAAGTTTCCCCATATTGGCTTTCCAACACAGCATTGGTGGTATTTTGCAAGTTGACTTAGCTCTTGCAAAGCAGCCAATAAGCTTTTTTTAAAAAAAGTAGTAAGAAAAAGTTCCAAGATAGATTGACACATACCTACATACACACTGGACAGTTTAGGCAATAACTTCTAAATCATCTGTGATGATTCTTTATTCAAGAGTGCAGAGAACATGTCACACTGCTACCCCAAACCTTCCTCCCACTTCAATTATCTACAAACTTTAAAGCTGCCAGAATGGCTCTTTCCCCATGGTTTTCAGAGTCATTAGATGAATACCGCTGCCATGAGTCATCAGAAATGGAAAAGAACAAGTATTGATAATTTAGTAGGAGACAGATGAGGGGAAGCACAAGATGTACATACAGGAAGATGTAACAAACTAATTTTCTTTGGGACCAATTAATGTTACAATTGGTTTGCATACTCCTTATCAGAACTGGTTTGCAATTTTCTGTAGTGAGAATGGGGATCTTTTCTAATGAAAGCCAACAAGCCACTTATTTGATTTAATAAATAAATGCATTCGAAACTGCAGCACAGAATAATCACTTTGTCAAATACCAACACCAGCAACAACATGAGACTTAAGGGTATAAATATTTAAGAGGTATTCCAGATGTTCATTTTGTGAGCTATATTATTGATGTCTCCTCCAAACGATGACAGAAGATCAGAAACATCTCGGCTATGCCCTTATAACTCAGAGTACTGAGACAACTTACCTCATCTCCTCATTATCCAGCTGACAAAGTGGCACTAACAATTAGCACCAGGTACTCTCCACAGGCTGCTTTTTTCCTTCCTTTCTCCCACCACCTGCTTTCAGTTCCTGAAATCCCTTCCCATTCAGCACTCAAGCAGACATGCTCTAGTCAAACGATATGTTCATTTCAGAACAGAGTGTCTGTTCTCAGTGATGTCTGCGGGCTCATAACCTCAGACCAACCCCTCTGCATACTATTGGAAACTGCAATGCAAGGGTGAAAAAAAGTCAAGGGGGTTTATTGTTGGGAGGGTTTTTTTTATAGAACATGCATTTTCTGATTGTGCTGTTTTAGTCAGGACAGAGTTAATTTTCTTCACAGTAACTGGTATGAAGCCATGTTTTGGATTGGCCCATGAGAAGAGTACTAGTAACAATGGTGTTATTTAGTTGGTGCTGGGGAGTGCTTGCACCAAGCCAAGGTCTTTACCAGCTTCTGATACTCCCCGTGTTCCCAAATTCATTACAAGCAGTGTGGAGGGACACAGAGTTGAGACAGCTAACCTAAACTGACCAAAGGTGTATTTAATTCCACTGAACATCACACTCAGTGTATATAAGCCAGAGGTGGGCCAGGGGGCCACAGAACATTCATTTGGTGGTTATGCAGTGGTTCAACTGGCTTTCTTCTTCACTCATGGGGCTAGCTCAGACTCTGCTGTATTCTCTCTTGGGCTCTGACTCTCACTATTCAGGACCTTGCTGTGTGATGACCAATTGTATAATTTTTTTATTTCCAATTATTTTCATTACATAGTATTAATAGTATTGTTAGTTTTATTAGTATTGTTAATATCATTAGTATCACTACAATAATACTTCATATTCGATTATTAACCTACGTCATCAGCTACATCAGCAGAACCTACGTCATCAGCTCCAGTGAAGCATCAGTGTCATTTTAGACTGACAGAACAGAGGCACAGAATTTCCCTGTACAAGTAAATTTTCACAACTTGCTATGTTGGAGTGAGTGCAGAGGAGGCCATGAAGATGAACAAAAGGCTGGAGCGCATCTCCTGGGAGGACAGGCTGAGAGAGTTGGTTTGGGCTTGTTCAGCCTGAAGAAGAGAAGGCTCCAGGGAGACCTTATAGCACCTTCCAGTACCTGAAGGGGCTACAAGGAAGCTGAGGGGGACTTTTTACAAGGACCTGTAGTGACAGGACAAGGGGTAAGGGGTTTAAATTGAAAGTGGGGAGATTTAGATTGGATATCAGGAAGAAGTTCTTCCCAGAGAGGGTGGTGAGGCACTGGAACAGGTTGCCCAGAGAAGTTGTGGATGCCTCATCCCTGGAAGTGTTCAAGGCCAGGCTGGATGAGGCTTGGAGCAACCTGGTCTAGTGGAGGGTGTCCCTGCCCATGGCAGGGGGGTTGGAACTGGATGATCTTTAAGGTCCCTTCCAATCCACACCATTCTGTGATTCTGTGAAATAGCTAAATAAAAGTTTTGGCTAGCCTCTGCTCCAAGTTATACACAGCAGATGTTTAAGATGAGTGATTTCCATCCAAACACAATGTCAGCTGATGATCTCCCCTCAGGAACACAGAAGCTCTGAACAGCAGTTCTGAAAAGTCAGACAGTGGGTGGGCATTATATCTTTTGCTACAAAGTCCCAAACGCTTTCCTATAATAGCATCAACTTACTGTTCATTCACTTCTAAAGGGCTCCAGAAACTAACCACAAGAGCTTAGTTTCACATTCTTGCTCTGCAGACATATGTGTGGAAAAGTAACACTCTGCTGAAACACCATCCCAGCACCATCACCTCAAGCTGTATTGTCAAAATGGCCAGTAATATAAGCAAAAGACCAAAAAACCCTGAGGCAGCCCATCGAGGATTTGGTCCCAGTGTCATGCCACATGCCACACGCCTCTGGAGATGTCTGCATCAGAGAAATTCAAGGAAGGACTACTTCTGCTGTCCAAGTTATTTACAAGTACTGAAAGAGTTAACTGTTTGGAACAATTTAATCTATAAAATGCTAATGAACTGCTTCTTGCTGATGCAAGTCTTGTTAATATAGTCAGTGTCACCTGCAGAAAAGTTCCATGCAACAAAATCATTCCCAAAGCAAAGTCATGAGAAAGTATTTCTGAAACACTGCAATGCCAAATATTTCAGTTCCAGGCAGGTTCTTCAGTAGAAGATGAAATATGCTACCATAACCTGCCAGTTACATACTTCCCCACTACTTCCATATTCAAAGCCAAACACAGCAATCAGATGTACAAAGGAGCTAAGAGGTATAAACACTAGATAAACAAAAACATACCATTTTGTTATTAAAAATCTCACTTATACCTAAACCTGAACATTTTGCTTCTCTCACAAAACATCAATAAAAACAGGTTCTTCAAAGGAATATTTGAAAACCAGAAACAGGCCGTCCATAGCTAAATGAAGACACAAGTTGAACTGTCTTCCAAACAACAGTTACTGACACTGAAAAGTAAGTTTTGCTTGGTCTGGACTGGTTGTGTACTGACATCACAGTCTGTGTGCGCAAAGATAACATCTGTCAGTCTTCGGAAAAACTTCTAGTAAGCAGGGCTTTTTCTGAAAGAATTTCTTGGTTTGATTTTGCAAGCTTTACCAAGTTTCCCAAGGGTGTATTTTCATCCACTGTGTCAGTGGCTGGTTAGAAACACTAACAGTGGAAGACTTTACCCCATCAGAAGATACTATCTCTCCCCCTCCTAATGCAAAATGGGGGCAGGTTTACTACAGTTTCATTTTAAGAGATTACCCCTGAGAATCAAGTTCAACAACAGTTTATGCCTAAAGCCCAGCAAATGAATATACAGTATATTTAAAAAAAAAAAAACCTTTGAAGGGCAAATGCAGCTGAAACTCCCCAGAGGAGATGAAAACATTGTAGTAGATATATAAAATATTAAATCCCATGAATTTATGCTATGTTGAGAATAACACAACTCCTCCTAAAGTGGTTAAACATCATGCCACTAAAGATCCAGATCCCCCTCCCCATTAACATTTTTGTTTGAAGCCTAACTCTATTTAATTTGAAACTTCCTCTTGCTATGCCAACCACATTTTAAAACCTCTTCCTGTGAAGTTTAAGTGCACTGTCTTATTTGACACACAAAGTACAACTAAAATCAGCCCAGAGTAGGGAAAAAAAATAAATAGTTTTTCTTTCTTCAGTATCAAGCACCTGGCAAGTAAATGGAAGGTTCCTGAAAAGACTTAAAGACTATTAAAGGCATTCCTCTTTTTCCCTGGGGATTTAAAACTCAGTTATTTTTATTCCTCCTTTTAAGCCTATGAAATTACATCATCTTTTCCCCTTTGATTTACACTTTACAGTATTTCTTCCCTGCATTGTTCCTCAATTGGCCAATCCACTAATAATTAAAACTGCTGTTGGTCAGTCATGAAATAACAGGAGAGGAAGTGTCCAGTATTAAAAGCCTCTTTGCAAAACAGAACCATTCATCGTCTTCAGTTATTAACTTACTAATATGATATAATTCTGATAATTTGCAATCTATTTGTTTCAGCTACACAGGTCTTGGCCCTACCTTGCCAAATTTTCTGAAAAAAACTAGCAAACTGCCTGGGAAGGATCTCTACCAAAGCACTGTGACAGAGCATGTAAGGAAGAGCTTTTTCTTAGCTCTGTGCTCTTATGCTCTTAGCAGACAAGAGCATAAGCCTACATCATCAGGTCAATTCTCTTCCTGGGTACTTGGTGCACTCTAAGCCCAAAGAAACTCTGCACAAAGACTAGAACACCAACCTTCTTACTGACACTACACCTGGGCCCGTTGCACTCCAGAGAATATTGCTGCAATTGTGTCAGCTCCCTCATATGAAACTCTTGTTCACTCCCATGAAACAGCTGCACAAGTGAGACTCCTCCTCTAACACCTCATGCCCTCTCCCTCGATCTACTGGCAATACTGTTCATAGTGTAGCCCGGGACACTGCTGGGTTGGGTTTTTCTTCCTGCTAGAGTGCATTGCTGGCTCATGGTCAGCTTGTCCACCAGGACCCCAAGGTAGTCCTGGACAAAGCTGCTTCCCAGCCTGGCAACCTCCAGCATTTACTGGTGCATGGGGATATAACCTCCCCAGTAAAACACTTTGTATTTCCCCTTCTAGAGCTTCATGAGATTTCTCTGCTCAGTTCTTCAGCTTGTCGAGGTCCCTCAGAACAGCAGCACAACCATGTGGTCCATCTCCCAGTTTTGTACTGTCTGTAAACTTGCTGAGGGCATACTCCATCTGATCGTTAGGTCATTAATGAAGTCACTGGACAGTGCTAGCCCCAGTATTGCACCCTGGAGTATACCAGTCCAAGAGTCCCAGCACTTGGAAAGAAACTCGTCAGATAGAAAAAGCCAGTGGGTTCATCTACTTCAGGTGCACAGACTGCAATTGCTTTTGCCATAACTGTTTGTATGATAGTGGACACATATATAAAAATAAGTAAGACTGCAGAACAGTAGTACATGGTCTCCATAAATCTGCTCCCCACAAATCGGGTCTTGCTTCAGGGATGCAGTTAAAACTTGCAGTCCACCAAAACCAACAATCCTCTCTAGGTCACAGTTCTCCCCAGACACCAGCAACATACACAGACACACGAACACTCAGTCCTCAAATCTGCATTATCTTTCCAATTTAAAAACAGTGCAACCTCCCTGCTATATAGAAAGCAAAGCAGGCCAACTTTTAATTTTCTTTTTTTGGGGGGTTTTTATTTCCATTATTCTGAAGCAGTCATGACATAGGACCACAGCTGCACATGGCTAAATCCACAAACTGCAACAACCAGTGTGATCTAGTCAAGCAAGTAGTACTCAAGCATTTAAAATAGGGTAAATTGTACTGCACTACAGATTCTTGCATAGCATACACAATTGGAAAATCCAGATAGCTTACATTCATCCACAGATGTTCTCTAGATTTGAACTGAATAGTCACACTAACTTCTCACTAGCCAATTCCTATTGATTACACATAACATCCATACCATTCCTTCTCATCAGTGTCTATGGGATTGGAACAGGCTGCTCAGGGCACTGGGTGAGTCACCATCCCCAGAGATATTTAAGAGATAAGTTGGTGTGGTGCTGAGGAACATGGTTTAATGGTGGACTTGGCAGGGCCAGGTGAGTGGTTGGGCTTGATGATCTTAAGGTGTTTTCCAACCTAAAGGATTCTGTGATTCTACTGTAATCAGGCAATCGGGTAAAAAGTTCTCACAATTTTTCACGATTTTGTAAAGGAAACTGGACTCCTTGGGACTGACTGTGACAGAGGGAACTGCGTTATTAGATGACACTTAGTTTTAGTGAATAACTTGCTTCCTTCTCCGTAAGAACAGGAAATAAACTGCTACCCAAATCACTTTCCAGCATACTTCTGCCACTGCTTCCAAGCGCCAGCAGAGAATGCTCAGCTTTAAAGTGTATAAGCTCTACTGCCGCACTGCAGAATATCCTGCAGGACAGGAAGAACTGACAACTTAAATTCTGTTAACCTGTCAGTCAACCTTACAAACACTTTTACAGGCCTGTCTATGATATAAGAGAAATACCTCTCTGCAGTCCTCCTTTACTCCTCCCAGCACATCCTTGCTTCATAGTAATTCCACAGCACAGCAATCAATCAAGTGGCTAACCACTGCAGCTTGCTTACTCTTGAATATCATACTATTTCCCCAATTTCTTACGCTACTTCACATAAGAACTGTAAGCATGAAAGGAAAGTTAACATACTAGGTAAAGTTTTACAGGCTTTGAGCCCATTTTGTTACCTGACATAGTCCCAGACTTTTACCTGCAACAAATGACTGCTTTACAGGAGAGTGCCAAGTCCAGAAAACTCTGCCTGACTTCAAATGAAAGGGCATACTTCAGCGTGTGGCCATCAATAATCAGAGCAATATCGTTTTCCTTGCCCAGTGACTCCCCCAAACTGGTGCAGTGTTGAGTCAAAGAAGCTCTCGTTGCCTGAAAAATAAACAGAAAGAAATCATGTTTCTTCTTAATATAACACAGGGGCATCCAAACTGCAGCAAGGCGTCTCAGGAAAACGCAATGGAGCACAGCACACATGCACCTGAAGTAGCACTGACAGGAGTTATTTTAACAGGACCTAGCACAGACATTCATTTATGTTACAAATCAGCAAAAGCTGCATCCACTTGCCCAGGAACACATTCCGTGTTTCAGTGCAGACCAGCATTTCCACTACACACCCTGTGTGACGCACGTGGCCACAGCAGTTGTGATACATTCCCGTCAACTGTAGGGCAGGTAGAACCCAATGCCTTCCATGGCTTTGGACACCCAAGTATTAATACTCAAACAGTATTCCCTACGCCAGAAACATTTTGACTGACAGGTACTGCTGCGGGGGAAAATAAATAAAAATGACATGTTCATGTTTCACTGTCACCCCAAATATTTCACCCATCCTACTTAAATGAAATCCATGCTTAATGCAGGCTGTTCCATTCCCATGCAGGTCAGTTTAAGTGTCAGTTCCAGGCAAGTTAACCACTGCTGAACTGTTTCAAGGAGGCACTCATGATCTGAAACGTACACACGCTTTTGGCAGAGGAAGTCTTGACTCAGAGGACACAGAATGGCAGAATATGAAAAGCCAAGACTTCAGTCCAAGTCAAACGCCACTTCTAGGTGACAATGATCATTAACTGCTGGATTATATATTTTTCAGTATTTGCCCTTTGTTCAAAAATCAGTATCAGTGGCATATGTAAAAATAGCCTGTTTCAGCACATCCTCACCCTGCTTGCAGTCTGGTGTTCTCTCCACTCTTAAACCACTCAAACAAGAAAGAGAAAACGCACACCTACTCAACTGTGCAACTTCAAATAATTGTGCTAAACTGAGTATTACACAGACTACTGCTTATTAATACTTAAATGTTTTTTAGACTAACACAGATCCAAAATATTGTTCCTTCTTTATATAACAACAAAAACCCACTAGAAAAAAATCTGTAACTGCCAAAAATGGAAATATGATATTTATGCCTGGTGGCAACCCATTCATCCTTTTACAGGTCCACATTTCCCCAGAGGATGGCAACAGTCTGTGGCTTTGCAAACTGCTGCATTTCCTATTTGCACTTGTAGTCTAATAGGCAGATGTTAAAAAAAAAAAAACAAACCCTGAAGTAGCTAAACTTGTTACTGGACTACACCCCTGGTGACCCTGAGGAACAGAGCACCTCAGTGAAAGCCAGCACTGATGTTCCTCAAGGAGGAAGCCCCTAAAAACATTGAAGATTAATGAATTTTGGTGGTGAAGAAGTTGAGGACATGACAGCAGTCAAGACAGCATTCCTGAGCAGAGGAGAAGGGTCAGGTAGCTGGAATGACTGAGCTGTCCTGGCCTGACAGGCAGGAGGATCATCAGGCTACCTTCACACAAATGGGAGGGAAAAAAGAAAAAGAAGGGAAGTAGCTTTATAACTAGTTTTCTCTCACCCCACTCGTAGGTATGGTAATCCAAACAAACTCTGTTTCACTAAAACTAGGCCCAAACTGGAAGCAAATTTACAAATAAAGAGTATGACAGAGTGCACAGTTCTGCCATTTCAGACACAGATTACATTTTGCACCTTCTTCATTACAAGGGGGACTGTGCCATTCCCTGCTTTCCCTTCAAACTGAGGGATTAGATTTATGAATTTATGGCATGCTTTATTTACATCGTACCTGAAAATTTAACACAAAGTACATGACTGCTTAAACCACTGCAGACTGGTGCAGGGAAAACAAGGGTACATCTTGGGGGAAGAAAGATGTTTCATCTATGTCAACACCGCTATGTAGTAACAATATTCATGGAAATCCCACGGATGGTATAAGAAATACAGTTTGGGCAACATCATCAATGAAATTTTCATCCCAAAACCCTTGCCCCTGGGATCTTGGAATGTGTCAGTCTTGCTCAAACCTTTTTCTTGCTCTCAAATGCAGAATTACCCCATCCTCCTGAATCCACCCATAGGATTAAAGACTTCTCTGACTATCTGAAACCAAAGAAACAGTTCCTGCCCTTACTCTCTATGCAGCCCTTCATGCACATCCCAAGTGCCTCATTTTCCTGTTGCTTCTTTGCCTGACCCAAAGGAACCACCCCCTCCTGCAGAGACAGAGAAGACCCTGAGGGCAAGTTTGGGTGTGTTATTCAATGTCCATCATCTGTTGCCCAAAAGTCACACAGCAACAGGAAGACTTGCAAAAGGTGATAGTTCTTGTCACCTGAGATTACTAGTCTCTCCATAGTTTATCATCATGGTTATGCATAAACCATGTGCAATTCATAGCCTTATCACATGAACGTACTTATCTTACACACAAGATGTCTCAGAATTAGTAACAGAGTTAACACCCCAAAAAGCTCTCAATCAAGAATTACAAATCAGACGCCTCAGTTAAGCATTTTGTAAGGCTCTCAATACACCCATCGATATGCATGGCTAACTAATACCCTGATAGCTTACACAGTAAAAAAAGCAGTAAGTATTTTTTTCTTCCAACAGCTTACAAATGCTATGCTTTAAGAAGAGAAACAACTACTGCTCCTGAGGGCCAGTGCAATTAAACAAAAGAAACCAGCTCCAAATGTCACCAAGTATATAATAAAGACATCCTAAGTAAGCAGATGAACAACCATTTAGAAACCACGGGGAACTATGACCTGCTGTGGGCAACTCATGATGGATAACTAGAGTAGAAATCTCTACTTTGATACCTAGCCTCTACTCTATGTTTGACATGAAGAGGTAAGTTCCTTCTTTGAGTCACATAAAGCAAGAATAAATCAAATCTTTACTAGAACAAGCAGGACTGAGCAGAAATCAATAGTAGTCCTAAGAAAGTATCTGGATAAACTCAGACTTGTAGAATATCCCTGCATTTTTACTAAGTACCCATCAAGACTAAACGGAAAATTTGTCAGGAGTTCTGACAAAGTCAGAGTATTATGGAGGAGGGTATTACAAGCACCTCAAATATCCATAATAAACTTGGTGTTTCCTCCCTTAAGATTTACCTTTAGACACAGAGAGCATCCAGCTGCTCTGGGGAAACCTGGAGGAGGAACTGCCAATCAGACATTGTTGTACTGGCATATCAGATAAATTTCCAGCAAATATTAATACAGACACAGTTTTACTTAAAGGGCAAAAGGTACATCAACTGAAAAGTCTGTCAGTTGCGTAGCCCTGATTCAGAGGGCTATTCAAACAAACACAGACTTCACTACCCAGTAGAGCACATGTGCACATGCTTAAGCTGTATGTTGAATCAGAACATTATCAGTTTAATTAGAGCTTCCCAAGGGCTTAAGAACTCATTTCTACAAGACCACCAAGTATATCAAAGCACAAATTTAGAAAAGATCAGTTAGACTTCAAGAAATGAACTGCAGAGCTCAAACTGAAGAAGCTAGAGAAATAAATATTTAATTTTCTTTGGCACATTTGACATGGCTGAGGAATTTGATTCTCATACACAAACAATTCTGACTCACACAAATGCATTGAAGGGTTACTGTTATAGTCTCTATGCTCAAGTCGAATTCAAGACATGGTGGTATATTCCTTTCCAAACCTACCCCACCTGCTTTTTCTGCTTGTTTTCTCTTTCCCATATTAACAAGTCACAACCCCCAATAGAAGCCTTGAGCAGTTTACTTGCATGAGAGTCTTAAACCAAACTTTGGAGTTTTTTGTTCAGTGTGTGCACAGTTTCCAACCTGAACATGAAGTAACACCACTCACACACTATTATAAATCTCCATAGCAGAGTATAGTTTGTTGACAGGCAGACAACGAAAACATCCTGAAGCAGAATTGTGTGATCTTTTCTCTGGACTGCACTCTCAGGACCTTTAACAAACCTTTTAATCATGTGTTTGTATATTGTCACCTTCTAAAGCCTCAGAAAAACACCCTGCTATGCCCAGCTTCATATTTAAATAACAAAACTGACACAGACAAATTCTGGGATTTCCCAGACTATTATTTTGTAGTTTAACAGAGCAAATACTAATAATGTTCACATGATGCTCACAATAAATTTGGCAGTCCACGCAATCACTTCAGTCAAATCAGAGCTCTGCTGACTTCACTGAAAACAAGAGTTCATACCTCAGACTGCAATAAAACATCAGAAACATTAGTACATAAGTTGTATAACAAGACCTTGAGGTTGGGTTTGTTTGGGATGCCTATGGGTGGTTTTAGGATCTCACTTTTTTTTTTCCTCCTCCTTCTTTAACAACAGCCCATCATCCCTGGAAGGGTTCAAGGCCAGGCTGGATGAGGCTTGGAGCAACCTGGTCTAGTGGAGGGTGTCCCTGCCCATGGCAGGGGGGTTGGAACTGGATGATCTTTAAGGTCCCTTCCAACCCAAACCATTCTATGATTCTTTCAGGCCAAGCATGTGATCAGGTTCTCATACAAGTTCTGAGAATCATGAGGGACTTGAAAGTGTCTTACAAGTTGAATACATCTGAAGGAATGGCAGTAATATTGGGACCTATAAGCTGCAGAGATTATTTTCTCCCTAAGGAGAAATTAGACTACAATGACTCCTAGGAAAGATACTTAGCAAAGTATCTCAATAATACACAAAGACACAAACTGGCTGCATATGAAAACCCATCACCTGTAAGGTTCTTGTACTGCCCAAAGTAGTAATATTAGCAGTGAGGTGATTTGGCAGTTTAGCTCACTGCAAACAGTGCTATGCAGAGATGCCTTTGAAACATCACATATTCCTAAAAAACAATTTTAAGAATCCATCCATTCCTTTGCTTTACACAATTAACATAATACAAGGATAGTCCCCAGTTCCAAAGCCAGGGGAACCTCTGAAAGCTGTAGACTCCAACTAAATACTCCACTACTTTGCATTTCAGAAGCAATACTTGGAACATCTCCCAGTTTAGGAAGCCTCAAATACATTAAAATATATGATTCACTTAAAAAAAACCAACCTGTACACCCAAAACCACTCCAAGGGATCATGGGAGACTACCAGACCCCAGTTGACTACCTGCACTTTATTCTGTTCTGTAACATCAAAATTTAACACATACACAAAAAAAATCAGGCTCATCACTAGGTGTTGCTCAGTATTATTGCAGCAGCCTGTGGCATGTTCTGATTTGAAGAGATACACAAGAGCACGCACTATGTGAATACTCCAGTGACACCACAATGATAAACACTAACTTGTAACTCCCAACCAGTTACTTCACTGATTTGAAACAACCCTCCAGAAAGACTGAAAGATGTAAGTTTCCCCTATTCCCCACCTAATATTAAAACACGTGATTTTGACAAAACTTCAGCCTGAACTAGTTAAGACACATGACCTGATTCCTCTGACAGGAGTGCCAAAATAGTTTAACTTATTCTCAGAAACTGGTGAGAACAGGAGCCTGTATGCACAATAGCTAGGAAATAGTCTATTCTAAACCTTTTCGACATGTACCATATAGAAAACTGCAGTTTCAAAACCATTCTCAACAAGGTAACTCAAAACCCCTGGAAACTTCAATTTAACTCTAAAGAGCCTAAGAGAATAATTCCTAAAAAATTATGATGATTATATGCCTTTCCAGGAGAGTCCAGAGAAGTTGCTGACACCACACCTGCCTTTCTCTTATAAAAGGATATAACCACCTCAGGTACCACATTTGCACAGCAACAACCCCAGCAATCTGTCATCCGTCCATCCAAACCCATTTATAAGAGTAAGCTCACCATGACATTTAAAGAACCACAACACAGAATCATAGAATCATTTAGGGTGGAAAAGACCTTTAAGATGAATCATAAACCTAACACTACCACATTAGGCAAATACTGTTTATCTGCTGTAATTGCTGTTATACAGCAATAGCACTGAAAACAAAGGCGAGACAAGAAGCAATTCCTAAAACATGTCAAATACCTGTTTCTGCTTCTACACAGCAGTATTTGCTTATTTAACAGCACCATGATTCTGCTTGATGAATATATTCTTCTGCCATGACTAGAAAAACATCAACCAGAGGACCCAGATATTAGATGGCCTCAGTCAGATCATTTTCATAGCTTTGAATCTAACTTCAACCTGAAATTCCTTCACAGTAAGCCAAGTAATCTAAAACATCTATATACAAAGACTTCTTAATCTGCATAGCAAGTCTCAGGTTATCACACACATACAAATCTTGCCTCAAAAATTAGATAAACAGATCATATCAGTACTTGTATGTCTCCAGTGGCAGCTGAAAGTCCAGAGGAACTGAACCATCAAGAGCTGAAGGTAATTGTTCAAGGATGATGTCAATTCTGTAACTAACTGATTACACAGGAGCTGGAGAACTTGAGTATATAGGGAAGAAAATACACTCTGAAGGCACCTCTGTCTTGTCAGTACATTTATCTCCAAGCATGTTCCACAGACTCGAAAACAGAAAAATGAAAAGGACCTTTCACAAATCTTGTTTGACTACAGAAAAACAATCTCCAAATATGTCAGCAAGAAACACCATCTCAAACAGGTAGTTGAAGATGACAGTGAAGAACAGCACCAAATTGCTGACCACTTGAGAAGTACGTGGTGAAGTGTTCAAGTCAAACTTCACACAGAACACCAGATACAGCATGCTAAGCTTAAGACTCTCCAAGAAGAAGAGTGGTGTCTTTAAGGAACACGCATTAAGTCCCCCTGCAACCCATGAGCTGAGGGATCAGAGCAGAGGAGGAGAGGATTAGGAAGGATGAAGGGGTTTTTACCAAATGAAGAGAGAAAACTGATTTGTTCAGGATCTAACAAGTTACATCCCATCTTGCAGATTCAGTATCATGGCAGCCCCTGCTGCCAGAAGCTATAGTCCTAGCATTTCAGCCTTTCGAAACAGAACTCCAATTTCCTGCAACAGTACTTTTTCCTTGAAGACAGACACAGTGATTATGGGAATGGCATCTTCAAAATGCTAATCTTCACTGTAAACACTCATTAGCACACCAAATTTATTACTTGAAAAATCAAGAAAAGTGACAAGTTTCAGCATTTCAGTCCAAGTGCTCATCCAGTGCAACATGACTTCCAAAGGCATAATCTTGAAAGCCCCTAGCCCTTTGCAACTCTTTGTCTTCTCAAAGGGCAAAGCTTGGAGCTGAAGAAACAACTGGGGACAGTTCATCATCACGAAATGTTGTTCAAATGCTACGACAACAATACTGCACTTGTTCAGTTTGACATTACTTCGCGATATTTTTGACTTCAGCAAGAAACACATGCACCCTAGGAAGACTAGTATAGCTAAAGCCCTGTTATCTTCACATTAAGAACAGGATTAGGCTCATTACACAATTTTCATTTACTCCAGAAATGCTCTACATAGGACAGTTGCTGTATTGATTTCAATATATATATATATGAGATGTTTGGTCACAGAACAGTTTTTGGTAGACCTAAGATGGTTTATCTCATACTACAGAAAGTAATGCCTGCTCTGGACACCGACACATCTATGTAATTATTAAAAGCAACTGTACTCTGACCAGTGAAGGTAGTCTGTTAGTTTTGCTAACAAGCTAGGATGCTTCAGAGTGTCTTCAACATTCTGATATTTTAGCTTTATTCAATTCACTCAATAGAACAGGCTTTTTGTTTTATTCCCTTCCACTTTTGACAAACAAGTCCCAAAGCTTTTTATCCTTCTAGTAGTATAACAGTCTAACTTTTCCAGAGCAGGAACAACCTCTTGTTTAGACCTCCTGTGAAATTATGTTTCTGCTAAGTGATTTCCCAAAGATAAAAGCCAACCTTTCAATTCACTGGATAAATCTTAAGATCATGAAGACACAGGATTCTGTGTTACAGCATCTTAACCACATGCTTCTGTGTTTTAAGTTGTTAGTACACTCAGATTCCCACAAACTGCTAAGGAGAATCCAGCCAAGAAAACACTTGTGTTTGGATATACAAGACAGCCTTAATTTACTCTCCCCCAAAAAGTGGTATTTTCTCATTATATGCATATAGGCTGCTTTAATGACCCAGATCTCAGCTAAAGATTGTGACTTTATGTATGTGTGCACATAAAACCACAAGTCTGTATATACATCATCACTAATATAATACCCTGGTTTGATATACATGTAAACACACACAAATATAAAATATAACCATCCTGATTCAATGATATTAGAAAAACTTCTGAAAGGGAAACAAAGAGCAGACAACAAAGTAACCAAGACTATATTGAAAGAGTTTTATCATTGCTAGCAAGTACAGAATCCATATTTATTAGTGTGTAAGACTGAAGAGCAGCCACAATGAAATATAGACTGGATGACAAAACCCACCTTTTCTCAAAAAGAATTTCATACACAGGAAACAAATAGTATTGAGTAGATTGATTTGCACAAGACAGGATTGCCTCAACATGATTTTCTCATGCTGCAATATCTTGCCAGTACAGACACAAGCACGTTCCAAAAATAGTGTTCACTATGAAAAAAAATAATTTATTATTTAAGTCATATTCCATCTGAAGTGTGGAAAAGAAAGTTTTGGGTTACCTTTTCATAAGGTAACGTCAATCTGTAAGACATCAAAATAAAGTTGGAAGAACACAATTTTCCTCTCAACAGGCTAATAAAATTATAAAAAGGTTAGGGAAAGCCAGAGCTTCAATTATTTTTAGTCTTCCACTCCTAGTTCCTTCTCCAAAATCCCTTGAAAATAAAAAAAAAAAAAAATCACTATTAGCATCTGTGTAGTTAATAGCTCCGTTGCATGCTAGTGTAAGTAACAGACGCCATACCGCTGTCAGGGTTCATAGCCAAAGTTATTCTAGTACTTAAGTAAAGGAAACTGCTTTGAGCATTAAGCCAAACAGCAAACTATAAACTCAAGACAGTCCCACGCATGCAACAAGCCAACCTGTCATATTAGTCTTTCTTTCAAGTGCTTGTGTACTATCGAATCTGTTTTCCAAGTGAAGCTGAGAAAGTTCCAGAGCAGCTGATTAGCACAGGCAAGCTCTGTAATAAAACCAGCTCTTAAGAAGCAGACTGCTTTTAACCCAAGTTGTTTTCTTAAAGCCCTGGTTTTCCTTTAGACACAATACAGGTATTGAACAGAAATACAAGAGAACTTACAGTTCTCAAAATACCCTTTGAGATTTTACTTCTACCTTTAAAGCATGACAAGCATCAGAAGTTACTCATACTCCTTGGACTATATATTTTTCCTTTTTACCCATGGCTGACTAGGCAATAAAGCAACACACAATGGTGTTTTCAGAAGAGCCTGATACAAACTATACTCCCATGACCTTACTTCTTTCCCACAAGCCTCCTGGAAATGGGGAACATGCACATTTGTTGACTGTTCCCATCCAACTGGGATTACTGTAAGGAACTCTGAGCTCATTTACAGCCTCAGAACATCATTTGAACTCATTAAAGAATTAGTTCAGGCTTCCTGCCCTTCAGGAGCTGCCCAAGGGAGTCAGCAGGGTGCAAAGAGGCCATTCTGGCCACTTGGTTCCTGGCCTCGGTCCCATCTGTGCCCACTCAGCACTCCTAACAAAACACAGCCCAGGAAGCAGGCAGCAAGGCACATTCTCCTGCCGGAGCCAGCCCTTTCAGCAAGGGACTGGGAAGACTGCTCTAAAACCTGACAACACTAAGGGCAAGACATTTCCCAAATTGCTTAAGAGCTCTTGCAAGGGCAGGTGAAGGCTGAGGAACACCCTGAGCACAGCACACACCAAGCGTGACCCGAAGGATTCAAATGTGGACACTGCTGTGCCTGGAACACACAGACAAAGCTGCTAGGGAAGGAAGCAGAGACAGGAAAGCTGGAACAGTAAAGGTGTGGGTAACTGGACTCTTCCCTCATGCCTCAAAACTAAGACAGCTCCATAGCTTAGCATTCAAGGAGACAACAGTAGCAGGGCTGAAAACTGACCTCTGATGACTGTTTCTGAAACCCATCCATAACAGTGCTAAAGTAGAGGCATACCCTAGGGAAGAGGAGAAACACTACTGGGCTAAACAAGCAGGATGCTAGGAAACATTCCTGCTACATCAGCAGAGATCTTAACTATCTGAACACTTGCTAGATCAATAGGGTCAAATAACTCATTTAATAATCTAAGGAAAGTAACAGGAGACCTATCCAAAACACTGACATTGTCAGAGTGAGTCAAAAAAGTACAAAAACATAGTTAGCATTACACTCTAGAAATCGAGATAGCTATATACTTGCTCCACTGATACAGGACCCATAGCTGAACTACCTGCAAAGCATTAGACCATGAAATGGAAAAGGCATGCAAAATTACCCACAGGGTTTCATGCAAGCCAGGCTTACTAGTTTTGCTCAATTGGGATTTGGTCAAGATGCCAACTTTTCAGCCACAATTTGGTTACAAAGTTAGTACTGCACAGCAATATCATCACATAAATACCTTAAGATAGTCCAGTTTTAACACCTTTAATCAGAGGAAGTCTGAACAGTGACTTTTCTAATAGAGTTCTACCAGCATCAATTCGTGCTTGATGCTATTGCTTATCTTCAAAGTACCAAAAGAAACGCCAACCTTTTCTCTTGCAACTCAGGTACAACAAATTAATGAGCAAGAAAGGGACAAAAATAGAAAGTTCTGAAAAAGCCAATACACACAAGCTTTCTTGGACCAACTGATTTTACTTCAACTGGCAGCACATGTGTGAGCAACAGCAAACAGGACATGGCACAGGTCCGAATCCCCCTTTCTGCTGCCAGTTCTACTCTTCAAAGTGGGCAGAAGGCAGCCAGTTCCTCCAGCCCAGCCCTCACCACCTGCCACACGAAGAGCCAGCAGCAGGGAACAGCCAGTGCCCACCTCCTGATGTTCACTGTCCCAGGAGAAGCGGGACCTGGGTGTACGGCCTAGCTCAGCACAGCCAGTCCAGAAGCTGGAATAAAATTGTCACTGTTTCTGCTGATTTTTACTTCAGTTTTAAATGAAATGCCATTATTTTTTGTACAGAATTTTTTAAAAATGCTTGCTACTACACCACAGATGTAACTGCTGAGAAAAGACCAGGTTTAATGATAAATATGTATAGCTCATGGCTCCTAAAGGGCCTGAAGCCTTGTCTAGAGGATTTTAAAACAAAAAAGCCACAAAGTTCCAACTTATAAAACATGATAATACAGGGCCCTAGGATTTTCCTGAATATCAGTCAGTAGCCCAAGATTATTTTATGTTTACTACCTCAAATACCATGAGCCACTTGGCACAGGCAATACAACCTTGGGGAACAGCAATGAGCATGAACAAGCACAGGTCTCCCGACAGCAGCTTCAGAGGTACCACTTGCAGATGGTATGGCCTTGCAACAGCCTCACGTGGGTGGGGAAGAGGATACAAGCAAAAACAAGGACAGCTTGGCCACCGACCTCCTTGTAGATGAAAGGAAGTGAGTGCCTGTCAGCTGTTCCCTATAGAGCTTTCCTACTTATTTTGTTAATTAAGATAGTTTACAAAAAAAAAAAAGTAAAGTCTTGAGCATTCCAAGCATCTCCCAGCTGCACAGGAATAGAAAAACGGTCTTAGCTAAACACAGTCCTATTAAATAACTACGTAGGATGACATTAGGACATTAAAATGACATTTGCCCTTACCATCACACCTCGCAAATGGTTAGGCAGTTCCTTCACCAGCCATGGTACAGTCAGCACTGATACTTCAAACTTGAAATTTGAAAGATAACATGTGTTCAGCTGAATTTACTGTCTTCGTATTTTCATAGCTACACAAGAGGCAACAAACCCAAATAACATGTTTGGAGGGCACAGAGGTGAGACATGCTCCATTCAGTGATTGAACAGTTTGTCCAAGGATTATTTTAAGACCTGTCCTGATGCTGGACCCTCACAACCAGTTCAAAATCACTTCACACAACTATTTTACTAATACTGAAATCCCAGTACTAGTAAGAATATACTGAGAGCTCCCAAACAGATAATTACTCACTGAAACACTGCTGAAGTTATATAATCTTAACATCATGTAACAACAAGTTCCAGCCATTTCATACTTCAGATGTAAAGCAAAATCCACAAAAAGCTTTTGCCCAGCTGAAATCAATAAATGCTTTACCTGACAAAAATCAGAAATAGCCAGAACAGGTACTGCTGTCTACCACAGCAGCTTAAACTGTATGGAAGACCCTTGTAAGTCAGAGATGCTGAGCCCCCATATATCTCAGTCTCCCAAGGCTCTAGGTACTGCACACCTCCCAAATCTTACTGCACTCTGACAAGATGATAATGTTCTATGAAATTCTACACAAATGCACAATTTCAAAAGGCAGCACCATAAAGATTTCCAGAGCTCTAATTCCAGTGTAGATTAACACACAGTTAAGGTAACAATATTTGTAACTCATTCTTATATCATACAGGCTACTTTTCTGATGTAAGCTGAAATCCTATCATGTGGGCATGAAGGATTTAACCTCAATGACTTTGGACATGGAATTTATGTAGGGTAGAACACCATCTTTTGTAAGACACCGGCAGAGCTGAACAACAGACAGTCTACCTTTAAATAATACGTAGCAGTAGTAACTCTGAGGTTGACCAGTGGTCAACAAATACAAATACATCTGTACTTCCCTGCCCCAAGCTTCCTTCAGGCCCTACTTAACCTTTGCTCATAAAGCAACACATGTTCTAAAAATGCTTAATGGAAAAGAATATAGTAACCAGTCATTTGTACATGTGATTCCAAACTCAGGACTACTGCAACAGCATTTATAAGGCAGCAGACTGTCTTAAAACCACACTGACAATTTCCAGCAGAATGTATTTGTATTTGATGTCTTATTGGAATACAAAAAAAAAAGGTTTTTTACTCCTACTTTAGTCCATGTTATTTACCTCATTTATCCCTTAATACATGCAGTCTACTGCATTTCCTATTAACACCAAGCTTCTGTTAAGCACATACATAACAAGCTTCCCTTCAATTAAAACAAAATAATGCTGGAATACTGGTGACAGCAATAATGACAGTATGCCTGTAACTAGCCAAAAACCCTAAAAAGAAACCAAACCCTTTTCTGGTAGAAACTGCTATGACTGAAAACTAGAGGCACTCCAGGACTTTAAGTTCACCATATGTGCAATATACAGCCATTAGTTACCTTGCCTGCCCAGTGACTGAAGATCACAGTGCAGAAGTTAACCTTATAAGAGATGAAGCACTCCTACTGCCTTAAGAGATGTGCTAGTTGCATGCTTGGTTTCACATGACTACTGTTCACTTCAGGATGCTTTTTGAATAATACTTAGTTTGAGAATTCCCTGTATGTGACCACCACAAAAAGTTACATTGAAGATCTATATTGCTCTTGGGAGATGATTGACTTTACTGCACTTCTGTATAACAACTACAGCAACAACTTTATATTTCCTTGAGCACAGCACTCCCCCAGTATATGGACAAACAGGAATGACTCATTCTTGGCAAACATTTTCTAGTGGGTTTTGCCAGAATAATCCCTCTGATACCTAGATTTCCTTACTGAAGGTTCATGTGGCACCTGGGTGCTGAAGGAACAGAGTCAAATAATCTGATGACAGGTCTATTTTATTTGCAACCTCAAACAGCTAAATCATTTCTATTTCTTAGCTTCACATACTTCCATCATACCGAGTAAAAGCACCACCAAAAGAACTAAACAACTGTGTTGTCTTTTCTCCCTCCAAAACAGCACCCTGGATTTCTCCACTGTCCTTGTCTTTTCTAAAACACTCTGTCCACCTACAATACAAATTTCAATAAAACTGCTAATGGCAAGTTATGCTTTTTCCTCTGTGGTTATCTTCCAGACACCCTATGCTCCGCTAGACCCCCAGAAATAACCCATTCTATCCCGTTCCGCTATTGCAGACTTGTTTATTCTTTGCAGATTCAAAAGCAACAGAAAACATCACAACTAACATACATTTGTTAGCAATTGCCACTGGTAGGAGAGACTGCATTGCATAAGGTATACAGAAGTCCTTATGTAGGTGTTGGTTTCGTTTGACTTGAACTACTCCATAATGCACTATGAACTAGTGATTTACAATGGCAATTCCGAGAAGCTTGGAAGCATCTCTGCATCCAAACCCAGCAAAAGTTTTCATTTTGCTGATCCTAGTCCTAACAACTTAGAATTCCTATTCCCATATGCAGTCAGTGCAAACTGACATTTCCCTGACATCCACAGGAGACAAGAGCAGCTCTGCTGTTGCACTGCTCATCTGACTGCTTTTGTCTAATTTGACAGAGAACTGGCAAAAAGCTTATTGACACTGCATAGCTATTGCCCAGCAGAGACATGTGTACCCACTCAGCTGAGAAGGCCGGACACAACATCTGATTTGCTTTCATCCTGAGGGTTTCCTGTATTTTAACTTATTTTTTTAAGCCAAGAATATAAAGGTGCTATGTAAGAAAGCCCCAGGCAAACTTCTCTGTTCTAGTCAAATAAACACCATGCCCTAAGGTGAACACTAATTTTCAAAGACCTTTTTCCCCAGAGTTTTAAACACACACCACATAGTCCCCTATCAGTTTACCCCATATGTACATCTGAAGTTTTTATTAAAGTTTATCTAATAAATGTGATATCCACTTCAATTACTAAAAATAATTTTAATAAAGAAAACTCCACAAAATCATCAAGATCATGTTTCTTTTTAAAATTAAACCACCAGAGTAATTTCCCTAAAGATTTAGTTGTACAATAGATTGATTTTATTAATATTTACTAAACCCATTAACTCTGTCTACTGAACTGTAGAGTTGGCCTGTCAAGCTTTGGATAGGACTGAAAATCCCATCAGAACTTGATAATATTAAACCTAATATAGACAGAGCAATTAAGTTTTAATAGCTTGAAAAGAAAGTAGAAGTTTTCAGAGAAATCAGCAAGTTAATTTTTTGAACTCATCTCCTCTTCCTTATGTTAAAGATAAGTTGGCCAATATTAATTCTATAATGAAGACAAATATTACCATACCAACCTAGACCTTACAAAGCCCCTTAACTATTAATTGGTTTTATTCCTCCACATTTCCCCAGACTTCTACAAACTATTGAACCCCACATCCAAAAGCACATGCTCTGCTGACCTTTTTCCCCTGCTGCAAACACAGAATTCTTGAAGCCAAACAGCTTTGGTCACCATAAGCCACATAAATGGTCCCTGGTTGTACTATGGCATTTGATACTTAGTCTTTCTACAAAAAGCTGTATCTTATTATCTCAAATTCTATACTTTAGCTACAAGAACTTGAATTAATAACAGACACAAGATTTCCTCCATCTTTCAAAACAGAGGAAAGATTCCTGGTGATACATCAGTTTTTCTGGACACAGAAAATGAACAAAAGATTTTACGTCCAGCTTTCCAATAAGTACTCACCATCATTTTTCAGCTTTTTGGTGTAATGTGGACATTGTCAATCCATTACCAATATGATCCTGGGCCAAAATAAAAACATTTCAATACTGCTTCAAGGGTCACTTTTTCTGCCACAGCAGACCAGTTTTGTACTGGATACAGGGTGTACATATTATTCCAAAGAGGAATCAAGAAGGTCTGTATGAGCATTAATTTCTACCCCACAGTCACCGTTACATGAGACAACAGAAGCACTAAAGTAGAATATTCCACAGCTGAACAGTTCTTGCCACAGATACGTCCTCAGGAGCAAATCTTAAGGGATGTCAATGCCCTGTGGTCATAACTCAAACAAGAGAAACGTTCAGGTAGACTGAACTGACATCCAAATTACCCTTCTAGGATTAAGTAGTTCCACATGGAAAAGCATATTTAACATTGAAGTTAAAGTGTAAGCAGCTCTAATGAAGAAAAAAAATCCATTAGAGAAATGCTATAGCTTGCAAACTTCAGCTTAAGGTGAGGAAAACTGGCCAAAAAGGTGCTTGTTACGAAGACCTGCATCACAAAAAAGGCAGTTTCCCTGATAGACTCCTAGTCCACAGCACCTAGAAAATACTTCTGGTTTAGTTACTTCAGAACCTCTGTGGATAGAACTAGGCAGACACCCAGCTGGCCACTCCATGCACCTGCCCCCTTCTCAGCTGTTCTATTATCACTTGAATATAAAACTCAGTCTTTAAGTGCACACAGCGATACCAAATACTAGTCTACTCAGTAGGGACTACTTATTGAAACTCAGTTTATTGGTAAGGAACTGCAAACCTCCAATTACAAAACACAGTTTGAACCTCCAAGACATGGCCCTAAATTGGAAGTTTACCAGGACATGAAAAGTCAAGGCTTACAAGGGAGACACAACCAGGCTTCACAGCCACTTTCACGGAACTGCTTCCCAGAAGAGGTTTTCAAGCAAGGCAAGACAGCTGTATTGAATTCACACCCAATGGAATGGGAATGCTTAGGGTGAAATCACTGCACATACTACAAGCACTCTGCATTCTTCATCTCAGCCAGCAGAAGCTACCAATGGTTACCAATTTCAGCTACCAAAAACGTTAGTACTTTAAGACCTTGTCATGTGTCTGTCGCACACACATTACCATTGGAACAATCTGCACCAGTACCTAGTATCAACACTGGTCTGCTAAGGGAGAGCAAGTTTTGAGCAAGAAAATTTTCAGTAATTTCAGGGTTGTGGCTGAAAAATTCCCCATCACTTCAACAGTATTATCCTAAAGTAAACAGCAGGAGGGTTTGATCCAGTTTCAAGACCTGAAGAGTTGCTGCCCATAGTGAGTAACAGCTATTAAAATGGAGCTTACAGGTGACAATTTTATTCTCAACTGCTCAGATGCAGTAACAAACTGTCACAAGACTGTGCAGCACAGCTTGTCTGTGGGACACCATACTTCCAGGACATACCACCATGAAGACAACAGACTAATGATTACACATCACATTTTCCTTCACACTCTTCAGTGGCTCAACACCACAGCACATAGCCAGCCACTGTGCGAGTCGTAGCACAGCCACAGCTTGCAGCAGTCCTACTTAAAGAACTCATTTGTCATTTAGTTTATGGACCTTGTTGTGGTTGTACTTAGGTTAACAGCAAAACATCACACAGATTTCTCTACAGAACTCTGCAAGCTGTTACATGTTTGGGGTTTTTATTAATTAATTAGCAGCAAACAAAAAGAAGAAAGTTAAGCAGTATTTTATTTATTAACAAACTGGAGGAGTCTTTTGGTTTTTAAGGAGAGCCTGTTAAAAAAAAAATCAATTTCTCCCAATGAGAGAGCTTGCTCATGACAAGCCAGTAATGCATTCCTCAAAAGACAAAGCAGGTGGTCTACTCTGCCACAGAAAGACATCACCACAACATGACTGTATCAGTCCTTTTATGAGTCTTTTTGGTTTTCAGTTTGATTGGGTTTAAAGTGTTAAGATGTAACCAGGCTCTCCTAAGAATAACAGGGTAAAATAAATACAGTATCTTACATTGCTTATTTGAGTAAATAGCAAGGATGCGGAGAGTTGCCTTGACATATGTAAACACTCTGATCGAAGAAAAGCATATTCTTGCAAAAGCTAAGGCAGATTGCAAAGTCTAAACTCTGCAACAGCTCCCATGTATACACCAATCTGAGATTTATGGAGGGAAGTGAAAAGGATGGAAAACTACCAATTCAGAGAACAAATTGATTATGTTCTCCAGAGCTAGTTTTGCCACACAAATAATCTGTCACAAGATGTTTATAATGCTGCATTTAGAAAAAATATTGCAGAAAAGTTCATGATACAGAAGGAACAAAATTGAAGCACATCTCACAGTAGAACAAGAGACACATGGCTGAACAGGACACTTCACCACAGCTGGAGGAGCATGTTTCAGTGACTAAGTTGAACTTATTTTGTGACATACATTTTACTTAAGTGAGGCATGCCATGAAATACAGCCAGCCTACCAAGAAACATGCTCATAGAACTTGTTACCATTGCCCAAATCAAACTGACTATATTTTCATCATGGTGGAGTAGAAGGGAGAAGACAGCAGCATAAGTGAACATTAAGTTTTCCATAGATTTTAATTCTCTTCCTAAATTAGTCTATTAGCAGAGAAGGAAAAAGGACTTCCAAAGAGGAACACAAGACAAGTTGGCAAGAACTAGAGATTTCATACCAATTGTAGCATATGACATAATTTACCTCAAAGTCTTCCCATCCTCACAGCAGTCCTAGTGTCCATCAGGGCTGTCAAGAGCTTCACAAGCACACTCTTACTTTGCCTGGCTAGCTTAAAACCCAGTTATGATAAGCATACATATCACTGCAACCCCACAACATAGAAGCTTGAAGAGGACACCTGAATCACCTCAACTCTGATTAACACTTATATTCCCCAAAGCTTTCTGAAAAAGTAGTAAGACATTTCAGAACTGTAATTTTAGGCTTGCATAGAATACTAGTTATGATAAAGTTAAGACTAGGAATTACTAGAAAATGCAAGATATCCAAATCAGTTATGTCTTGAAACTATGGCAAGATCTCATTCATTACCTAGCTTCAATTAGCTTTTCTCTAACAAATCCCTTTCTAAATATGAAACAGCCTAACTGATCCTCTAGCATCATTACCTCAGTTAAATGACTGGACTTACATATGTGAAAACACACCTTTACACGTTTCAGTAAAAAAAAATAAGTATATATAACTGTGGCAGAGGCAGGTAAAAAACCCTAGAAGTTTCTAGAAGATTTCTGATGAATTCTGTGTTACACAGGTTAAAAAGCAGAAACATACATTGGCAGGTATTAACTTCATACAGCTGGAGAACTGCTTAATTCTACTTTCCAACAGACCAATCAGCCCAGAAAAATTCAGTGGGATTTTTTCTAGCTTCAACCAAATGTAAAACATCTTTTCCCTAATTCTCATGCGAAGGAATTTATTTCTGTATGTGATGGATGAGCAAGCTTGGAGTAATCAAGCTTCAGCTAAAAGAATTATTCTCTAATTCTTAAAAAAAAAAAAGGAAATAATCTTCAGAAAAAAAGGTTGAACAAAGTAGTAAATCAGTATTATGAGAACCACAAAAGTAAGACCACAAATACCTGTATCTATCTTCCTTTTCTGGAGGTGGGCTCAAGACATACACTAATTCTTACCCTGAAGCTGCACTTCTCCACTGTCTTCATTAAGTTAACAGTGCAGGTGAATAAATCCTCTGCCTTTAAGCTGGCCCCACATCAAAAAAGGAAGGCTGTTCATGCTTAAAAACACTCACATGAACTTGAATGAACTCCCTCCTCCCTTCAATGAATGCAGATGATCAGATATGAACATGAGTATCTTGAGAGAAGAAAGGAGTATTTACTTCTTACCCTTCAATACAAAAGGCCAATCTGAATTGTTCCTACAGGTGTGTAATATTAGCTGTGTCCAACAAGAGGATCAGTATCCTTAACTCATTTGCCTACAGATCAGACATCTGCTTAGTCCTATTCCCCTCAAACCCACACCATCATACTTTAACATAAAGAAAACCTGCATTTCTCGTTTAACAAACCCCTGTTTTCACTTCATGATACATCCTTATGTTTACACAGTGTTTTGTGCTTGTTAGAAAGAAGTGTATCAGTATGCCACAGAGAATCCCATCTTCAAAACAGATACTTCCTTCACCATCCAGCTGAAGTCATTATTATATTCTTACTTAAACAAGAGAAAACCAATCTAGATAATGCTCCAGGATCATTTAAAGATAAGCCTTCACATATGTGAAATTCATTAGAAGTTTCAAGAGAAAGTGTTTGATCCCAGTCATCTTCCTCCAACATATGAGAGCAAGTTTCAGATGGAATTCAGGGAACACACACTCCTCCTTTCCATTTTTATGTAACATGATCTATTCAGTCCTAGAGCATGGACGAGGCATTAGCAGCATGAGTCCCCAGCTGCTGAAATACCTGCAACCTAAAGCTGTAAGATCTTTTCTGGGTCTTGCCAAATGTGGTCATTATTAGAACAGAAGAAATGCAAGGGAAAGTACCTTAGAATACAGAAGGTTTGGGGGTTTGGTTTTTTAATAACTCTCCCCAGCCCTGCTGCCTTCCAGCTATGAAAAGAATTTAAAAACCTGGTCTTTGGAGTCCTAAAGGTCCCTGCATTCCTTGAGGTCCAAGTGCCCCCAACTTCATCCAAACCAACTACCAGCATGCCAGAAAACACTAACAGAAAAAACAGAAATACAGATAAGGGAAAAGAGTCATTAATGAATGCTAAAAAGGGAAAGCAGGACAAAACAAAAATACCAGCCCAGCTCATTCACCACTCAGAATTTAAACCTATTACTTCCTAAAAAAACAGTAATCTAATACTCAAGATACACAGTCCTGTGTATACTTAAACCTACAGGTCTGGGTAACACCTATATTCATTCATTTGTAGTTCTAAGCAGTAAACCCAAATCAAAGCAGCTTTTCACAAGAGCTATATGTTTTCCACATCCATACAACTAACTTCCCATGCAGATTATTAAATACATGTGGTTATGAAAGATACTACTTGTGCCTCAAGAAAAAACCCAAAATCTCTTCATAGTGTTTTTGAAGACTTATCTGATCACTAGATATTAGTCCTTGTGTAACTACCAGTTAGCTTGCTGTGTGTTTCTAGACTAATAAACACAGAAATTTGAGCAATAAAAAGAATTCAGTGTAATAGAGAAATGTGTTCTTAACCTGGTTTTCCTAATTAGCTTCCTTGGAAAATTCCCAGTAATACACACAAGAGCTGATTACAATTCCAGGCTGACCAGTACTTTAAGTAACCTATTAGCCACAAGACACCAGAGGAGCATCCCAGACACCTCTCTGAAGGAGAGCTGAAGGTTGGCTAAACTGAGCTTGTCCACACTGATCAGCTTTCCAGAACACTAACTTTGTCTGAAAGCATTTAGGCAGATGACAGCAGGGGAGAAAAAAGAAACCACCACACTTTCCTCTTCTGTGCAACACACAAGATGTAATCTTCAAAGCAACCACAAGGCATTAACAAGGCTTACTCTCATCTTCCCAGCACTTATCTGTACACCTTACTACCTTTCAGTATGACTGAAGTTCATGATACTAGCGGGAGCTCCAAAGCACTGTGAACTAACTTTGGGTTTAGTCTGAGAAACCGACAGTGACCTCATCCTCATTCCCTGGGAGTAATCACTGGGACAGGGCTGACAAAGCACAGACATCCTTTCTTCCAACAGCAGGAACATCAGGATCCTGCAACACTTTAATGTTTCTCAGAGCTTCATAGGTAGTGTCTTCTGCAGTTGTGCTCTAAAACTTGAAATACAGATTTTATATAAAACAACTTGCATGTTGTGTATGCTACAGAAAGCCCTGCAGTGAAGCTAATGAACTTTCCAACGGAAGCCGTAATGCTACAGGAATCTGTCATAATACAGACGACACTACTGGAACCATATTCCTTGCTGGAACACAGACACACTGATAGACATTTTATTTTTAGTGGCTTGCTCCTGAGGTTTTCCTCCTGTCCAGAAACAGTCTGAGTTATCTCAATGGTTATTGGAAAATTTTAGGCAGCAATCCAGCAAACCTGCTTGTTTCTAGTGTATGGGTAAAAACAGTGTCCAGATTAGAGCTCTACTGAAGAGATCCAGAGCAGTTGAGACGCATGATTACCAGAAAACACTTGCTCTATATATCTATCAGTGTTTAAATACAATGAATAATGATGCCTGATAAAGGTCTCCATAATAGATACTTTTTTTAACTCTGTTTATAAGTGTGGAAAGGAAATGTGCACGTAAGAAAGAAGGTCATGAAAGTTACTGCATAAATCCAATACTATTCTCACGCCAAAGAGATTTTCCTTATAGGGTAATATTACTAAGGTTCTACAACCTAAGATTAAAAAAAATAACCAAGTTGTCCAGGTCCTCACTCTTCACTTCTAGAACACAAAACATAATTGCATTTAAAGCTTCCCTGAAAACACTAAGACCCAGTTTGGGATGTGAAGACACTGACTGCAGACAACAAATTACACAATGAAGGTTTTATTGGTTTTTTTAAAAAAACACTACATAAACCTGTTTATGCTACCATGGTGTTATCCATGCTCATGTTCAAAACCTCGTCTAAACAGTGACACATGCAAGATATACACCTAAGTGAGCAGAAAATAGAGGCAGGCCAGCTCCTGCTTCTTTGCTTATACTTTTAGTCAGATGATCATCAATGGATAGGAACACTGAGGGTTTCATAGAATCATAGAATCCTAGAACAGTTTGGGCTGGAAGGGACCTTAAAGATCATCCAGTTCCAACCCCCCTGCCATGGGCAGGGACACCCTCCACTAGACCAGGTTGCTCCAAGCCTCATCCAGCCTGGCCTTGAACACTTCCAGGGATGGGGCATCCACAGCTTCTCTGGGCAACCTGTTCCAGTGCCTCACCACCCTCTCCCGGAAGAATTTCTTCCTGATGTCCAATCTAAATCTCCCCACTTTCAATTTAAACCCATTACCCCTTGTCCTGTCACTACAGGCCCTTGTAAAAAGCTCCCCCCCCAGCTTCCTTGTAGGCATGTACATCTAGGTGTAACACAGGACAATGGATGTCAGTCCAGCCACACGAGTTCTGTAGGACACATTTACTGAGTAGCTCCATTTATATCAACCGAATTACTTAACAGCAAAATACTACCCACAGGTTCAGAACTGGGTCCCTCCAATTTTGCCTTTCCATTACTGTTAGTGCAATCCTATGTGATAACCAACTGATGCAGCTCCCACCTCTTCTTTCTGCAGCATTAAGGGGGGGAAACACACCCAACATCCCTTGGCTTTAATCTCCACTGCACTCATTCCAGACTTGACAGGGCCTCTCTGGGTCATTCCACTTCCCTTCTCCAGCTTTCCCTCCCATTGCTCTCACAACTCAACTACTAGGAGATGCCAATGAAAGAAATTTGTCCAGGTTAAGAGCTGCACAATAAGACTTTACAGTGTTTCCAGTTCAATTAAACAGAAACTTAACCCAAGAATTAAACTCAAACTAAATCTTGTGCTCAATATTTTCACTTGAAAAAGCTTTATTAGAAAAAAGAAAAACCAAGTGAGCATATGTATGCATGTAGTTAAGTCTACAAGGGATAAACATTTGCTGATTATTATGCTAAGTTCCTAGAATTCAGCTGAATCAAGGTGCGGATTAGTCTTTTCTATTCCCAGTAGTTCTCTGAAGAGAACAGAAATGATTGATTTTTTCCCCCTCAAGTGCATGATTTAGAAAAAAAAATTAGCTCTCAAAACCAAGCCAAGACAGTTGTTCGATCACATCTCACCTGCTGTTGCATGCCAAGGAGCAGAAGTGAGGGGAAAAAAGTCACACAGGAACCGCACAAAGGAGAAAACGTATCAATATTTAAAGACACTAAGCTCAACTTGTATCTTGTAAAAATTCATTTTTAGCATTAATGGATTTCAGAGGTGGAATATATTAAATATAATGCTACAGAATTTCAGTGGGAGAATCTTCTATTGATAGATTTTAGACTAAGTTGAACACAAGTCAATTCCTGTTACAGGCACAACATACCAAGTAAGTATTACTATGAGGATCCAATACTGAAACATTGGCAGTACATAGCTAAGATTCTAAGGACACTTACCTTGGAACTGAAATAACCAGTGGCAATTATGAACACCCCATTTAAAGTTTCATCACCGTTTTTTATGAAAACCTGAATTTTGCATAACCACAAATATAAGAGTACTTGAAAAAGACAGAATTACTCCAGTATGAAAACAAAACTGATGTGATAAAAAGGCTTTTTGATATACCAGCTCCACAAGTTCATGCTCCTGTTTTGGAAAAACATGCGTTATCTGAGCTAAAGCATCAGAGTCATCTTCCATATTAGATATGTCTTCATGATCTACCATGTAATCACCCATTTTCTTCACTTAAAAGACCAGCAACTGTATATCACTGAGGTTTTCTTTGCTCACCTGACATGCCATGACTCTCCATTTCTGGTGTTTTGGTTTAGTTTTTTTTTTTTGTCCTGTGTTTTCAGTGTTCTGAAAGCTACCATTGGTTTTTGTGTTTACTGAAAAACTTCTAATAGTCTTGTCTTAGCTTACAACTAGATCCTAAAACTTAAGTCCTACACATGAAATGACCAGAACATGTGCTACATGAGGGGGCAGCAGAAGAAAGTTATAACATGCAACGCTCGCTTTCGACAAAGCTTTTTTAATGTACAGACGTGTAACTAGAACTTGAATAAGGTAAGAACAGTTACTATTTTACCTGCTGCCTTTGTGGAAACCTATCCACTTCGTGACTTAAGAACTCTGCATTACTCAACATAACTATACAACAATTATGATTTGCAGGCTATTTCAAGTATAAAATCAGCATTGTTTCTTCCCACTCCTTATTCTCCCACCACTACCTCATGGGCATCACATACAACATAACATGAATTCACCACGGTTAAGTGTTTAGCATTGAGATCTGGGAAGTGTCTTCAGCTCTCTGCAGGACTGAATCCTTAAGTGTACCGTGATAATACTGATCAACACAGTTGAGGCCAAAAATCAAGGTTTAAGGCACTCGGTCCAAGAGGAGCCATCAGCAACACTACAACCCCAACTGAAATAATTACGAACAACTGCTGTGCTCTGCAATCCACAGAACTCATCATTCAGCTGCATAACTGGAGGTAGCATGTTGGGAGAGATGATGGTAAGAATTTACTTTTTTAACTAGGGATTTCAAAGTATGAATGACAGACAGCTGATCATATATTTCTTCTCTATATTAGGAAAGAACAGGTAAAAAGATAGGAAGGGCATCTGAGTCAAGTGGCAAGATGTCTACGAAAATGGTGTTACCCTTGACCTCTCATGCTTTATGAGTATGACTGTTCTTATTTGAGTAAGAGATCCATCTTAATGGCCAGTATTCTGTAGAGTGAGAAAGTCTCTCACCACCACATACTCTTTAAGGGCAAATACAGAGTCCTCAAGGGTCTTAAAACAGGCTCCCCATCCCCATCTATCCACAGTGCTTTCTGGTACTGAGTAGCAGGGTACTGTAATATTTTCTTATGTTTTACACGTGATAAACGACCCCTCCTCCCATCATGTGGGCTTTCTGTCAATATAGCTTTGATTGCTGTTCTGAGTGGAGACTGTTGATTAGATACATCTGTCAACACTTGAACATAGTAGAACAGACTGTCAATAAAGTTTCTCCTTATCTTAATCCATATCACAAACACAACCTATCTTCCTAGACTGTTCAATACACTCAGCTTCTCAGTTTATTACCCTGTTTTTTTTTTTTTAAATCTGTATCCATTTTCTCATTTGTAGTACAGCTGTTTAAGTAGTCTAGTTTGTCTAAAAGTTAAGAGTTAAATCTCTGGAGTCAAGACCCAGGTACTAAATTGTATTTTTTGGGTATCACTGCAGAGATATACACTTTTATATTGAGTTTTCCAGACTTGCACTTCCTGCTTCAAGTACTTAACAGAAGCCATCAAAACAGGAGCATCACATTTACCTAAGAGAAAGCTTAAAAAACCACCTTATGAATATAATGGCTTGCCCTACATTCCTCACTTGATTCCAGTCTCCATCTCCTAAACAGCAGAGACAGATGTTCAGCCCAGTCCTCCCTCCACTGCCTCAGGAGACAAATCTGAAATTGTACAATGGAGTCAACATACAGCAAATGGAAACGGGTGGGTAGAGCTGTCACCTTTTCCATTTCACACCCTCCCCTTGGACAGGAAAAGGAGTATTTAGCCTCTTCTAACTTAGTTAATGAATTTCGTTTCACAGGGGTCCTGTCTGTCACTCCAAGTGAAGTTTTGGCACTGTACTGTATTTGCAAAGCTGGCATGTAGGAAAGTCAGAAGAGATGCTTTGGTCAAATAAGTTTTCTCCCAGTTCATTTCCCACATTACCTTTCCTTCATACTTCCTGGATGAAGTTTGAGAAAAAGCTGAATATTCAAAAGCCCTCAAAGTGGATGTGATACCAACTTGAGAAAGGAATTAAAATAAACCTTCAAGTATTTTAAAATATGAGATTCCCTCTTTACTTTCTTGGAATACACTAGTTCCCATTTTTAAACATTTTCTGTACCCTACATTCTTCAGCTCGTTTCTTCTTCCTGTCGGGTTCCCTCTCTATCGCCATTTTTGCTTCTGTAGATCTGTGCTAAGAGCAAGAGGAAAGACAGGTTTCACTTTCTTGCTACAGTTAGGTTGGCATTCACTGTCTGTACTGAGGCAGGGGATGCCTACTGAAACTGTGAAGTAGGCAGCTGACCCTCCAAAAGGGACTCAAAAGGTGGGCCAAGGAGACTGTCGGTGTGCACTCTCCCTAACCCGCATGCCCAGACCAACTGCAAGCACGTCAAGCCGAAGAGATCTGGTCACACAGAGTTCTTGCTAAAGCAACACTTAACATCACACAGGATCTACTACTAAATCAAACCCAGTTGTCACAGGACTCCACTTTCTTATGTTTCAGAAGAATCATTAACCTGCCTAAAAGCAGAAAGATCTAAGAGGAGTTCAAGAAAATCAAATGCATAGATAAAACTAGCTGAAAACCCTACCTTCCAAAAGCCATGAAAAAGCATGAAGTCTGAACCTTTTTGGAGTCAAAAAACCCTACAGTAATATACATAAGTGTAATCCTTTGTACAGATACATGATATGCATTCCTGTGAGTTTTGGTAAACAAGACAGGAGTGCAGTCACACACCAATCAACCAGAGCTGGTCCTGCACATCAGCCAGGGGAAGCTTGCTGTTGAAGATGGGAAGGAAAAAAAACCCAACCAAAACCACCACACCACACAGTTTACATCTAGGCACATTGTTCTCACCTCTTATTGCTTAAATCCAGCCTTTCATCCAAGAAAAGACAAGTTTATTTTTGCCTCTTACTGGAAGTCCTTGAATTGTTTAACCTACACTGCTGTTTCACACTTACAGGAAGTTTCAGTGGTTGAAGGGCTTACTGTTAGCACACAGGTACCAAGCCATTTCCTAATTCATCCTGCTCTGTCAACAGACCTTTCAATTAATTGAATTCACATTTTAAAAGGCAGGTACTGACGCTGTTAGATAATACTCAGCACCTTCAATTATTTGCTACAACTCAGGGCATCCAAAAATCTGTCAACTATCCGTGCATTAAAACCCATAACTAGTAAAAAAAAAAAAAAAAAATCAAGTGCACATGGTTTGAAGGCTGTCTTGTGAGGTTTCCAGGAGTTTCTAAATACCAAGCAATGTTAGCCCTACTTTCTTCCTCTGATCTAGCAAGAGCCTCTCCTGTCCTGTTTCTAGTTTGCACCCCTTGCTTCAGCCATAGAGAAACTTTATTGAAGTCTTATTTCTGAACAGGCATCACAAGAGACACAGTTTGTCCCTGCAAATTTAAAGAGGCTACTTTAAATTCTGATAGAAACAAGAATCTTATTTCCAGGATCAAAAAATTTCAATTATGCTTTACTCAGAAGTTTGGAATTTATAAGAAATTTTAAAAGGAAAACAAAGCATAACCATTTTCTTTCTTCTGGGTTGAGTGCCCAATACATTAACAAAAAACAAACCAGGTTTTCTTATTCCTACAGTACTAACCAACTGATCTTCCTGCCTTGGGAAACAAAGGCCCACCAGCCGCTCATTTTCTGTTGAGGTTCTGTGTCTTTCTTCAGGTTAAGAGGTAAGAGCTTCATCGGAAGAAAATTTTGAACACACAAAAAGGAAAGTGTTCCCTTAAAGAGGGACCACACAAGTGGAAAAGTGAAATATGGTCTAAGCAGATAAATGTCTAAATGCTTTGCTTAAGACTTATCTAAAACAATTTACATACGCCAATCTACACACAATTAATGCAAACTGTTCAAAAGAAAGACACCTGAAGTTTTCTTACCCACTAGAAATATTTAAACTACTTGATCTGTGCAGAAACACAGAAAACTGCAAGAGACTTCATATGGTCTTTGTTACTAACACTCAATGAGACAGCTCCCACCAGGGTGTAGTATGCCACACAGAAACCAGTAATCCAGCCTACAGAAGCATAACGTCTTCCCTTGGATTCACTGGGATATCCTGAGTTCTGGTGAGCTAGAACACGAGGCCTTGAGATGCTACAACTGCATACAAAAGTTGAGTCTGAGCCGAACAGACTGTCAAGGCTGCTGTTAACTAAATCAGACACAACTGGAAAATAACTCTTATCAGGTCATCACTTTGCCACAACAGCATTCCTCTCTTCCACCAGACTTCCAGATAGGTAGCAACTCCTTTGATAATCAAAAGGAAAGTGATTTACATCTCCCATCCAGTCAAGCACCATGAATGGCTAACTGACATGAGTGACCAATCTTTTCATCTGCCCTACAAATACCTCGCAGTCAGATATTCACACGTCAGATACTGGTATTGATGCTGAAACAGGTAAACTGGAAAAAACATCTGGGAAATATCATGTACAAGTGCATGATTTTTCTAGTCTGTTCTTGCACATACTTGAAGAGCTTAGCAAGCACTTGCAGGCAGCTTCTGCTTGAATTTTTAGGTCTCAAAACCTGTACACTCAGTACAGAGTTTGCTCAGGCATAGGTTTCATTACAGCTGTTCCACACAATGCTGAAGACAGCTGATTATGTTGAAAGGAGTCTTTAAGCTTGTTTTATTTTCCTTCTTCAAATGTGTTTCTCAGACATACCTAAAGTCTAACTATACTCCTGATGGTATACTGCAGGTTTCTCCAGCTCGTAGCAGAACTAAACTCATGGTCCTAATGAGTTTCTTCTGAGACTTAAGTTTGATCTGTACAGCTTGTCACTAGAGACCTCAGAGGTACATTTTGCACAACCCACTCATTTTAGCTTGTGTGCTTTACCTTGCTCCCCCGAAAGGCAAATTAGAGAAATACAATGAGAAAGCTCAACAACTTTCCCTTTGTTAGCAAGACTGACAAGTGTCAAGAATTACACCAGAATTGCTTACTTACATCTAGTGAATCCTCATTGACCAGGATGAGAGACATACTCTGTGAAATGAGTCTGCAAGAGTATCCTGCAAGACAAAACAAAGATTGACTTTTTAGAAAAACATTTAAAGGTTCAGCTAAACCTTAAGATAAGCATCTATAGGTCAGATAATTTCCTTTTTGAACAGTTACTCCTATAGGGCAGGCTACTGGAAACATTGGTGTATAGGACGCACTCCAACTTGACTGTTTTGCTAGCAACAGAGGCTGCATTTTATCTGCATTTTCAAATAAATCATTCAGATGTTTTAGCCAAAGAAAACACCATATGTACTAGATGCAGTAAATACAGGCTATAGACACAAAGAAAATTGAATTATTTCTATAGCTAAACTTACAGTTTTATCTACATGAAGGCAGAATTGCCTTCACCACGCTACAGGAACAGATCTGGAGGCGCAGTAGCAGCTATGCCACATGACCAGAAGCATACACATAGAACCTGTTGGTGCTACTCCATCCCCTTAACCCATACTTGGACTACACGAGCTTTTTTCCACTCCTGAGAGGTTGGTAAGGAAGGCCCTGAGCTTCATCAAAAAGTGCAGATAGAACCCCTACCAACTCCTATGGGCATCAGGTAATTTTACATGATTATTCTTAGTGTAGCCGTAGAGCATGAAAGAACAAGTTGGTCTAGTCTGGAGCAGCACTCAAAAGAAGTTCTGTACACTTGTTGGGACACCAAAATTCAAAGCAGAAATTCTCCATACAGAAAAAAAGCCTCTTACTTTTGTAATATAAGCCAGTGACTGCAGTACCACTCAACGTCAGTGAAGTGGCAGTTCCTGTGCCACACAAATTATCACTTAGGCAAGACAGTTATATCCAGGATATATATACACACTTGGCATTTACAGAATAAACAGTTTAATTCCAGCTCATATTAAGGGCAAGAGACAAATGCATATGCTTTGAAATAATTCAGTAGGGTCAGTCAGAGTTTGCAAGTTCTCTTGGGATGGGCACAGTCACATATCTTCAAACAGCAGAAAACTTCTGAAGCACATGCTTTCTATCACTGATTAAAGTTACACAGGAAACAGAAGTGGAATAAAACTATTTTGTATTTTTACTGTGCTTTTGTAGAGAAGTTAGTCACAACAAGTTTAAGAAACTGACGTCATAAAATAAGGTCTCAGGAAGTGTTCTAGTTCTCTTCAATGGAGACTGGAGCCTACTGCAATGTAAGAAAAACATCCCAGTAGTGTAGCACTGCAAGGCCAGCAGGTTCAAAATCAGAACAGCAGAGTCAGCATGGAAAGTCTCTCCATATCTCACAACAGCAAGAGAAGAACTGAGGTGTGAATGATTTTCTGTGGGATTCTTGGTTCCCTAGGAAGGCCATACCAGCTCATTAACTGCAATGCAAATCATATCCTCAGGCTACAGAATTTCTATAGTTGGACAAGTTTTTCAGGTATAATCCAAGGTTAACATACATACATGAACAACTTCTGTTAAGAAAGCAAATCCCTCATCGTCATTTGTGGAAGATGTTGTATCAAATAGCCAGGCACTTTCAGGCAGCTGGTTTGATTACCTGCACAAGGTTTGTTTTCTTCCATTTCCACTGCTGGGTGGAATATGGGTATCGGGTACAACCTTACAGATTCATTTTCACCTTATTTGTGTTAACAAGCTAAGGTTGACTTTCTGCTTTAGAGAAAAATACAGAATGACAGGGAGATTTAGATTAGATATCAGGAAGAAATTCTTCCTAGAGAGGGTGGTGAGGCACTAGAACAGGTTGCCCAGAGAAGCTGTGGATGTCCCATCCCTGGAAGTGTTCAAGGCCAGCCTGGATGAGGCTTGGAGCAACCTGGTCTGGTGGAGGGTGTCCCTGCCCATGGCAGGGGGTGTGGAACTAGATGGTCTTTAAGGTCCCTTCCAACTCAAACCATTCTATGATTCTATGACAGGTATGTGTGACTTCAGTGTCAAGAAAGGATGAAATACATTCTATTCTAAGCAAGTGCAGGCTACAAAATAAATCTTTGCAGATAGCTTCTGATTCTGCCTGTGATCAAGTCTTAGGTGGTAGTACCAAGTAAGTAATGCAGCTTCAACAAGTATAGGCAGCATACTGACCTAGGAAAAAAGTCAGTTTATCATTTTTAAGCATTAGTCCCAGGCTAAAAAAAAAAACGCCATCACTTTGATTTTTACTGAGATGAAAGAAGAGAATATGATAAACTTAATCCCTTCCCTCCACATCAGGGTTATTCTTTCTATAGGGAATGGCATCAGCCTCATGCAGTAGACTGTTACAAATTTAGTATAACTAATTCAAAAGGATTTTTTTAACAGCAAGCTGCAATTTCTAAACCACTGTTTCATTTTACCTCTTTCCAAAGATGCAAGTCAACAAGTGGAGCTGGAAAAAAACCCTGTAGAAAACAGATATTCTGTTCTAAGTCATGGAGTCAGATAAACTAATCCTGCAATTGAAGTCACTTTGTATCTTGTCATCACAGTAAACAGGATGGAGATCAAGATTAGAAAAGCAGAATGTAAGTCAAGCCTAACAATGGTTTATAGGAGTTTATATGTTATGTGCAATTTCAGGACTATGAAGATGTTAAAATCTAGCATTACGACAAAACAACGTAACTGGCCGCTGTAAGATAAGTGACATTTGTAGTCATATTTTAAAGTTTTATAATAGTTCTTACTGGCAGTACTAACATGGCAAACAAACACACTAAGATCAGGGCATATTTTTGTCTATGCTTCCAAGTAGAGTAAGAAACTGCTGGTTTATAACCAGCTATAAAAAAAAGCAACCCACACCTGTAAATTGGTATCTAGCTCTTTAAAGTCTGACTGAAAATCCCTGAAACAAATGAATCTGGTACTTCTAGGACTTACTTCTCTTCACCTGTCCCAGGAGAAAGACTGTTTGAACCAGAGTTTAAGGTCATAGCCCACAGGCACATGTGTACTGCAGGCATACAGAACCCAGTATCTGAGGCAAAAGAGATTATCCTCTGAGTCTAAAGAGGGCACATATGCCTTGTTCACATTTCATGTACAGACACAGGCAGGGACACTGGCATTGCTTCCACTCCCTCAATTGAAAAATCATGGCTTACCATAACAGAATTACTCCTACCTCTAAACTGAAGATAGGGGCTTGATGAATGAACTGTTAGATTTACAAAGAATTGGCTGGATGGACACATCCAAGAGTTACAGTTGATGTAATGTCCAATTGGAAACCAGTAATGAACAGTATTCCTTCAGGGTCAGCCCTGGACCAAGACCATTTAGTATCTTCATTGATGACAGACAGGCAGCTGAGTGCACTCCCAGCATGTCTGGAAACACCACCAAGATGAATGGTGCAGCTGGTACACTGGAGGGAAAGGATGTCATCCAGAGGGACCTTCACAAGCTTCAGAAGGCCCACAAGAACCTCATGAAATTCAGCCAGGCCAAGTGCAAGGTCCTGCACCAGTGTTGTGGCAGTCCCAAATATCAACCAGTACCAACTGGGGGATGAATGGACTGAGAGCATTGAGATGGTATGGGGGATACTGGTGGATGAAAAGTTGGACAAGACCCCACCTGGAGTGCTGCATGCAGCTCTGGGGCCCCCAACACAAAACAACCTGTTAGAGCAGATCCAGGGGCTCATTGTTATTAAAGCTTATCAGGAACACGCTATTCTGCAGCACTATGGGCTGGCACATGGCTGGGTGGAAGGCACATAACCACTCCCCAGAGTCAATCATTACTCTTCAGAGAGGTCAAGAATGCAACCAAGAGCAGCACACAAACTCTGAGGGCCAAAGAATCAAGAAGAAACTGGAAGAACCAAGGACTGCAACTCCTTGGGGCAGCTGCCAAGAGCTCATATATCCCTCAATACATATGAATATTCATGCAGCAAGCGAGAGCCCATAAGCATAACCTCAACACAATCAAGAAGTGAAAATAATTTTTACTGCCCATATAGCATATTTACATCTGAAGTATCAACAGTACATGTGGATTGGTTTTTAAACGGAATGTTCATTACAGTTCTAAGGTGTTGTATACTAAAACTGAAACTGAAAGGGTGCCACATCTTTGTACTTCCAAGCCAACTTCAACATGAGGCTAATGAACTTAAGAGTTGTACTATGAAACTGTACAATAAAATGCATGAATTAGAAGTTAAGGGAGATGCTTATTCAAGTTACAATCAAAGTTTCAGAAACAAGTTGTCTCTCCTTCACATTATAATTCTCTCCCTCAATGTAAGCAATTGCGGTGAAGTTCATTTACTTGGGTCCAGGCTGGCTGCTCTCAGTTAATATAATCAACACCACATACTTTTGTCAAAATGCACAGCTACATTTTTTTATTCTGTTAAATAATGCTTCCTTCTTCTCAAGTTGACTACTGCTTTTAAAGAAAACAGTATCTGCAGATTTTGCTTCAAAACAGATAACTAGCATTTAAATCAGTTATTTCTACAACTGTAAGTAAACAAGATGGATGACTATCAGTTCAACAAGTTAGTTCATATCTTGGTACCAACTTCAACATACCAAAATAAATGAAACTTGAAACAGTTTTGCTAAGTATACGAAAATTCTCATCAAGCAGACATCTTGCAATTCCACTAAACCAACCAAAGCAGAAAAAAATTAAAACCAGAAAAAGCAAATGCCCAAGCTTTTGCTACAGGTATTTTAAGTTCAGTTACAGAGCATCAGAGTTATCATGGCAACTCACTTATCATGGGCACACTAGAGACAGTAGTGATAGAATCTTCTGGATTTCAGAAACAAGGTAAAAGCATCACTCAGTTCTACAAGATGTCAAATCAGAGTGCCACTTTGTCTCTTTTCATCTCTGGGCAGATTTACCAGTTACAGGGAGAAAAGTCATCAGAAAAAGGACAGAAGCATCATGGCACTATATTGCCCTGGATGCTATATTTAGAAGATAAGTGGTGTCAGGGAGAAGGGGGGCAGTGGGCTTGTACCAGGATCTGGTCCTTGATTAATCTTTGCTACTCAGTTAATACCTCGATAGCCTGTCTCTTAGGAGGCTACTAGTGTAGTGTGAAGAGCTGCAGCATGATGGCAGCTTAGGCATCGCTCACAAATGAGCATTTCAAGCACAGCAGCTTTCTCTGACAGCACAAGGTATTGCTGCTACCCATGTGCCCCACCTTGCAAGCATCCACACTGAGAAAAACTGACAGATTTGAGTTTTGGGTACTCTCTAGACCTACTCATATGGCATATCCACAATAGCAGATGTGCGTCAAAACACATCTAGTTGATATAGTACTGAAATTAGAGTGTGCATCTCCAGTTCAGCCCAGCCTTACTGTAAAGTCTTTGTATTTCACAAATTACAAGTAGAGTTGGGAATATAGACTGATTTTATCTGACACATGACTTAAAAGGAAACCTCGTGTTTAAAGGCTGCCTCTAGTAACAAACCTAAACTTACAGTCTTAACAAGTCTAGTTCTATGCTGCAGAAACAGGGAATCAGATAAGCACCCATGTCTTAAATAGGGTGCCATTTTATCACATCTATATCCAGCCACAACTGTTCTATAAGTAACTTGTGGGTTTTTTTCACAGCACAAAGAGCATAGCTTGTTATTTAAGATGCATCAACAAGTTGGAGACCAGGATATCAATAGTGGTAAAGCAACCCACATTAAACACAATCCTTACACTCAATAGCAGCAACACAAGTCCACTAACAATCACTACATACTTGAGTAACCAATGAGCCCTAAGGTGACAGCCAGAACAGTTATTCCAGCATCCACCTATTTACACAGACAAGGTCTGCAAGAAGTTGTAAGCTATGTGCTTTGTATTACTACGTTTCCCATCATACCCCAAACTCAATTAAGGTCTAAAAGGCAGTCAATCAGAAAAAAGCTGTAGGACTCTTCAATATAACGTACAGTGTAACATGTAATAATCTTAGCTGTAAGACTATTTGATACAACATACATGTGCAACATCCCAGTCTGGTTGCACTCTCCAGTTTCCATCAGAATGCAGCGAGTTACCTATATTCACGCCATACAAGAATTGCACTTGACCAACAGAAGTATCCCTTTTGCCTTAAAAAAAAAAAAATATGCTGACACTCAGAGAAAAGACTTCACTCCAGCCCCTCACCTTCCCCTTCTCCAGATGGAAGGCTATGACACACCTGTTAGCTTCCAAGGAACCCTTCTATAAAAACCAGGGCCCTGTGTTTTAAACCCATCGCCCAGCAGATGTACTACATAACCTGTCACACCTCAAACAAATTCAGAGTAACCAGCAAGACAGATACCTATGTTGAGAGCTGTTTCCTGTTTGTCCCCTGTCAGAATCCATATCTTAATTTCTGCCTTGATTAGTGTGGCTATAGTTTCTGGAACACCTGCTTGCAGGCGGTCTTCAATGGCTGTAGCTCCAAGAAGCAATAAATCCTGGAAAAAATAAAAAGAGGGATTGTTGTCTTAAGATAAACCTCTGTTTGGAACCCACTCAAAAAGGAATTAAAGACAGAATGTTGTGCCTCATTGCTAACACAGAATTTTGACAGTATACACTACAGTTTCTGGTGTGGCTATTCTACATCCTCTGTAAGTCACTTTTTGAAGAGGTACAGAACAGTGTGTTTCTGATCAGAAAGATGGCAACATTTCAAAAGCAATTAATTGAAGTTATACAAGTCTAAAGCTAGCCTATGGATGAATATATACACTACAGCATTCACTGATCACCACAGCAACATGATAAGCAGTCACAGTTTATATATGTAAGCTCACAAAACAAAAGTCACCAGGCATCACATCATTTAAACTAATTTCCCTCCCATAAAATGTACATAGAGACTGGATACAATCACTCAAAGCAAGAGTTATTGCAACTATTTATGGATATAATCACCCCATTTATGTAATACAAGTGGTATGAACATTAATCAATCCAAGTATCTCTAGTCTACACACAGATCTCTGCCAGAAAAAAAAACCATCTCATACAACACATTTACTACTTCAGAGCTAGCCATACTCTTAGGCAATTCTATAGCAATTACTTGAAGAGATTTGGCCGTGTTACAGAAAGAGCCAGGCAGACTAACACACCTAAGAAATAAACTTTGTCAAAAGGCATAATCTAATGAGCAAATTTAAACTATAAAAGCATTTTAATATTCCTTAGACATGTAAAGATGTTTAATTTAAAAGGAATTGATAAAAATGAAGTTTAGTTATACAATATCATTTCAGGAATTGCACAGAAAAAGCTACAGTCCCTACAAAGAACAGAAGCTGTTAATTATTCAGAACAAATAAAAACAGATGAAGTAAACAGATGTAGTTAGGAGAGATGCTTTTGCTCAGCCTGAGGACAGAGCTCCAGTGAGGACCTTATTGTGGCTTTTCTTTATATAAAGAGGCTTATACAAACAAAAAGAGATGCATAAAGACTGTTGACCAAGGCCTGTAGTGGCAGGACAAGGGGCAACAGTTTTAAACTGAAAACCGGTAGGTTAGAGTGGTCATGAAGATGATTTTTTTTTCTTTTACAATGAAGGTGGTAAGGCACCAAACAGGCTGCTGAGAGAAGCTGCAGATGGCCCATCACTGCAGGTGCTCAACAGCAGGTTGGATGGAGCTTTGAGCAACCTGGTCTAGTGGAAGGTGCCACTGCTCATGGCAGGGGACAACATATTTAAAGAGGTACCTTCCAATCAAAACCAAGAGGGCATAGCTCCTGCTTGTATGGATCTATGTGTGCATAAAGAATAGAAGAGGAAGTTGTCATGCATATAGTTCTGTAGGCTGAGCTTTAGTTACAGGTCTTGACAAAGCTAATGTTTGAGATATTCAGCTGGTAAAGATAGAGTCAATTAATACAAGTCATTTGCTTTAGCACTCTGCAGCCTCCTGAAGAAACATTAAAATGTTAGCATCTACAGGGCTAAAGTTACAAATGCAAGGCAACTGCGCCATTACAGATGGTCTTTTATTCCCCAAATCACTTGTTCAGCAGTTAACGATGACAACACAGGGCTGCATGGCTGAGCAACCTGGGCAGGGGAGTTACTATTGCACCTGCTGAAACCCTCTCAGCAGCACACAAGCAGGGAAGGAAGCCAGTTCACATCCATGGGAGCACCTGTGCTATGATCCAGTGATCTCAACACTACCTGGCAAAGTAGCATTCCCACTCTCATTTAAGTCTTTAGATGGAAGATCAGCCTATTAAAATACATTAATATTTTATGTTACCACCACAAGCCACTTCATGAACTGGGAAGAAGTCTACAAACCAGAGTTTAACCTGGCAAATACAAGTTCTAAGTCTCAAGTGGAATTGTCTGCTTCTTGGTATGACCAGAAAAAAACATTAACAGGAAGGGAATACAGTGCATATTTCCTAACAAGACGGCACTAAGTCCAAAACTCCCAATTCTACACACTCACAGGTCTCCTTTTTCCAAAATAAAATGCAAAGAGGCAGAAGGTAGATGGCCAAAAGTGATCTAAGGTTTCAGAACACATCATGAAGTAATTATGACATGTTCATTTTTCACCCCAGTGATAACAGAAGAGTTATGAGATCAGAGCTCAGGAAGCAGAAAGCTGGAAGGAGCTATGCAAACCTACAGAATCACAGCACTACTGACCAACCAACACAAAAGACTACTTCAGGCATTCGTTTGAAAAGCAACACCCAATCTTCAGCTATTAAAGAATTCTTTGAGGTTTTTTGTCACCCTATGAAAGTCAGCTCCCAACCTAGTTTCAAAACACCTACCCTCTTCCGCCCCAACTAACTTGAATAACCAACAGGCCTCCACAACTCCAGTCCAACACTTACATCGTTAACATTAAAAAAGAAATTGAAGTTCAAAGTGTTTTAAAGAAACCACTAAGTAAAAAGAGAATGAAATAACCGGATTAAGGGGAAAGTGCATGAACAACTGAAGGTGAGATGTGTGACTACCAGCACTTCAGAAAGCAGTGAGATGAACAAGTATGAGAGAAACACTGGCCCCTAGTGTTGATATTTTAAAATTTCATTCAATGTGGAATTACACAATTTCAACTTTATTAATACCTGCTTTCCCCCTTCCAGCATTACGAGTTCTGCACGGAAATTTGCACGGAAAGCAGTTTTACACGTTTTTCAGTCCATGTGACTACAAGCTTTGGTGAGGCCTTGGTTTTGTCTACAGTGTCTGCAACAGGCTTCAGAAAATCTGACCTGTGACTGCTGCCTGAAGAGGAACAAATTTCTCCTCACACACATGGTCCTCATGGGAACATGGTGCAACACCATTTTGTGTGTTATCTTTATCAAGTTACATCATCTTATGCAAGACAGCAAGATAAAAACAATGTGAGAGAAGAGCTTCAAAGTAGGAATGACCTTTAGTGTATCTGAAACAAACTTAAGAATAAACTAAAACTTGAGTCTACAGACTGAACAGTTTGACAAGTAACACATTTTCAGTTTCTCATGAATGAAACCAGTTTGTTTTACTGTTTAAAGCTCAATTCCATGCAAAAAGACATTTCAGGGAATCTTACCTGACCACCGAAAAAGGATGCATCTTACCTTTTCAATGATCTCATAGCATTCCTCCAGCTTCTGAGTTCTGTCTTTCAGGACTGTACTGCTTTCGTTGTAGACATTCAACCACTCCCTGTAAGAGTTTTCTGACAGATCTGCATAGGCAATGCACAGCGTCCTCAGACCTACAGAAACAGAACACAGCCATTACACACAGGAAAATTACAGTACGTGTCAGCTAATTGTTAATGCCCTAATGAATGTTAACTTCTAACACTCACTGGAATAACAGGGGCTTTTAACACACACTTCAACTCTGGATTGCAGAAAAATATCTTCCTGCACATTTTTAAAGCATTTGGGTCTTCACAAATGTAAAACAGAACTCTGGATCATTTAGGGTACTAATGTTGGTGCAAATCAAGAGAGCCTAAGGGGCACAAAGGTCTCCCTAATTCTCAGTATTGCAGTCCAGCCGTACTGCTGCCATGAAAGCATCACCTTAAATATTTTTAGTTTACATATCAAACTAAACTTGGCTTTCATGTATTTAAGAAAAAAATTCATGAACTTATATTGTGATTGGAGAGATGACTCAGACATACTGCAAAGCCCACATTTCCTTTTCAAAAGGCTGTTTGCTCCTTCAGTGTACGCACACAACTCACATTAATAACAGGAGTTACACACGCACAAAAAAGTTGAGAAAAGCACTCATGAAGTATAATAGACTGGAAGAAAGAATAATCATTACTTCTGTGTGTTAATTGTTCAGTGCTGAAGTAAAATGACTGAGTCAAGCAGAAAGCAGTGTGTGCCACAAAATAAGAGTTTCATCACTGGGAATGCAGGAACCTGAAAAAACTGATATTATTTATTTTTTTTTTTTTTTCAAAGATGAATGATGTTTTCAGATTTAGGAAGAAAATCACTGGTTTGTGGTTTTACTATAATGCAAATGCTAATGCAGAAGAAGGAAAAAAGCCAAGTACTTTCCTGTGAACAGAGATATTACATCAATCATAAAGGCCTTAGAGACCCTTTCATATCATCTTTGATGTCTTTGTCTTCCAGGCTTCTCAGCACATTCAGGTTATCACTATTTCCTAAAGCAAGGGACTTGTCATCTGACTTTTACACTGGATAAAAACATCTCTAACTCAAATGTATTTGAGGTATTCTGGGCAATACAACTCATGCCCTTTCCTTTCATCATCACCATCACATACAAGTCCATCTTTCTCTTCCAAATTCCACATCCCTACTGAAATCACACAGAAGCAAAACACAAACTTTTTTAGGCTTAAAGATTTAGGCTTACAGTCGTTAACTTATTGATTACACACCACTTACCTTCATAACCATCATATTTGGCACTGCAAAGCTTGGGCAACACAGAACATGCTGCAAGTAATTTGATAAATTGAATACTCGTAACACACTGTTTCCCTTACCTTCTGTTGCGAAGTATTCAAGATGGCACAGTGTTTGCTCCATATACTGGGAATCTTTTGAAAGCCTCTCAAAAATTACATTATCCTATTAAAACCAAATTAATTACAACAGAGTAAGTCTACATATGACATTGCCGTTTGCGTATTTATAAGCTCAAGTAAGCTGAGTGATCTTGCTAATATCAGAACCCAACACTACATTTACAAGTAATAAACCAGAGTTTCTAAAACCCAAATATGAGTAAGAAATCTGGATTGTGTCCAGTCGCAGAGATGTTGCAACCACTTCAAATACTGGGGACAGAAGTACGCTCTGTCCTCCTCCCCTCTTTCCACAAAGGGATCCCCATTACAGGGCAGTACAGAAGACACCTTTCTGAATTACCAAGTGTATATATTAATTTTCAGAGAATTTAAGTGTCTGGTCTTACTCAGTACACAATGTATTGCCATACAGAATTGCTTCTTGCAATTTTTTCTAGAACAGATGACCACTAATGTTAAAAAATAGAATGGAGAAACACTGAACAAATTCCAGCACAAAACTCTCTCAGAAATAACCTTCTTCCCGCAGCAGGTATCTTCATCATTAAATCAAAGGGCAATTGAAGAAGCCCAGATAGCAGCTGCAATCAAAATACAGCCCCACTACCTAGGTACATAGGGTATCTGGATTTTATCCTGTAACTGCCAGAACAAGTTGCTACACATATGTATAATAAAGAAACCGTACTTCTACTCAAACATGCACTCCTAAGCTGAGTAAACCGGCCTACACTTACTGATTAGAAACAGGCATACAAAGCAATTTATGATATGACAGGACAGGAGATGACTAACAGAACATGGAAGAGTTAACATAGAATAGGCAGTTCACTTACAGCCGAGATGAGTGGTGGATGCAGCAGAATACTCAAGACAAAACACCAGAGTACAGTAATTCCTACAACCCTCTCACTCCATTAGACATCTGAGCCTGCTCGTACGCAAGACAGCATGAAATTTTTTTACTGCAAACTCTCCTGTTCTCGATCCCTTCCAGGGCCACACACCAGGAAACAGCATGAACTCAGACACAGTATGAGCAATAAGCAGTTGCAGATCCATGCTGTCCTATTAGACATACAGCTTTGAAATACTACACAGTGAGAGTGGGCTTAATTCACTCCCACTGCACCAGCATGAAGCCAGAGCACATCAGCACAGTTAAACTCAAGCAACAGAGCAGTGCACCCAGACCTATAAGTCAGGACTGAAACGCAAGTAAACCAGATTCTTACAGAAGTCAGAAATAGTTTTCCCTGTTGCAAAAATCCACCTCCATAGTTTCCCATTGAAATCAAAACCACACTCTGGCTGTGACCAAGGCTAGTTTTGCAGCCTTGCTACTTGGGGGAGTTACAGCCAGTGAGGACAGAAGCACCACATGGTGCAAACCACAATGACAACAGCAGGTGCAGAGATGCAGCAGAGCCAGATCAAGAGCCAACCACTTGAGAACAGATTTTTGTATTAGATTCAGACAACAGCATTTAATCTGGCTTCTGAACTGCTGCTGTACAGCCTTTGCTCAAGTAAAAGGTACCGCTCCCATTTTTTTCAGTATTTCAGCTAGGTAGCAGAAAGCCTAGCAGTCTTTCTGTCCGCAAAAAGAGTCAAAGGAGGAATCACAGACCTCTTAAATCACTTGGTCCTAAACAGAAGGCCAACAGGTATTACTGCGTGAAACATGAAATGCCAGCATTAGCCACAGATGTTGAAACAGGAACTGGTAGCGTTAGTTTGCCATTAGGGAGCATAATTACTCACAGCGCCTTTGCAGTAGAGACGCAGTTGTCCTCCTGGAGTTCGAACAATCACTGACATCCTCTTCCTATTACTATTGAAAGAAAAAATATTTGTTTTCATTGGTCAGTGATGAAGAGTAAGTCCTGTTCTAGCAGTGAATTTTCCCAGAGAAAATTCACATTAGTGCATCTGAGATCAGGGAAGGTGCTGTTACTTAAGTAATATAAGTCCCCACAATCCTCAACAGCAAGGAGAAATATTAAATTGCCCATTTCCAGCTCCAGGCCTAAGGCATAGCCCATCCTAACCAGCCTGACAAGTTAGGAGTGCTTGAAAGGTTTGGTTTTTCATAGCTGGAGAGGTTCCTAAAGAGAAACTAAAAAGCTCTCCAGTTGGAAGATGCCACATACTCAAACCCAAGTAATTACAGAAGCACTATCTCAATCTCAAAGCATGTTCTTAAAGTAGACAAGTGACACATAACAAGGTCAGTGAGGCACAGAAGACACTTGCAGGGCAGCAGCCTCTTAATAAGCCAACAGAGTTGAGTGGCAGGGGAAAGCTTCATGCTCACATGCCTATAGCCACCAGTTTGCGAGCAGCTCTCAGTCCCATACTGAAAACAAAGATATAGAGGGCAAGGGCAATATTAAGCAAGTCCAGCTTTTCTACTGCATTAGCTGAATCTTTTTTTTTTTATTCTAGATAATATACTTAAATTGATCTCTTGTTCCCCTGCATTTAGTATATTAGACAAAAACTTACCTGGAAAACTCCAGCACGTTAAGAATTTCAAAGGTTTTCTCTTTTCCCAGCTGTAAAACAAAAAGTATGTACTATTATAAGTATCATTTGCAGTGTATTCTTACACAGGTAAAGATGCTAGTCGGTTAAAGCACCTTTCTCGCACAGCCCTGTGTAAGCCAACTGTGATAATAGCTCCCTCTCCTGGTAAAAGTGAGGCAAAGCCCTATTTATTGAAGGCATTCTAGTCTTACTTGAACATCTAAAATTGTGGCACCCACACCGGTTTACTATTTTCACACTATTTCAAAGAACTAATCACTTACTCTAGGATAAGCATGTTTTGAAAGTTAATTGCATAGTTACTAAACATCTATCAACTAAGAGACATTATGACTTATTTCAAGTTGAAGCAAAATTGCCATCAGATTTGATATTACAATAACCTTTATTTGAACTGCCTTAATATTTCTTTTGCTTCAATTCACAAGCGTATTAGAATATACTTTGTTGTTGCAAAAAATAGTTGATTGAGAAGTAATTCTCACTTCTCAGAAGTGATTCTCAGAAGTTATCACCAACAACTCTTGGCTGGAATTGAGCCTAAGTAACCTGAGGAAGGAAAAGGATTTAGAAGTGTTTTGTCTGCCATTCCTGTTGTATAACAGATGGCAGAAGCAGTGGGAATGACTTGAGTCTCAGAATTCCAATGGTCTTCATAGCATGTGATTTAAGTAAATCACAGTACAGAGTTAAGTCCTACAAGGCACATACCAATTCAGCAATATCCCCAAGAGCAATCTCCAACCCATGTTACATGTGCTGACATACATGCAGGCAACAAGGAGACAGGAACCTCCGGCAGTGACAGCTTTTATGGCTGGCTACAGACTGAACATGCTCCCAGCTACCCATGTATGAGAAATATAAAACTAGGTCAGGTGGGCCCAGGTCTTCGTGTAGAAGAACCAAACCTAGATGTTCTAGGTAGTACTGCTTATCCTAAGCTTTTCCCCTTGAGCTAAGCAGCAGCTTTCTGACTAGTTATAAAAAGTTTGCGACAAGACCTAGAAAGATATGCATTAAGTTCCTGGCTTGGCAGTGTACCAACAAACTTGAAAGTGAATGCACCTGAGAGAAGAGACAAAAGTATACCCATTATTCTTCATAAGCACTCTACTGTGTATTCCAAAGTAAGTTCTCCTCTTAGTTGTGCCTGTGTAAATCTGGAGCCACTTCAGACTACAGCTTCAGTCAGAATGTGTCCCCATGAGTTTGGGACTGCCTGTGTTAACTCCAATCTGTTAGCTACATGCCCCTGGCATACAGACCTTGGTAAGCAGATAAGATATTCTGTAGAAGATGTAAGAAAAAAATCCATTTTAACACAATAAAACAAACATTTACAAGTACAGTAACGACTAAACATAACTATCAAAAATCACCAGACACACTTAAGTCCTTCTGGTGTGCAGTGTGCTCATCTGTGCTTCCCAGAGAAGGGAAATCTTCAGGCACAACTACTGTTATTGCCCACATCATAAGCTTGGAACTTCCCATTGCCCACACCACACAGGGCAGAGAACTCAGCATCTAAAACCAGAGCAAGACAGCTTTTCCCAGTCTGCAAAATCCTTCATGTAGTGTCCTACAGGCCCTGTAAAGGGGAACTCACAAGGACCACACAAAAGGCATTTATGCACTGCATGGGTTTGGCAGTCTGTGCCATCCACACCTACTTACCGCATCGATGATAACCGAATGTGGAGTCCGTCCTGTGAAGACGTAACCAAGTTTTTTTGCTCCTTTCACTAATGCCCCTTCATCTGCCAACACAAAAAAAGTTTACATTTAACCTGGTGTGTAGACAAGGCCTGTAAAGCCAATACTTGAATATGCTGCACTGCTGAAACACAGAAGAAGCCTCCATTCCCACGTACTCGCCCATCTGTAGTGCTGTTAGAGTAGTTCTGCACATATTTCCACAAAAACATTCATAATTTTGTCCTACAAAGGCCAAGCAACATCAACTACACAAACTTGATATTCCATCTGTATAAAGCATCCTGTAATCATGGAATCATTAAGCAGTTGTTGTGGAAGCAACATACTTTTCTGCATGAGAAAGAGGAAATACCTGTTCTGCAAGCAAGATCAAAGGTACATTCCTCTAAAGTCTTATAACATGCACTTAAAGCACTTCCTGCTATAAAGGCACCGAGTTCAGGTGCAATAGAAATACACCATCATCTTCTGAAGAGTGAACTGGGCAGTGTCATTAAGAGCTGGAGGAACTGAGCTGAAATCAGAGGTTATACATAGAATTCTAGAATGATTAGGGTTGGAAGGGACCTTAAAGACCATCTAGTTCCAACCTCCCTGCCATGGGCAGGGACACCCTCCACTAGACCAGGTTGCTCCAAGCCTCATCCAGCCTGGCCTTGAAGACAGTCAGGGATGGGGCAGCCACAGCTGCTCTGGGCAACCTGTTCCAAGAGGTTAATGACATTATACAACCTCATTAAGTACAAGTGGCATTAAGCACAATCACCATATAGGTGGGTTTAGTGCCCAACTCAAGCAATCCTAATATCTTTACAGCTCTCCGTCTCCTCACAGTTCATCAGCACTGTGGCCAGAGTTGCTGCTCACCCAACTCTTCAGGCACTCTATTAAGACATAAATAAATGATGCTGCTTCATCACTCCATGCATCACTACAAAAATTCCAGAAACGTCCTCAGTAAGAGATAAATTTGTTGTGAAGCAGGGCCCCGCTCTTCTGCAACTTAGCCCTGTCTACCACCTTAAATATTTCTATTACTTGAATGAAAAAGTAAATAGGTGAAGGGCAAACCCAGCATGGCCAAGACTGTTCTTGGTTGTATTGTGTCATATCAGCATCTTGTATCTGCACAGAGCAATACAGGAAGCTACTGGATCAAGAAAAAGTTTGTAGTCATGCCAAATAAAGCAAGTAACTGGTCATGCAGAAAGAAATTGGTACTTCCACAGATCAGCTGCACATGCTGAAGTTTCACTTTTGTTTTTCACCCCTACAGAAGGGCCAGAGGAGGTGGTCTCACAACAGCAGAAGGAACCTTAAGCCCAGCCTAGCTCTACAGATACATCATGGACCTGGTGGTCTTGCAGATTCTGTCATCAGTGCGAAATCTGCTGCTAGCATCATGGGGGACATCTGGCTTTCAAAACCAGTGACCTCTGCAGAAACTGCTGTACCTTCCTTCCATCTCCCTCAATTCCTTCCCTCCCAAAAAAAGAAAGCAACAACCAACCTGGAGAAGAGGCCTGGTAGATGATTTTGTTTCCTTGTCTCTCAGGAACAACAGTATGACACACTGCTAGCAGAGTGAGGAACTCCTGTATGTGCACAGCTGTGGGCTGGACAGGACATGAGAAGAGTCAGGTTCAGTATTATACACAGATGCAGCTGGTAACCAACCAGAGACCTCTTGGGTACCATAGACTAAAAAAACATTCTGTTCTCTACAGCACTTGTATTGGTCCCAGAACATCAATACACCAGAATTAAGGCCCAGCATTAATGAATTAGAAGGCTAACTGTGAAGACCTCCCTTAAGCTGCAGAGAGATGGAAAGCCAGAATATCCCACACACACACACACCTTCAAATAAAGAAAGATATTAGTTTTGTAGCACCTCAAGTTTCACACAGACAAAAGATGTCCACCACAAGATGCTGATAAGCAATAGGTAATACTGCTTTGGTAGCTTGCACAACAGCTTGCCATAGATTGACAGTAACCACACCAGAACTGAACTCATCACAACTGCACCCTTACTGATGAATATCCAGAGCTGACCGCAGCAGATCCGACAGTGAAAGGCAACATCACATGTTCTGCTATAAGAACACACCATCCAGTCAAGCAGGTATTTGACCAGTGGTCCTACACTTTCACCATTATGAGAAGATCCAGTATATAACATTGTTCACAGACTGCATAGCCATGTATTCAGCAAGTTTGCTGATGATACCAAACTGGGAGGAGTGGCTGCCAGGCCAGAAGGCCGTGCTGCCATCCAGCGTGACCTGGACAGGGAGAAATCAAATGCAATTCAACAAGGACAAGTGTAAAGTGCTGCACCTGGGGAAGAACCCCCCCATGTTTCAGTACAGGTTGGGGGCTGTTTTGTTGGAGGGTCGCTCTGGGGAAAAGGACCTTGGAGTCCTAGTGGACAACAGGATGACCATGAGCCAACAGTGTGCCCTCGCAGCCAAGGCCAATGGCATCCTGGGATGCATTGGGAAGAGCGTGGCCAGCAGGTCAAGGGAAGTTATCCTCCCCCTCTACTCTGCTCTGGTGAGGCCTCCCCTGGAGCGCTGTGTCCAGTTCTGGGCTCCTCAGCTCCAGAAGGACAAGGAGCTACTGGAGAGGGCCCAGCGCATGGACACTGAGATGAAGAGCCAGGAGCACCTTCCATCTGAGGAAAGGCTGAGAGAGCTGGGTCTGTTCAGCTTGGAGAAGAGGAGGCTGAGGGGGGATCTTATCAATGCTTATCAATATCTAAAGGGTGAGTGTCAGGAGGATGGGGCCAGGCTCTTCTCAGTGGTGTCCAGTGACAGGACTAGGGGCAATGGCCATCAACTGGAAAACACAAGGTTCAACCTGAACGTGAGGAAACCCTTCTTCCCTGTGAGGGTGACAGAGCACTGGGACAGGCTGCCCAGAGAGGTGGGGGAGTCTCCTTCCCTGGAGCCTTTCCAAAGCTGCCTGGACTTGTTCCTGTGTGATCTGCTCTAGGTGATCCTGCTCCGGCAGGGGGGTTGGACTAGATGATCTCTAGAGGTCCCTTCCAACCCCAAACACTCTGTGAATCTCTGTGAACCAGCCATCCCAAAGTGCTTAGACACACCAGGTCTACACCACAGTGAAGATGCCATGGTACTTAGTTACAGGCCTCTGATCAGCAAGTTCTGGTAACTGCACCTATAGTGACTTAGAGGGTCATCCCATTCTTCCCTCCTTTCCATTCATCCCTCTGGCCCAGCATTTCCTGTCTCACAGCAGGCAGGAATGGTACTCAGCTGCCCAGCTCACAACCTCCATACTAACATCATCTACAGGTCACAGATATAAAATGCTTGGCTCAAACAGCTGAAGTGAACACATTCCCCTTTGGATGCTATGTATATAGCAGTTAGCACCATCAGAATCTTACATCACAGCAGCCACTTGCTTAGTGACCAAGTCAGACATGAACACAGCAGCTTGACATTTACAGACAGCCTCAGTTGACATTGTGAACTCTAATATAAAACTATCTAGTTCCAAGTTTTCATTAGCATAGCATATTTTATATATATCCTCTTAACAGAGCCACTACAAAATCAAGAGCATTACAGGAACTGTTAGCACAAGGTCAGGCCAAAAACCCACTGATGTCATAAAACCCAACATCACACAGAAGAACCCTACAAATTTCTAGTAAAATAAGATCCAAGGGTTTTTTTGAACAGTTAAAACATACTTCTAAATGATTGATTCTGCTAGTGCACACCAAAAGGTTTCACACCAGAAAGACGACAATGTTCCAATGAAACTCAAGTGAAAACTATATGCCACCAGAAATCCTCTGATAGGAAAGACTTCTATTACATGTATTTTTCTAAGAGTACATGCAGTACTACCTCAAATGCAGCAGAGCTAGTTTACAAAACCCTTTAGTCACACAGAACTACTGGGATGTTAGAAAACTCCTCCATTTCCCACTTGGACACATCAAACAAAAGTTGTCACAGTTAGGCCAGCAGCACTCACAACCATCTCTCAGTCATGTTAATGCTTCTCTCACAAAGCCAAGCTACATTACAAAAAGAAAACCAAAGTTTTGTTCTGTCTCAGGTCCTATTTCAGGGACAAGGCCAAGAATAGGGAAATAGAGCGGCAAGTTTGGGGTTTTTTTCCCCAATATGGTACACATAGCTTCCACACTTGTACAACAGAAAAAAGCACAGGCAGTAGCAAGGTTTAATGAGTAGGAAATAAATTGCTACAAAAGTCACAAAACAAACATCAGCTGACAAATTTTGTGCCACCATATGTGAACAAAGAGTAAGCACATCAGAAAGAAGTGTAATCAAAAGACTGAAGGCCCAATACTTCAGTTCTTGTTTCACTTAGTGCCCTTGTCATGAGTATTTTCAAAACAACCATCACACACAGGATCTCTACATATTGCAACTTGTGAACTGTGTGCTAACATGCCACTAAAACAACAGTTGTAGCTTTTGACATCCTGCAGTGCAGAGGTTTTGTTCAAGAAAATGAACAGATGGAATATAATCAGAGTAGCATGCGAAACGTTAACTCCACAGCAAGTTACTGGTCAGGAGGTTATTGCTGCTCCATTATTTCCAGTGACAGACCCGAGAGCTGCATCTCTATCTCAAAACACACAGCCTGCCAGATGCTCAGTTTGCAATTCATGGCTACAGACCTTTGACACCCTCCTTGCACGTATATCACCTAGCCCTTTACATGCTTCCATAGTATGTGTTCTATCAGTTGGAAACAACCTGTCTCCGGTAATGTCACAGATTTTAATCCTTCCTACATATATATTTCCACTTTCAAGCCAGCAATGTAATTTGTTGCTGCCTTGGTATTTTCACAGCTCATGATGGATTACATGGCAATCTTCCAGCTCTACAGCACCAGATCACCAGACAGAGGCCCAGTTTATCACATCAGCTCCTCCACACAGCTATTATTTGTTTCCTTTCTATATTGTTCCAGCACTGACACAGTATTTATCATGCTGGCATGAATCATGATAGAGAATTAAAATTCCAACTTCAGAGCTATGACCAGAAGATTCATTAATAGCTTCTGTGCCAATGCATCCCTTACATCATGCCAAGCTTAGCCCCAGCATAATACTGAAGTGACACAAGTTAACTGATTCTGCTTTATTTATTGTCCACTATTCAAGTAGACTTCTGCCATTTTAGTATTCAAATTCTTACTGATGGCCTCCATGAGATATGCCTTGCCTGCTCATTTGTTAAGCTCAGCTTTATTTCTTCCCATCCCATTTTTTTCCTTCTCTACTCCTCCATAGCAGGAATGAAGTTGGAGTATTGTGTTCATCTGTCCACAGGCAGCTCTCAGGCTAAGTGCACTCTCCTGCCTTCCTTTTCCCTGTGGACCAAACAGCTCTGAGTGAAAGCTATTGCTTCCTTCTGTCTCTGTCAGAGATCCACAAAAATCCTGGTTCATTCAGACCACCTACACACCAGCAACAGACCCCACTTACCAAACTTAGTTTGAACACTGCCCCTACAAGCTGAAAACTACGGACACATTGAGACAGTCTCCTGTTTCTGGAAGCAGTCTCTGTACTGTTATCTAAAACACACGCTCTACACTGACAGCAAGGTTTCCCTATCTAGGGGGCTCAGCGCTACACACTAATCAAGCAGGGCATACGCTACTGGCCAGGAAGTCATATCATAAGTTCGTTCTTTTCTGTCCTCCCCTATTCAGAGGGAACAACACACTGAGCCAAAATTGATTCTTTCAGGGAACAAGCTGCACCCTGCAGAACTACATATCTGCACATTTGTCATGCATGTCCTTATCTGGGTCTCCTTGATCTGAAAGCAGAGCCTGCATTATTCTGGTCAATTGTTCACAGCCTGATCATGTTTCAAGGAAGCTGCATGTGAAGTTAAAGGTAATTCTTCATCCTCCTTCACTTATAGCAGCATCAGATCAGTACCTCCATTCACAATATTCCCTGATAAGCAGGACTAACAGGTTTTTAAGCAAATAGCCTACAAATTGCCAATGAGATATTAAGGAACAGTAACTCCATGAGCTTACTACTGTGCATAGGTCCTGCACATGCTGCCAAGGACAGCTAGTAAGCTACTCACTACTTCATTACCAGGGAGTATTATGACTAACAACTAACAATCTTGAAGATGTGAACTTCCTACTGCTTTGTTCATTAAACTATCTTGAGAATAGCATGGGGATCCAGCCACACTGGACACCTGCAGAACAGTGAAGCCAGTAAGGTTGAAGGAGATTAGGAAATTTCAGGCACAGACTCAATCAACACCTTCACCAGCTTTTGATCATCAGATTTAAATATTATTTATCTTGTCCAAAACCACCAAAATATGACCTATAACGATATTGCCTTGCACTTAGGCAAAAAAAAAAAGTACCAAAGTCCCAGGCACAGTAAGGGCAAAAGTAGAGGACAAGTTTCTTGCCAAGCTGTAACAAATTTGGGAGCTGTACAATGACTTTTGAACAGTTTTCAGGCAACAGTTAACTTTCTGAACTAAAGTTTCCCAGGGGTTCTCATCACCTGATCAGATTTTCCCCCTACTGGACTTGAGAATCCTGATTTTCACCCCAATAAGTAGGAATATGCTTTGCTTGCTTTCCTAAGGAATTAAGAACAGCAGCCATTTCAAAAAAGCCTGATAGGATAAAAGCCTCAGTTCACACACACTCCACAAAAATAAAGCAGACATGTTGAAGAGATCTAAATGAACGCTTACAATGAGGTAAAGGCTCAATTTGGGCACAGGAGTTACATGTTCTGCCTAGCCAGTTGCTAGGCAGACTAGCAACTCATAGTCACTGAATCAGTTCATGCGTCTGCAGCTATACCACGTGCTTGCTGCTTCTTACCAAAATTGTAATTTAGGGGCCACAGAAGAAGAGTTCATACACTATTCAGACTTAGCAGAGGAATTTCAGAGAGAATACAGGGAAATAATACAGTAGTCTAGGATAAGATACAACTTTCAGTTCTTTCACTTCTTGACCTCCTTCCCCACACTCATATCAACAGCACACTCACAACACATGCAACTCACAAGCACCAAGATAAAGACCATCTAGCATAATCAAACTTGATTTTAATTCTTTGGAAATAACTGATCTTTTCTTCTTCCATTAGTAGTAAGAGTTTTTTCTTCTTCCATGTAAATAAGAGTTTACACCATCTTTCCTACAGAAACAAGCCAGCATCATATTCTTGGCACACCTACACAGTTCACCCAACAGAAACTGTTACAGAGAGACAGAGAGAAAGCACAGGCAGACAAACCTAGGTATTGCCTTCCACATGAAAATTGAAAAAAAAAAAAGAGAAACCTCCACAAGTTCTTAAGACAAATTACTTAAATTCCCAATTTACTTGGAACATTTCCTACAGGGAAATAATTCTTTGACTGTTAAGAGTCGACCATCAATCAGACTTTACAAACCAGTTTGCCCAGAAGAGCTATGAAATTTAGAGGTGATGCAAGATACTAAAAAACTTCCTAGCAAATGGAAGACAGTCTCATGAGGACAAGTATATTACTTACTTTCAATCTGGAAAGAAGAACACTTGGCACTGAGACAGCTCTAAACTAACACTTGTGACTGGACTGAAAAAAGCAGTCTTCAGGACTAGAGCAATGAGCCCTTACTGAGTGTTTGTGAGAGATCACACTGACAGCTTCAGCTGCAAAAGAGGCAAGCATTGAAAGGGAACTCACAGCCCAGCTGAGTACCACACCATCTGACCCCCCAAAGCAGCTTGTGCTAGACCCTTCAGTTACATCACCTCTGTTCACTAAATGAGTAGATGATGTCAGCCATCTGCAAATGGCACCTGCACTTATCTTCTAGCTATGAAAACCAAGACACTAAGTTACAGGTAGAAGGAAGCAGTTCATGCACCTTAACACCTGTAAGAAGCTCGAAACATGTGACCCATCCCTCTCCCACTATCCTGTAATCCAGCCCCCATCTCACTGATGCAGTTTGACAAACAGACCTGAACTTCCCACCAAACTGTCACATGTTGTCCTTGCATTCTTACATTTTGTGCTAAACCACTTGACAGTGGGTGGCATCCATTCCTCCAGTACAGTCAGGGTGCAAAAGATGAGACTTAACGTGTACCCTGCGTAAAAAGTTGTCAGCCAGAGGTTTCTCCACTGATAGCCTGAGGGCTGACAAAGTGCTCAGCACAACAGTCAGCCAGGACACAACAGTATTTATCTGTTCATGTTGCCAGCCAAAAGGAAACGTGATACATAAGGGTTCAGCAAGTAAAGAACAAAGACTTGTCTCAGCTGTATAGACCAGGTGACAGCTTGCAAAGCTACCAAAAGGCTCTGCCTGCTACAACAGCAAATATTCCTCTTCTGACTCCCAAGGTAGAAGCTCTACCCAGAGAGGATCAAAGAATTAGAGATAAACCTAAGTTAAGGCACCATCTCAAGGCTAGATGAGAAACTCCACCTCACAGCCCCTTTGATAGACCTTCTGCTGAGTCTATTGAAGTATACCAAAGCATTTCCCAGTATGGATGCCTAAAGCAACAGCCAGCAAGAGCTCAAAACACACCTTACCTGCAGCCTGCACCTAAAGAAACAGCCTTCCTTTCAGGAGTATCTGGAGTCAGCAACTGCCATAACCCATAGCCATGCATGAACAGAATACACAAGAACAGAAGGAACCCCAATCTCCACTGCGAGCAATGACCAGTGGTAAATCCTTCCAGTGCAGACTACAAGTGCTACATAGGAAGCCAATACATTGTCCTGGGAGGGTCACCTTCCTGAAGGTTAGAGCATAGGAGCCATCTTCAGGCTCTATTACCCTGAGGAACATGTAGTGTCACACACAGAAATTAAGTATTCCTTCAGGCACCTACACCATGCTGCATTTCAAGTTCCTAAATACTGTCAAGCATAACAGAAAGCAAGGCTTTGCTGCACACAAACAGTATAATGTAACTAAGCTTACTATGAGCACCTAAAATATAACCAGCCCAATTACAGAAGTTATACTGTCTAAGGAAAGCAATCAGCTAATTAAGTTTGTCATGTGAGTTAACACTCACCAATGCCAAGATCCCCTACTCTGAGACCAATTCTGCAGAATTCAAGTCATGCATTTTTGCAAGTGACTTGAACTGTCTGGTGTCCAGTGAGACACTTCACAGCTGCATAGTTTCTGAATAGGCGGAGAACTTACACTCTCCTAAAGACTAGGTCCCTTAGGACATAACCAGTTAGGCTAAGATTACCAATCATTAAGTCTCATGCTAAGCTTAAGCTCGCAATTAAGTCCCATCTCTTACATCTTTTACACAATTCAAATTCCCAGCATCTGCAGTATTTAAAGCAGGTCTCTCACCATAACCACCTTTCAATACTCTAGATTACTGTTAAGAAGGGTATTTTAACAGTATGGACTGTCAAAGACTAAGTTTTTCCTTCAAAAAAAAAAATAAAATCACAATTTCTACCATCATTTGCTACAAGACACTATCATCTTCCATATACACTAGCATACGTGAAGCTGTTCTATAGCTAGTTGATACCCATATCAATCCAGTAGTAAAGACAAGAGAGTAGAAAGGTGTTTGGGAAGCTATTTTGCTTCCTTTTTACCCCCTCTCTGTGCTTACTTGAGACACCACCTGATCACAAAGATTTGTTTAGCATTCAAATCAAGACATGATATTCAAAGAGTAGACTTACATGGTCATTTTCAATGTTTTGCAGCAATCTTGGGTCATCAAATTCACACGACTCACTGGTGGAAGGAGGTAGCTGGCTGCAGAGCAAGACAAGCATATTCAAGCCTAAGTGGCAACTGCCAATTTTACTACTTCATCTATTTTGTTGGTGAAGCAAAGGAAAAACAAAGTAAGATTCCACTGTCCTTGAATGTATTGTGAAAAGATCATGAGTAATTCACAAAGTACTGAAAACAAACAATAACTTCTTTTCTTCAAAACACCAGCAAAACACCTGAAATGGTTACGTTTGAAAGTGTATTTGAATCCAGTGTCAACACACTTTCTAGGACACAAGTAGCAGAAACAGCTTTTAAGTGTACTTGAAATATGTTGATCAATTTTAAAAGCAAGTCACCTTGAAATCAAGGATAAATATGCCTAAGCTCCCTCTCTAGTCAGCGAGGTCTGCTTCAAGTTGATCCTGGAGGATTTTAAGCCTGAGTACCCCAGGTTAGTACCCAGAACCACCTCTTCCACAGAACTGACTAGGAAAGAGATATACAAGCAGAGAAAAGATGGCAATGAAGGACACCACAATATCTTGGAATGAAGAGGCATCCACAGAAATTACATCCCAGCAGAAGGAGGAACATAAGCCTCCTACAAGTTAATCACAAGAAAGTGCCAGGCCAGGGAAGAAGTCCAACAGCTCATCAAGAAGCTATTTTCAGACAGCATTTAGTGTCTGTTTCTTGCATTGGAACTCACTTATCTATGTTTGCCATTCAAAGCCACATCAGCTCTCCTTGGGTCTTCTGTCCTTCCTAATAGTCTGAATATGCTACAGTGATACCTGCGTAAAAGTTCAGGTTTTCACTCTGTTCTGTAGAATAGGACAAACACCAGTTCTTTCTGTTAAATCCCTGAATAAAGAGGAGTAGTTGTCTTGACACAACACCTCCATATCAAAAACTCTTTCCTAGTTTAATTATTAAGATATAGCAGGAGTTCCTTTTCCTCTTCTTGTCAGGTTTGAACTGAGGGATTGCAAAGAGAAATATTCAGTCTCTACCTAGAGCTAAGGTTACTTGTAGCTTGCAGCTTGGTGGTCTGCACTGATTAATAAGCACTGCAATAGCATACATCTAAGCCACTGCCTATCCCCTCCTCCCCCTTCACCCACCATCCCTCTACACACTAGAGAGGATACACCACCACCCACCAGCTCCACATTAGGCTTCTGCTGGAACACACTTACTCAAGCATACAGCACCCTTGGGCTTCTTCCCAAATTGGGAAGTAGTCTTGATATAGGTTGTCCCCACTCCACTATAGAGAAGGCAAACATGTCAGAATATATTTACCTGAAGTCTTCTGATGAACGTTCTCTTTCCAGCTCAGGAAAGTGACTGAGGTATAGGAAAAAGAAAAGAGCACTTATTTCACTTTGCATGCTAGAAAATAGGCAGAAGGCGAGGATCAATGAGTCATCACACAAACATATGCTGGAACTATGGGTTCAGCTGTTCATACACTTGAACAAAATTTTTATGCCTTTCGAAGGATCTAATTTAGTCACCGTGAAAATCAAAGGTTAACTTCTACAGAAATCTTAAGGCTACCCTTTTAAAACTAAGCAACAACACAGATTTAGTAATCAAGACTTAAAAGGTCAAGTGCTGTGAAATATAGGCACAACTAAAAGGGATCCTTTTGAGATGAAAAAAACCAGTAAGGGGGTATCCATCCTGTGCAGGGAATATTTAACTCTCCAACTACAGTTACATGTACATGGCTGTAATGAAATCCTGGTTCATCTGAAGTCACAGAAACACAGACTGACAATTGCTACCCTTGAGCTACACCTTCCCTCTGAAAAGGGCAGAGGTTATTTAGCACTTCTGGTTAACTTTAAATCATGATCAGATAAGTTATGAAGCAAGTAATGATTTCTCTTTACTTCATGCACTGCCCAGGTTTGCATTTCATAATTTGTGTTGCAGAACATAAAAACAAAAGCTATGAACTGAGATCACAGAAAATACTAGAATACCAATTGAACAGAATATTCAATCCTGTTCGATATAAGGGTATCTTTAATAAGCACATGTTATCCTAAAGGGTTTCTGAAGAAGTCATACCTACCCGTATGTCACTCCAGCAATACTACATTTCTTAAAGTTCATGATATTGCATGTTAGAGTACCTGTTTTATCAGAAAACAGGTATTTTACCTGCAAGAAGAACAAAGTCCAGTTTTCAACTTGCAAAGTAAGAAAACCCAAAGTGGAAGACCCATTAAGTATCAGGAAAATTCTGGGAGACAGAGCTCAAATGTCACAGTATTGTCCAATGCAGGCTTATTACAGCTTGATTTGTTTTACCAAAGCTACAGGAAAATAATTAAAGTTATTTAATGGCATTATTTCTTCTTTATTTCTAAATGCAAACCAGCCCAAATAGTAGGATCAATTGCCAAGGCTCCCGTGTGGTCAATACAGATGTACTTGCTTGTGCTAGCTGAACATTCCCCAAGTCTTTCAACTGTACTGATGTCTAACAGCAAGACTGGAAATTAAAACAAAGACTTGAAATTCTAATGATTCTTCAACAATCTTAACAGACCAAGTAAGCTTTGTGTTCTAAAGAGAACACAAACAAAACGTGGATTCTCCCACAAACAGTACTGTGCAAAGAACATCCTAGGGTGAGTCCAAGTGGCATTCTGCAGGCAGATGTAGGCTGGTTTTTCTGGTAGCCAGCTATGAGCAGGCCTGAAGTGAAGACACACAGCCACAGTCAGCACTGCCCAAGCTAATAATCCCTTAATGGGAAACAGCAACTTTCAGCTAGAGCCATGACACACCTTGAAGCATTAGCAGACTCAAGATTACCAACTGCAGTAGGCCACAACTGATCATAATTATTTGCAAGCTAACTTCCACACTCTTTTACCTATACACCAGGTAAGATTTTAAACCAGCAACAGGCAGGATGGGATGGTGCTAACACAGGAGTTATCCAGTTTAAGGATCAGAATATTTTGTCTGGAGTTGCAAAACGCTTTTCCTCAGCATGTGCAATTCAGATCAAGACAGGGCACTACGCTACCAGTTAAGTGACCATTTAGCTGCGCACTACACAGCTTCTGGGTGCAGCATTGGAAACAGAGCCTGTGCAAGTCAGAAGTCCAAGTGGGTACCAAAACATTTGAGGAACTTAGCCACTAATAATTCTAACATATAACAGTTTTAAAATGCACTTGTGAGCAAGTAATCCAATTCTGAACAAAAAATCCAGCCTAGTTACATGAAATCTATAGCAAGCCATTTCTGAAAATAACACAAGGGCCAACAACATACACTATGCCACACAGTATCTTTTACTTCAGACAAAGATACTACCATAATTAGGCAGCTGATCACTTCACACCAAAATACCCTAAATACAAATCAAATTTCAGCAATCCTAAGGAAAAGGCCAATCAGATTAAGCAAGAAGAACATTGACTACCATCCAGTTGAGCAGCACATAACTGCATATTTTACACACATTGTCTCCAACACTAATTTCACATGAATTATGGAGTACATGTGGTTCAATTGCATAGTTATGACCTTGGTAAGAAGAAACCTATGATTTTTCAACAGTATTACAAAATCCTAGTGGCAAAGCTGTGTTTTCCAGTAACCCCTTCCATTTTCAAGAATATTATTTGCAGAATATATACAACCCCCTTACAAGTTAAAATACAGTTACCTTTATTAGAAAGGAAGATAGAAGCATTTGAAGGAACACAATCTAGGTAAGGAATGGAACTGCATCTTTTTACCATACATTTCTTGTGAGGTGGTCAAACTTGAACAACTTGGAACACAGGCTGAGGCTGCTAGCCTGCCTTTCAGCCAAGCTTAAACCTGTACGTTCTGTTCCGGTATAGACAGTCACAACCACAAGGCATCTTGCAATATCCTTGATGAAAGTCAGTTTAAAGTAAACATTTAGAAAAAAAAAAAATCAATTCCCAGACTTAAAACTACCTGTTTGATGTCAAGTTTTATCCTGTGATACCTCATTATTTTACTTTTAGGACTTGGACTAATGAAAATAAAGATGACCCATTAACCTGAACAACAGAATAAAACAGTTTCATACTGCATGTTTTCACACCTTCCATCTTGCCAGAACATTACAAACACAACACTTAAAAACATTCTCTTACCTGCCCAAGTTCCTCATTAAGGTTTGAGGTTCTGGCCATCGCAGGTGTATCTGTTTCAGGATAATACATATCTATGTCCTGAAATGAGAGCAAAATTAGAGCTATGCTGTGTAAATTAAACAAAAGTCTCCAGTCTTCTTTCAGGCAGCTTTCACCTGGCTTGATTGGCTTAACTCCACTGGTGGAGGTTCTAAAGGTTAGAGAAAAACAAGCCAAATAGTGGTGCCTCCATCCCAGAATATACCTCCATATTACACATGTGAGAAAAAATAGATTCAATTATCATTTTCTTCAGTACATCTCTAGTTTAGGAATTTAGCACAGTAGGACGAAGTTCTAACAGGCATCAGACACACTAATCACAGGCCTTCAGTTAACACAACACTATTTACCCTAGCCTCACCCATGGCTGAAGCTACCATTTAAGGGACTTGGTGAAGTCAGTGCCTCCTATTGCTACATTTACATTGTGATGGTAAACAAAACAGTTGCTACATGGACCAAAGCAATTTTTCAAGTAAGCCAATAAGCATCTCCAATACATTATAAGCAGTTCCAAAACCACACATTAGACCTTGCTTACTTGTATTTTAGAGAAACCACTACAATTTCACTGAAAGTTCACGATTAATGCATACCAAGACAGAAAGCGTTTTCCCTCCACTTTTTATTGTTCAGTTTAAGAGACTTCATGACAGCATTTTTCATCCACAGCTGAGGAGAAACACACTTCAAAGTCAAAACTTGACTGAACAGAGGGATCACTGTCTTGTCACATGACGCACCACCAACTCATCTCCTCGGAGAAATATTATGATTCATCTCAGAGGTGGCTTTAAGGCCAGCCTCAGGATTAAAAAAGCAACACAAACCCACACATGCCCAGTGAAGTCTAGTCTTTCCCTCTGCTGTGGCTAAGAGAAGCTACAAGGTACAGAAGAGTTCTCAGAAATTAACTGCAAGTGAGTCAGCTGACAGACATCACTCAAACGGAGCCCGGAGCCCTGTTCCTCATCCTGAAAGCCTAAAATATACCAAAGACATCATCTGCACTTGGGGACTTCCTACAGCTATATCTTTTAGTTCTGTGTTCGATGGGAAACTAAAACAGAATACACACTCTTAACCTCTCCCTGCCTTTCTCAGAAGTTACATCAGTTAACTCACTAGAAAAATCTAGTCAATATTTCACTTTATGTCACTTCCCAAAGAGGACATTAATACATCTATTGTTGTTACTTACCCAATTTATAAAAAGAGCCTGAGTAAACTTGACAACTTCCAATGTCACCAGAAGGCTGATTGGAATAAGGTTGTTGTACAAGATGATAAAGGTCAGCAGATTGTATCCAAAGTTGACAGACAGCATTTCTGTGGACCAAAAGACACAAGACATGAACAGACAGAAAGCAGAAGCCTGAGTGGCACAGTACAGAGGCATCCTTTTGCAGTTGGCCTGATCAGATTTAGTGCTAAAATAATCAGCAAGTGTGCTAAGACCTAGTACAAGGGCCTTTTTAATACTGATTCCATTAGTGCATATATAAACCACCCACAGAACACATGGCTAGATACACAGCACGTTATGTACGAGGTGAAGGGCAAGATAGATGAGGCTAAATATTAGGAGCAGAACAGAATCTGAACCTGAACCATTTTTGATAAACAGATGGTAAGAAGTATGATATTCCACACTATAATCCAAAAGCAGAATCTATCTGATGTTTCAACTGCCCCAATTAAAAGTCACCAATATCACCAGTAACACCTTTACCTTTCTGAAAAAGTGCCTACTTGTCTTGGTTGAGTTAGAAAAGAAAAAATTAAGGGTTAACATTTGTTCTGAAGTCTGCCAGCACTAGCTGAATTGAGAAATTCACACTACAGCAATCTAAAAAGAACAAGTTCACCATTAAACAGGCAAGTTTGAACTAAGACATCCTGCTTAAGCAGAAGGGTTGTTATTCATGGTAACAACACAGGGCAAGGTGCCCAAGTAAATCTGCCAACACAGTTCATACTAAAGGGATGGGTAAGCATTTACAAACAGCAGGCAGGAATAGATGGGGCTCGGCAGAGCAAGAATGAAGGCTCCTGTTCATAGCACCACCCACAGCCTCTTTACATCCAAAGCCTCCACATTTAACCTTCAAAGGTCACCTATTCCACAATCCTTGCCATGAGCAAGGATACCTTCAACAAAATCTGATTGCCAAGAGCCCTGTCCCACCTTACATTGAATGTTGCCAGACAGGGCATCTACCATCTCTCCAGGCAACCTGTTCTAGTGCTTCACCACCCTCATCAGAAAAAAAAACCCCTACTGTATCTAGCCTAAGTCCACTCTCTTTCAGTCTAAAACCATTTAAACCCCTTGCCCTGTCACAACAGGCTCTGTGGAAAAAGTCTGGCATCATCTTTCTAATAAGCCCCCTTTAACTATCTACCTGCATAGCCTGAAAAAGTCATGTGTGGCAGTTACAGATGATAGAAGCTGTGCATTCAATTTACTGAAACACCATCTATACATACTAAGTCATCCTAATTTATTACAGGTTGCACCTATTCCATATTAGCACAAGTTCAAGCGTTGGTTTATCTTTTCAGTAATACTTCTGTCACTGGAAGCCACAAATGTGAAATTCCTCAGTAAAAGCAGGGGGTGGGAAAAAAAAAAACCACCTTGTGAGTTGCTGATACTGCTGCTAGAAGGCATTACAACTACCAAAAAACAAACTCAAATGAGGCATTTGTGTGCTCTTATTTGATGATTTTTTTCTTCATTACTATCACAACTGCAGTTCTTAAACTGAAGACACTTTGCCATCTGTCTTGGAATCACCAGCAGAAAGACCATTTGCAGTTTGTGAGGGTTTTTTTCCCTATCTGCATCACAAGACATTTGTAACATCACATTTTATAACTCGCTAATGTAACCCTCTCAAGTCAGAAGTCTACTGGAGAGCAATTTCTTTCATCCATAAGTGTTCACTTAAGGTCCATCTTTGATCTATGAACTAATTAATTCAAGGAATATGAATTAAACCAAACAAAATCCTTTAATACGCATGCTGAGAGATCAGTTCTCATAACAAAATAACACAAGTCACAAGCCAAAATGACTGAAACATTATGCAATAAATACAGTATCATAACATTTAGAATGTAAGTGTTCTGGCAGCAGATTAGCATTTCTGACTGAAAAAACAGCCAGAAGTCCTTTGCTTCTGTACAGAGGCATAAAGTTGAAGCCAGTATCAGACTGACACCTGCTACTCTGCAGTCAGGTACATGACATTGAGTAGCAGTACATGTCCTGTTTTGAAAAGAAATCTGTATGTGGTATCTCCATGAAACTGATAACTTGAACACCAAATATCCAAAAATGACTTTCCCTTCTTCTGTTTCTGCCCCACTCCCTAGATGGTAGCACAATGATATTGACCTAACCTTCAGAAGGTTTTATTAACAAAAGCCTCACTGAAAGTTCACTCCTGCCAGCGGATTCTCAACAAAAAAGCATTTTGCCATCAGAAAGTTCAGACAGGCTTCGCTTCTTGTGTTTCTCTGTGTTGGTTCTTTTACACACTCATCTATCAAAGCTAAGAGCCTGGCTGGCCCTACAGCCTAACACATCCCTAGCACACCGCCTGCATACTCACTGTTGGAGCCAAGGTACCAGACGACTTCGCCGTGTGTTCTGTTCCATAATAAGGCACCTACAGAACTCACAAGGGCCATCACCAGGAGAATACAGAACAAAACCAGGATCTGCATGTTGGTCACTTTCTCCACATTCGATCTCTTTAGAGGTGCTTTGGTTGAATTCTGAACAGCAGCAGGAGGAAAAAAAAAAACCAAAGAGTTCAGCAACAGCTTATACAAGAGGAAATTGCACAGGAAAACTCAGGCTTTATTTTTAGACCCCATTGCATACAACATTGAGCTGAATAGAGCTGCAGTAGCAAGTTCTGCGAAGCTCAACAAGGTAGTAATAGGAGCCAGTAGTCCTAACGACTCCAAAACTTATATATCAAGGGAATAGAACCATTCAGTTTTTAAAGACCTAGCACACCCATCTCCTGGCTGTCCACCCCACCAACTGTCAAAGGGGAGCAACACATCCATGTTGCTTTTCTCTCAAGACATTCCCTGCCATTAAGGCAATACAGAGACTGTGGTCTTAACCTAATTATCTCCAAGTCCTGAAATTGTAGGTGGCTATTACCACCTCCTCAGCTGTTAAGCCTCAGTTTTAGTATATCTGGTAGCTAGACACCATTTAAGGTAAGCTATAGTTCGTTTTGCTTACATACTGAAGCATTTTGAGACAAATAGCTCAGTAAGCATTTACACAAGTACACATGCAACAGTATCCTTGTATTTCTCAAGACCCCCAGGTCTTACACAGCTGCAGTGAGTCAAACCATTTCACCAAATGAACTCTGAAAGAGAAGTAGAACACAGGCAAGATAACCAGCCTCTATCAGAAGATACTCTCAATCTCCTTAAAAAACTTTACCTGCATGAGTTTTGTGTCATGTCCTGTATACACAACAATGCCCAAGACCCACTGAGTGTTTCTCAGTTGTGCACCTCTTAGCAAGATCTGGTCTGGACCAACAGGAACTGGGCTGCAAAGCAAGAAGTACATATCTTGAAATTCTTGATAACACTTGAGGAAAGTACTGCTCCTTTCAGCCTTACTTCCCCTTCAAAAAAAAAAAAGAGACCAAGCCACAAAAGGGGAAAACATAATGAACTTGCATTGTCCACACAACTCAAGAGCAATGGAACTTAAGTCTAATCCCTGCTAAAGCACAGTAGGACAAAGGTGACACAAGGGAGCTGTTCTAGTTACCCAGAAACCTTATGTGGCAGCCATAAATCTACCCTGCACTTGACCCTGGCTAACATGTTCTCTTACATCAGCAAGACTTGCTAAGACACCATCCACTCCAAGCACACTCATATATGCCATTAATCAAGTATTTTGGGAAAACTATATTATACATGTGATTTTCAACTGGGATGCAAGTGATCCACTATCCTGCTTCTGTCACTATCCAGCTGAGTTGCCCAAGGAATACAGTTTTTGTGCAGGCAAACAGGTACAGCCAGATGAAACCTGTATGTTCCTACTAACCTTTCAAATTCTATGAACTCAAGCACTAAAACCAAGTTTGGTTTTTTCCCCATGAGTTGCAACAGACTGAAGTCACACTGGTAAAGACTGCAGATTCTGGGATCTTTTTTCTCTATGGATCTGAACATGGTGCAGACTTTGGCTCTAGTTGGAAGGGAAAGGTTTCCCATTTCCTCTGCATACCTCCTAAAACAGGAAGGTCCTAAAAACCCCAACCGTTTCCCCCAGTGATCCTACTCTGTAGATGTTACTTTTGATTAAAAAAAAAAAAGTCACTCCAAAGAAACCAACTCTCTCATAACAAGTAGAAGACTCCACAGGAAGACACAACTACCACCTCATACTGGCAGACGCTCTGACTGACAACTGTTATTATCCTTCTCTTCCCCAGCAAGAACATGCACATGCTCAGAGTTGCAGATTAAAAGCACACAGGAAACATTTTTCCTAAGCAAATGCATTTAAGACTTCATTGCCAACTCAATACCTTTGACCATCTAAGCGCAAGTTTCCAGTGAAGTCGTAAAGATGACGGTTGGGTCCTTCACATTCTATCCTTCCAGAGACCTTCATCAATTCTTCTCTTGACTGGAGACCAGCAGTTTGAGACAATCCCTGCAGACAACAATCCAAAGGAGTCTTTTGTCAAAACTTAAAAGGCACCTAAGAAAACAGTGTTTTCTTCCAACATATAGCATATCAAATGTAATTAAAGCATGCTGAGCTCTCTGTTGGGTTTGTTGGTTGGTTTTGGTTTGGGTCTTCTGGGAGCTTTGTTTTTGTGGGTTTGGTTTTTCTGGGTTTTTTGGGTTTTTTTGGTTTTTTTTTTTTAAGTATTCAATAACTCTTTCCTGCAAAGAAAATGCATTATGGACATATGATCCTGTTATAGAGGACTGGTTTAAAGCTCCCTACACAAGAGTTGAGTTACCTACATGATCTCTCTGTAACCAAAAAGAAAGTCCCATCCACAGAGTTGCGCATGTCGCTTACTTCTTACTGCACAAGCAGTATACACAGGCCTGGCTTTTCTCAAAGTCGAGCTCCACTGATGTGTTACTGCTGCTACATATAGCCACACTTAAGTGTAGTCTTTCTTGGGTCACTGCAGCCATTATTCTCTGATACTGCTCAAGGTTAATTATCAACCCATCATACAACTGTAACCTAACATATTGCTACCTCAGTGTGCTCCACTGCTTTTCATCTGTCTACAAACAACTCGACTTGGTTAAGAGTGATTCAGTGTTTCTTCTGCCATATTTTGACTGCAGCACTGCAAGCCAGAACAAGGCCTTAAAAGATCCTACAACTTTTTTTTTTTTTTAAAGCATCTGTCCTGAAACAAATATCTGACAGCAACTGAAGATGTGATCTATTGGGCTGATCTGGAACAGTAGAGCACATTTCTACAGCAAATGTACAGCTTAAAAAAATCTGTATTCCAAAATCCTAATTCAAATTCATTTTTTGTAATGAAAGAGAACAAAGATTCTGAACCATTTCTAAACACCATAGTCAACAGTACTTCAACAAAACAACAAACCAAATCAATTCTACTACTTACCACAGAGAGAACAAATTAAGGTAGACATAAAAAAAAAAATCCTTTTGAGCACTCCGCAGAGGCAGAAGCAACAGAATGGCACTTCTGAAAGCAGAAACTGCAGCTCTCAACACAAGCACAGCCACTTTTTTTTTTTTTTTTAAATACAGCACTTCAATTCCACTTACTGGACCTTCAGCAAAACACAGCCAAGGTCTGCTTAATTTGCTTTTGTGGGCTTGTAATACTTCCTCCAGGTTAGTTCCTTACCCTCGCACATGAGCCATTATTGCTTGGGCTTGCATTTCTTAGATGCAGGAAAAAGCACCTAGAAAAAGATCTGCTTTTTCTTTAAAAAAACCCCACCCCCACAAATATTTATATTGCCATCATGCCAACAGACTGTTTTGTAGCCAATATTAAACACCTAAATGGAAAAAAAAAAAATGAAATTCAGTTTGTTTTACCTGTCGTATTTTAAGATTGGTCTCCCCATCGAGATTAGCTGTTTCAATATAGCACATGGCTTGTGGTTCACTGTAAGGAGCATAAGATTCTCAATTAAAACTCAATACTTTTCATACACTGCTTTTGTGCCAAGGCAGCCCACAATACACTTCAACACACTGCAGAAGACAAACCCGTGGTATTGGTGTATGACTATCAAAGCCAGCTGAAAGTACACATTTTAGAGATGGCTTTGGATATGAACACTCATACAGCTAGTTACAGATGAAGAGTCTAAATCAGAATGTTAAGAATTTAACAAATCATGATAAATCTGGATGACTGCAGTGGACTATTTTACATTGCAATCCATAGAAATGCTTGAGATCGCAAGAGATATAGGTAAAATGCTGAGTAATGAACAGAGTGAAAAGGGGATGTGCTTGACTAAAGATGGGAGTGGTGCCTGTTACAGAGTTCCAGCAGCTAACTGTGCACACAAGAGGTCATGGCCACAAGATGACCTTAAAGTTGAGGGACTTGTGGAGGTACACCTGTAGTCAGCCCTTTTTAACCTGAGAAACAGAAAAAAGTACATTAGGATTAAAACTGAGGGCTATGATCTCCATCTTCCAGAGATGCTTCTGCTCTTATCAACAGGGGGCAAAACACCCCCAAAAGACTTCCTTACAAAACTGATTTTTCCATTAGTCAAGCTCTTACCTACATGTAAGATGGAAGAGACTGCATAGGTAACACATGTGATATGGAAGAAAGACTTCTTAGGGGTGTGTCAGGAAAAGATTGATAGATTTAAAACTCCTGTATGGCACCACCAAAATTGGTTTTGCCCAACTGTCTTCTCAGGCTTCTAAGGAATATCAAGTTCCCAAACGGACCCAAGCATGTGCTTCTTCAGCATAGCAACATCTGGGTATGGGAAGTGATATTTCTTTTCCAAAGTACCCAACTGCTCTAACAGCCAATGTATTTCAGCAGCAGAGTCCATAATAAAGGCTCCTCAACACAAATTTATGGCAAACAGACAAGCATATTAATAACACAGTAAGTTAGATTGTTAATGCAGATCATTTTTCTTTAAAAAAAAGGTTGAGGCTGCTTTGTCTCCTCCTCTACAGGCAACCTGTCTCAGAACCCAAGAAAGCCACAGGTTAAGCCCAGCTAGATTCTGGATTTATTTCTGTCACAAGCACCTTATCCACTACAACTCAGGTGGTTGACTCAGGAGAGAGGCCTCTTGCAATACAGTCCCCCCTATTTCCAATGAAATGTGGAAATGTTTGCATGCAAATTTGTGTTTGGATTTCCTTCATGTAAATTTATTCTCATGTAAAATTCATTTCATGTCACCTTTCTTCTATGTGAGGGGGAAGAGTCAAGAAAAACACCCCAACTCTTTCACCTCTGACAGTCAGCTCAGACACTGAAAATCAGCACATACAAGCAGAAGACCCCATCCCTTCAGAGCATGCAAAGCCTTCTGGTGAACTGAGGACACTTAGTATTGTCACAGAAAAGAAACATGGGAATAATACCAATTGTAAATCAGAACTGCCATCGAAGCTGCTATTTATTTCAAGAACAGCTTTCCCAAATCAGCATTCATTGGGTTAAATTCTCCAGTTATTAAATGATTATCAGTGAGAGCAGATTAGTAGAATAATGTAGAACAAAAAGCTGACCCATGCAAGTTAAGAAATAAATCAGAAGGTTGTTTAGTATAATACATTAGAGGAGAAGTTCTCAAGTAGAACAAATATTCCTCAGTGCTGAAACAGCAAGTTATTGATATCAAAGTGCAGCTTCGCTAACTGCATAATAAGGTTGACAACTGCCTACTGGAAATTTGGGGTTTGTTTTAAAGAATTACAGTGTTGTACACAACGGAATGAAAATACCTCTGTCCTTGACCATGTGACAGTTGAAGAGGACTGAGCTTCCCCAGACAACTTCTGAAAAGAGAAACCTCCCAGGAATGGTAAAGACAAGAAGGATGGCACAGAAAATGCTCAGAAAACAAGTTCTCTTAGAAGTTGTGTCATCTAAGAGGGCTGTAACCTGGAGACCAGAGACACCTGCAGTCACTGTTGAAAAGCATGTGGACAGAAGGAAGTTATGGAGGAAAGCAGGGTGTCCTAAGGTTGGGCTATTAGAAAAAAGCATGCTCAAGAACAGGAACTGCACTATTGCCTCTTGTTTAAACCTCATCTAAATTAACAGTGGTCCTGATTCAGCCTCAAGTTGTTCAACATGATATAGGATCTAGATTAGCAGCCAAGTACCACCCAAATCCTTTTAGGAAGTAACAGCCACACTTGGTTTGCCAGTACATCCATACAAAGCTGTCCCATATTTCACAAAGAAACATGACCAGGACTCAACGTTGTTTACTCCCGCTATCATGCTATGGATGGCCCGTGTGAGCGGTACCATGGACAAGGAGCACACAAACAAAGCCCAAAAGCTATTTTGCAGGCTAGTTATTAGATACCAGCTGGGCTAGCCTTTTAGAATTACTATATGAAAGAAATCTTTCCTGAGGGGCAGGAAAATACGCTGGAACCTCAGTGGAATTAATCGGACAAAAACTTAAGTTTCCTTAATGAAACGGAGGGATCCTCAGAAGGCCACAGAGCAACAGACAGCATGAAGCTTGTCTAACAGACCTTCAGCCTTCCAACAAACTCAATGATATGCTTGGTGAATTACAGGTACATAATACTATGAAGCCTTCTTTCTTGTGGTGGAGTCACTATCCCTGGAGGTGTTCAAGAAGCATGTAGACATGGTACTTGAGGACATGGTCTAATGGGTACAGTAGTGTTGGGTTGATGGTTGGACTAGATGATCTTATAGGTCTTTTCCAACCTTAGCAATTCTGCAATTAACTCACCCACAGTGACACGTGAACCACTGCCTCGTAAAGCACTATTTTGACATGGTTGAAATTTAGATGTGGAGAAAAATGAGTGTCATCTGATGTCTTTTTTTTTATTAATAGCAGATACAGAGTTCAGTTCTCTGTGCCTCAGTTCATCAGACATATCATTTCCACACCCACCCAGGATACCTGGAAGATATAATGATCATGTCTGCTGGAAGATGTTGCCCATTGGTGACCTTCACAATATCTCCTACTGCTACCTGTTGAGTCAGGGGCAGGAGTACAGTAGCATGAAAAAGAAAAACAAACAGTTTGCTTGTCTGGAATGTTAGTTTGTTATATTTTCTCACCCAGTTAAGAGAACAGCATCATGCACAGAACAGCTAGAGACAGCGCTTCTGAGTGTCAGAGTACTTTTCACTGCAAGTTTGGAAGTTTCAAAGCCTTCCCTTTTCTGAAGGAAAAATAAACAATTCTCCATAGAGAAACAGATACATTCATTTGGAACATGTGAACTTCTATGGCTTATATTTAGTAAAAATTATTTTCATGTAATCCTGCCATTATTCAAATTCGAGTTTCCCTTCAGTCTTACTTAACCTACAGAAAGATTTCTCTCCTAGTAAGAAAGTTCTCTTTAAACCTGTCCTTCCCCAACTATCAAGAGTTTCTCCTATTCCTTCTCCAGATTACTCACCTACCCAGTCATTTTCTCCTTAGCCCTCTTCAGAAGCACTGTTTGCACTAGTCACTAGCAAGCAGTATTGTCTCTACATCAACCAGCTCTTCCCTGACCTACGATCACTCAATATGTGCAAAGTCCTAATTTCTGGAACCCTGAAGACTTAAGAGTTTTCAGCACCTTTAACACAAGTCACACATGAATGGGACTTCCATTCTAAGAACCAAGTAGCACTCAAAATGGTAAGCCTGGCTTGTCTGATGAGTATCAGCCTGCTTAGCATCCAAGGCACTGATGAAAGTCTGAAATGGGCTTAAAGATTTAACACGTTAATTCTTCTAAATTGAAACAGTTTGCATGTTTGAACAGGCATATTCATTAGTGCTACTCTGATCCCACTGAAAATGAATTCCCTACTGATTTCAGCCCAAAAAAGATCAGAAGTGTGCCTTAAAGTAAACAAGGTGGGTTGGACAGGACCATCATTCCCTAAAAGCAAGCCTGGACAATATGCAGATGTGGACACAGGCCAATTCAAGTGCCTAAGGGTATCCTAAAACCAGATTCCAGGCTCAGCTTTAAGTATCTTTCAATTCAAGTGTCCTCACTACAAACAGGACATGGAACAGCATAAACAAGCATCAGCATTAGCCATGAGAATCCTTGGCAATCTTCAGTTTCTACTATAGGCCAACAGTTCAGCAGGATTGTGTTTAGGTCTCCAGGCAGGTGTCATTTCCCAAAGGTTTTTAAATGGTGTACTTCTCCCTCATTTATTATTTAATAGGGCTAACTTGGTCCTTAAAAAGGCATGAAGAGCCACAAGTAGATCAACGCATCCTGAGGGATTTTGGCAAGTTCTAAAAATAAAGCTTATTGCCTCCTGGCACAGGGCTTCACAGAACATGGGTCCTGAGTGCCTGAGGCAGCACTGAGTGCCTGAGAACACAGAGCTTGTGTTGCCTACTTGAGCAAACAGATTACTGATTACCTAAAAACCTAAGAACATTTTAGCACAGGTAGCAAAACAAGTCTCTGTTCAACTGTCGGGGAGGTACATCATTGCAGTGAAAGTTACTCTACTAGATGTGGACCAAAACCAAAATAGTATGCACCCCAGAGCATAAAGACTTAAACCCATTCATTAGTACTTCACAGAAACATGCTACTAGGATGTAGTATCAGAAACATGCTACAATCTAGGAAAGACAGGTACTCAAGTGCCTTGCTCGGGGCAGTTTTCACCGTTGTAACAGAAAATCCCTCCCACCCTAGGGGAATCCTCACAATGTGCATTAACACCAGGCCTCCAAATTTATTCCAACAAAACTAATTCTTGAACACAACCTTCCACTTCCTCCCATCCCCAATTTTATTTACCTCTTTCCACATAATGTTCTGCCACATCCCATTTCTCAGAACTGAAAAGAAAGGTTAAAGTTGCATTACAACACCAAAAATTCAGACCAAATTCAAGACAACTGTATCAGTGGTAGTGAACACAGACCAGAAGGGGAATGGACACACACATCAGAAAACTACTTGTCAGAAGCTAGGGCTACAATTTTGCCCACAGCTGTAAGCACATGCGTCCAAGAAAAAGGAAGAATCTGCCCTTAGTACTTATATCATTTTTATCACCTGCTAGACAACAGCTGGTGGCCTGATTTCTTCTCAGCATCATTTCATACTAAATCGCAGAAGGGCAGAATGTTCTTAGTTGTTTGGGAAATGACCTTTCTTAGAACAAAGGGCATTATTGCCCACTGTCGATCAACACCGGGAAGCACCTTGACTCTGTATCATTTAACTACAGAACTTTCACTTCTCACCTTTTTCCTTCCATTTCATTCATTATGTTTTGACTGACACATCCAAGCTCACTGCCATACCAATTGCCCTTACAAGGCTGTAGCTTAATTATCAAGCAGCCTCAAAGTCCTACTGACAGGCCAAGATTAAGTTTGGCAGAAGGAGAATCCTAAATGCTGAAGCACACATTGAAACAAAAATGTAAACAAGCTCCTGAAAAAGGCCTGAGCTTCTGTAGTACCCACGTCCTATAGCGTGGTCTTAACACACTCATTGGTCATCTACTCTGGAACATGTTTTTCCACCCAAGTAGTTCCTCTAGATGCTTCTACACATACTTTACACTACCCAGCCTAAACAGCAAGGTGAAAAATTTATGCCCAATCACTGCTGAGTAACCAAATCAAGCCCAGGTCTCAGCACAGCAAGTGCACCTGAACAAACTCAAACCCTTCACTGAAAGCAGCTGCAGCCAGTTTTTAAACATGTTGAGAAAGTATAGTGTGCAACAAAATAAAGGTGAAGACACCCGCCTCTTACTTAGCAGAGGAATTATTTTCTCCTCAGTTCTTTGCAATTCAGATACAAAACTGTAGAAAATCAAATCAAATTCCCAGAAGATAGAATTCTGCCAAATCCTGCTTCAGCTGTCTTACCCAGGCATCCCACAAACAGGAAAGCAAGATTTGTTAGACCAGATGAAGCACAAGAAACCCACCTCTTCATTCTTGTCCTCAGGACACACATTTTAGAGCACAGATTCCCCAGATTTATTATTACAGTGAATAGATCACAGTGAAGCACACCCTGAACAAAAAGTGGGTGGGCATCAACAGAAGCACTGCTAGTGATTAATCCAAACTGCTGAGCTTCCACCCAAACACACAGACACAGTTTAGGGGAAGAACAGTTTTCTTGCACCCCTTTCTTCTCTTCTGAGCTGTGCTTGAACTGAGCTCTGCTGAGTTCAGAATGCAGAAGGCCTGAGCACAGAAACTGAAGTGAAAGAGTCACATACCTGCAGCCTTGACTCAAAACCCCAGAGAGGTATTGCAACACTTAGCATCTCCTGTGCCTTGCTTTAAACAGCTCTGTCCCACCAAAAATTTTTGGAAATGTTTCAGCAAATGGTTCGCACTATTTTAAGTTGACATGCAATTAAGGTATTTCATAGCTTCAACTTGGTCCTGTAGACAATTTACTCAAGAAAGCAATTTAGCTTACACACCTACTGAAATCAATATAGCTATTAAAATTAGTCAAGCAGATTACTGGAGCAACTATTAGTTTATATTCATAACGCCACAACCTAAAGAGAAAGTTTACTTGAGACATAAAACCATTCAGAAGTGGCGAGATCACTATTTCACTACCTTCAACGCTGCCTAACAGTGTCTAGGTAAGACAGTTTTTTGTCTCCTTTGAAGTACTCCTATAAAACTAATTCATCAATTCTATCCTCCTACTAATATTCTAGGTAAGAAATACTGTCAAAAGGTATTTGGTTAAAGTATCCAAGAACAAGTACCTACAACTCAAAAATGGAGTTTCAATATAAGCCTTCTCTAATTAAGGTTTTCTAAAACAAAACAAGTATTAATGTTCTACATCTAGGACTTAAAGCTGTCACCCACACCTACACATGTAATTGTTATTTGAAGTGCTGCTCCTGAAGGGCAAGCATTTCCCCCCAGTCTGCTTTAGCTTGCTAGTCCTGTGCTTGTCTACTCTTCAAGGGCATCCTACACAATATTAAATGGTTTATTCTATAATTTGGCTCCAAGAGAATCAACATATCAAAGTTATTACTGAGCTCTCTACATCTATGCAATACACTGCTCAGGAGCTTCGCTTGGGATTACACTGAGCATGGTCCCTAGATTTGATGTCATCTCCATATACACCACATGAAGCCATCCAAGCCATGAAATAGCAGCCCAGAGCCTAACACACTCCAGCTCCTAATGGACATGTACAGTGCTCACCTGGAAGAGAGCTTCCAATTTAGCTTCCTCCAAAGGGAATTTTATTCCTACATACCAAAGCCACCGCATGAAGCAAACCAATCTTTTCCTATATAAAATTTCCTATTGAAACATGCTTTGAAGATACACACTGTTCAAAAAAAATTCAACATGGGGCAAATGCAAAGCCTACATGAGTATTACTGAAGCAAGCATCTGGTCATCAGTGTTGTTCAGAACACAGCTAGGCAGCTGATAGATGTCTACTTTTGAGCTGAACTACTCTCTGTATGATTGTATTGACTAGACTTCACTTTGCTATAAAAGGAACCTAAGGGTACATACAGAATCCACATTTAATTCATATTAATCTCATAAATCAAACATAAATTAACTGTTCTTCCTCACAAGTCTCAAAAATAAGCCTCTTCAGTCTTTCTCTTAAGAGGGTACAGTTTTAAGTACAATTTTCAAAACGGTACTTAGAGTACTCAAATACAAAACCAGCTTAAACTAAAATAATTTTAAGTGCTAAGTTCCACTTAGCTCCATAAGGATACGCTGTGTTGTTTAAGGCTGTCTCACCACAACTACTGTGATAAACTCCCCTTGAAGTGTTTGCTAGCACATGTTCTCTAAGTACAAATGACTTAGTACTGCCCATGCGACCTTCAAAAGAGCAGTCTTACATATTACCTATAACAAGGCCTGTTGTGCTACAGCCAGTTAATTGCCAATTTCTCATCACTAATGAATACCACGTTCTTGGCACTTGAAACATCTTCCCAGACTCTCGTGGACAAATTACCTTCAGCTGGTAAAGCAATGCTTTTCAATGTTCATTAATATACAACCTCAATGACCAACTTAACTTCAAGCACAGAGGCAGAACAACTCACAGCAAACAGCCCTGCAAACATTTCACCTCCTAAGTGACACATGGAGCTAGCAGGGTGTTCAGATCCCCATGTGTCTTCAAGCGTTGCTCCAGCTTCCAGACACTAAGTCTAACGTATCTGGGAGGAAGGGGCTCTACTCAAAGGTTAAGTCCCTACATTTTCTATTCCATCTGTAGGTCTCCAGAGAGGAGCAGCAGAGGAGCTGTCTGACAGTAACACAGAGATCATTTGCAGCAGCATAGACTGACCATAGGGTACCCATCGGTAAACTCCTCCTATCTTCTGCACAGGTTCCAGTTAAGAGAGGTGAAGAAAGCAAAACTCATGATGTCTTCAGGTGTTCAGTGCCAAGTAGCATCAGTGCATTAGGGATACATGTAGGTATTCAGAGGATATCAGTGTTAAATTCTTTCAGTGACCCTTCAGGACAGTAAATACACTAAATCCTCAAAGCTCTTCCCATATTTTAAGGGCAGCAGCATTTGTATAAGCTACTTAAGTCCTTTGACACTAACTTCTAGTGTTTCAAGGGTTTGCTGGGGTTTTGGGGGAAGAAGGGTGTGGTGTGTTTTATTTTTTTTTTTTTTTTTAAGAATAGTCAGGGTAGAAAATTGCTTGGTTTTCTTAGAGGAGCTGAGAATTCCATAGCTTTGGACAACCTCAAAACTAAACCAATTTATAAATTCTTGCATTCCTCACAATCATGACAGTTTAAGCAACAGAACTGTTCGAAGTTTAGTGTTCTCATATTCACTATTTGCATTTAAATGTTAATCTTAAAGACTATTTATTCTTACCTATTGTTTTCTTCTTGTTCACTGCACTGTCTGCCTTATGCCTTTTCTGCAAGCAAACAGAACATCTCATTACACTTCATTTACAGGTACAAAACCCACTATAGCTAGAAACACAAAATACGAGATGATAAATAGGGTGATTTTTGCCTTTTTTTAAAAGGCCATACAGATCATCTAAATAAAAATGGTTTGTAAAGTAACATCATTTAACTTCAAAGTGAGTGTCCCCATGTTCAAATTCAGGCTGAAGTCCAGATCAACAGCAAAAAAACCCATCTCCAATATAGGGTTCAGAAAGAAAAAGCAACAGGATCAGTGTATTTATACACCTGCACTATACATTTTATGTGCAGACTGCTTAGACCGATTTCTAAATTGTTCCATGCATCAGAACTTTGCAATGCGGAAAGACCTCTGTGTTAGACAGTATCTAAGTAATTTCGTGCAGATTTTCCCCAAAGCAGTTTGCTCTATGCTGAAGTTGTTTCCCCCCCTATTTTCAAGGCCAACTGAAAAAGCCACATATCTGTCAGGAGTATCTTTATAGACAGGCCTTTCTAAAAAGCATAAACACACAAGTTTGAAGAGACAGAAACAAATGTCCTGAATTCAGCTGTTTTCTCATTCACCATCTGTAACAAAGCCACTTACATTATTTCAGTGTGCTACAGAAACTCTAATCAAGTTCAGACCTTTGAAAGTCCAAAGGATGTTTTGCTGCTGTTAAGTGACTCAATAGACTTCAGAGATACACAGATGCTTTGTGGCTTTTCAAAAACACTGCCTTCAGCACAGCCTCCCCCATAATCATACTCACGTAGTCTTCTATGATTTCTTTGATGCCAGCAACTGTCAAAATAAATAGCAATGGCACCAAGGTGGTATATCTTCCTGTTGGAGAGACATCTGGAATTTGCTGTGAACAGAAAGAAAAAAAGATACCCATTTCATATAGGTAATTAAAATAGATTTTTAGAAGATTTAGAACTTTATACAAAGCTCTCAGAAGAGAACACGGAGGTCTCCAATATGTGCCTGATTGACACCCAATTTCAGTGAGCAAACTAACCTAAGCTCTCAGCAGATTTGAAGAAACTACTACCTTAAAGTTGTAAGTTTACAATACTATTGTTTTATTTAAGATTTAATTTACTAAATAGCTCGATTTTACAAACTACATTGGAAAAAGTCTAAGTTGCCTTTTAATGTCAACTATAAAGTACATACCTCATGATTATTACTATTAATATGTTTAAGAATTACTTTGCAGTTAAGCATAGCAACTGAAGTAACTTTTACTACATCATGATTTAATACTATAATCAAGGCAAACCAATTAAAACAATACCTGCAGTAAGGCAATGAAGAGGAAGAATGCATTTGCAGCTTTTCTTATCTGCTCATACAGGAATCGAGGTAGAAATGTCACCACACTGTACTTGGCTGTGCTATAAGTTAGAAGATTTTCACTTTAGTATTTCACTGGAAAAATCATATAGGGATTATTGCCAAAGAGTTCCAAGTATGCTTTTAGAGACAGTCTTAGAAAAATCACACAGTAAAGACAAATACAGAACATGGAGGAAATAAGTTGCCTCTGTTACGAAGAGCTGAACAGAACGATAAGAGGTGTCACACAGATCCAGACAGGCAGTCCCACTTTAATCACCTGTCCCTTGATTACTGGATAAGCCACCAGAGAATTTAATATCCATCCAAACTTCAGTACCATGAACAGGCAGCCTTTTACATCTGTTCTACGTGTTTGATCAAGTGCTTAACCCTTTTCAAGAAATGGATACAGGAGCTGGGGGGAAGCAAAGTTTAACATAGGAGAAATTAGAAACTCTGCAGTGCTATTATTAAAATGCCTCATTTCCCAGTTCAGAACCACTATCTATACTCAGTTATGATTAATCCTCCAGAACAGCCACACACACTTACTCAGATCTATCTTTCCTGGCTATTCTGCCTAGATAGTTATATTACTATTTCTCCTACCTTAAAAGAGAAGTAGACTGCACTAACCAGTCTCAACCTGTGCAATTTCTCATCTTACATCAAACTCATGATGTGCATGAGTACAGCTTCAGAACAAAAACATTCCAGGTCAGAAGATTTCACAATTTATTTTTTAAATGAGGTTTATAAGTCAACCCCATATTACCAAGTTACCAAAAAACCAACATAAAAGATTATGCACATGTCCCTGCTCTCTGAACACACTAGTCACCTACATGCCTTCTTCAGGCAGGTTCTGCAGCACGATGAGTTTCCTCGCCCTGAGCCGCATCAGAGACTGAGTCCATTTAGCAGCATGTAGTGTTCCACTACACTAGGGAAAAAATATTTTTAGAGTTCAGAAGGGCAGCTGTGCCTTACCTTCCCCAACTGTTAACTACAGGCCATCAGCATGAGTGGGAGCTTTGAGAGCCAAGTGCTTGCACGTGTAGTTCAGGGGTCTCACCCCTGACACTGACAGTAAGCTCTGCAAGAGCCAGACAACTGGGGGGGGGGGGGTTTCTGGCATTTTTTAGAGAGTTTATATTTTCAAGGAACCAAGACCCTAAGATAATCAAATGCTTTATCTACATGATCTGCCTTTCACAACTGACTGCTATGCATAAAACTCTTACTACAACCTTGACTCACAGGCAGTTAAGTTCACTGGAGCTTTTCTCCTACATTAACCTTCATATGTACAAGATTAGAGAACTGCATTCTCCATGACTATTTGTTTGCTTTAACCATTTTCTTCTCACTCTTTTCCTACCCATCTCTACCTTAATGATATACTGCTGCATCTTCCAGAATCAAGTGGTAGCAAGGGACAACATGGAACAATGTCATACAAAGCTCTATTTTGAGCACCAGAGTAGAATCAGTGGGGCAAGTTCAACAAAAGGATCAATTAAAAAACAATTAAGATCCCATCTCATCAGAATGTGGTCATTACATTTCAATTTCACCTCATTTCCTATTCAAGTAATTACAATCCCCTACTACACATGATGCAAATCAGTTACTCTTCAACTGGATCTCTTAAAAAAGGCAACACAACAGCATTTCTAGCACTACAGACTATAGACTTCCTATCACTACTAGTGCTTAGCAGAATCATGTATCCAAATACTCTGTGGCATTTTACAGCAGTCGCAGGTGATCATACTTCAACTCAAGTTACACCAACAAAGCCGAACAAGTGATAACATGCACCCAAGTTTACAGCATGTAACAGAGTAAGCTTACTGTAAAAGAGAAATTATTTCCTTGAAACGCTATTAGCCTCTTCAACTCCTGAAGTATTTCCTTGTTTAAGCCACATTCACTTGGTCCCTCATGTAATAACCTTTCTATAACACAGAACATTAAAAACGTGGATTAATAAAGTCACAAGGTACTTCTGAGACGTGTTTAATTAAGTTCATAGTTTAGACCTACCTTACAAGTGAATTCCCCAAGCAACAGTAATTAGAAATCAAGACTTAGCAGATTTTTATAATCAAAATACTATTCCCTTGGATACCTCATTGCTATGACTATTAGAGCAAGAAATTGTCTGATGGCAATCAAACTGAAATATTTATTAAACAACATTCTACCACTTAGTAACTTTACAGCTAAGGGGTACAAACACTATTGTTACTCTAATGGTTGTGTTAATGCCAACACAATAAGGCTGTTTTGAATGAGCTTGATACAGATCAAGTCATTCCATGTATCGCTTAAATCACCTGACAGATGCTTACAGGAAATAGGTACAGTTCTAATTAAAGGGACACATTCAGTTGTTACCATGCAGACCCAGAGTAGTCACGTGTACATATAAAAAGAAGGTACAAGTTATTATTCAAAAAGAAAGCCTCTTATGAAAAAAACTAACTAATACTCTGAGCTGGGCAGGAGTATTTGATTAATTGAGCTCTGAAAACCAGTTATCTAAAGAAAGAATACAGGAGTTAAATGAAATAAGCTGCGTTCCCCCTCCCCTTCCCGACAGGTACATGCATTGTAAGTGACTTCAGGATAACCAAAGCTCAGACAGAAGTTAAAGTGTACAGGTAAACAGGTAGAAAATTCAGGCAGCTCATTCATTGAAGATCTTGATCTTTAGTGAGTAAGACTATACTGAAGTTGGCCCTCTGACCAGCTCAAATCAGAGACATCTTGCCATCAAAGCAGTGCCTGGTACCCAACTTAAGGAACACCAGTCTGCAGCTCACAGCCCAGGCTGTGGCCGGGGGAGGAGGGGAGTACATTCAGGAAACCAAACAAACTGTTTTTTCTTAAAACCACAACTGTTACCTATGCAAGGCTTGCTTAACTACACAAGTTCGGTGTTTAAACAGGTGTGCAAGATTTAGTACAGATGTCTCATCTATATCTGCAACTTAAATCATGTGAGTCACATTTCAAGTTACACCACTGCACAAGTCAGGAGGAACACTACCAAAGCCTGTTAAATGAGTGAGTTTGGATACACATCCATACAGCTCCAAGTTTGGCCCCACTGTTCCTCGTGCAGCACAGAGATTCTTTTGAAAGCAATCACTGTATAACTTTATGTTCACACACCTTAACTTACCATCATGCTACTGAGGTACCAAGGATTAGTTACGTAATTTGGTAATAAATGAAAGATAGCAAGCAGTGTGCTGAGAAACTCAGGATAGCTCCTCCATTTAACAACGTGATTTTTTGCATGACAACACCCATCGTTGACATTTTCCCTATTTCCCCAATACAATGTCAAATTACCCTCTACTGGATCCTCCTTTAAGAGGCAAAGGCTGCCAGTAACAGAGGCAGAGAGGTTACTTCCGTGAGAAGCATGTGTCTGCTGGCAATGTCAGCTGAACACAGCTCTACATTTTCCTAGTCAAACATCTAAGCCACTTCCACCACTTCCTTAAGAATTTAGGAACTCTGCAACAAATGCGGTCTCACTGCCAGGGGTGGTATGTAAAACCATCTGTCCTTCCCTAGCGCACATTCACCCGCTGCTACCCATTCCACAGTTCAAGCTGGATATACTCTCAAATCTGAGCATGGAAGAGCGAGTATTGCTCCATGTTAGTGCTTTTGACACACAGTAATTATTCCTGTCAATTGATAAGAACGCCAGGCAGACACATCTGACCCACAGCAAAGGGGCTGGCTAATTGAAGCGAACCTTCAGCGCTTGAACTCCTCTCTCACCAAGAAGGCTTTGTTTCCATTAACATGTACAAGAGATCAGATGCCCTGTAACAGAGAAGGATCTGAAAAATAAAAACCCAAGATGATCTGCTTGAATTAAGGGCTCAGATACTGCCTTCAGTGGAATGGTGTGTGCACACTAAGGTCCTGCTGGCATGTGACACTTGTTGACATCTGCTCCAGAGGTTCTGCTGCAGCTCAAGTACAGCAGCAGTGTAAATGCAAGCTACCTCCAGAGTCACCATCGTTGCAGCAGGCACAGCAGCAAGCTTTACATGTTTCAAGTGATGTTTAACTACATTAACACAAACCAGCAGGCAGTTATTACACTGGGTACAGAGACAGCTTATCCATAGAAACATCCCAAATAACACTGCCACGCAAAATACTAGCTAGGTTGTTACAAATCCCAGAAAGGTTTGGGTTGGAAGGGACCTTAAAGACCATCCAGTTCCAACCCCCCCGCCATGGGCAGGGACACCCTCCACTAGACCAGGTTGCTCCAAGCCTCATCCAGCCTGGCCTTGAACACTTCCAGGGATGGGGCATCCACAGCTTCTCTGGGCAACCTGTTCCAGTGCCTCACCACCCTCTCCGGGAAGAGCTTCCCGTGTCACGAGCAAGATTTCAGCAGTTGCCCAAGTATGCCAGTGCAAGACCTTGCACATACAGAAGATAGAGTTGACTTTGATTTCTTCAGCAAGGTTTATGATCAAAATAGACTAGTTCCCTGAAGAACACATTAAGGACTTAAGGAGCAACTGCCTATATGCCTGTACAGTGATTTCTGGTTGACTGGAAACTAGGTCCTAGCCAACCAGTACTAGTTCATTACAGCAGGCAGCAATTTCTGCCTGAATCAATGCAACCCCCAATTTAATCAAAGAGCCTCAATCTGCCATATAAATCCTTCAGACCACAGTTCCTGCACGTGAAAAGTCCAGCCAGCAAGGGTTTCACTGCTCTGTGTTCCCTGTACACTTCCATCAGCTAAAGAAAGGATATGTGGCGCTAAATACTCTAGACAGTTTGGGACATACTGTGAGCTGGGGGCAGCAGAGCTGCTTAAAAGGAGCAACACTTGCTCATATACAGGGAAAAGTGCAAGACTGTAATCCCACAAGATATTATTGTTTAAATCTTGACAGAGTGAGGCAAAGAACCAAGAGCTATCACATGAGGATGTCACCCAGCTCTGGAGCAACCACTCTCCATAGTCTGAACGCCTGTTTTCCATGTTTTCCTAACTCCCCTACAGCTGCAGCAAGATCTCACACATGTAAGTTCATATACTCTAAAAAGATAAAGCAGGTCATAACTTAAAGGGCATTCTTCTGTCTAGCCCTGAAACAGAAACAAGCCCCGAAAGACTTCCCAAAGCTGTTGCAGTGCTGTAGAAAAGGGATCAATCTGCTGCCCTAAGTTATCCACACAATGAAACTGAGTGGGAGTATTCAAACGTATTAGAATTAAACTACTTGCCCGTGCTGCCCAGAAGTGTTTTCTGCCAAAGTTCTTCAAATTGCAGTGACCCAGAATTTGCGATAACTCTTCTTACCAGAGTGACAGTTTTCTGCCAGGACCTCACCACTTCCCTGTATGTTTCGTGGTGCGAGGACTCCTTCACCCAGAGGATGGGCTCCCACCAGAGCCCATCATGTCACCACTGCATGTATGGAAGGTTTGTTCTTCCCTTCCTTTGTAGCAGGAGGAACTGATGATGTTATAATTTGAGCCCACTCTTCTTGAATTACATGATTTGGGGAGAAAAGTATTGTTTCATACAAGTTTAAAAGACTCAGGACAGATCAAGTCAGTCCACTAAGTCCCCTGTAGGTCAGGTTCCACAAGAACTTGCTTTTTGTGGGCCAGAATCATTTCAGGCTGCTGTAAGAAGGCACTGAAGGTCTTTTTTAGAAGAGTTTCCTTCAGGTTGAATTGAAGACCTCATATAACCATAATAAAAATAAAAGGAGCAGCAGACAGCTGTCAACTAGACAACCAGCCACTAAAGTTTAGATATTTTAAACAAGGGGAAATCTAACTAAGCACAGACATCTCAAACATTCTTACATCATTATTTTTTATAGTAATGCACACCATTAGTAGCATGTCCTGCACCACAACCTAATATAAAGTCAGGATGTTAAGTGCAATATTCATTGATTACCACTATTTCTGCTGGCAACTAGTGTCACCTACCCTAATGCACGAGTTCAGTTTCAGGAGCAAGATGATTAGGCTGACAAACCCAATTTGGCTGCACTATCCGCACTTTCTGAGCTGCCACATCAGTAACAAGCTTATCTTTAAAATACTTCAATTTGGTTGTTATCTTGTCTTAACAATGGTTTATACAAAAAGTACCTGAGAAGGCATTGTAAAGCGTTGTCCACAGAAGCAGACAAGCTTATTACTCTCTGGTTCAGTAAGATCAACTCCTAACCGTGTAAGGATCTTTCAGAGTTTCTAACACTGAGATCTTGTGCCAAATTGCCCCAGTATCAGCAGGACTTGTGCCATATATAAGCAGTGAAAGACTGGGAAAACTCACGTAATTGATGTTGCCAAAGCAAGTGTTACTTCCACTAGAAAGACCTCCTACCGCAGTGCTCATGGCAGTCTTGATACAGAGCAAGCATTAGCACAACCGTTTACGCTCAGTTTAACCTAAAAACAAGACCTCACGGCCACATTCAATAGAAGCAATAGCATTTTTGCTTCCAAACCCTGTACCCTGGAGGCTTTTTCTAAAGCATGCAAACCGAGGCGGCCTTTCCATTTGTTCTCTATTCATGTAATCCCTACAGAAAGGGGAACACACTCCTGGCTATTTTCAGTAACAAATACATTAGACAAAGACTGTTTAGAAACAACTAAAAGCTCTGTAGGCACGATATTGTTTCAGCATGCTCCAATATTGTTAGGTCATCACTACAGGGATATGCCTATGCTTTTCAGCAGCCCTGCTGGCAAGGACAACTCACTAAAGTAGAGCTGACTGGAACAGTTAACCTACAAATGCCACTAATAAAGGAAGTTTAGTACCACATTTAGTTACAGTGCAAATCCAAAACAGGCTTCACAGTAAACATACAGCATTGATAGGAAGACAACTGAAAAAAAATATGAAAACAAGTCCCATAAGTTACCTACGTGTCCAAGTCAGAGTGCTACCTTCAGTTTTAAAGCCATTGATTAATTCCCAGTGTCACTACAACTTAAGCAGCTGTTGTTCTCGTGACAAGCAAAGGGGTGGTAGAAGAAATGCAAGTTTTCATTTCTCTTTAAACTGAACAAGTATCTTCACAGTCCACAGAAACTTATGGAAAGCAGTTATTACAGTTCTTGAGCTCTACTTAGGTCAACTTCAGAGAATTTCTTACTCTTCCACCCTTTCCTACAGACCATCAGCAGTCTGACAGTGTGGTCTGTACCACTGAGCAGAAGGCTATACACAACCGCATAAGCGATCAGGGGAGACTTTATTGCTCTCTACAGCTACCTGAAAGGAGATTGCAGAGAGATGAGGTTTGGTCTCTTCTCCCAGGTGACAAGTGATAGGACAAGAGGAAGTGGCCTCAAGTAGCACCAGGGAAGTTTAGGTTGGATATTAGGAAGAAGTTCTTCACTGGAAAGGTTCAGGCATTGGAACAGGCTGCCCAAGGAAGTTTCTGAGTCACTGTCCCTGGAGAGATTTAAGAGACACATAGATATGGTACTTAGGGACATGGTTCAGTGGTGGATTTGGCAATGTTGCGTTGACATTGGACTATGATCTTAAAGGTCTTTTCCAGCCATAACAACTCTAAGATTCTAACTGTAAACAGCAAGAGACTTCAGTAACTGATTTACTGTACATGACACCTCTAAGTCCTGAAAGACAACTGCTTTGACTCCATTCTCACTCAAACTACACTAAGAATCAAAAACACTGATTCTCTTCCTGTTTGCGTATTTCTCTGGATAAAGATAACTAACAGTGGAGGAATAAATAGAAATGCAGAGTGACAAAGGAATACACACTACTGAATACAGGCCAATATTTATTCAACAAATGTCATTAAGCAGCTTAGTTAGCATGAAGTCAGACTGCATTTAAGCTCTGGCTCCCAGTGTCTGAAAATCACTTAAATAGTCACTTGATCTAAAAAGAGGAAAAAGACAATCTTTAATTCCCCTGCTGCATGAAATCCATCACAATGCCAAAAAAAAAAAAGAAAACAAACCACACAACCACAACATTCAGGATGACAGAGCTCAGCATGCAGCAGGTGTAAAGACCCTAAAACACCCCCATCTGGGTTTTCATACAGAGACTTCATCTAGGCTAAATTCAACACTTAAACTGTCCAGGGGTTATGGCCCTAGGAACAGCCCACTCAAGCCAAAGATGCAGTAACTTCAAACACATTGGTGCAACCTGGAAACACATCAACAGCAGACATGCAACACCTGTTACTTTTAGTGAGTTTCAATGGCTGAAAGTCCTTCTATAGCTGTAGTAAAGCCTTTGCCATCGTAACAGATGACAGTATCAGCAACAGCTGCAATACAGGAAAACTAAGTCTTTGATTATTTATGATAAGAGTGTGGCATTGAGTGTTTATTTTCAGTTAAGAACAGGATCTACCTAGAACTGAGAGGAGTTAGATCAGTTTAAGACATGATTAGACATATACCCTTCTGAAAATAATACATCCCTTCAAGAATTCCAAAATGCTTTTCTGCAGTCAGGCAAGCAATTTGTTCACATGACAACAGAAGAGACTTCCACATGTATTGCAAACTAATACAAATGGCCACAGTGCCTAAATGCTGAGAGTAAAATGAACACAAGTAGGGGCAGCATTACCTACAGAGTAAAGGTACATTTTTAATGCAAGAGGAGTGCTGGTCTAGAGCATTAAGTGCAGATAAACGCACTTGCACACAGCAGACACCATTCACACATTGAAACACAGATCATAGTGAACACTGCTGGGGTTATTCATGTTACAAGGGTCAACACTAATTGGCTAGTGATACCAGCAACTCCTATTGCAGCAGCAGAGCCTCATTAAGCACCAGTGAGAACCTCCACACACATTCAAAAAGCATTAACACCTCTAAATCACAAGTGGCTTCTACAGTATCTATTTACAGGCCAAGACCACAATGATTTGCTTCATTTAATGCAACTTAAAACTGACATGGGAGAAGAATTCAGACTGTGCCTTCAGTTTTGTCACCAGCAAGCATCCTGCAGACACTGATGGGGCAGTCTGGGAGTAACAGCCTCTTTAACCCAGGACCTGCAATGCTAGTAGAAGCCTTGTTAGAGTCTTCAGTGTGAAGCTGCCAGTGGTGGTACTTCAGCCTTTTGAAAGAAGTTAGTTCCCCCTACTTCACTTGAGTTTTAAGACCCTGTACCATTTAAAAGTGAACACTGGAGGCATTTTGCTCATTATCTTTTCCATCAGAATTTAACTTTTGCCAGTATGGAAAACAAGTCTCTGAACTGAGGATTTCCTGGCTATCAAAACACATGGTTTTGGACCTCCCTAATGTATCAAGCCACCACGTTATGTTCTGATGAATAGCTTTTCAACAAGACTTCTAGATTTAAGATCCATTAAGAGCATGTAAGTAGAATTTTGCCCTTCCTAACCACTGCTCTGGCCCTGCCCTCCTACTCAAGCTACATATCAAGGCTGAACTTAGAGCCCTGATTCAGATGTCAGACTTGCACCAGAATGCACTACCAGGCCTTGAGTGCAAGATTACTACACAGAACAACAGTTATGAGAGCAACTGCAATGTACTTAGAAAATTTGGAGACTTAAAAATTTCCATAAACACTTTTTCAGCACTTTTGTGCTTCCTGGATCAAAAAAGCCTAAATTGCAGCTACTTTTGCATCAGCATTAACCCATGCAACAAGTGAGGGGCTCAAATGCCTTAACTGGCATTTTTTACAGTAGGCACTAACAGAAAGCTTCAGTACAGCACTGTTATACATTCAGCATAAGCCACTGATGTCAGAGTAGATTCCTGTGTTAAGGAACATCATGGAACTGTATTTACAAGAAAGCCAGATCTGCAGAACATTCTCATTTTCAGTAAAGTAAAACAGTCTTCACTGAGTATATAATTGGAAAAGTATTCATGCCATTAGTGTAGTGATCTCTGAAGTACTGACACAGCACCCAAACTCCCTATTCACCACATCCCATCTGTATCCTTGTGTTTTTACAAGGCAATAGGCAAGTTTGTCTTCAAACTACAAAATAACTACTTCCATGTCACCTACCCCACCATTCAGGTAATCACATTAATCAAGCTCAGTAATAGAGAGATACAGTTTAAACAATCAGGCAAACTCAGGTGGCCAAAAAAAAGAAACCCCAATATTTCACACCTAAACCACCAGCCAAGCTGGCACTTCCACCAAACAGTTACTTTCACACTTGTGCTGATCATCTGTGTGAGTGCACAAGCTACCATAATCACTCACACTGCATCAGCACAGAAGAAAGAGGTTGGAAGCAATGATCCACTAGCATTGTGCTTCACACGTGTATCGCAAAGGAACTCCAGCATTTTAGGTAAGTAAGTGCTATGGAAGTCTTATCCCACAGCACACAAAGAAAGGGAAAAAAAGTGGTGTGTGGGGGTCTCTTCTGTACCAGCCTGACTACTGCCTCACACGGCCTGTAGCCAGGGGTGCCTTGGGTTTGTGACAGGTCTTAGGAGATGTCAATCCCCAAACGTATAGAGACTTAGAGCAGATTGTAATTATGGCCTTGAAGTGGCATAAAGCTGTGTACAGAGTGGCTGAAAGTTTCCAGGACATGTTTTATTTCTTACTGAACTTCAAGTATAGAAATGCTCCTACTAAACAGACACGTTGAAGTTACATATATCGAACAAGCAGAACCAGGTACTACTTGGCTTTCGTAAGAGCAAAGATTCCAGACTGAGTTGGACATAACAGCTCTCTGGTGCTGGTAATAGCACTATCAGAAAAAAATTCTTGGTAGCAGAGTCAAACACTACTTATCCATAAAATTAAGCCAGATCAAAACAGAATCCCTTCAAAAAAACATAAGCTACAGATTCTAACCCTCTTTTTCCTGCTTGCTTTCTGTAATGCAAGAAAAACACAAGTAATCTACCTACAGAAAACAGTCAAACTCAGCTTATAACTAATCAAGGAAAAATAAAAATAAAGTGAGAAGACATCCAATGTTGCTGCCCACATAGAAAAAGCAAGACACTAAGAAAAATCTGTCATTTTAACTGCTCCTGTGGACTTCCCCAGACAATATGATAATAAGTCAAAGTTGAGGACAAAAATCCTGTCTAAGCGAGTTGCTGCATTACCCTGAACACGAGCATCCTTCCAGAGGATATTCTTAGAACTGTCCTTGATAATACACAGAATAAACCAGCTAGCGGAAATCATCATTTCAGCAGGATACAAAGTAGCTCTCTTTTCATTAACGCACTCTTCGTGCAAACCGATGTTTGAACAATAGCCCAAACATCTGCATTAACGGACAGCTGGCTGCTAAATAACACTCCTCCTCCATCACGACAGGAGCCATCTGTTCACACACCTAACCTGGGGCAAGCACTGCCACTACTTGCTTGTTAGGCACCCTCCTGCTCCATGCGTTAGTGCACATTGTCTGTGTTTCCAAACTGCAGTAACACGGCGTTAACCATACCCATACAAGTCTTAAACACACACCCCTACAATAAAAGGCTCCAAATGCCAAAAAAAATCCCTTTGGTCTCCAGTTAAAGATGACAAGCGCATTATAGCCTTGTATACATGGGGATGGGAGTTTATAAACTCTACCACTATTCTTGTCCTGTTAGACTTATTTTTTCTCCTTCCTGTTACATCCTTTTCTGTTGTAAGAATAACTTTACTAAATGTAAACAACAACTGGTTGTTGCTACTTTTCAGGCAAACACTCCATGGGGTTCACATAGCCAATCCTATCCAAATCTCGTAATAGATTTTCATGGGTTAACCCTTAAGTCCAGATGTGATGGATTAGGTCTTGTTACTCCCAATGTCAGTGGCCCTACTAGAGTTGCAGCTGAAGACCTTTCCGTGGGTCTCCCCCAGGCAGCTCTCCGAGCTCCCTGCTCTCACTGCTGCTGATACAGGAGCTCACCCGTGCTGCCGACGGATCTCTCCTGGCTGCCTCTCCCCAGTACTGCTACCCAGACCCCGGCACCCGCTTCGGCCAACAAACCCCGTGTTCAGACTAGGTCTGGGCAGGGACAGCGGAGGGACCCGAGCCCTCCCTGCCCCGGGTCGCGGGGTGTGCGGGCTGCAGCCTGGGAGGGCAGACGCGGGGACAGCTCCGTACCTGACCCAGTTGTCGCGGAACTTGCTCTGCTGGGGCTGGTTCAAGTAAATGGTGCGGGCTGGTGCCTCCTCCAGATCCGCCGAGGACGTGGCTCCGGACATCTCATCATCCGCTTTCTTATAGCCCGCGGGGGAACAGACCGGTCCTGCGGGGAGAGCGCAGAAGGGAGGCGGTCAGCGAGGGGCCGCACCCGCCGCGGCAGCTCCCGGGGCCGCGGCAGCGCCGGGCAACAGCTGCGAGCATACCCTCCCCGCTGTTTACCGCGGCGGAGGCTGGTAAATAATGGATGGCCGGGGAGGGGGCGGCGGGGCCCGCTCGGAGCCAGCTGGCAGCGGGGACAGCGCCGGGGCCCGCGCCCCCCCCCCCCCCACCGCCTCCCACCGCCCCGCCCTAGGGGCCGGTACCGGCGCGGTGCAGCTCCCGCCCAGAACCGGCCGGCGGGGGCCGAGGGGCCGGTGCTACCCACCTGCAGGCTTCGGCGTGGGGCAGCCCAGGAGGCGAGGGAGGGACTGCGGGCGGCCAGCGGGACCCACGGCACGGCCGCGGGGCTCCGAGTCCCTTCATCCCCTGGCCCACGGCCCCTCTCAGCCGTGTCCCCCCAGCGAGCTGGCTCGGCCGGCGGCACCACCCATCGAGCATCCCGCGCCGTGGCCACGGCCCGGCTGGCGAGAGTTTGGGCTCCAGACTCCGGTTCAGACTCAGAAGAGCAAAAACCTTTGTTTCACACCAACAGCTTCAATGCTGAGATCTTTGACTTAATTTTCCTCTTCAACTGGTCTGGAGTGACTTTAGTCCTAGAAGCATTGCTCAGCTTCACATGAAGAAAAAGCCACAATACAAGTGAAAGGAGCTAACCCTTTCCTGTATCAAGCCTCAAAATATTACCCAAGTTGTTGGAGAAAGATTTACTGCTTTCCCCTTCCATTCTGAGCCATGAATATACTTGACATCACTTGAGCTGTAAACATACTAGATAAGAAAGCCAGTTTGTATGATAATCCATGGATCTACAAGTAGCACAGGTGGTTCTACACCAGAATAAGATCAACTTGTTTCGTAAGAACCTATGAAATGTGTTATTCTAGGGTTATTTGAAAAGTCCATTCAAAGACAGCACTGAGAAGAAACTACCGTGAAAGCTTTGTACAGAAATGGCTGCTGGATTTGCCAAGACCACAGTGCTACAAACTGATCTGATCAGACACCAGCTAGAAAAGGACCCTTTCCACGACTAGAGGACAGAGCCCTGAAATGATGTCCTACTTAACTACAGCTTGAGGCAAAACCTTCAGTCCTAATACATCCTTGATATGCTGAACACTTAAGTTTGGACACATTACCAGTATTTGTCTTTTTTACTTAGACTACCTGCTAACGTCCTACTCTTACATCCCAGACTTGGCAAATGATGGATTCTTGCTAGTGCGAACAGGCTCCCTATCCCCTAGGCGTTAGCCACTGGAGGGCAACATTACCCATCCATCCTACAGTGCACAGCCCAGTGCACAAAGACACATCGCAATGCTAGTAGCTGGCCAATAAAGCTAATGTAATTAACAAAATAATGCTTTCAACAGCACTCTCTTGCCCAAGGCAAGTGTTGCACATGGTGAATTTTATGCTTTGGAGAGATTAAGCTGAACTTGGAAGTACAAGGCTAATTAATTGATTTTCTTTCATTTCACTTGATGCCAATTTAGAGAGCAAAAACATGCCAAATGGCTAGTATTTACTTTGTGAAAAGGGACATAAATTTAGGAAGTGAAACCAGTAAGACTATACATCACACAAGACCACACCATTATAGTACTATATTAGGTTACTTGGCCTGAAGAAACTTGCCACAACAGAGGACTGCCCAACCTTGCTAAGCGGGTATTTTCCCCTTCAGAACAGAGCTGAGAGTAGTACTGCGTACTTGCTGTTCTTTCCCATTGATTTCATGTTGTGTAACTGCAAAGGAGATCAAACAACAGGGCTCTTAAGAGCATTAAGGGCAAGGAAACAACTTTCATCTGTTTCCCAAGTCAAGCTCCTTAACACAAGCGCAATTATTCTAGAACATGCATGCTGTAAAAACAGCTTGGGGTTTCTTTTCCCCCCTCTCAGAAGACCTTACTTCACTTTTTCATTACTCCCTCTGATGCTTGAAACCCTCCTGCCGAGTAGTTCTCTTCACTGCCAAGTATGAAGAAGCTGTCCCACAACTTTAAGGATGAGCCGAGTCAATACAGCTGATGAAGTTCAGGAGTATTTAGGTTTACTTAATGCACTATGCTTTTGGCTGCTTTCTCCAAGATGGGTGCCCCAAGGACCAATAGCATTTGGCTTGTTCCTTAGATGCACCAAAATATTCTCAAAGCAGACTTGTGTGTGTGTAGAAACAGCTGTAGGAAGAAGGTTCTCATTTTTGAAAGTGGCTCAAGTCAGCTGCTTCAACTCCTAGTAGAATAAGCCTCATACTGGAAGATTATCCAGTAATCCTGCCCATCAGGAATGTTTTCCACCTCCCTCCCCTGCCAATAAGCAGATCACACCCAGAAGCCTGCAGACACAATGACCTATGCTGCTGGCTGTAGATGCATTCCCAGCATTTCAAAAGGCTCACAAGCCCTGAGCTTCTGAGGGGCTCCTGGTGAGCAGCAGTGCCGGAGGCCAGGCCACCTTCAGAAGGCATCCCTGTCAAGCAGGCCCAACCACACACAGACTACGGGAAAGCCACTTCACCTCTGCTCCTTGCTTGAGAGGATAGAGACAGCACAGATTGCAGTTAAGTTCTGCCACTGCTGGAAGTGGTCCAAGCTAAGCAGCTCTTGGTGTTTACTTCCCTGTACCTAAAGGGATCAAGGCTCACTGACTACACCATTTCAGGGCAGACCAACTTTTCACTCCAGGAATATTTGTGTCCCACAAGACCTGCATCTTCTGTTATTTGCCCAAGGACTTGCAACACTGCAATGCAATTTATTTTGGATAAAACTACTGATGCTTCAAGGAGCATATTAACAGTAGATCATTGTACCTCACGGCCTCATTCAGTATGTACAGCTACATCAGATTTTAGATCTTCTAGCTACATTTACCTTAAATCTGTATCATCTCACACTTACCTCCTGTATATAGATGACTAAACTCATTTTAAGTATGATGTTCACAAGTCACAACAGCTTAATAAGAGGAAGCTGATCCTACAAGAATAACCTAGCATGGGTTTGGTGTGCTTAGTAGGGCAGCTGTCTTCACTTGAAGGTATCACTGGGCTCAGCTTCTATCTCCTGAGCTCTGCTGCTCATCTTCTAATCCTCTTCCCAGTATTCCCCTTCCTCCCTCTAACTCCCAGAAATGAAAATCCATTGTCAGTGCCACTACCTACTCCACTCTCACCTTGATAACTTGTACTTCAAGAAACAGTGAAAAGAAAGTTTTTGTACTGGCCAAAACTTGCCAACAGAATCAAAACATGTCATTAGATGATTATTCCCACTCGTCTTCAACAAAGAAACCTTGAAGAGCCTCAATAGACTTGACTAGAGCAACAAAACATCAAGAAATAAGTGAGCCAGACATTAAAAAAACACTCAGGGGACACTTACAAGCCAATCTACCCTTCAGTATTCTGTGAAAGTGCTAAAGACCTAGTAGACCAGCATGACTGGAGTACAGCATGATGATTACTACTCATTTTTATGGAACTCAGATCCTTAAGGAATTGAAGGAGTGACCAATACATCTGCCTTCAACTCTGAGGCATGAGACACTTCTTGAGTCTAATACTGTTTCCCATTGTGCTGTACAAGTTGCATGAGTCAGACCTGAGTTATATATTCCTTTTATAAAGCTCTTACTTCACACGATTTAACAAGTTTATTTTCTAAAAAAAGATGGGATTAAAGCTTGACAAAAATAAAGGGATTTTATAGCTTTCCCTCATCGTTAAGAGAAACCAGGCTTGATGCCCTGACAAATTCACATTGCATTTATTATCACTTGAAAAGCAACAAACGGTAATTTAATACTCTTACTTCACTGGGCCTGCAAAGATGACATTTCCCATGTATATCTGTCTCCTTAATGTCTGCTTGGTAATAGTCATAGCTTCTCTATGACTGAGTAAATAACGTGTTGTGAATTCTGTAGTGTTTTTCAAGATGAGTCACTCAGGACGCTTGCCAACTACCAGAACTCACAAGAGAACTCTTACTAAAATTGTATCAGTTTTCTCTTAAGCAGAAGAACCAACTAGTTACTACTTCTGTCTTGGTGAGATGCTTGATTGCTCCAACACGTGGCCTGTTTTGAACAAGTGTTAACACAGCAGTTGAAAACCTGCTGGTTTTCATAGCTTGTGCTGTCTTGGTGAGATGTGTAATGGAGAAGTTAACCGGACAGGCTTCGTCACGTCAAGCTTAGAACCTAAAGCAATACTAAGGGTCACAGCCAGTAGTCATGCTACTAGTTTTGTATCCTGTTCTGCAGGACTGGGATCCAGTAGAAGAACAGACACTGAGCTAAAGAAGCTGAACCCACTTGACCAGAGTTGAACTATGGTCTCCAGATGTCCTTCCTAACCTCAACTACTCTGTAATTAAGAGCTTAGACACTCACAAGTCAAAGTTGAAGTAGCTGCATAGCAAATTCCTCATGTCCCCCCAACTTTAGTAAGTGGCAGTTTTCTACTAAGGCGCATTTGAAAGACTTTACCTCAGAGTGAAGAGGGCCTCACCAAAAGCCTCCAAGCAGTAATTCACAGAACATGTGGTGTCATTGTAACAGGCTTAGCCTCAAAGAAAGGACTTAAACTGAACCATAGAATCATTCAGGTTGCAAAAGACCTTTAAGATCATAGGGGCTAACCGTTAACCTAGCACTGCCAAGTCTACCCTAAACCATGTCTAAGCCCCATATCTACACATCCTTTAAACACCTCCAGGGATGGTGGTTCTACCACCTCCCCGGGCATCCTATTCCAATGCCTGACAACCCTTTCACTGAAGGAATTTTCCCTAATATCCAATCTGAACCTCCCCTGGCACAACTTGAGGCTGTCTCCTCTTGTCCTATCCCTTGTCACTTGGGAGAAGAGACCAACCCTCACCTCTCTGCAACCTCCTTTCAGGTGGCTGTAAAGAGCGATGTGGTCTCCCCTCAGCCTCCGCTTCTCCAGGCTGAACACCCCCAGTTCCCTCAGCCACCTCTCACAAGACTTGTGCTCCAGACCCTTCCACAGCTCCATTTCCCCTCTCTGGACACACTCCAGCATTTCTATGTCTTCTTGCAGTGAGGGGCCCAAAACTGAACACAGTATTGGAGGTGCAATTTGAGAAGATCTGAGAAGACCCATATTTAGAGAGGTAACACACAAATTTGACTTTTGCCTGCACTGAAATGCAGCGTTAGCTCTTAAAAAGCCACCCCAGATGCAGTGACTCACCACCACCTTCTTGGGATAATATCTTTTTCACAGCTTTATCTTCACAAACCAAGTACCAAAGACAACACCAAATGAGAAGCTCAGCAGTTGAGAATCATCAAGCTGATGTACCAGTGACATTGAAGTTGAACCAAGTGAGTTGTTTTTTTTACCTGAAATACATCCTTTCTTACACTATTTCATTAGCTGCCTGCACTGTTCAACAGAAATGCACTTGAGAGTCAATCTAAAAGTGAGCAAAGGTAAGAGTTCAAACAGGCAGAGCACAGCAAGTGCTCACAGGAGATGTGGGGCATGAACTCAGCTACTAGGTCCTCCAAGAAAGCTTTGTTCCCACCAGGACTGGGGTACCTTAACCTTGAGTTATAACCAGTTCATGCGAAAACTTGGTGAACAACATTAAGGGTTGGGGTTTTTTGATTTTTTTTTTTTTTTTTTAGAATTTAGAGAACTCCTGTGGTGTTCAGCAGTGAAAGATTGTAGGCAAATATTCAGACACACTCAAGTCTGAAGAAAGGAAGTTCCAGAATAATTCACAGTGGAGCTTTTATTTTCTAGCTCTTCCATTATCAAGAGTAATTTTAAACATGATCACTCCTTTGTAGGTACAAGTCCTGCTAAGTAATCTGTCCTTATGTTCATCTGCATGCAAGTAGCAGGGTTCGTAATAGAAACGGCCTTGAAGTTAATTCTGCAGTTGCAGAACAACTCCCACTTCTCTCAAGAACCATGTAAGAGTTGCTCCACCTGAAATTACTGGAGACACAATGCCTCTGTAGTTTGCCAAAGGAGAAACAAACACCGCATAGTATTCCTTCACAGATGACATTTAACTTGTATCTTGGGAGTAAAGCAAGTTACATCTAGAAAAGAAGCTATATTGGAAAAAAATTGCTGAGTAACATATATGTAAGTGTGCTTTTTTCATTTATTTTTTCTAGATCTGTTTTACATTAAGCTGTTCTCAAACCTTAAACAGCATCATGGAAGTTACTAAGATGTATCTTCCTGGAACAAAGCTTCTCAATAGGTACAGTTAAGAAGTCTGATATTCAATTAACTTAGACCATAGCAACATTAACAACCCTGTCAATTTTAATTGGCAGTTATAAAACAGAGGGGAAGAAGATACCTTTCTTCAACTTCCCCAGGAGAGTTCCTTGGGATTTGAGGCCAACCAGAACTCCTGTAGAGGCCACTTAGGAAAAGCCCTCTTTTATATGTGATAGTAACAAGTATAAGATTTCCACAGGAATACAAGTCATGAGTAGGAAAGAGGAGCAGAGAGTTAAGTACTGTATATATTTAGCCTAGAACTTCACTAGCACCAAACTGCTTCTTTAGTAGTGTTCAAGCACATTAGACAGCAAAGAATTACCTAAAAGAAAAGGGAATGGTGTCAATTCTGCTAATATAAGGGCTAAGACTCTTAACTGCTTATGCTTAAGATTTTTAGACTACATTACTAATATTCAGTGCTTCCATCTGGGATAAGGAGGCCATGTCAAGTTCTAGTAACAGAACATGGTTACTAGCTGCAACATAGATAACGCATGAGAAAAAATACATGTATGCAACCTTCAGCATACTATCAGGAAGTGCTTGTGAAGATGAAAGCATTCCAGGCATTAGGAGCCTTGCAACAGGCCTTCTGTACTAACAGGATGAAATGCTTGCACCATGCAGCGCTAATAAAGTGGACAACAGTGTAGTGCAGTTAGATGTCTGCATTAGCATTTCAGTAGTTGGGTGACTACTCAGATCAAGACTCTCCTATTGGCAGCTTGTGCACTAAGACACATGAGCAGCATTACGTGCACTCCTGGGGAAGGCACTGTTTTTCTTACCAGACAGGGACAATATGAAAGAGTCTTTAAACTGGAGAGACATGGATTTGATGGATGGACTGTTCAGTGGACAAAATACTGGACTGATGGTCACACTCAGGGAGTTGTGGTCAACAGCTCGGTGTCCGAGACCAGTGACAAGCAGTGTCCCTCATTCGGTATTATGACCAGTATTGTTAAATATCTTCGTCAGTGACACGGACAATGGCATTGAGTGCACCCTCTGCAGGTTTGCTGATGACAGCAAGCTGTGTGGTGCGGTCAACACACTGAAGGGCAGGGATCCCAGAGGGACCTGGACAGGCTGGAGAGGTGGGCCTGTGCCAACCTCATGGAGTTCAACAAGGCCAAGTGCAAGGTCCTGCACCTGAGTCAGGGCAATCCCAAGGACAGGCTGGGCAGAGAATGGGTCAAGAGCACCCCTGAGAAGAAGGATCTGGGGGGTACTGGGGGATGAAAAGCTGGACATGAGCCAGCAGTGTGCACTGGCAGCCCAGGAAGCCAACAGTATCCTGGGCTGTATCCAGACAAGTGTGGCCAGCAGGTCGAGGGAGGGGATTCTCCCCCTCTACTCTGCTCTCATGAGACCCCACCTGCAGTTCTGCATCCAGCTGTGGAGCCCTGAGCTTAAGAAGGATATTGACCAGTTAGAGCAAGTCCAGAGGAGAGCCAAGAAGATGCTCCAAGGGCTGGAGTACCTCTGCTATGGAGACAGGCTGAGAGAGTTGGGCTTGTTCAGCCTAGAGGAGAGAAGGCTCTGGGGAGACCTTATAGCACCTTCCAGTGCCTGAAGGGGCTGACAAGGAAGCTGAGGAGGGACTTCTTACAAGGGCCTGTAGTGACAGGACAAGGGGTAATGGGTTTAAATTGAAAGCAGGTAGATTTAGATTAGATATCAGGAAGAAATTCTTCCCGGAGAGGGTGTTGGGGCACTGGCACAGGTTGCCCAGAGAAGCTGTGGCTGCCCCATCCCTGGAAGTGTTCAAGGCCAGGCTAGATGAGGCTGTGAGCAACCTGGTCTAGTGGAAGGTGTCCCTGCCCATGGCAGGGGGGTTGGAACTGGATGGTCTTTAAGGTCCCTTCCAACCCAAACCATTGTGTGAACTCAGTTCTGACACTAACGGCTAAGTACATTTTCCAAATGCCTGTAATGGTGTTCTTTTAGGGGTGTTTTTCTTGGCTTGTTTTATCTTCATTTTTAAGTATTTGCATGTTGCAGGAGAGTCACAGGATACTGAGCAAGCAAAATATCATATTAGAGTTATTCCACCAGATGTTATTCTTGCAAGTTAACCTGATTTTATGTCTGACAACAGGTGAAGCTATAGTGGAAAAACCTTGTGTTCAGGTGAAGCCACTTGAGATGGCTATGGAACAGTCCTACAAGTCAAACTTGGGATAGTGGGACTTAAAGCTCACAGATAACCCTTCTGTAATTGTCAGAACACAAACAACACATCCATACCTTTTTAGCAGTGCCATGGTTTAACTCCAGCTAGCAAAATACCACGAAGCCACTCTCACAAATCCCCCTCCCCTCCTCCAGGGGAGGGGAAGAATCAGTTCTTATCTCAATTTTAAGAGCTTCCTTATTTCTTTTTCCTCTATTTACTAATTAAATCTAAATCAATATATACAGGTACTACTACTAATAAAAGCTTAAAATAGTAGAAAATGAAACATATAGTACAATATATACAATATGATACAATTTCCCACCATCCACTGACCAATGCACACCCAGATGTTGAGGGATGAAAATCAGACCCCGAGAGCCCAAGACCCACAGCCCGAGAGCCGCGGCCTGAAGGCCGGAGCCCGGGAGCCTACGCAGCAGATTCCGAGCGAACCTTATCACCGATAACACGGCCAGAAAACTCAAAACAATCCACCAGCTCCCACACGAATGAGCCAGCACAGCAGTTAGCAAAGCAGCTAACGCAGGAGGGTCAGCAAGTGCCCTGAGAGACGAGCAAGGGAGTAAGGGAGAGAGAGAGAAGGGAAGAGTAATGGCTACCGGACCCTCTTCCCCACCCAAAGAGACCCGAACATGATGTACTATGGGATGAAATACTTCCTTGGTTAGTCTGGGTCAGCTACAGTATCCGAAGTGGACAAAAGACCTTGAGTCCAGTACAGGCCATCCCCAGCACCAGCTGGGGCCTTATCAATGTTTTCACTTACTGTCCAGCAACACAGTTCCCTGACAACCAGAGTAAAGGGAGTTAGCCCTTTCCTGACTGAACCCAGCACAAGCAGACATTTTAGAGACGCACAGCAAAGAAGAAAAGCTATTTCATGTACAACACAGTGAGAATTGAAGATAGGAATTTTCTGTTCTAAATACAGACCAATAAAGAAACGGACGCAGATGAAGACAGTAGTCCCCAAATGGATATTAAGAGTGAATAAAGCTTCAGAAGCATGACATAAGAGGACCGAGCAAAGGAAGCTCTATTTTCTAAACTCCAAGATGCAAGGACAAAGTTGTCATCAATCAAGCTATCCCAGATATCACAAAGGAAATAAAACAGACACAGGTCTAACTTCTATCCTTTTCGTGGCTATGCAGTGTGTATCGATTTTCAGAATTACCAAGACTAAGAAGGGTATTGTTGGGCAGGAAAGCCAGACAATGTGATAACACTCACAGATTGCACAAGTTGCCTAAAACTCAAAGAGCAGTTGCCTAGAAGAGTAGACAGCGAGTTGTTCTGCATGAGAAGGTGCCATGCAAGAGGAGCTTCTATCAAGCCTCACTGAGATCAACTGTCATACTGGACAATAAGGTCAATTGTAAACCTTCTCTGACACCAAATTGAGTGATAATTTCATTTAACCCATCAAAAACACAAAACAGGTAAGTGGCCACTGGTTTGATCTAGCTTACTTTGAAGAGTAGAGAGCTACATGCAGCTCTGAAGCATCCATCTCACAGAGACAGTCAGTCCTGAAGACATGCATTAATCCAGTCTTCAGGAACATGTAAGTGCTGCAAATACCACAATACAAACACCTAACACAGCACTTCAGGGATCAATGCAAGAAGTACTTTTATGAAGTGGGAGCTCAGCTAAGCCAAAAAAAGCCTGGATATACTGGTCAGTTAAAGGAGGAGTTATCTGCCAGTGAGATGTAGCCACAGAATTGCAGTCTTATGATACATACAGATACTCTTAGTATAGGTGGATCAGTAGTTTATAAGTGATTGTATCAGCAAAGGCTACAAGACATCTTTCACAAATGTGTACAGTTCTAGACACCTATTGTGAGAGCTACAGATGCTGCATGTCTATTAACATAATCAAAAACAACTGTTGGGATTACAAAGGATAAGAAGCAGGCCCACCTCATGAAACTCACTTCCTTCTGTGCCAATAGTAGACAGCCACATTATTCAAAGCAAAAGGGAGTTGCCAGCATACTTAGTTGTGGGAGAGCAAAGGTGCTAAAGGCTGCTCATGGTGTGAGTTAAGGTCTCCTCGGTGCATTTCTTCTTGCTCATTTGAACACCAAAGGCCTCATGTTTCTAGTCCCTCTAACAATCCTCATGCAGCCTTGGTGAGACCACAAGAGGAATAGCACTTTGCCTGAAATAGCTCTTCATCTCCAAAGTCATTTGGTACCCACTCACTTAATGTCAAAACCAAGCAGCTTCTGCTGATAATGCTGAGCCAAGGAAGCTGCACAAGACAAACATAATCTATTCTTATGCCTCATTCTTCATAGCCACAACTGTCAGCAAAATTCCAAGGCTGAACCTGTATTGTTGGTAATTAAGAAATTAGCCCCTTCTTCCCCTGCCCCAGCTTCCTGACTAAGTTTCCAAAAACATTAGGGGCACTAGTAATTGACACCTGTTAAACAAAGTGGTATATTGTTGTTTTTAAGTTCCCACACTGCATTGAAGCTTCTACAAAGGTCACTTTTGCCCAATACTATTCCACTCTTTCATTAGATATTCTTCAAACTCACTTAAGTATTTGCCAACAGTTTATAACCTGGATTTCACAGGTTTTCTGGTATACAATCTTGTTTCTGATTTATGACAATGAATGATACATCTGGGGCCAGAAAAAAAAATAGATTTCAGGCAGCTGATAACCTAGATCACATAGCCTGTCACAAAGTTGAATTACCAGATTCAGCAGCTACTGTTCAACACCAGAATTTTAAATAGGAAGGTACTGCAGGTCCAGTAAGCTAGAGGAGCCTCCCAAGCTGTTCCTGAAACCACTCAAGTCCAAATTAAAACATTTCTTCACATGCAACAGGATTTCTAAGAAATGGTTCAAACAACCAGCATTTCTCAAACCTAGATTTGACTCCAAAAACCACCAATGAGTACACTCCAGGTTTCCAGTAACTTAGCAAGTACTATTACGGCAAAACGTATCCTACAAGAAATTTATCATCAATTTTTTCCAACTAACAGCACATAGCTTCAACAAGACCCATAACAAGCAGCAGTAAGGCAGCTTTGAAGGAGATAATGGAGACATTGGTTCTGTAAGAACTTGATATTCCAAGCACTAGTGCTCCCTGTTTGGGGTTACACAGTTTTGAGACTTGAGGGAACTATGGTTTCTGCTTACCTCTTGGTGACAAAACACATCAACATTACTCTGCTCTTTTCACCTTTTTCCCCTCATCAACTCCTGGATTAACATTGCCTACCAACCATCATTCAAGCTCAAAACACATTTGCATACATTAGAATGCACTGAACAGGTCTTCAGCACTTGAGACAGTCCAAAGGACACTGGATTTAGCAGTCCTTAGGGAACAAAAAACATTTTATGTACAAGGCAACAGTGCAAATGCAGATTCCACTGTGCGAACATGGACTGTATCCATTGTGCATGCACTTTCAGCCTCCAAGATAGAGGCCAGTTCCTTTTGAATTTTCAGGTCAAGAACCCTTCCTATACAAAGGAAAAAAAAAAACCCTAACTCAATAGTGAAGCCATTGCATTTGACAACGCACAACAGCAATTCCACTCACTTCTTCCAGTATCATTTTTCTGCAGTTCCTGGAATTTATCAGAGGTGTGATTGTTAAACCAATTTAAAAAGTGGACATGAGGTGCAAGAAGTAAGAGTTGAACTGGTTTCTTATAATCTGAAATATCTCTCCTCTGAGTAATCCCACCACTCAAGGAAGATCCTGGAATTCTAGCACTTTTGTCAGCTACACCCTGGATAACCATGACTAGTAATCCTACTTGTGGGCCACATACATATCCATCAAGCACAGTGGATCTGTTAAGTGATTAGTGGAATATTTCCAAAACAGCCATCAGAAATCTTCTTAGCACAACTGACAGTCACAGCTAATCCTTAGCACAGAGCCCTTACTGCCTTCCCTTCTTCCCACCTTTCAGATTTCTTTCCCTATATTAATATTGGTTGAAGCTAAAAATATCTTTGGCACATCATAATTCTATTAGTATTCTGGCACACAAGTGCCTTTTTTCTTTCTGTAATGCATCTGTTCCTATAACAATTTACTAACAGCTTTAAGCATATCAGCTGCAAGCACAGCTGATCTTGATCTCCAAGAGAAGAATTTAAATGAGTAAAAGAAATGTTTTCCCATTTATATGCACATGATAAAGCTATCTGTATTCTTCTACTAAAAGCCTGGAGGACTATGACGCTGGCTTCTATCCAACGCTAGATTGTAAAGGTTTACTGAATACATACTGACCTTTTGCTCTGAAGCATTCCCAAAGGTGCTGTTTTAATTCTGTCCACCCACAGTTCAGTGTAATGCACAACAAAAGCAGCTGCCCATCGTACAGTTACCTAGAGCGAAGCATCCCTTCCAGCGACGACACAGAGACATGATGTTCATTCCTTCTTGCACTGGCTGCATGAAGATGAACAGCAGTGGTCCTTCAGAGATCTCTACAGCATTAGCAGGTCTCAAAGCTGATTAAAGTGATGCCCATGGTAATCTGTGAAATATATGTTTTGCACTTTCCAACTGCTCCGCACTGGCTTCGCAGAAGGAAAGCGTGCAGTAGCTGCTTGTGTGTACCTGCGCACAGGGACAGCTGTGGCTTTTGCTGAAACATTCTAACACATTTCATCCAAAAGGGGGGAAATTCAGCATCATCCTGTATTTCAGCACTTGAAACAACCATCTGCCCAGTTCCTGGACTCTGTCACCCCGCCACACACACCCCCACCAAGTTTCAAAGCACAATTTCTCAAGTGAAGTCCTAACAAAAAAAAAAAAGGTAGAGTAGAACAAGTTCTGTTCCCGCTAGAGATTCTATGTGTCATGTTATGGGTCATAGCATCTATTCGTCTTTGCAAATATAAGGGATTCTTTTTTTAAACTTATTTTCCCTTGTCTCTGGACACGTTTAATGGCAAAATATTTTGGGTTTTAAATGAAAAACTTAAAGAATTCAACTTTCAGTTACTAAAAAACCCTCTTCTTTAAGGAAGTGTAGTTTTACTTTTCACCTGTGGTAACCCCATTAGTATGAGCCTCTGAAAAGTCAGATCTATTAAAATGCTCCTAGAGCAACTTTTCAGGGGCCTTTCCCTGTAGCAGTCTTGCCTCCTCTCTTTCCCTTGGCCCCCCCTCCAGACTATTTGCTTGCTGTTTTCATGGGGAATAGAAAAGGAATCATCAGCATCCTGCTTTAAGCCTCAAAAGACAGCCACAAGAGGAGGCAAGGATTTGGCCAGTGTCTGAATTTACCACTCCAATGATCTGCAGAACATTTCCCTGTGGATGTCAGGTCCATTTCAGTGATCTATTGGCTATTTTGAGCATGGAAGAACAGTTATGCTGGGACAGCTGCATGCCCTGAGAAAGCCAGTCCACATCAGCAGGGAAAGACATCAAGAACCACCACTGGCTGTTAACCACCAACCACAGCTTGGTCAGTTGAGTTGTTCTGAAGCCACCAGCACACTAACATTACACCACCAACTCTGGAGTTCAGTTCTACTTATGCCTCTGCCAAGCCAGACTCCAGATGTGAGGGGTTTAACCGAGCTCATCTCTTACCATGGACTGGAAGCTGGGTGGAACAGAAAGCCAAAGCATCACCTGGCCCTTGGCACCACTATGGTTGTTGACAGGATCACATAAAGGCTATCAAGTATTCATGAGCGAGACAGTGACAGGAAGCCATGGAAGGCACTGCTAGCTGCAAGTAAGTGCGTTTTCCTCAGGAGAGGAAGGTAACTTGAAATTTTAGTTGCTCTTACTCAGCTTTCATTAGGGAAGCATGTTGCATAATGCATGAGGAAAACATCTGAGAGCAATGTTTGAGAACATTATCTACTCCCTACACAGATGGATCCATGAGCAGACATTATTGGGTCTGTTTGTCCTCTGCATATAGCTGTACTCATTTTTTCTTACTAAAAATGGTGGAAGCTCACCAGCTGACTGGGCTAGCCTACATTAGCAGTTACCTATTAGAGACCATATGAATGGCTTGTCTTGAACCAGAACTGCTTCTCTCACCTTCTCCAGGCCAGTGAGATCTAACAGAGGTGCCATTATCACATTTAGATGTAGGTCAACAGCACCAGACTGACCAGGCCCAGAATCTGTCTGGAAAGGTCTCAACTGCTTTGTCCTGGGCTCCACTTACTCTAACGTCTCATCACAGCCACCCCTGTATCCACCTTATTTCAAAAGCTCAGCTGCTGCTGAGATGTATGCTGTTGGTAACATCTGCCTAACACCATTCTAGCTGAAAGCACAACACAATTAGCCATGGTACTTTTTACATCAAGATTTGCACTGCATGCTCCCTGACAAAGCCCCCCTCAGACCCTTCCAAACTTGGTAGCTTACGCTCACACAACAGAGAAGTCCACCTTTGGCTCAGTGGGCCTGAGCTATTTGGGACAGAAATTTGCTATGAAGAGTCCTTGATCAAAATACTGGGTTATACTAGTACAAAATGAGATGACTCAACTGAGTTATGTCCTTAAAAAGAAGGAACAGAAAGCCTCAGATAAACACCACTGTACTGGTACTATAACTTCCAACTTCTCAAGCTAGCTTATCTTCTTTGACAGATGCAATACAGTCATGACAAGTACACTCGGTGGAGGGGGTAGAGACTGACTTAATCTTGCCATCATGACACTTTCTGTATAGACTAGTTTTATTTTGTTGTCCTAAAGCCAAATATCAACTTGTTACTCTTGGTTTATTTATTTAAAAAAAATCAATAATACATCAACAGATTATTAGCATTAACCTCCAAGATTTTTGTGACCACTCCAAAACTGTACAAGATAAAAACCATGTTCTACCACCCAAATTACATGGTACTTACCATCAAGCTAAGTGACCTAGTTCAAATTCTCTCCAAATTTCTGTCCCTACAGCTACATAGATCCTTCAATGGCTTGTACGGACCCCTCTGAGCATTTCTCAGAGCAAATAGAACATACATAAGCCATGCTCATGGCATACTCAAGTATCAGTATGACACATTTTAGGCCCGTACTGTTGGCATATTTACCATCAAGTGCCTACTATCAGTACAGCTTGTTATTATGGGAAATCCTTCAGACTAGAATGACTTGATGAAAAAATACAAACTTAGAACAGAAAGACAGGTAATTCTTTACCCCATTTTTCCAGTTTAACCCCAGTCAGCAACAAAGCACCACAGAGAATCAAGAATATAAGTGAGAAAATTTGTGGGTAGAGACAAGGACAATTTAATAAGTATATCAAAAACCACACACACAGCAAAGCAAGACCAGGAATTCGTTCCCCACTTGCCATCAAAAGGCAGGTGTTCAGCCATCCCCAGGAAAGCAGGGCTCCATCATGCATAACAGTTACTTGGGAAGACAAACACCATCACTCTGAACATCACCCTTCTTCCCCCAGCTTTACATGCTGAGCATAATGTCACATGGTATGGAATATCCCTGTGGTCAGATGGGGTCAGCTGTCCCACCTGTGTCCCCTCCCAACTTCTTGTGCACCCCCAGCCAACTCACTGGTGGGGTAAGGGGCAGAAAAAGCCTTGACTCTGTGTAAGCACTGCTCAGCAGAAACGAGAACATCCCTATGTTATCAACACTGTTTCCAGCACAAATCCAAAGCAGACCCCCATAACAGTTACTGTGAAGAAATTTATGCCAGCCAAAAACCAGCACAAGCACTCCTTCCCCAGGAAATCCACTCACACTTGAACAAACTTACTAACAGTCAGAGAATAACTAAATACCAGATCAGTTGTTGTCAATATATACTTATAACTGATCCTAAAGTCACCTTGTGATTTTCATCACCCTGTTGATCCTGATAATCAGAACTACATGCCAGAAATCACAGCTAGATCATTTAGTATGTACCACCTAACAGCAAGTATTTTCAATAGTCACCAACATACCCATCACAAGGAAGTGTCAGCACCTACTTCAGGAGCATTCATTCAGTCTCAGCACACACAGCCACCACCACAGGCTTCCTTTTTTGTGGCCAGGGGATTAGGCACAGATGGCCAAAGTAAGAGTTAAAGCTGTGGGGCACTTGGAGAGCACAGGATAACTTTCATGTAACAGGGACCAGACCTCTCCCCTTCATTTCCAGCATTCCCTCCTTGGCCATAAGTCCATCTGAGAGATGGTTACGAAGATATACTCCTCATGAAATTGAGCTACTCTATGAGTGATAACATACTTAATGGTGTCTGTTGCTGATTAATACTTAGGTAACAGATTACACCAACACCACTTAACTCATTTCTGAACACTTTGTGTTCCTAGCAACCCAGCCCTAAGAATTCATGCAAGTCTGCATCCTTCCCTGGGCTTTGTTCCCTACAAACCCAACCATATCCCTCAGTAATTATTCCATACCTTTTTGGATACACTTTTTAAAAATCCATCTTCTACCATTAGGTTATAGACCAGAACAAACTTTTAAAGGGTGATTCTTCATCTGGCAGAACACAACCCTCCCCACCTCCCAGATTTTGCTCATTAAGGTAGCCTACACCCCTTCAAAAGATCCTGCATCAGCTCCTTCTTGGCCATAGTGCTAGAGCACACTTAACAGTGGTACTGCTGCCGCCAGCTCTGCATTCCAACTTCCACTCCATGGCACTCCTCTAGCTGCACCGACAGGCGACTCCGAAGACATGAAGCATCACACCCCTGCTCTAATGTCATTACAGATTTCTAACATAACCTCATATTGCAGAGTGTGAACTTCCGGAGATCAGGCACTTGAACAGTACTAAAGAGAAAGGTTTTCTAAACTTCACAGGTGTCCTTTTTATAGTTATTTGAAGTTAAATATGGGATTACCGACAGTCTTCCATATACTCTGTATTTTTAAGTCTACATCTACTTTGCTCCTACATTTCCAAGCCTCCAAAGGAGAAAAAATTAGAGAAGCAAAGCAGAAGAGAAGTCCAACTGCAAGTAAGTACATCACCAAAATTAACACCATTTTTTAAAAAACCTTGAAAGTAATTTTTTCCTACTTGCTCATTTTAAGTTTCTCTTGGATTGAAGCAGTTCAGTATCTTAATGTGCTGAAATAAATCTTCAAGAGCACTGCATGTCAGGAAGGTATCTAAACATACTGGCCCAACAGTGAAATAGGGGCATGAATTACTACTTCTGGTCAAAGCACATATGAGCAAAACCAAGGCTGTTTGTGATGGACCCATCATCTAGACAGAATACCCATGCCCTAGTAGTTAGCCTTGGCCCTTCCCAGCATACGCACTGCTTCAGAATAAAAGTGGGTAAATTATTTTGAGTGAAGCACTATGGTAAGTCTTCAGTTTAAAGGTAAGGCTTCGGTTTTATTCTGTCAAGTTCCAACAGGTCCCTACACATCTAGCAAGAGCACAGGTCACAGCTGAACAGAATCATTTCATGCAAGTCTTTCACAGCATATTGTTCATCCACCAAATATGCTCTTTAACAGTCTGCTTTCAATTATTAGTTGTACTATGATTAAACTGAGGATCCCTTCTTAGTAACTGATTGGGCTAACAAAGTCCAAGACAAGAAATAGTTCACATGTCCTAGAGACTGATGGCTGCAGAGACAGACCTTATGACACTGGCTGAACTTTTTCACAAGTGCTCTACTGCACCTTCATGCTTTCATTGTCATTTGTGAAATGCAGATACTTCTGGAGGCCAGAAATATTTGACACCATTCAACATCACATATGCTGTTAGGAGTCCCAGTAAAAAAAGCTCTTCCTCCTATAGGCAGTAAGAGATTTGTGCTCCTTAACAAAGACCTCAGATACATGACACTTCACAGTGTGCTGAGCATCCTGAGCACCTTCATACCACAGAAGGTGACTGCTTAAAAAAAAAAAAATCTATCTACCAGTTGGTGACCAGCAAGGCCCCTTCCCTTGACATGGGCAGTGGGACAGGCAAAAGAGAAACACACCACAGCTCTGGAAACCAGCTCAGAGCCCACAGCCACAGCTCAGAACACCACAAGTTGTTAACAACTTAAGTGCTCCACCAAATTAATAATTAGCAATGAAGTAAACATCTCATTTTTTCTACTTCAACGTGCAAAGCAACTAAATGTACAGGCCATGTTTCTGGCAAGCTCATGAGAAGGACTACAAGCCAGAAACCAAGTACCACAACTGGTTTAAGTGCAAATGATGCTGCACTGGTGACTTCAGGAGTACTGGCCACAAACCACACCAATTACTCAAGTCTTGTAGCAGCTAATGATTTCTGAAATCCTAAACATAATCCTTTATTATATAATAAATTTATGTCTAAATATAGTTGCAATTTGGATTCTTAGTACAATAGAATTGACATTTTATTTAAACACTAAGTTAGAAAGCCTGTGTTTGAGTAATTTCAAGGTAGATTCAGTGTCACTGAAGCTCATGGGAGTTTTGTTGGGATGAACTAACAAGTTACCCACCCATAACACCTCACTGTCCCATCCAATATTAGTTTACCTGCTATTTCATTCTGAATGGTTGGAAAGCTTTAGCATGTTAACTCTAAACATATCAGATCTGTGGGGGTTGCATCTAATTAAGAGACACAACCTCTTCTCCCTGAGGCTGCTGTTCAGAGGACAGAGGATTGAACATTGAAAATGCAACTTTTGTACTGTCAGTTTACCACACAGCATATTCTAGTGATTTAAGATCATTGTACTGGTGTATGAAACCCCACTATGTCAAGTCCAGTGTTCCCCAACCATGAGATCAACTTCTCAAATGCAGGTAATGAGCAGGGTAGTAACTGCTACAGCCACTTGGACTTAGGAGTACTTTCCAGCCAAAGGTTCAGGCATAACTGATCAGTTCTTTCATCCTTAGTTGGATGTTCAAGTTCAGAAACATTCTTTGCCCTCCTCCAGGATTTAACCCTTAAAGATTTATATATAGCACATGTTTGAAAGACTGAGATAAAACTGTGCTTGATGCAAGTGTTATGTTTTCATGGCAGCAAACACTGACACGTGCACAGAATTGCCTGCACGGTCAGTAAGACAGTTCCTCTAACAGGCATTTGTTAATAATGAAACAGTAGCTGTAGGTTCTTTAAAATGTATTTCCCTACCATACATAATCAAAGATTCATGTTCCCTACCACAGACTGGTAAGGGAATTAGTTCTGAGCCACTCAGCAGCTAGGGAGACCTTAGTGTAACCTCTAATAATTTACTAAATGATTTTTCAGTTTCCAGTTAATTTTTTTCAGATCACCTGACACTGCTGATAGCATGCCTCAGTCAGGAAACAATGAGCACATGCACGCAAATACATGCAGTACAAAAATAATTCAATTTCCATCCTCTTATTCTGGACTTTAATGTTATTTCAGTAATATTAAGGTCCCCAGTGATGAGTTGGTCAATTCATGTTTGTGGAGCTTCAGTGGGAAAATTTATACCAGTTTTGATTCCATAGTTGTGCCCCAAAGCCCATGTGGGCACGACATCCACAGAGGACTCTAGTTTTAACATTATATATTGAATTAAAGATAATACATGTACATTAAAATCAGTAAGTGTGAAATTGACATGTAGGAGGCCTTCCTATATTCCCCTTCTCTGCAAGATCTTCCACCTGCAAAAATTACTTTGAAAATAAACCAATTTTTAAAAGGTGTGAGGGACACATTAAACTGCAGATTTTTTTCAGTGCAAAATCAGAATCCTAAAAGACAGCCAGGTTAAGCTGCCTTCTGTTTTATGAGTCATCCCTCTACTAGCATTAAGGTACTTCGTCCCATCTGCCAACAACTTTTGTTTCAGGTCAGCCTTACAGCAAACCTGACCAGAAGTCATCTTTTCTGCTCCCTTGCAACTATTTCTGCTGCACCCTACAGGAGAAAGATGCTTGCAAACTCATTTTTATTCAAGCTTGTCACAATATATAGTTTCACAACTTAGGAAAATAAAGTGTTTGAAAATAAGCAGGCACATTAGAAACCAGCTCCTCTATCAGAGGCTTCCCTGGACTGGGCACTGCCAGCTACACTTGAATCACACTTAAGCCTCACCTTTTTTACATACCACTTTTGTCCCAGTGAGAGTGAGGATTCTGACTGTATCCTCAACTGCCAAGTTCCGGCTGGCAGGAGACTTGGATTCTCTCCTATCTCACAGTTCATAATTCCCACTGTAGTCTTACACCATCCTCTCTCTGTTCAACTCCAGCCATCTTTCTGCAGAGATTCTCTTCAGCCACTGCCTCAGGCTCTTTGCTATCCAAGCAAAGCTGTCAAATCTGATAACCGAGCGCTACAGCTGTGATAAACTGAGTAGTGATGGTTTCATGTAATAGTTACAATTTCTCACGGGATGCTATCTTTTCCCTGATCTGCCTTTGTTCCCAAGACCAGTGCTCAGTTCCTTCACACAGAGCCCTAGTACACACAGTCCATGAGAGGGAAACCTGATGCTGGTGGGTGCAAGTTTTGCCTATAAGCAAGCAGAGGCAGCCCAAAAGCATAAAATGCAGCACCACTGACTTAACCTATGGAAGGAACCGCAGTTGCTCCTCCAGGATGCACACTTCAGCCACTAAGTTCCAAATTAAAAACCAGCAAAAATTACTGCAGCTTGGAGAAGTTTTCAAGTTTCAAGAACCTAATTCTCCAAGTTACTGACATCTCTGACCAGAAACCCAGCAAGGTACCGAAACATTAATTTCTCAAGAATTTGACCTCCAGCCTCAATCTTAAAGTTTATACCAAAGGAGCAAAGTCCCAGAGCAGAGAAAACACTTTGACCTGAAGCACCCACAACTTGTCTGTAAGAAAATCAGCTTGCTGAAGTATGATTTTTCCACTATTACTCCCAGTTAAACAAAAGTGCACTGCAAAAATTACGCAAACTCTGACCATTGCAACAAGAGTAATCTTATCCGCCTACTACCAAATTTGGGCGGCTTGCTCACCATTCACTGTGTGAGTATGCATCCCTAAAGGGGTCTTAGACTACAGCTCTAAACACTGTCCCATCTATACATACTCAAGTGCAGATATCACATTAAAATAAGGCATTTTCTAAGACATCTGGCATGCCAAGGAAGAGCTTTCCATAAAGCTGCATTTCTCCCTAAATTATGTTGGTACTACCTACCACAAGTGCCTTTGATGTTTACAAAGTGCTTTCCTCTCCAGGAAGAGCTATTCATCAAGCAACTGCAGGCAAAATGAAAGTACAAAACATACATTTTATCTTGAAGGAAAATCCAGAGGAGGGTAACAGTCACTCATATTCCTGTACTAGTGGCTGGAAAAACTCCAAAGCAGACACTAAGTTATCTCTGTTCTCCATGTACTCCAGAGCAGGCTTCCAGGCTTGCAATGGAGGAGATACAAGCTCCCAGCTCTTCTCACTGTGAAGATGTCCACATCTGTAGCCTTGTCAACATATGATATGACAAAACACAAGAGCTAGTTGCACCTCAAAAGTTGCTTTTGAATATGTACAGCAAGGCCAGCCCTATTACATATACTAGAAACACAGCTCTGTCAGTTGAAATCATCCAAGACAGACCTCTATAAAGGCATCCAAGACTACCAGGAGACATCCTTCAAATACTGATTTAAAACATTCCTGAAAAAAGCAGCTTGCAGCAGGAACAAATTAGGTCTTAGATTTCACCAGCAGGACAACCACTTCTCACTCACACCTTCATCCCAACTGGAAGTGACCACCAGTTAACACAAAAAAACCCACACAGCAACTAAGCCCTTACATGAAGGTAAATAATACCTATACACACTCATGATCTGAAGATAACAGTGAATGATTAAACAACTCCCATTTTTTGTTAACTACTAACCTGACACCTAGCTTGTGCTCTACTACTAAATCAGGCCATAAAAGTGTAAGCTGAAGAAGCATGACTCTTAACGAATAATCCTTGCAATTCAGTTAACAATGCTTTTGTCTCAATGTTATCAATGCTGTTGCTTAGATATTAAATAGTCTTTCTGCTTCAGAAAGCTAAAATATTGATAATGATGAACTACTTGCAATGAAATACTATCAATACAAAAAACGTGTATTTTCTCTTCCATCCTTTTACTCTTCATATCCTCTTGAGTAAAGAAGAAAAATCAAGTATTCAGTATGTTAATTCCAGTTTCAGTACTCTGAAGCCACTACAGCATCTTGCTTTTATAAGCACTTATATTAACCCAGCATCAACAATGCTATAGAGTTGACTTAGTTAATTTTTTATTTCTAGAGGTAAGAACACTAAATTGCTGTAAAAGGGGAGGAAAACCAAACACTTAACAAAACCTTAGAGTCACAGGATAAAGCAAAGAAAAGCATTGCTTGTACCCTGCGGCAGTAGCACCTTGTAGCACTTGACCTGTGCCGAGACAACTCCTTTTAACAGACCAGAACACAACTCCTTTAACAGCTGAAACATTGTATGAAAATGCCTTTTAAAACTAAGGGCCACACATGCACTAACCCAAAAGGGAACAGCAACACTTAACAAATCTTGCCTAGCAAAGCCCTGTGGCCTAACTCACAGGCTTTGGCCAGTTTAACCATGAAGTTCAGCAATCGAAGGTGATGCACTATCATTACAAGCAGAGAACAAGCACAGCCTTTTCCCTACAGGTTCTCAAATGAGGCTTAATGTAGCCCTGAGACTCTTCTCATAAACAAAGTTGTAATGATTAGTGGATCCATAGGAACTCCCCTATGAGCAATCCTCATTAAAAACAATTGGTTTTGATGCATAAAGTATTATCCATGGAATCCACAGCAGGCAGACAGGAGGGTGAGGATAGCTCTGTTCTGGCAACTGCAGATAATCTGTCTGACCAAGGTTTGGGGAAATACAGCTTCAGCTACTAAAGGTGAAATCTAGAATAGCTCTTAAAAAACCTATATATGCATTAAATGTAAATGCAGTACTGTGTATCTTCTACCATCATTCAATCTCTTTCCCTCACCAAGCCTAAGTGGATTTGTTTGAAACATGTAAGCCCTATTAATTATTTCCACAGCACACCTAGACATGCAGGGCAAGCTGGTACACTTATAACCCACATACTGACCAAGAGGCAGCAGGAGGGGAATCACAGAATGGTTTGGGTTGGAAGGGACCTTAAAGATCATCCAGTTCCAAACCCCTGCCATGGGCAGGGACACCCTCCACTAGACCAGGTTGCTCCAAGCCTCATCCAGCCTGGCCTTGAACACTTCCAGAGATGGGGCAGCCACAGATTCCCTGGGTAACCTGTTCCAGTGCCTCACCACTCAACATGCCAGATAAACCACTAATAACGCACCATGTTAACTCTTCAGACTGGGTCAATGATCTAGGCTTCTCATAATTCATTGGATTTGTCAAAGCCAACTTAGAACAGCCATTTGCTCACTAGGCAGCAAACATGAGTGACACACATGGACAGAATTACTCCTACCCTTGATGAGGTGAGGGTCCTGTAGCTAAAAGCAACAGGCATGATCAGTAGAGCTGATGAACTTCCATCAGCCAACAGCAGTCATATAACAAAGAAAAGACCACTGCTTTAAATTTTCGGAGCACTGGGAAAACAAAACAGTTCAGGACCTCATGTCTGCACGTGTATGTACAGGGACAATGAAAGAGCTCAGCAGAATGAGAACATACTGGAAAAGGACTACTCCCTTCAAAACATCTAATCCATTATGCATACTTAAGGATGAATATCTCATCCTGATCAGACACAGATAATAACTGTATTGGGGTGAAATTTAACAGTTAAGAACAAAACACAGCAGACTGCAGCCCTATGGGAACCAAACCAATGCAAGTCCCTCCCCATTTTGTGACAGACCCTACTGCAAAAGCACAATGAATCCAACACAGTGTCTTCATCTTGCCGTTGCTGGAAGGGGCTCAACCAGCTGCAAGCCAGCCATGTCTTACTGAGCCCTGTATCCTTACTAGTGCTACTGACAGCTGAGACAGAGCTACATCCTGAACACTGACCCTTACACCTGGCATGGTAAGGCAGTGACCCTGCACAGAATGGAATCATCTTTGAAAGACAGTGGGGCTCCCACAGTACCCTTGAGGGCAACTCTCAACTCACCCTTAAGAAATCCCACAGATATCTTAGCTTTTACTCCTACTTTTGTCCAAAACAGCAACATAACGTCCCAAAACCTACCAGTCCAAGCTTTAGAGGATGTTAGCAGAACACTAATCTTGAGGAAAACATTTAAATAGCACAACTACGTGGGCATCCCCTAGGCATGCCACACAAGACAGCTGAGACTGCCTTTTCAAAGGGCCAGCTGACTACAAGGTAGGGAACTAAGGTTTAAACAACCTTCCTTGAGCCCCACGGTTTCAAATCCGGTTATCTTTTTTGCAAGGAGAGAAATAAAGACTAGCAAGACTGACTCAAAAGTAACCAGGAAGCAGTGTGATCATCAAGGACTGACTGATAGGTACTGATTAAGTAGGCAGCCACAACCTTCCCTGCCAGTATTTCTTCAAATCACTTCTCTCTGCTTAACAGCTATGTCACACATAATGCAGAAGACAACAGGGCAAGATCACTTGCAGTAAGAACAGACTAGGACCTTCTGAAGTTCATTTTGGTTCAGCCTGTGCAGAAGCAAGGCCTAGTTTTACCTTATTCTGCCTCTGTTAGATGAAGGATCTGCTAATTAGTACAGGCTTACGCATCCAAGTATTCAGGTACACAGATATGCCCCTGAATGGGCACGGAGCAGGTCCTGTCTGCAATGCTGAGAGGGTTTCACTGCTTGCACAGGCACCAAAATGCCTCTGCAAGGCACTGATCCTACCCAGGAAGGTACCTCAGTATCATATTGCAGGTTCCAAGATCTGAGTGTTCAACTACGAACAGCACATTATTAATTCACTCTACCCTTGCTACCCTGCTTCTGCCTTTCTTCCAAGTGTGCTTAACACAGAACCAAGTCCATAGGAAAGAATTAATGGGGGAAAAGTTAGCCTGTTCTCCTCACTGAGACAGCATTTTTTATAATTAAGTGTCATACCAACTTGTTGATGGAGTACTTAATAAATGAGATGGAAAACCTGACTGCACAGTACCATTACAAGACTCATGTACCAAGCCACACCGGCTCATGTGGGTTATGTGGCTTATTGTATTCATTAAAGGTTCATTTTAACTGTTAGTGGGACTGTTAATGGAACCATTCAAGAGAGGAAATCAGCAACCATTTCATTCTCATTAATTGTAACATACTTTCAGCCATCCCATGCAGCAGCCAAAGGTCTTGCAGAAAACAGCATTTTTGTAATTGCCTAACGTAGTAACAAATAAAATAAGGCCATCATGTTCTTATTTAACTCTTACACTAGTTTTCCTAACATGATACCTACTAACTAGGCTGAAGTTTGATGTAATGCAGGAACAAGAGTAATACTAGCTTGTTCATCAGAGTATTTTAGCCCGCCACCTTCAGACCAAGGACTGTTCAGCAATCCCAACACAGTAGGTAGGACCTTTCACATGCATGTGGAGGACTGCACTGAATCCCAGAGCTATGAGCACAATCACTGCAGACATATCACTCTGCTGCAGCAAGAGAAACAAGAAATTTCATCCTCAGTGCAGAGTGGACAACATGGAGTTGACGACTCACAGCAGGAAGAAGCAATAAGCCTCAGACTAACTATTCCAGAGCTCTAGGAATAACAGACACATTGCAAAGCAACTCTGCTACCCTACATCACCATCACAGCACAACTAGGGCATGCAGAGAGGTAGTACAGTCTTCAGAGATTAGTTTTCTGGCACTAACAGACATTTCCTTCCTTTTAGGACACCTTAAAACATCAGTATCTATGTTGATGTGACAATGAACAGCCCTTCCTACCACCTGGCAGTTTCAAGACGACTTGGAGGCTATATTGGAACCACCATCTCCCCAGGAGAAGAGTTACAGCAGGGGGGTGGAGGAGTGGGTGCCTGCACTTCAGGTTTCTTGTGTTTGGACCTAGAAGAGTAGTTCCTGTACTCTCAGCCTTGAGCAGCAGATGAAGACTCCGATGCAGAACCTCTTGTGTTGCTTATGAGTGATCTGTATCACCAAGGACTACCAAAACAGCTGATAACTTTAAAGCAGTTTAACAAAGACATACATATGCACAAAACTAAGGACAAACTTGTGAACTTAATCATCTTCCATGTAAGACAGGTTTATTTATAGTGTAAAGGATGCATAAACATCCATCCAAAACAGAAAACTCAACAGCAGTTCTATGTTTAACTGAGGACAAGAGAAAAGCTGCCATCACGTGCCTCTGCCTGTCCCCTGCAGGAAAAGAGCACTACTGACAGAGAACAGAGGCTTACATGTTTTGCAGTATCAGCCAGTCTTATCTATGCTCTACAGCCTCAGAGGATCAGATCAGGGATGAGAAGAAAGCTTATTGAGCTAGAACCTTCCTTCTCCCTTTGAAGCACATAATATGAAAAACATAGTTTCCAGTTATTTTAATGCTGTAGTAATAAATACTATTTATCCACCTGCTACTGTTATACTGAAGTCCTATACTGTAAGTGTATCTGGGAAGGTCTTTCCCAATGAAGTATTGGTATTAGAAAAATCCCAACCTAATAGGCCATTTTATGCTATCTGTTCTTCCTAGAACCACTGACTGTCTTGTCTGCAGCATCTGTACTGGACGAATTGGAAAAATATTTTCTCCCCTCCTAAAAAAGGGAGACTAGTCTCAGTAGCTTGATCTCTAAGAGATATGTTATCATGTTTCCACAGATTTTTTTTTTTGGGGAAGTCAATAAATCAGACCCTGAACTGCTGCAGACAGGTGAAAGGGAATTTTATTTAAACAGAGTTATACTGACTGGATCACCTGGGGCTATGACAACACCGGCCTCCTGCTGGAGTTCATGCAAGGTCTGTCACTGCCAAAGCATTAGAATTGTGTTTTCTGTCAGATCAGGATTCAGCTTGACCTATGCCATTGCTGAGGCAAAGTAAATTTGTACCATATCCGCCTGTCGCCTTTGAGACTTTCCAGTACCTTTCAGCAATAGGCAGAATTTTATTGGAACAGCTACCAGAATGAGCACAGACAAGAATCACAGACCTCTTCAATATTTAATTATCTAGCACTGCATAGGCCACTGTGGATTTAGAGGAAATTGTGCTTGTGACTCATACGCTAGTACTGGACGAGTTTTTCATCACAAAGTAGCCCTAGGGAGGAGAGAAAAAAGCCCAAACCAAGGAGCCACTGTTGAAAGCTGAACATCCCCACCTAGCTGACTCGCTTTCCAACAACAGTGCATCCATCCAGGTACAGCAAGCACAGCTGTTCCATTCCTAGGGATGTCTTATCAGCTAGGCTTCAGTCACGCTTCTTTCCAAGTGTTCAGTGCAGGGAACGCTTTGAGACGTGAAGTCTAAGGGTTGTTCTAAACTCCTGAGGACAACGATTCAGACAGTGCTGAGCTGCAGCCATTCCTGGTTTATATATAGGGTGCTCAAATTGCTCATTCTCTCATGAAAGAGGAGACACCTTTTGAAAAGGAAAATAGCCTGTCCCATCCCAATATGTTTGATCTACCTTTTTTCTTTTTTAGTTTACAATGAAAGTAAACAGCCAGTTCTCTTAAATAACTACTAGGGAAAAATTACATACAGCAATTTCTACTAAAAGCTTTCTTTCTCTTGCCTCCACAGGCTGTTACAAAAAACAGTTGCTCATAAATGAGCAGAAGTCCCCAGCTGATAAGTATTGCTTTGCTATACCATGTTCACAGATCTTCAGAAACATTACTACCACATTATTTCTACATAGCTGCTATACTTGGCTGCGAGTAGTAGAGCTACTCAATAGAGAGAAATCCCTTGTATTCAGTTACAAACTTAAGTTCATTGTTAAAACAACAGTCCCTCACCACCAGTTAGCCTTACACCCTAATAAGTTTGAAAGGGTATCTCACATTAAGTGTACCTTTCATCTTTAGCATAACTCTTACTACACAGCTGTCGAGAACCACCACTGTAGTGCTCACATCACACACTCGAACACATGCAACAAGAACACAAAACTCCCCACAGGAAGGAACTATTATTATATAGACACATAATTGTTTGTTCTTCAAATGCAAGTTTTAACTAAACTTTTACCAAGTAACATCTAATCACAAATAAAAGAATAAAGCTATTACAGTAAAAGCAGACATAGGCGTTATTTACTACTAGACTTTTTCTGCACTCCTGAGTAAACCTTCTACCAGAAAAACAGGCTTTCAGTTTTTCCACAAAGGAAAAAGAGGCAATATAAGGATAGTTATTGTCTACTTCTGAGCACTACAGATACACACATTCAAAAAACCCACCACTTTTCTTTTTTAAAGTGCAACCTTCCCCCCACCACCTTAAATCCTAAAATAACCTTACCTCACTGAAATCCAAAGCTAAAAGAAAGAACAAGCCACCTAAGTACTGCAGCTTGTCCTACCAAAACCTCTACAGACATAACCCTCTACTTCCTTTCTCCTCTTTTAAAGTCTTCTTACCTGTATGCATTAGCTCCTCTAACCCACAAATTAGGGGGATGGGGCTCAGTGTAAACAGAGCTGTAGTAATTGGCATCAGGTAGAATGCGTATCTAGTTAAGCCTGCTTTCTGGTGAGTAGTTAAAGCACAACCTATTCAAATTGAATGGTCACTATATTGCCTCACCTGAATGAGACCTTTCAAATACCTTACTTTTACTCTTCCTTTGGATTTGTAAGCCTTAATATTATTACAGTTGTCTTTTAAAGGTTATTTTTTTATTTGTAATATTATACATGTTAAAAATCTGTATAAGCAACCGGAAGAATTTTTTTTTTCCTATTTTAAAGTTCAGTTCTTGACTTCTTAATTGACTTATTACTTGAGTCTTCTCGGTTCCTGTGAAATGATTTTCCTTTTCACAGGTGTATATAATAGGAAAACTCCTTGAATATCTTTTGGCGTATGAGACAATTCTCAGGCATCTATTTCTGCTTTGACCTTAGCTTTAGCTACTTGCCTTTCTTCTGTTAATCCAATTCTATTTTTGGCTATAGCCTCAGTCGCAGCATAGTCGTCTAGTTGAAGCACTGCCAATCCTCTTAATGTAGGACTTCCCTTCCCCCTTCTTCAGGTTGTTAATCACTCTTCTCAAATTTTACTCTATAAAAACAGATATATCAATTTTCTTATTGGAATTGATTATGTGGGAGTAGAGTCATTGTTAATAAGCTACTTAAAAAATAAGATATAATGCCAAAAACCTACTAAAACATAGCTTATAAAATGCCCTTGTGAAAATAAACCTTTACAAGAAATAGCGGATTCGGTTAAAGGTCATGCTCTATTTGTCTTTTCCAGAATATCCATGTAGACTTGGTTTCATGAGGCCTGACAACACCAAAACCAGATGGGAACTATGGAAAAAATGTAACTCTAATGGCTGCAAACTTACCTGCCTAAAGAAACCATTTTATATATCATCTTCTGTTTCCCAGCACCATACAGATAACTGCTTAGCTGTCTGTAATCTTGATACTGACCCTCTGAAGTAGGTAACTAAAATTTTTCCCTTGCTCTGGAGATATTGCTGACAAAATAATTAGAACTGAAATGAAACAGCTTTAGCTCACCAGGAAGACAGAAGCTACCACTTCACTGTTGTCCTTCTCCACCTCAGTAAATTTTGTGGCTCCTCCTTATGGTGCTAATATTTTATTAGTGAAGGCTAGTTCATGTACTAATTTGGATGAAAATAAAAAATATGGTTGTTTACAGTTGCTGAGTCCCAAATTAATGATAGTGTACACTCCAACAGTACCACCTGCCTTGTCTAGACATGAACTGGGACATCGAAATATAAATCCTATCACCTCATCAGTGGGGAAAAACTGAAGTCCTGATTTGAGAAGTAGCCTGTAACAGAATAAGGCAGAAAATCAGCAAAATATTTGTGTGTAAAGTGCTGGTGTCTTACACAGGACTTCAAATTTATAAAAAGATAGGTGGGGTGGGTGTTCTGGTAGGATGAAGTACAAGATTAACTCTTGCACCTGGTTGTCAGGGATCTACATGGGAGATGGCACTGAGAGCCTGAAAGAAGAGTTTCATGTCCCTTTAAACAACAGGAGTCATAACAGGAATGTCCAGTGCACCAAGCCTTGGAACTTGGCTGTCTAATGAACCAAAAGTACCAAAAGCAGTACTAAATTATTTAAAACCCAAGCTACTTAGCACTAACACAAAATTGCACCGTCTCAACAGAATCATATCCGACCTATTATTGCAGCTGTTTTATTCCCATTTTACTCTTCGGGGTTTTGGCAAAAAGCCCCCAAAGAAAATGGTTTAGGTAATCATCAGGCAAGCCAAAACTTCAACAAAACCATCCAGTGTTGAGGCCGGCAGAATCTTTTTCTCCTTTGGAGCTCTGGATGAAGAGTCTTTCTTGATGGTGAAAGTTTAGGACTGTTGAGGTTTTTCCTGCGGTGCAGGCTTGGAACACTTACTGCTCTCTCCCATGCCACACCAGACACAGTCCTCGTCGTCTACCTCGAACTCCTACCAGAACCAGTGTGGGTAAGCACGCTTGCAGGAGATGGCATGGAGTCAGTGATGGAATAGCTGGATAGCCATTGGATAGCCATTTAAATGGCAGGTACGTCTGCTGCGAGACAAAATAGACTTCATCATTAGCTGTGTCCAGTGGAGATCCTGCAACGAAAGTGATCTCCTTGGATCTACTGTGGGATCTAAGATTTTGCGAACCTCCACTGAGATACTCTGTCAGAAGAGACGGAATGGTGACGGGGAGATGCTGCCTATGGAAGATGCTGCGTACGCAGTCCCAGCTAACAAAGCCCCACGGTAGAAGGGCTCCCTGGCATGCGTTTAGGGAAAGCATCATCGGTGTTACTGGGCACTTTTAGGTTGGCAGCGTGCATTACAACTCACAGTAGGAAACTCTTGATAAACTGGCATTAGGAAAGTTGGGAGACGTGTGCTGTCCTACCTCCTGAGTAGGTAATGTGTAGAACTGCCTTGTGGTTTCATAGCCAGCTGTATCCAAAGGCTGTTTGTATTCCAGAGTGAAAAACAAATACACTGATTGGAATTCAGGATGTCAGAAAATACAGTCCAGACAGCTGGACACTCTGAGAGTTTATATCTCTTTCTGCACACAGTCACACTAAAAATCCCAAAAGGCAGAGGTTCTCTACTTACATAGCTACAACATGTATGTCCCTACAAACCTTCTTTTATCGGTTCAGACTACTCCCTCAGACAGTCCTGGTTGTGCTGCTCGTAGTGACTTCATGTTGTCCTCTTTTGGCTTCCAGAGAAACTGATTTATTTGGTTCCTGTTGGCAGGACATTTAGGGATATTGACTCCTTCCTTCCCCCTCTGCCACCATGCTCTTCCATTATTATACCATTCTCATATTACTGCCTTTATGCACTTTTTGCTGTTTTCCAAAATAATTATTGGTCATTTCTGAGTAATAAATTAATCTGAAACTCAAATGACAGCAGACATCACAGATCATCCCAATCCTATCACGGTAAAAAGGAAGTACTGGAATATACTGCATTTGACGGTTATTACTGTTCAGTCAAAGTCAGCATTAAGTGCGGGTGATATTTTACAACCTGCTCCTGCAAAGATGAGTGTAAACGGTCTGTTATCTGCCCATGAAGTTCCTGGTTCTACTTGGTGTTTAAAAACTCAGTCCTAGAAGCAAAAGCCTCTTTAAAAGTTCATATCCTCCTATTCTAGGTGATTGTTTTACCGTCCTTTACATATAGTGATCAAATTCAGTTATGCTGTAAAGCTAGATTGCTTTCCCACCATTCCTTCTGGAAAGCTATTCTGAACAGTTGCCTGATATTTAGAAATATGCTTATTACTTTCAGACTAAATGTTTCTGTAAGTTTGTACTTGCATTACCCTCTAGTTGAATCATTTTTCTCTCTATTGACTACATGTACAGAAATTTATGTGTTTAGATGATAGCCAGGCTGACAGAAGCTTGCATTTGGTAGCTGGTAAGTAAAATACCAAAACACTGTGAAGCTCACAATACATACAGAAGCATTGGCCAAACTGAAATGACATATTCTGTCCTGAAGAGCTTCATCACAATCAAAATATCAATGAGAGTGGCCCCTTCAGTAATGTAGATCTATACACTATGTTACAAGATTACATTGCCCTCATCCTCTCAAGGAAATGTATTTTTAATTCTTCCTATTATAAGGGCTCAAAACTATATACACAGACCTAAGATTATGTCCAACTCTAATTTCTCAAGACGGAACATATCTAAAATAACTCTAAAATAATGAGTTTCTTTGCACATTTGCACATCAATAAATTTACCAATAATTGCACTTCCTAAGGTGTCTCAATTTGGGCTCCCAACCCACAAAATCTTTTTATTTTTTCTGTAAGAAATCAACCCTTTCTGACATTTCTAGCCACTCCTTTCTCTTACTGAAGACTGACCGCCCCCTTTTGTTACCCTAATAAAGATTTGTAGGGTTCAAAATCATGGAATCACACAACAGTTTGGGTTGGAAGGGACCGTAAAGACCATCTAGTTCCAACCCCACTGCCATGGGCAGGGACACCCTTCACTAGAAAATCTTTTGAAAGATCAAATAAGTGAATTTCAGATTTGTAAATACAATTACTTTCATCAAAAACAGAGGGCAAGAATCTTTTTACTTACTGAAGATTGTGGGAAAATTTTAGCAAGGGTCAGGATTTTAGTTAAGGATGGAAGAGTGAACAGTCCCAGCTCTACAGGCAGCACAGGATTGGGATGAGTTTGACTGGGGGCAGGGAAGGAAAAGGGTAGCACTCTCTCCTCCTGTCTGTCTGGTAACCTCTTAGGGAAGCTCTTTTTTCCCCCCAGGCAGAGAAATGGCACAAGGTTGGCCTCCTGGTGCAGAATTGCACTAATGAAGCTGGGAACAAGATTTGACTGTCAATCTGTAAAGCAGGACTGGTCCTCTCCCCAGCCTGGGGAGCACTCACAGACCTTAATTCTCATCTTTCCTTCCCCCTTCAAAACCAGGCACCAGGATTGAGGTCAATGTATTTCAGTTCAGTAGCCATGGGACCACTGAAGCAGGAACTGTGCTGAGCCTTGCCAGTGATGTAGAAATGTCGAGTAAATGACAACTGGATTTCAGTTTAAAGCTCCCACGAAGTCCTGATTCCCATCTGTGGAACTGGCATGACAAAAGCAGATGGAGCTCCTGTATCTGTTTCAGCGTTACAATGGCTGCTGTTGGCTTTGCACACACTCTTTCAGCATCTTTTGTCTCACATTTACAAATAAACTGTATCTGTTAAGGTGATGTTTGCCTGGAGTATTTAGAGGCACACAAAAGCCTGAGGTATTTGTTTAATAAAACCTTTTTATAAGCATCGGGTTGAATGTTCCTAGATCCCACAGGCACAGGGTGTCAGATTGCCTTCACTGTGCTCCGACAGAACAGGCAGAACAGTGCGGGGTCGGCAGGAGATAACACCTGAGCCCTCCTTCCATCCAAAGCAGCAAATAAATCAGGGTGGTGTTATTGTAAGGAGATAAATGCTTTTGCTTTCACTCTTTAGGACTACCTCCTGATTTAATGAAATTGAACAGATGGGTTTGGTCATCTGCATTCAAGAGATTAGGAATTAAAAATCAAGACCTTCCAGCCAGTTTTAAAGGATATGTGAGGCTGCCTTCTCTCCCTTACAGAAGCTACGCACTGATTTCAGTTGTGTTAACCCTGATTTACAACACTCTAAAAGAAGGTCATTTTATCAGACCAAACCCTTGATTAAACCAAACTGACATACTTTGTTGGAACTATTAAAAATTACAAGTCTGACACAATCATGGATCTTTCATTTTAGCCAAGCGGAAGACAAGGTCTGGTTCATTTGCACTGTGCCCTGGTGCCCCAGTGCAACAATTTCCAAGTTGTTAATCAGAACTGCAAATAACAAAATTATCCTATGTAAGGGTGGGAAGCAGAGGAAATGTATTCAGAAATCCCCAGTATGTCTTGTGATTCTTCATCACAACATGAAGTTATTGAGACTACTTTAGTGACGCTTCACGTTACTTCTAAATTACACTGCATTTAGTGCTTACTGCAAGAATAACTACATTGGTAAGAAACACATCTAGCTGTCTGGAAAACCTCCGAAGAATGTCATATACCTGTATGTGACATTCTATCTATAAGGATTATGACACTTCTGAGTGCCAATAGGTGGTTTGATTGGGTCACTCATTAAAACCTGTATCATGTCAGCTTTGCCTCATCATGCCATTGGTCAAAATACAAAACTTCACATCTTCAGTTTTCTGGTGTGCTTGCTCCATTCCAGCTTCCAGTATTCAAATTAAAAATGTCCAGAATGAAGAATTACTGCCATGGTAAGACACGACTCTGAGCCAGTGGTCTGAGAGCCAAGGAGCTTCCAAACAGGCAGGCAGCTACCCACTCCTTAGGATGGAAAGAAACGCCCAGCAACTTTTCTACTGTACAGAATTCCTTGTGGTGGCAATAACGCTAATCAAAAATCCGAAACCTTTCCAAACAAATATTGGAATCACTGTTTGAATATTAAGTTTTCAGTACTGACACTTCATTTTTTATTTTGCATTAAAAAAAAAAAAAAACAAAAAAACCCCAAAAAAACAAACAACCAAAAAAACCCAAAACAAAACAAAGAACTTTATACAATTTTTCTTTTTTTTTTTTCCCTCCATGTTCCACCACATCAACAATCCTTCACAAGTCATTCTTTGGGTGTACCAGCTGAGAATCGGTTATCTAAACCTCTCAGATGTCATATCACATATACCTGCAACTGCTCCAAAAGGCTTAGCTAGAAAAGATAGAAGACTGAAAGGAAAACATTTATGTTGATGAAAAGGCCAAGCCAGACCTGATTAATGGCCATCCCAGAAGCAGAAAGCTGTTGCTGCAGAGATGTTCAACTGCCTTTGCAAAGTCTAATATATTGCTCTGATCTACCAGCTATACACTCGAGAGAGAATCTTGTGATTAACTATCCCTTAAAAGAACCTGTCGGCAACCAGGCTCTACAGATACTGTCTGTAACAGATACTCCAATATTTGCACTACTACAAACTAATTAAAATGTGCCACAATGCAACATGGCACGGGAAAACAAATATGCAACAGTAATCTGAGTAATAAAGCTAACACAGGCGCTTAGAATATTACTGCGCAAGTAGCAATCAGTCCTCTCAAAGATTATTTAGAGGGTATACTTGACAGCTCAGAGAAGAATGGTCAAAGGGGAATGAACTAGCTAAGAGTTCCACCGTGTAGCAAGTCTACGGAGCATCATTTGACCACCTTCCAGAAGAACAGATATGGATAATACGGTTGTCTACAGGGCCCACCGCAGGTCTTCACTACAATAAAAATGCCTTGTGAATTGGTAACGAATTGGAGAGTGATCAGTTTGAGATGCTGCCATCAATTTTCACATGATCATCCAAAACACTGTGTAGAGTCGATGGGAGCTGTCAGCTTGGAACTTTTTCGTGATGGGAGAAGAGTTAATTATCAAAAATAAAGGTTTTCTTAAATCAGTACCATTTCTGAAACTGTAGATTTCCATGTGAAAACTCCCTACAGAGACAGCGAAGTTCATGACTGTACTCAAACCTCGTGGCAAGAAAAATGTAAGATTTAACAACTGTTCTTTCAGTACCCAATAAGTGAAGTTTCCTTGTCTTGGAGACATTCTAGGACCCTGAAACAGACAAGCAGGTTTCCTTGCAAACATTTTACTGACATGTTTTAAACCTCCACGGAATTATAACAGCATTACTGACAAATCACACTAGCAGGGCAATACTTTTAGATCTACCCAGAAAATGAGAAGGATACTGACTCACTCATCATGGAGAAGTACACTAAAAGCAGATATTGCTAGTGAACTAAGATCTGAAACAAAAGTCCTTCGGAGAGAGAGTGAGGCAGAGGAATGAAATCGTTTCTATAAATAGACAGTACATGTCTGACAGGACAAGGGGACACGGGTTAAATTGAAAGAGAGTAGATTTAGATAGGACATCAGGAAGAAGTTCTTCCCAGAGAGGGTGGTGAGGCACTGGCACAGGTTGCCCAGAGAAGCTGTGGCTGCCCCATCCCTGGAAGGGTTCAAGGCCAGGCTGGATGAGGCTTGGAGCAAAGTGGTCTGGTGGAGGGTGTCCCTGCCCGTGGCAGGGGGGTTGGAACGAGATGATCTTTGAGGTCCCTTCCAACCCAAACCATTCTGTGGTTCTATGATTCTGTATGTCTGTTTTCAATGAAGTTGTTAATATAGCCAAATAACGTAAGAGTTCATATATTGGCTATACAGTGGGGTGACATTTTTTGTTTTTATTAAATACACTTCAATTAATTTCATCTTTACAACTGAAGGTTGGTTAAATCTCTTCAACAAACCCCTGAATAACTGTGTTCCCCATCGTCTGAGTGGTTTGATCTTCAATGGATTTTTTCATGATCTCACCTCCCTGCCGCAGTAAGGCAGAAGTGTTTCTTCTGCCACACTACTCAGGACCTTGTTTATTTCTGAAGTTATTCCACAGTAACCACGCATACAACAACTTTGCCTAATTCAGTGTCGTAAGCAGATGTATTTCAAATTCGCTCCTATCCTAACACAAACTGTCACAGCCAGATAAGCTTTAAGTGAGTTCCCACAACAGCAGAAGTTCAGGCTGGCCTCCAGTTAGCCCCGTCACTGTCACCACCTTGCTTTACAGTTGAGCAAGATCTCACACTGCTTGAGAAGGCTCCGCTTCGTGCTACTATAAAAACATAGTAATGTAAAACATGGGGTTTACTGTGATGAGGTCTTGCCGAAAAGGCGTAATTGTCACTGGTGGCATAATTGTCACTGGTGTTTATGGAATAGGATCGGGCCTTTGATGTGATTGAATAAGCTGCACATTATACTGTGCGACATGCCAGTTAAACATGGATGAAAAGAACCAGGAGCTCCACAACACACGTAATTATCACCACACGGTTTGAGTGTGTGCATAAACACACGCGTGCTTTCCACCTGGAAAAATTTCTCATCAGAGGGTAGAATTTCTGTGTGCCAACACTATGGTTGCAATTGTCTTACTAGATGTTTCTGCACCTCTTGGTAATGTTAATGGGCATTAAATGCATTTGCTGAGGAAGCACACCCCTCTGCGCAGTGCCCGCTGTCACTCCACCTGCCATGTGCGTTTCTCACAGGAGAAGAGGGGTTTTGCTCTTAGTTACACATTTAAATGTTAATATTTCAGGAATCTCTTAGCTCACCACTGTGCTGACCCCCTTCATAGGGTTTGCTTGCTTAAAAATGCATTCAGGGCAACCACTGGTCTGCCTGCAAGGATGATGGACATCTCCCGTGGGTACAGGTGACTCGAGTGAGCTTTGTGGTGAAAGCTTTAGCTTTCGCCGTGTGTCTTAGGCTGTCTGAACTTGACCTGCACAATACCAAAATACACCTTCTTTGAAGCAGCAACAGCTCTATGTAAATAGTGCAAAGCCTATAGTATTTCACCTATAGCTACCATGCTTTTTCCGTATATCTAAAGGAAGTATAGGTTGTCAGACATTGGAACAGCCTCCCCTGTGGGGGAAGTGGCTGAGTCACCATCCCAGGAGGTACTTAAAAGACATGTGGATGTGGTGCTTAGGGACATGGTTTAGTGGTGGACTTGGCAGCGTTAGGTTAACGGTTGGACTTCATCATCTCAAAGGTCTTTTCCAACCTAAATGATTCTATGATTTTATAATTATGTCTAACTTGTAATTGACTACAGATGAAAGCTTTTGGAAAAAAAAAACCAAACCCAAGTGCCTGTGTGCAATTACAACTGCTCCGTATGACACTTCCCAACAGTTGCAATCATGGTAATGCACCACCGCAGCACAAAAATAGGATCTAGCCCAAACTGGTTCTTACACAGACATTCCTCTGACAAAAGAAAGAGACGTATCCTTTACCATCAGAAGGGAGTACGGTTCTGAGAGACAGTCGCTGTTCTTAAGACCAAATATACAGCATAAAATATAAGCAAATATTTCAGGGGAAATGTAGATGGAAAAGGTATAAAAGGAGTATGATTTCATACCATTAAATGATGTTTATATTTCAGGTCCTCATGTCCTGGGAGAAGATTCTGCCACTACCTTTACACTGTAAATATTCTTGCTGATGTGCACGACTGAGCAGTTGAAAAAGACCACAGTAAATGGGATCAAGATCATTTGTGCCTTTAATCCATTCTAAAGTTGGAATTCAAAATTTTTTGCCCTAAAAATAAAAATGCTGTTGTATAATCATCCAATGTGTTATTGACAGTTGCTTATTTTTAGTGACTTTAAGGAGGCAGGAAGGAGAAGAACAAGTTAGTCTTTGATGTCTGTGGTTCCAACAGTAAAGAACTGGAGACTTCTTTGAGAATAATTTAAATCTAATCAATTTTGCTCAGCTGGTACAACATTACAGCAATAAAAATATTTAGTTGTACAAAGCAAAAAACAAAAATCGATTAATGAGCAAATGCATAAAAAAGAAGAGGACTGATCGTTTGAGTGGCAGGAGGTGACTCGCCATCTCTAAATTCTCCTTTTCACATCATCTGCTTTTCTGTGAAGTCCTTTGTACCGGTGCTAAGCAGGCTTAAAACTCAGTGGGTAGGTTTAGATTGGGCATCAGGAAGAAGTTCTTCCAGAGAAGGTGGTGAGGCACTGGAACAGGTTGCCCAGAGAAGCTGTGGGTGCCCCATCCCTGGGAGTGTTCAAGGCCAGGCTGGATGAGGCTTGGAGCAACCTGGCCTAGTGCAGGGTGTCCCTGCCCATGGCAGGGGGTTGAAACTAAATGATCTTTAAGGTCCCTTCCAACCCAAACCATTCTGTGATTCATTCTATGTTTCTATTCTACCAAATATACCAATCACATTTTACACTGTATTAGCACACGTGGAAGCCACACTACAAAATGCAGGAGGGTAGAAAATCACAACTGGATCTGATGTGAAAAGACATCATTGGATCATCACAGAGGTAGTGTTCTTCTTGACTAAAGAACGTCTATAAGCTACTGCAAAAATTTACACAGTCTGAAAATAAGATTGAACAAGTATGATTTACAAAAGCAGAAGCTTAGATGCCTTAGGTATCCCACGTTCAAGCCGACCATTCTCCAAGCACCAAGCATTCAGCATTGAAGGGCTGGTTATGGGTAAGGGCACCTAGGCTTGGATCCCAAATGTCAGGTCGCAAACAGATCTGCCGACCCGCAGCTCTGGGAAAGGAGCCTCCCTGCCACAGGACAGGATCGCAGATCGGACTGCGCAAGTGGACACAACCCCGAGCACTGGAGAGTGGAATCTGCTGAAGTGCAACTGTTTCACCTGAATGGCTTAGGTTGAAGATAAGTAAAGCTGGTAATGTGCTAAATCCTACGCTGAAACCTTTCCATTTCCTACGAGCCGGCATTACACACCTCTTTGCTTACACCCTGCTTCCTTCAGCAGCTGTGCAGGGGTCCCTGAGGGTCTGTCCTTGTTAGCAGGCAGTGAGGCCAAACAGGGGAACATCACCAGAGTGACCAGGCTCTGCAGAGAAGCCAAAGGGAAGGCGGCTTCTACTTCAAGCTAGCTCTAGCCCGGTTCCAGGGGCTGAACAGCCACGAGTGGCTGAAGGGCATCTTCCAGGTCAGCGCTGTCCGAAAGCGATCCAGAAAATGCTTTCCGAGGTGCTGAGATTCAGCCCGAAGTGGAGTGGATCAGGAAACGCTTCTAAAGCACATCCCTTACTGAAACCAAAAGCGCTGAAGGAGGGTTATGCTGCACCCTCGCTCACCGCAGAGACTCTACTAGGCACCTAAATATTGTGCACAGGAACGGGCGTCTCAGCCTTTTACCGGCCCTGCCTGTAGGTCACAATGTCCCTGACGCTTCATTCTCTTCAGTAAAAGAGACACCACAAGTGACAGCCCCCTGCCCCCTCGGCGGTGCCCCCACGAGAAGGCAGCCCCCAGGCTGCACGCTGGCGGTGATCACCCCCTGCCCCGACCCCGGCGGCGCAGGGAACGGAGTCCAGCAGCTGACCCAGGGCGGCCCGGCGGGTTCCCTGTGGGGGGTGGGCGCTGGGAGAGGGCAGAGGGCCCTGGGGGGTGGGTGCCCAGTGGGATGCACGGCCCTGTAGGGTGCAGTGACTGCTCTGGCTGGCGGCCCCGAGGGGTGCGGGGTCCGGCTGCGGAGGCGGGGGCAGCCGGTACCCACGGAGCACGGGGGTCGGGCGGGCAACGCTGCCCTACCCACCCCCCCCGCCCCGCGCCCCGCCGAGCCCCGGGGTCCGCGGCACCACCCTCCCGCGCAGAGACCCCCCCTCCCAACCAGGGCGGCACTGCGGGCTACCTGCCGCCGCCGCACACCCCGGCGAGGGCGGAGGAGGAGGGGGCGGGGGGCGCGGGCGGTGCGGCCGGGCCATGGAGGCGCCGTCTCCCATCCGCGCGTTCTCCTTCCTCCGCCGCGGCGCCTCCTCCCGCCGCCGCTCCCTCCCGCCTCGCCTGGCCCTTTCCTCACCGGCCGAGGAGTGGATCTTGGAGGATTTCCGCTGCAGGGACATTCTCAGCGCCGTGTCCAGGCCGGCCCCGTTCGGCATGCTGCGGCCGGGGCGGCAGGCGAAGCCCGCGGCCGGCTAAGGCGGCGGCGAGGTGGCCATGGGCCCCCCCCTCCCCGCACGCAGACGCCGCGCTGCGGTCGCCGGCACCGCCGCGGCCTGGCTGCGGGGGCGGGCGAGGCGCTAAGCCCCGGCCGGGCCCGGCTCGCCGCCGAAGGGCCGGGGCCGTGGACGCTGCGTCCTCCTCCGGCCGGGGCCAAAGAGCCCACGCCCTGGGGGACACCGGCCTCCGGGCGCCCGCCGGGCTCCTCCGCTAACGCCCCCGGGGGCCAGGCGGGCGCAGAGCCGGGCGCTGACCGCCTCCTCGCCGCCGCTCGCGGGAACAACGGCTTCCCGGGGGCCGGGGGAACGGGCCGGGCCGGCCCGGCTTTGTCGTCCCGTGTGAGTCGCCGCGGTTGCCCGGTGCCTGACATCCTGCAGCCATCTGTGCCTCGGCAAGGCGCTGCTCCTCTGGTAGCAGCCTCTCGCGGCTCCGTGCACCCACAATAAGGCATCACGCAAGATGTGATGCAGTCAGGGCCTGGGGGGGGTTTTTTGAGGTGTCTGTCCGAAACGAGTATGTCACCAACATTTCAGGCACATACAGCATCCCAACAAAGCCCCCGCTGCCATCAGGATCCCTAACCCAGCTTCTTTGTTCCAGTCACAAGGGCATCCTTCGCCACCGTGGCATGCTGCCCACCTCTTTGCAAAGTTCCTACTCAAAATACCTCGTAAATCAAGGATAAAAAAAGAAATAGAGGAAAGATTAATCAATATCCCACTTAAGTCTTCAGTGCGTGCGTCTTTCTGTGCAAAACTTTTGCAACCATGAGAATTTACCTACCAAGGACAGGCAAAGAAGGACTTACATTGAAAGGCAAAAAATGAACTAAAAAGAAGCCTCTCAGTCTTTACAGATGCCAGACTCCCTCAGGCATAGCTAGCAGTGGTTGCCACATCTTAAAGAGGTTGCGTTCTCTACCAGGTGGGCTTCAAGGTAGGGTGGTTTAAAGGAGGGAGAACCTCCCCCATGGTGAGGATGGATTGAGTTTTGGGAAGGTCTACTGCATAAGCAACAGTGCCCACTAGTCTGTGAAAAATGGCCCTAAATTTGTATCTGTAATGCTCTACCATACGGAGCTGGCCAGCATGCAAGATGTGGAATTTGAGTGTTATTTCAAAGATCGTAAATAATGCGAAACCGCTGAATCCCGCTGTACTTCAGTGCCCTCACGTATAATACGGAAACTGCTACTTTCCAGCTACGACGTAACAAGAAGTTGCAAATAGAAGTTTTGTTGAAAAACCACTTTGCGCTTCGTGAGGGCAAAGTCGTACAGAACCATGGCATTTTGCACTGACTTCTCTGAGTGTTTCACAGTCCACACGCAGACGTTCGCTCTCGGACAGGACTGCTACAGATACATATTTCTTGGCCTGCGAGAAGCTTTTATTCTTGTGGATTTTATCACTTTGGGAGAAGGCTGCCCCAAGGGCTTTTGCAAATGAAATAGTCCAGTAGAGGCAATGCTGATGCTGCCATTCCTGCATGCCTCTACCATTTTCAGCCCGTGACGTGGAGCTGGTTATTTTCATTTACATTATTTTCTCCAGCATCTTACCCTTTTGCCTCTCCATAAATTATTTTCTATTGTGGTCGGTGTTTTTGCACCACTAGGAATTGCCTGGAGAATCAAAAATCAATCCACGTATGTTGCTAGTTAGTAGACAAAGTGAAGTTTGCTTTGGGTTCAAGCTGTCAGATCAAAGTCAAGAAAAGTGCTCCAAAGCAGGACCAAGAAAGAATGGCAGCTCCTGGTTTCACGGTTATGTTTTCTTCAGAAACTAACCCTCAGGTGAACTGTGTTTACCAGTACGCTAGAAGTATTGTTGACTGGAAGCCATCAGCCGTGTCAGCCTGCAAGCCCATGAGCAGCTAAATGCAATCCTTCCTTCTCATGTGCTGCCCATGCTTTCACCTCTGCACCCTCGGTGTTCTTGAAGAGTGCTCCAGCTAGCGCACACCTGGCTTGCATCTACACACGGCTACTCGAGCTCCTCCAAGAGATTTCATTACCCAACGCACACTTATCTCAGGTGTATCCCAGCGGAAGGCAGATCCCTGAGCACTAGCAACCAGGCATTTCAGTCACGCTTAATGGCATGGAAGAAAGAAAAATCTTTGCTCCTGCATCGTCTGTGAGCATCAGGGGACCTGCCTGCAGTATCTGACTCCAGTCACAAGCTGATATAATCGTACGCTGCAGTCTAACGGGAAGATGAGGGGAGAAAGTGGACTCACGATCGTTAGTAACCAGCTGACAAGTAGCAAGTTAGCCTGAGTTTTGAGAAAAGAAACAGATTGTTCAGCTGTGCAGGACTCACCTTTGTCATTTTGTTATGCAAGGCCTGTTTTTGTCATCGCGCTGATGTGCGCTAAATTGTATATTATCGGACCATGAGTCATGTCAATGTGAGTCCCTGGGGTCTGTCATAATGGCTCCAGGGTTTGAATGATGTACTGAAAAACAGGAGTTGGTATTTTTCAAATTACAATGTGCTCACTTTTCTGGTATTTATAGCAATGTACTTTCAAAGAGCTTAGTATGCATGATAATTATTTCAATGTAATAAATAGAGTAAAAGCAGGAAGAATGGTCCTGTGGTTAATGTGCCAGGCTGGGAGACAGGATATCTTTATTCTGTTCCTGACTGCCAGATACCATCTGGGGCCTTGGAGAGACCGTTAAGCCCAGATTTCCAAAAGACGCATCCTTTGGTCCAATTACTAATGTTGCACACGGAGATTGGTTCTGAAAAATAACAAAAACCCACACCTTACTCAGAATTTATTAGTAGTATAGTGGAAAATTTAACAGTGTAATCAAAGAACTACTAGGTGAGAGCTGAAAGTTACAGCAAAAGAACGGAAGAAAAAGGAAGAAATTGAAGAATGCTACTACAAAAAAAAAAAAAACGAGAAATAATAAAGCATTTCATTTTTTGTAGACACACTCTTCCTGTCTGTCCTTCTTCTGGGGTTGTGCTTACCCTTCCGCTGCCCCTCTGGGACATAGGGTGGACAGTGCTAGCCCTCCCCAAGCAGTGGGAGTCGGGGCTGCAGCTGGTCATCGGTAACAGGTTCTTTGCTGAGAAAAGCGAACAACTATTATGAGGCTATTTTTATATGTTCTTTAACATGCCTTGTTTACATGCATAGGATCAAAATCAGCATGATGCAAATTATATGCTGAGATACATGGGAGGTATCTGTCATTCACCATGATAATCTGAAAGAGGTCAAAATGCCAGTGCCTGCTGGGTTTAGACTAATAGAGGAAGCTACTCCCAGATCCAGCAGGTGTGCTTAGCATCACTCAACTTAAGAAAACGCATGAAATCACTATGTATCTTCTTCTCAGAGATGCTGCATCTCTATAGACTGATACAGGAAGTGACCATTAATACAAGAACATGCCTTGATGCATGGCCTGCCTGTAACCCCTGAAAGGATCCAGTAGTCTCCTACACTTTCTAGAGCAGAATGGGCTTCACTCAGCAATACACTGCTCTTACAGTTAACCATAGCCCGCAGATGTAACCTGAAGGTGGCAAAGAATTATGATGAATTGCACAAGCAATGGGTGTGTGGGAGGGGGGTGGCAGGGCGGACGAAGGGTAAACCATCACTTATCAGTGCAATGGTGGAAAACAAGGTCAAAGATTTGGAAATGTAGACATGTTTTCTATTAGTCGAGTCCCATTCAGGGCTCATTCAAGGCTATACCATTCTTTCCTCTTATTTTCAGTGAAAATTTTCCATCCAATGGAAAATAGTCAGCACCAGGCACATCAGCATTTTCCAGATGACTTTTGAATAATGTCATATGTAAATAAAACTAAAGTGAATAAAATAATCACACTGATACATTGGAAACTGAAATTGGTACTCATTTTGTAGCAGGAGGTGACCTATGATTTTCCCGAAAAATACTGAAAAACTGAAAAAACCTGATCTCTATATTAACACTTACAAAACCAGTTAAATTAAATAAAGGAAAAATAATGTAATTTTTTTATTATACACAACATTAAGTACTTACGATAACAACTGTTGGGGATTCTTTATATCTGCAAGTTAATTTGGGAAAAAAACCATGAGCACTATTACTTTACCAGAATAACTCCAGGTTTGCCTGCTTTTAAACATACATTCCAAATACAGTAGGCTACATGGGAGCAAGTCATTTTTATTCCACGATGATGGTGTCCACAGGAGAAATTCAGGAGGCTGGCAGTTGATGGAAAACTGTGCAGAACAACCCTTACAAATTCTTTCTGTAGAGAGGACATGCGGTACAGTAGACCATAGTTTAGACATTCCTCCAGCTTATATTGAGCCAACTTAGTAATTAACTAGTAATGAAGAAAAAATTGTGTTCTTAAGAAGAATAATACTGAAGAAATTAAAAGCTTAATGGGGAAATGTTTTTAAGTAGTTCTCAAAATGCTTGAGGTATATTTCACTGTTTCCACTCACGTCCTTGTCCCACAGCTAGGTTGCCAGCTAATGTGAGTCCAGCTTTGTAATCAATGAGATCAGCGCAAAGGGAATCCAAGGCATGCGTGCAATACTGCCCTCCTGATTTGACAGCACTTAGGTTCTACTGTTCTAAAAAAATGCAGAAAAGCATTGTTCCCAATCAGATGTGTTTGGAAAGAACTTCTTCTTCTGAGAAGAAGCTTGAGAGACGAGACCAGATGCTGCAGCACGTGTGTAAATGTTCCAAAATCATGTTTTGAACCTGCTATTATGGCCAGGCCATCATTTGATTGGAAATAGAGTTCAATACGTAGTGTATCCGTGACTTACACATTATTTAAAATACCAGAAAAATTAAGATGTCACGTACAACACAGAATAAGTAAAAAATAGCTTTAAACCCACTGAAATACAGATCAATATAGCAGAGAGGCATTTTGCGTGCTCTAGGAACCAGAACTCGGGGCACCCCTTGTTTGCAGTGTTTGGGCTGACTAGGATGCTTCTAAGGCACCTGCCTCCAAGCAACTTACGGAGAGGCAATGTCATCGTCCCCAGGGCAGAGGAGACGGCGACAGTGACTTCTCTTGGGGCATCTGGAAAAACAAAGCCCTAACAGACAGCCCAGATGTCCTGAGCCCTGGGGCACGGTGCCTCTGCCGTGGGAACGCCGCGTTACCGCCGCTGCAGGCCCCGGACGAGCTGCTGGGCCGCGCCGCCGCCGCTCCAGCACCTCGGAGAGCTCCTGCCGGACGGGCCGGGGCCGGGGCTCCGCCGCCGGGGCCGGGGCTCCACGTCTCGAACCGGTGCCTCCTCCCGCCGAGGGGCCCGGGAGGACGCTCCAGCTGCGGCTGGGGTTTTGTCCCTACTCCCGCGTGTGGCTTGCAGGGGAGGGACGGCGAAACGCTCCCGCCGGGCAGCGGGAAGCGCTCGGCGGCCGCCGGCGTTCGGCCGCTGTGTTTCGCGCAGCGTTGCGGGGGAGCCCGGTGTGCGGGGGTCGGAGGGCGCTGCGTGCTGGAGGAACACAAGGAGCCTTGTAACAGCCCGACAGCTGTGCCAGTAAAATCTCTGCGCATTTTTCAGTTGGCTTTGCTTAGTTTTATGTAAAATTTCGCTATTCGTATTAATTTTATTTCAGAACTGCCATTCGTATGAGGTGCTCGTCACCACGCTGGGATTTCCACGCCCCGCGAGGATGCCGTGCGATGCCACGACAGCCTCCGCCCTCCCCTCCCGGCCGGGCCCGGCCCTGCCTGCCATCAGCAGGGCGGGTAGGCAAATATTTTTTCCCCCAGATCTTTATTTTTTTCCCTCTCTGTTGGAAGAAACTGCGGCTCGGCGGGAGGAGGAGCGTGTCTCCCCTCGCTCCCCACAGCCGCATCCCCGGCTCACCCTCCCCTTCCGAGAGAGGTCCGTGCTTCGGAGAGCAGCGCCCAGCCAGCACTTGCTCCTTGTTGTCTGGCGCCCTCTCCTGCTGTGCGGCACCTCTTCATCTCGGAAGCTGAAGGTTTAACCCGAATTAAACCAGGCCCCTGTGCTCTGGAGCTCCGGCCAGGCTTTTGCTCCCAAGTCTGCTTCTGTCCCGCACTGTCCGTCTCACTCGCGTTCTGCCTCCCTCCTTTCTGCCACCCTCAGGGTTAGAAGGCATCAAACACGGTATTTTCAGGGAGTTTTGGGTGTCCCAAATCACATCACCCTCAGGGGCATCTCACAACCTGGTTCCTGTAGTGGGGCGGGAAAGGAGCTGTAACTTGGTTGGTGTGATGGGCCAGAGCACAGTATGGATGGATGCAGGGAATAATCTGAGCTGAGCGACTGAAATCAGCTGGGAGGCCAGAATCATCGTTTGACATTCAGGTACAAGGGAAAAAAAACTTTCTGGATTTGGGCATGCCTTAAAAAAAAAGAAGGGACTAAATTTTAGAAACCTTTTGCTGAAATAACCCCAAACTTGGGGTTTTAATTCAACCCCACATTGAACAACAACAACAACAAAAAAAATCAAGAAAAACTAAGCAAATGGAATTTAAACAGTCTAAACAGGAGAAAAGTCTCAGCTGTCACGATACGGGGGACAGTCCCCAGCTGTACTGTCTACATCATGCTAACGCAGACCAACCGGAATCCAGACATAAAATAATTCTAACTTAATCATTACACTGTGACACTGTCCTTTACGAATACATGCTTCCTCCTGCAGAATTCAATTAATGTATGTGTTTATATCACAGAACCACAGACTGGTTTGGGTTGGAAGGGACCTTAAAGACCATCCAGTTCCAACCCCCTGCCACGGGCAGGGACACCCTCCACTAGACCAGGTTGCTCCAAGCCTCATCCAGCCTGGCCTTGAACACTTCCAGGGATGGGGCAGCCACAGCTTCTCTGGGCAACCTGTCCCAGTGCCTCACCACCCTCTCCGGGAAGAATTTCTTCCTGATGTCCAATCTAAATTCCCCACTTTCAATTTAAACCTGTTACCCCTTGTCCTGTCACTACAGGCCCTTGTAAAAAGCCCCCCCCAGCTTCCTTGTAGCCCCTTCAGGTACTGGAAGGTGCTATAAGGTCTCCCTGGTGCCTTCTCTTCTCCAGGCTGAACAAGCCCAGTTCTGTCATACACAGAGACATAACCTGCAGTGCTAGGCAAGGAATGATATGATTATTTACTCTCACTGTGTCCATATTCAAGTTAACTGCTGCACATGTGCACAGTAAGTACACAGTGTACGCTCACACACCCATTGGCATTTCCTATTCTCTCCGTGGTTATATGTACACCGTCAACCTTGAACAAGTGGAATAAACTGCATGCAAAATATGTTTAAGAATCAGTAAAAGGAATAGTACCAGCAAGCAAAGTGATTCATGCATCACTCGCTCGGAGAAGGGCAAGACTTGTGTATGAAAATAGCAACACGGCATGCTGTCCTGAGCATGCATGCTTGAAGGTAAAGGGATGACCCATTATTCATGTCACTCAAACCTGTGTGAGCTGCAAAAATAGCTCACAGGCTGTGTAAGGTCTGTCAAATGTTCAGCACAGTAGAACCAATGATGCGTAAGGAAATACATTATAGTGGAACTGGCCTAGATGAAGGCTTAATAATAAAGAAGAGACAGAAAGGTTCAAGATAAAAAAATAAAGTGCTTTTCCTGGAAGTAGGAGTGATACGCTATATCTGTCCTGCTTTACTCCGGATAAGAACCCCAACTCCACGTTACAAATGCCTAAAGTTAGTCCTTTATAAAGGACTGCTTAAAATAACGGGACAAAGGGATCCCACATGTTCCATTATAGCTGTTCAACCTGTAGAAGAAAATCAAAGGCGTGTTTGTTTTGGTTTATTGTGTATGTTTCATTCTCGCACTTCAGGCAATTTACATGACACTAGAGATAAATTTAGTGGTGAGACAAACACCTTCTGGGATAAGTGTGAATGCCAAGGAGCAACTTGCACTGAGCTGGTGATGAATGAACCTGCTGCAGGTCTCATTTAGACTGAAGAAGTCCAGTGTAAGCCCAGGGAAAGAAAAGAAATGGGAAGATTTTCACTTTGAGGTTCCTTGTGCTGCCAAGAGGTGGGTTAACCCCGTTCCCGCTGCAGACGAGAGCAGGCTGAGGGAAGGCTGCAGGATGCCAGGCAGAACTTGCCTGCTGTTGATGGCTTCCATGTATAGGCTGAAATCAGATTTAGCTGCACGGCATCTCAGGAGAGCAAATGATACATTTCATCTTGAAGACTCATCTCCGAGTGCCGCACTGTCAGTGGGCCTGTTTCTTTTGCGGTGTGTGCTGCTCTGATCAAAGCTGGGTACGCACAGCCCCACCGTTACAGCCACAGTATATGGCTAGATAATGTTAATGCAAAGTTTTCTGCCATTTGCCCCCTCTCTCCCTTAAAACCCTGCAGACTGCACTGATGTATATAAGTGCACTCGAAAGGAGAGTCAGGTCTCAAAGCCTTTTCAGAACTGGTAAATCCTACAAACCCTCAATCAACTTAGTGTTTTGTTTCGGGGGTGTATGTCGAAAGAAATAATAGCCCTCAAACGTTGATGGGATGAGGAAACTGGCAGGAATACTCACTATCATTTGTGAAATGATAATCCCGAAATCTCTGGAGCTGTTTGTGCTCTGCTGCATGGCTCTTCCAGCAGGTATCAGGGTGCTTAGTCTCCCATGAGGACCAGGGCCTGCGAACATGAGGCTTCTTCTAGTTGTCTGGTAAGTTCCCATCTCCTTCTTTTCCCTGATCAGGTGGTCTACAGCAGACACCTACCACATCGACCGTGTTGGGCTGCCCACCAGCACTGACCCATAGGCCCTCAGCTGGCTCCTCATCCATCCTGACGCAGAGCTCGTGTGTTCCTGCTGCTCTCGCCCATCACCACCCTGGCCTGTCCTTCCTAAAGGGCTGTATCCATCCATCCCAGCACTCCAGTTGCATGAGCTATCTCACCATGTCTCTGCGATCCTGACGAGGAGCTGCACAGACCTAGAACTGCTCCTGCCTGCTCCTCGTGCTGTGTGCACTGGTCTACAGGCACTTCAGCTGCCGATTTCCCAGAGGTGTGACAGCTGTCCCCACCATGCTAGCCTGTAGGCACTCCCTATTGGTGTGCACACACCTGCAGCAACCCCACTTCAACCCTCTCCTGTTGATGAAAAGGTTTCTCCTGCCCACATCCCCCTGTACTCTCCTCAACCCGATCTAGCGCTTCCTCGCTTGGCCGCGGGTTGTCATTCCTAGTTGGCCGGGTTGGTTTCCTCGCCAGGTTGGTCGGGCTCTGATCAGTCACTTGGTAGTTACGACACGACCGCTCAGGCTTACATCAGCAGGAGCTTGGGCAGGGGGAAACAGCTTTTAAAAACAGAAGAGTTATTTCCCATCAAGGCGAAAGCACGAAGCGGCAGGACGTAACCTGCTATAATTTACCGTCTCCTTTCATACTTCCAAATCTGCACGTGTTAATTGTTGCCTCCACACCTCCAGAGCATTGTTCTCTGACGCACACCTCTGGTTCCTTTCTTTATGTACTTGTGTATTTATTTTTCATACTAATTAACACTCTGCCTCACTTTAGTTGAACTAGGCTGTGAAACTCTGCTTGGCTGTACAGACTCAGCCATGTTTACGCCAGATCTAAGCCAAACCTTACTGTCATGTTTACACTGACATAATTTAACCGTGCGTGCGGCTTAGCAAGATGCACAATGCCAAAACCAGCCCGATAACCCATCCTGTATGTTCCAAACTATTATACTTCATGCTCCGTTTTCCGTTTAGCTGTTGGTTTTAGCTGAAAAGGCTACTTTTATAATTCATTGTACATCAGACTACAAGCCACCTAATTAATTTATTCCCTCCTTGTGTTTCTAAAGATCTAAACACATGAACAGAATGACCACTTGACACTGAGTCGAGCCAAGAGAGAGGTTTTGCAACCTATCATGGCGATGCCACCGCACAACTCCTAACTTCTTGCACCGTTTTGGTTAACTAGAGCGTCTGAGAAACCTCTGGGGTCACAGCACGGCGAATGTATGTTGTACATCTTGCTTCGCAGCTCTCTGGTGTTGCTCTTCTCCTTTATGGTGCAGCATAAAGCAAATATTACTGTTACGGTACAGATATATGTCACCAAACCAAGGCGATGCCCTTGTTTTAGTTTTGGAGCTATTGTGGGACACACTGTGTTCAATAAACCCCGAGACTATGAAAACCAGAAGTGATGGGCTGATTATCCCAAATCTCTCCTCCTTCCGAGACATGCACATACTCACCTAACATTTTCAGTAGTACCAGAGACTTTGCAGAAATAGTCTGTTACTAAGACGAAGTGGGGGGGGGGGAAGCTTGGAAATGGTTACAGGTGTACAAAAAGACCTCATGAACCTGGAAGGGAAGGGAAGTTGGAAAGAGTCTGGGGAACGGGATGAAATTAAAACACTTCTGCCCAATTTGCAGTTATTTGGTAACACAGAAAGCCATTTCTACATCATATATTATTAAAGAAGAGACTATTAGGGCCATAATATCAGCTAGAAAGTCACTGATGGCACCACACATGCAAGAAATGGAAAAACCTATTAGCGCAGCCTGATAGTTCTCTGTCTCCTTCCAAGGGCCTTGTCCAATCCAGCTCTCTGGGTCATTTTCAGCATTAAGGCTTTTTGGAGAGGCTCCGGGTTAATGCTGCCAGTTGACCTGAATTTAATAGTCCAACTGAAATAAACTGTTATTTTTAAAACTTCTACCCACATTTCCCTATTTAATACCATAGAAATAAATTAATTTTCTTAATGCCACCAATAAAAGTCATTTAACATGTCACTTACTCCTTCCAGAGATAAAGCTAGCCTGATGCCAGTACCAATAGCTGTGTACCCTGAAGCAGATGAAAATGGAAAATGTCTATTGGAGACGATAGACTAAAGACAGAGGATATTTCCTCTAGTTTGAGGATATAATGCTGTTCATCTTATAAATGTCTGTATTTTTAGCTTCCTTTCATGCTGTACAGTTACATTTATGTAAGCTACACCCTACTAAATACCTGACTAAAATACAGTCAAATGGAGGAATAGATATTTATTTAAAAAAAAGAAAACAAAAGAGATGAAAACCAAAATTTCTAAGAAGTACAAAGCAGATCCTTCTGTCACAAAAGTATCGAGAAAGTTACCATGATCAATAAGCATCATGAAACAACTCATGAATAAGTAGGTACTTCCCTTACAGACAGGAATTTAAAAGCATACATAAAAGCATCCTTCCAGTGCCTGAAGGGGCCTACAAGGAAGCTGGGGGGGGGGGGGCGCTTTTTACAAGGGCCTGTAGTGACAGGACAAGGGGTAATGGGTTTAAATTGAAAGTGGGGAGATTTAGATTGGATATCAGGAAGAAATTCTTCCCGGAGAGGGTGATGAGGCACTGGCACAGGTTGCCCAGAGAAGCTGTGGCTGCCCCATCCCTGGAAGTGTTCAAGGCCAGGCTGGATGAGGCTTGGAGCAACCTGGTCTAGTGGAGGGTGTTCCTGCCGGTGGCAGGGGGTTGGAATTAGGTGGTCTTGAAGGTCCCTTCCAACCCAAACCTGTCCGTGATTCTGTGGTTCTATGAAAAGTGCTCCATGTAACACAAGACAAGATTTGCTAGCAGCCCAGCAAGTGAACATGACACACTCGGTGCCCTGAGAGGGGCCACATTTGCTGGGAGAGACAATGTCAGCGTGGTGACCTCAAGTGCCGTCAGCAATCTTCATTCTCACGTTTCCCAGGTTCATCCCACCCAATGTCACAGCCGCAGCAACATTCTGTTTGCGCTCAGATGCGCGAGTGCTCGGCTATCCGCTCCCTTGCGCTCTGCACCAGTGTCACCAGCGGCGACGGGCTCTGTTTGAAGAAGCTCATTACCCCAACCTAAGGACACACTATTTCCTTCACTGTCGTTAACTGTAACGGCAGTGGGAGCTGTAAGGACCTGTTGGGTCCTGGCTACACACCCCCACTGCTGCCATGATCTTGCTGCTGTAACCTGCACTTGCTGGAGGAAAAGACACCATAAAACTCCCCATCTATATTACGTTTATGCCTTCCGTTGTGTAGACAAACTCTGGGCAGCAGAGGCTTGAGCTGAGCACACTACGAATCTCCAAAGTTTCTTGTAGCAAAGGCAGGTTCTGTCTTTTCCAAATCAAAGGTGACTATGAAAAATCCAACTCCGATTGCCCCATCTGGCCATTTACTCAGTTGTAACTAGACAACATACAATGACAATTTCAAGTGTTTAAATCTCGGAGGCTGAACTGAAACCAGGCACTACCATTGCACTGGGTTTCTAGGCAAGAGATGAGCAAACAAAGCCCAAGAGATTGGCCAGCTGGCTGGCCACCTGGGACCAGTACCTGGAGCTAGCTTCTCTGACCCCCCTTCTGCCTCACCCATCAAGCAAGTCCCTGCTATCAGCCTTAGGACCCACGTATTGCACAACTGGACATCCACATCCCATTGCTATTTACTTCAGCTGCAGCACAGGAGCCCCCACGACTCCGCTGAAAGCAGCCCAGCTCCCACTGCACTCCTGCAGCGTCACCACAGCTTCTTGGGATCTCCTTGCCTCCCTATCCCAGGAAAAGGGTGGAGGGTTTGATGCAGGCCAGGCCACCTTCTCAGCACACTCGGGAAGAGACGCAACTCAGTGCCATCGAGGGCTTTCTCCGGGCAGGCAGCTTTCTGCTGCAGGCCAGGTGAACAAATACAGAGCAACACCAACTTTCCAGTGGGTGTTACTAGGGCAGCAAGAGCTAACTTCACACCAACGGACAAGCAGGAATCTTTTCACAGATGACCAAATCCTCACACACACTTCAAATCACAAGCCTGAGAAGTGCAGAACAGTCCAGCAGGTGAATCCCTCATGCAACAGGGTTCAGGAAGAACGAGTGTGTGGACTTAACAAGTATTTCTCAATGGAGAGGGTGGTGAGGCACTGGAACAGGTTGCCCAGAGAAGCTGTGGCTGCCCCATCCCTGGAAGTGTTCAAGGCCAGGCTGGATGAGGCTTGGAGCAACCTGGTCTAGTGGAGGGTGTCCCTGCCCATGGCAGGGGGGCTGGAACTGGATGATCTTTAAGGTCCCTTCCAACCCAGACCTTTCTGTGGTTCTATAGGCTACAGCTTCCATACATAGACACATCAAGACAGTAAACAAAGGAGAGTCCAAATTTATTTTTGAGGTTTCTTGTAGAGTACGGTGTTAAGATTGCCCAGTCCGACTTGAGCAGTGTTCCTGAGACAGAGACCCAGCTGGGAAGTACCTAGCTCCCACTGCCCTCCGCACAAGCCATACTTAGCCAGGAGCAGGTAAGACACATTGGTCAAGCACATCAAGGGTAATGGATACAGTTCCACAGGAGCTGAAGCGTCACTTTGAAAAGGGAGAAAAATGATGCTTTTCTAATTTTATAGACAAACTTGAGTAGACCAAGTCTTATTGTGCCCATCGACATATTGGAGATTTTCTTTTTCATTTAATGACACGTAGTAACATTATAAAGCAGTCCTGTGAAGGAGGACAGGCAAAGGCTAGTACACCTTTACATCAAATATACGAAGAATCAGCAAGTATTATTTCTCCTCTCTGCCCTTTTAAAAGCAAAAGAAAGGATAAAACATGTCAACTCACCTAAACAGATGGAATTCAGGGACAACTAAGAATTTAGTATGGTTTGGGTTGGAAGGGACCTTAAAGACCATCCAGTTCCAACCCCCCTGCCATGGGCAGGGACACCCTCCACTAGACCAGGTTGCTCCAAGCCTCATCCAGCCTGGCCTGGAATACTTCCAGGGATGGGGCATCCACAGCTTCTCTGGGCAACCTGTCCCAGTGCCTCACCACCCTCTCCATGAAGAATTTCTTCCTGATATCCAATCTGAATCTCCCTGCTTTCAGTTTAAACCCATTACCCCTTGTCCTGTCACTACAGGCCGTTGTACAAAGTCCCCTTCAGCTTCCTTGTAGCTGCTTCAGGTTATATAAATAATTACTAAAGAATTACTACAGAATAGCTTCTATATGAAGAGAGATTAATCACAACTCCTCAGTTATTAAAAAAACCACAAAAAACCCCAAAAAACAAAAGGAGAATGGGATAAGGCATCAGCAAGGTGAACGGGGAGGTGTTATTTATGGTGACGTTCCTTCTTACAGTACAAGAACCAGGGATCTCAAGACACTAAAAAGCAAGTAAAAAGCAACTATTTCTCACAAAATCACTGCAGTAGGCAGGTGCAGCGATCACCATCACAAATCGCATATTTAAGAAGCGATAAGAAACACACGAGGAACGAATTAACAAAGCTCTTAAACACAATTTAAGAACTGCTGCTGGAACATGAAATCCCCAAGCCACGGACAAGGTAAAAGAGTATTTGGGGAGTTAGGGGGAGTGTGTGCACACAGAACTGAAGAAATGTCTCAGGAATTCAGGTAGCCGAAGCCAATACCAACCTGAACCACTAAGATTTAATTGGCCCCATTGACACAATTTGCTGGGAAAGTTGAGGAACAAATGACATGCCCCTTCAATGGAAGGCAAATACTTCCAAGTCACATGCAGCAGAACAGGAATACAGTACGGGAGAATTTATGTTTCCTATCCAATAGCCTACAACTTCTACGGAAAGCTCTCTCTGTACTTTTGGATATCCTCCCCCGCAGCTCAGTTACAACTACCTTGTCATATGGGACCTTGAACGAAATTCTGATCTTACACAGCAAAATCCCATTTAACTGAAAGACGACACAGGGAATCTCCCTTCACCGTGAGCGCATTCATGCAGCAGTTGAGCAGGATTCCAACTAGGTAGTTAAAACAAAGCAGTACAAAGGAAAACAAAAATCCCCTATAGGAAGGGTTTAAGTTAAAACTGACCTGGAAAGAACCGACCAGCAAGGTGACGGTGAGCTTAAGGCAGGTTGCCACAAGTGTGGCACACGCATCAGGCAGCTTTCAAATACGAGACAAGGGAGTGGCAGAAGGCTCCCATGTATTTAGATGCTGCCAACACCAAGAGCTAACAGAAGTAACAGAAAAAGAACGTTAAAAACCAAGCTAGTTCTGACAATCACAGTATCCTCACTTCTTAATATGGCTCAGGAGGCGCTCAAGAAAGGTGTCACCAGTGTGTGCAAAAACCAGCAGTCCAAATCACATCAAAAGAGATCTTAATCATATCCTTAAAACCTTAGCTAAATCTTGTAAGAGACGTTCTTAGAACTACTTTTAGGAGTAAAAAGCAGCACTTCTGTGTATCTTTAACCCATTTTTTTCACTTGCAAAAACCGAAGCAGATATCCAATAGCTTAAGGAAGAATTTTCAGGTTTCCCTTCAAGGATGTCAGGAGCAGATGTTTTAACTGAAGCACCTGGCCCAGAAGTGCACATGTCAAGGCCATCCATGTCAGTAGGACTTCTTCCCCGCAAGTATTCTTTCTACCGCTCAAAATATAGACACGAGAATGTTGTGCAATTCTGCCTTTCTCCGAAGACTGGGATGCGCGTTGCTCAGAAGATGAGCTTTCTAACCTTCAGCTGCTTTCCAGAAGCCTCAGCAGTGCTTTGCCCTGCATTTTTATCTACCGTAACAGCTAATGGCCATTGTGGAAACACAAGTAGGCCGCTGGGGGAAACAGAGGAAACAGTGAAAACTGACACTGGACATCAAAAGTGACAGATCTTCTTACCAACCTACATGATACAGCTGAAGAGTAATTCACACAAAGCCACAATTATTCAGTCTGCAACTTTTATTTCTTTATAAGTTATTGGTATAAAGTTTAATATCTAATTATACAGTCATCTGGGGACTTTAAGGGAAGCTTATTTTGTTCTTTTTAGTGTCTTTTGCCGTTTGGTCCTCAGACATGTTTTACGAGGACTAATATTATCTGTGTACCTTAAATTTCTGTACAAAACTTCAAGCCTTTCTTCTGTTTTTCTGAGTAGGATGCACAAATCATGCATATTGTAGACAATATAATGGTCAAGGAAATATTTCCCTCTTCAACTAAGGCAGTTAAAACTCCATTAATATCAATTGAGTTATTTGGAAGAGTAAAAAGGCTTCCTCAGGGCTCATTTATTCTTTGAGCATGTGTCATGTTCAGCAAGACACGCCCTCTTGGAATTACTATTGATTGGATTGCTGCCTGCATTGAAAAGACAGCGATTGTCAAAGACGGCATTTAATTATGTACATTTTATAACGTCACTAACCCTTTTGAGTGTGAACTCATCAGCGTTAAGCATTGTGTAAAACCACATGCAAAAATGGCCATAAAATCTTTTGTAATAGAACCAAATTGGCAAGTTTTTGGAAAGGATATTTCAATGTTCAAAAAAATATACTGTTTATTAAAATGAGCACTTCAAGTAACTTAAATATCTTTAGCAAATATGTCCAACAAGAAACTCCGTAAAAGAAATTGTTCTTAGAACAAAAAGCTAATGAATGGCTATTTAGACACTAACTTTTCAACACAGTGGTGGGTCTGTGTGAAACAATTTGTAATCTAAATAAAGTGAGTCCATCACACTCCTAAAAAAAAAAACACATACATTAAGCCGGACTGATTAACTATTGCATTTCCGTATTTACAAAAGTGCTTAGCATAACAAAATTACCTAAAAAAATATAAACTTTACCGATATCATTTGGTTCTATGTGTACTGCTAGATCTGCACTTGGAGAAAAATAGTATTTACATTGCTAGGTTTAGACAAGTCTCCTATAATTTTTAAAGAAAATTAACAAAAATCCCCACACAAATGGACCCCTATGTAAGTCAATTCATTCCATCCAGCTCATCATAAATAGAGCAGAAGCAAACCCTTGAGTACTGAGCCGTATAAATAACTCTAGCCGTTGTCTGTGGCGTTAGACCCCAACACAGGCTGCCGACAAATCGGGCAAGTGGAGTTTTCAGAAAGCCAGCGATCAATACAGTGAATATGAAACTCATGCATACAAGGTAACTGCCTTAGCTTGTTCCCTGTTACGTACTCATTAATGCAAACACTACATGTCTTACTTAATTCATTTTCAGCATGAATATCCCCATAGTTCCGGGTAGAAAGATTGTCAATCTGCTCTTTGGTTAAACCTCTTAAACGATCGTCGTCATCATCTTCATTCAGCAAGAAGAAGTGGGCAAGTCGAAGTATGGGCAGCGTTCCGTTTTCCACTAGGTTGTTGGCATCTTGAGACTGCCTGTTATCTTGGCTTTCATTATTGCCACCGTAGCGCTGAGTATCATCCCGCTGTCCGTTTGTTGCCCTGCTGCCTTCCACCGCATGCCCATTTCTAGCCGAAACCTCGCTCGGATCACTGCTATTGCTTGCTGCACTTGAGTTATTCTGCTCTGACGTCACGTCCGGTAAGGGATGACCACCTCTTTGCACTTCTGAGTTAGACTCAGTTTCCATTAAAGAACTTAGTTCTCCAAAGCCTGTCATAATTTGTCTGAGGATCGATCGAAGAGCCACCGATGAAGGTTCACCAAGCCCAGTTTCTGAAATCCGACGAAGAGGTATCCGTATAGTGCTAACATAGGTTCGAATACCCGCACGCTCTGATCGCGATATCGTACGTCGAAATCCCCCACTGTCGCTTTCAAAGGTAACTGTGTTTTCTGCCATTCCTACTCTAGAACGAGTTCTGCTGGCAATACTGTCCCGATCTCGGTTTTCTCCAGGACGAATTCTTCTCACCTGAAGATCTAATGTAATTGTTGGATGCCTTCTAACAGCAGCTACCGGTCTACTAGACTCCTCCGCTTCCGAAGTTACCCCCACGGATGGGGCTACACTGGAAAGTTGAGGAGTCTGAGTGTTGCCTCTTGCTTGTTCTTCAACAGGCTGTGGAGAAGGTTGAGCTGTTTGTCTTCTACTCCTGTTCACCTGCTGTGCATTTCTCTCCTGCCTCTGCCCATGCTCCACAGAATGAGCAGTGTCACCTTGCCTTGGCAGTGGAGAGCGGCTTCGACTTCTTAAAGTAGACCTCAGTCGCAGAATTTCTAGTCTTTGGTTTGCACCCCGAACAGTAGTTCTAGCTCTACCTCTTGTGACTCCTGTAGAAGTACCTCTTTCTGGCACCTGCCTTTGTTCACCAGTAGCTGCAGAATTATTGCGTGCAGTATTTGTTTGGGAAAGGCCTGTTGACTCCCTTGTTCTACTCCTGAGCCTCCCTGAGATTGGATGAGAGGCTGTTTCAGAGCTTCGTGCCACGGAACTTCTTACAGACCTGGTCCTTGCAGTGCTTGAAGCCTCATTGTTCGCCTCTCTTGTGGTCCTGCTCCTCACTCGTGGGGCTACTGGACTGACCGCTCTTTGATGCCTTCTTTCTAAATACATCCTGCTGCTATCTAAACCCACATACTCCTCACCAGCAGTTTCCAAACTGTTATGCTCATGATTTATGTTGATTTCAAGACTAAATCGAAACTCGCCACTGTTAGGATTTGTTCGACTCACAGCTCTCCAGGTTTGGTTCCCACTCTGTCCACTGCGAGTGGCGTTTCCCGTGCGTCGAAATGTGTTCAGCCATTCAAGCAAAGAGTCACCATTTGAGTTTTCTCCAAGAACATCAGAATCTGAGAGAACCAAGAATTGCAAACATTCATACAAGTGCACTCTCAGCACGCTACTACACACTTAAAATCTTCTATGCTTGCTGGGCCCTGACTTGCAAAACGTTACAGCAACAGGACAGCTACCTCGCTGAGCTAACGTAATTTTGCTGAAAATAAGCAGTATGTAAAAACATCAGCAAAAATCATCACTTCAACCTAGAATTTATGTCTCACCAGCAGACACACAGAGAAACTACTATGCCCAGATGGCCTGTTTTGAGAAAGTGTTCGGATTTAGGCAGTCCAAAGTTACTTGTCTTTGTCCAATATCTGTCCCTGACTTAAGCTATCAATTTGAGGGTATCCTAGTCAACTAGTTTTCATAAAGCAAGCAAAAGTAGGACATATTTTGTCCTCTTTTGGAAAAGATTTTTTAAAAATTGTTTTCTCTAAGCAGTGGAATAAATGATGCATGGTTTCAATAGATATTGTGCAAATACACTCTTTTCTAGCCTACTACAATATCCACAGCTCCATACCTACATCTCCTCCAACTACGGGCTCAAGAACAGACACAACTGTTGTGGTTAGTGCTAGCTACATGTATACAGAAAGCCAGTGGACATGATCACAGTGCAGGTTTTCCCTTGAAGGGATCAGATTAAGTTCTCCCTACTCTAATGAAACCTGCAAGAAGCAAAATATCTTTGTTTCTGAGTTGTCTATTCTTCTCCCAAATGTGACTAGAATTGGCCAAATGATTAAGCCTGTATTGCCGGGGAAGTGCAGACAGACAGTGCACATAACACAAGCCTCACTCCATTAAAACAAATAGAAATGAAACCACAAAAACAACAGTGGAGTGGTTAACTATTTCCCAACTGAATTCTATCCTGTTCCAACTTCTCTAATACAAGATAAAACTTTTCAAGATTTAGAAGAATGAAAATTATTTTTGTGCTATTAAGTTTACTAGCAAAGGGAAACCATGAAAAGTAATTTGTGGCTGACATGAAATACTTCATGAAAATTGATTTAAGTTTGCTTTCATGTCATTAGGAAATCTCTCTGACTTTGAAAACATTCCACAAATGCACAATGGAAAAGCAAGACTGGAAACAGCTCGTGCTGAACAACATCAGCATTTATTTTAAATATCTGTACAGAACAATATTGATGCATCACGTACTATGTGTGTGTATGTACATATATATACACGAATGAAAAATGTTTACCTCCAACAGTTCTATCTTCACCTTCTCTGTTATCCAGATCAGTCTGTGATGCCAGACGCTCCTTAGCCCCCTCCAAGCGTTGCTGCAACTCTTCTGCTGTTATTTCCCCTGAAATAATTTACATTTTGATAAATGTAAATTTATCAAATTTACATGTCTTATGTCTTTGCTGTCAGATAAGACATTATTACTGGCTCAATACACCCAGGCAGAAACAACGATATTTTCCATCTTGAAGGAAAACCTTCAGAAGTAAGGTGAAATTAATGAAACCAGGAAGAGAACAACACAGGTGTGAGATTGTAACACAGCTACACAGATAACAGATGAAGTAGGTACTTGAGGCGGGAGGGGAAGCAGAATGTGTGTTGACATCATGCCAGCTTCCAACAAAAACTCAGAGGCCCCCAGAACTGCCACATACCAACAGATATACTTCAGCATACCAGATGTTAATTATTTGTGTTTGGAAATTACCTGTACATGGAGACGTTGCATTTCTTAGTCTAGCTTTAGTATCTACCCAAGTTGTTAATTTTTACTGAATATCGTTAATTTTGAAGGGAAATTTAGGGGGTTTTTTACGTTCTACAAAGCCACAGCCACCAGCCTACTTGAGTCACACAAGCACCGGTGGTGCCTGACAGCAGCACTGTTACTTCACATCACATCTTTTCTACTAAAGGTATTCACATCTTACCAGGAGTGCCAAGCAAGTTCCGGTCTCTCATTAACCTGTAGTCTTCTTCATTGAGTTCATTAATGAACTGGTAATAGGCCTCCTCCCTACTGAGGCGCTCTAGCTGGCGTTGCCTCTCATCTTCACCACGACTATGTTCTTGTGAAGATGCCTGCTCATTGCCGTTTCCGACACGGTGCCGGGAGCGATCCATGACAATGCCAGGCTGTCCTGAACAAAACCAGAAGGTTAGACTGCACAGTAATTACGTTAAGAATTTACCTAAGTTACACTGAAAAGTTCCTAGGATTTTCAATGAAATTAGTTTATTAATAGCTAAAGATGATTAAGATGAACCAAGTTGCATGTTATTCACCAAGCCAACAGTGTAGTTATACACTGTAGTTAGACAAATATTTTGGGAGTACACGGTGTACAAGCCTGTACACTGTAGTTCTACAAGTATTTTGCTTCTTGGTTGCTCAAGATTAGCCAGCAGTCCCCTGTGCTCACTGAAAGGACATAGCAGTCGGTACAGCAACTTTAAAAGAGCAATGAGATTTTTTTTTTCTAGCTAAACAAGGATATTCTAGAAAGTTAAAGGAATAACATAAAACCTATTTCCCTTCTCCCCAGTAAAATACAACAGCGGCGTGGGAGTATTCTAAAAGCACTGTTCTTTAATTATTGGACTGTAATTACCCAGTGTAGTCTTCTGACAACCACAGCTACTGCTTTCGAGAAAACTATCTTCCACTGGAAACCTTTACTGATAAGCAGGTAAGACTAGTATCTTGGTACTACCCCTCACATTGCACAAAACCTACAGATAAAATGTTGACAGAACTGGCTCTTGATATTCTGACATTACTGGTGTCTTTTCCTTGTGGTATCTAATCCAAGGATTAGCTACCAAAACCACACCCATCTCCAGGAAATCGGTGTAGAAGAGAAAGCACTATACATTACCCACAGTTCCTCAGTACTTGCCAACTACTTAACCAGAGGGACCGCACTATTAGAAGGCGTGAATAACCTTGCAGTATCAAAAAGAGGCATCACCTCCGTTGACTCCTGTGCCACTGCTAGCTTGCTCTGGTCAGGACTCAATCCTGGGCCAATGAGCTCTCAGACCACTCCCCAATTTTTTTATTTCCTAAAGAAAACCTGTTCTTCAACTTTCAATTGGAAAGAAGACAGCAAAGTGTCATCCTTTTAACGGGGTTTCCTGTTTAGCAAAAGCCATCTGTAATACCTGCTGAGGCAGACACCTGACAGAAGCGATTGCTTCTCTAGCGAACACCAGCCAAAAAAACCAGCCATATGGCACCATTCCGCTTACACGTGAAAAGAAAGTTACGTGGTAAACACTTTTTTTAATGAATTCACCAACATATCAAAGTAGCTTCAAGTATTAATTATGGGGAAAACACAGAACAGCATTCTTAGCATGCTCCGGATGAGTAATTAGTCTTCACAGGAAAGGTGATGAAACAACAAACAGACCAAACCAACTATTAGACATACATTCAATAAAGAGTAAATCTTTATCAATGCTGCCAACAGATATGAAGAATCAGAAAATGTATTTGCCAACAGCAGAAGCTGGCATACATTTAATATACCTTTCTTATGTTCTTTGTGTGATCCATTCTGATGCATCCTTTGTCTCCTCATTTTCCACCCCATATGCTACTTCTTTCCCCCAGAGGTAACTACACTTCTGAACAGCCCTTCCCAAACTTCTCACTCATCTGCTTCCTGTGTCCAATACTGCATTTGCATGTATTTAATTCTTTCCTCTCAGCTCTTTAACTCACTCAACTGAAAAGAAATGAAATCCGAATATCTTGCCTTCAAGACATTTTCTCTTCCCATCGTACTTGTAGAGGTTTGAATTTCGCCCTCTCGGCTCAGCCTCCCAAGCTGTAGGCAATCACTGACTCTCATGTCCCGCATGGGCTATGTTCAAATCGGGTCACTTCTCATAGCACATGTCTAAACATGAATCTCTCAGCCAGCTCTTCATCTTACTGTCCTGGATTCCTGCAAACAAATGCAATCCCCAGCCCACTCCCCAACACATCTATCACCCTAATGACACCCATCACTTGACTATTATCAGAAAAATGCCCAATCCGTACTGCACTGAATACGAAAGTGCCTCTGTCCCTGGTGACTCACAACTTGACACAGGGAAAGCAGGAAGGGGAAAGAGGACAGGTAAAACTCATCTAGTTTCACACAAGGTAGCTATTTAGAAGAAAGCCTTAAAACCACTAACGTGTTATTGTTTGCCTGACAACAACCACAGAAAGTTACCTGACTTGCTGCACCATACTGCTGCACAGAAAAAATGACATATAAATCCGTGAGATGAAAAGTTCACCACATGTAGTCCCCCTCAATCGAAATCAAAGTTGTTGTTCAAAAGCGAGATTCTTTACTTTTCATTTCTCATCCACAGAAAACCTGGAAATCTCATCTTTGGATTTTGTGGGTGGTAGAAAAAAAATTACTGTTTTGTTGACAACTGTATGGTAGGATGATTAGTCACACTCTTTAAATGACTCACTTAGAAACAGTAAGAAGTGTGAAGTGTTCCGTTGTCCCATCTGTTTAACATAACTGCAAGGATGACAACTACTATCCACGTACTTATCAAATGCCATCAAAACCGAGTATTTTGGCACTTAAAATGTTTCATAGTAGTGAAAGTTGAAGGGTATCAACTGCATCAAAATGAAGTACTTTGGCATGTAAAACATTTCAAGAGTATTGAAAAGTCCAAGGGTATCAACTACCAATATGTGAAAACTGAAATCGAAATCCAGTTATGACTCAGGATTACTCTCCCTTTGCAGAGAAACAGGTGCCACATGCCCAAGAGTTTTATTCACATTTTCTAGAATTTTCAACCTAAGGCTAACTTCCTTAGTTCTTAATTCAGTTACTCTGGCCCATTCTTGAAGATTTGCATTCATTTTTATCAAAGAAATATATACCTTATGCTTTTAGGTTTTGGTCTCTTTCCATTAATTACTATCCCCAATTCAATTAGGTACTCATTTTCTGAAAGACTACCACCTGATTGCAAGCAGGACGACCACGGAGTCTAGATGAGGAAGCCTCCCTGAGCGGCCGGGCTGTTTAGCATTTCTGTCACACCGCAGCCTCCAGGCGAGATGATCTCACCGAATTGGAAAAAAAAAAAGGGGAAAAAAAAAAAAGAAACCAACCCCAAACCCAGAACACTCCCCACAGAGGCTGGGGAAGGAGGGGAGGAGGAAGGAAAGACAGACAAAGGAAGAGTCAGAAGGTGATTAAGGAACAGGCCGCAGGACACCCAAAGCGATCCAAGCGTAGGGCCTGGGGCCACCCGCTTCTCCCCAGCCTCCCGACCGGCAGCACGGCCTGCAGGTCTCCAGCCCCACGCCCCACTCACGCTCCCAGGCCCTTCCCCAAGGCCACGGGCCCGGCTCTGGGCCCACGGGGCAGAGCAGCGGCGGGGCCTCCCGGCAGACGCAGGGAACCCCCCGCCCGGCCGCCCCCGCCGCCTCAGACCGCGCCTGTTAACAGACGACTGGGGGAGGGGAGGATAGGGGGGTGACGGACAAGGATCTGGTCCAATCACCTGGCCAGCTCGCGGGCACCGACCAATCACAACGGGGCAAAGCAGCCCATGTCCTCCCGCTTCTCTCCTCCCCAGACTTCCCGATCGGGCCCCGCCACTAACCGCCGCCGGTCGGATCGGCTCCTTCCAGCGCTGCCTGCACCCCCGTCTCCCCTGCCGCCGGGGAGCGGCATCACCCACTGCGACAAGCCGGGGAGGCGTCCATGCCGTCGCCCGCCTCGGGGCAGCCTGCCGAGAGCGCACCTGAGGAGACGCGAGAGCCCACCCCGATCTGCTTGTCCGCGGCGCCGGCCACGGCGGCCGGGCTCAGTCCCACTCCGTGCACCCCTTCCTTCCCGGCGGCAGGAGCAGCACCAGCTGCCTACACCGGAACGAAACCAACCCCTGGGTGTGCGAGCGGCGCGCTCCAGCCCCGATCGCAGTCCGGGCGGCTGCCGGCAGCCGCCAGCGTAGGGTTCCGTGTACGAGCGGGCGGCGCCGCCGGGAAGAACCGCCTCTCCCGCGCATGCGCGCAGCCGCGGCGAGGGCGGCCGGTGGGCGGAGCGAGGTCAGTACCGGCGGCGGCGGCGGCGCTGCTGAGGCGGGGGGGGGGGGGGGGCTGGGCGCCGGGTGGCCGCCAGCGGCGCTGCTTTAGGGCTGAGCCGCGGCCCTCAGGCTCCTTACGGCACGTGCGGCCCCTCGAACGGGCCGGAGTCCCGCGCGTTGCGGCCTGGCCCCTGAAGCGGTGGTAGGTTAACGAGCGCAAGCACCGTGAGGAACATGGAAAGCGCCCGCAGCCCCCCGGCCCGGTCTCCAGCCGCCTCAGGCTGACCCTGCCCGGCGGAGGTGCTGCGGGCCCTCCCTTTGTAGGGTCTCACGCCCCTGCCTTCCTATTTGCCTTCCTTTCTGCAGTAACCTGCCGTCACCTCCTCCGTTTTCCACAACAGCCAGTCGCTCAGTGCCCTCGCAGAAGCCGTCGTGTTTCAAGCTGGGATTTTAGTAACGTTGATTTGCAGGGCCTCAGAGGTTTTTCACACGAGATGCGAACCCCTTCTAGAAATTTCTCAGAACGCTGCCAGCATCCACGCGCTTCTGAGCTGCAGGTTGTTTCAAGACGTGGCGGGCACTGACAGACTGCGACGGCGGCACGCGTTTTGCACCCTACGTGAGCTGTTTGAATCGGAAAAGTGAGAGGATTTCACGAGAAGAACGGCGCCTCATCCCTACAAGATCCAAAGTGCTTGTACTTCTGTTCAAACGTGCTTGCAGAAATACGCAAAGTTTGGGTATTTGTTATGCAACCCGTCTCAATGCAGAGGCAAAACCTGTCTAGGAGAGGCTCGGAACAGTGTCCGGGAAGATACCTCCGCTCCCCACTTCAACTACGCACCCCAGGATTTGGTTATTCTGGTTGAGAAATGAGTTTACACAGGGGTTACATTTAGGTTTCATGCTAGTTTACACTCCTTTTGTGCCAGCATGAGGTTTCCATGAGACCATGCACACTGAGGCCAGACCAGTGACTACTCCCTCCTGCTCACTGCGTTCAAAAAACGGAACCCTCATAGGTATTCATGTTCCTTGACACAGTGTAAGTAATTAGTATTGTATTATGATTTCCTTTGCCTGGAGCAATTAAAATATATCCTTCTTGAAGATCAGTTTTACATTCATAATAAAAGAGTGTACAAAGTAGTGCCTGGATCCCTTGAAAAGTCAGTCTCTTCCCACAATTCTTTTTTGTCCTATTTTTGAAATCTTTTCCTCTCATAGTGTGCTGTTAGTAATCATTATTCCACAATCAAACACAGTATCTTTTCTGGTATCAAGCCTACCTTCTCTGGTATCGTTACCCTGAGAGGGTGGTGAGGCCCTGGAACAGGTTGCCCAGAGAAGCTGTGGCTGCCCCATCCCTGGAAGTGTTCAAGGCCAGGCTGGATGAGGCTTGGAGCAACCTGGTCTAGTGGAGGGTGTCCCTGCCCATGGCAGGGGGGTTGGAACTGGATGGTCTTTAAGGTCCTTTCTAACCCAAACCATTCTAGGGTTCTATGATTCTACATACAGGCTGCTCACCCAGAAAGCGGTTCTGGTTTACCTGGATAAATAAACCCGTATTTCTGTACTGAATTAGTTTATTTTCTACTGACCTGTCCTTCACTGCAGAATTTTGTATTCATTTCATACTGATGTTTCACCACACAATGCTATAACTAAGTACGGTCTTTGTTTATTTTATGCTGTGCCGTTCATCCAAAATAACAGCAGTCCATCTTCCCTGGGATATTACTGCACTGTAGCAACACTTTCCATAATAACATAGCATCTTTGGAACTATAATAAAAGCAGCCTATGGAGGGCAGCAAACGTCAGGCAATTACAAAGTAGTGCCATCAAACCTGTGACCCTGGTTTTAATTTGATTGTTCAGTCATGTAAGTTCCTTACAAAGTAACTGAACGCTGTTCTCTTACTTGATGTTACATAAGTAAGGCAGAACCTCATCATCAGGTTTTTTAAGCTGGATCTCAGTACGTGTGGATGAGACCACGGTGGTGACACAGAGCTGATGTGCTTGAGAGGAACATGGACAGGCTGGAGGAACAGGCCTTTGGGAACTTCATGGAGTGTAATGAGGACAAATGCAAAGTCTCCATCCAGGAGTAACCAGCCCCCTGAGGCAATACCGAATGGGGGCTTTCTGACTGCTGGAGAGGATGGGGGTCCTGGTGGGCAGTAGCTGAACAGGAGCCAAGAGTGCAGCCTGGCAGCCATGAAGGCTAACGGAATCCTGGGCTGTCTCAAGCGGAATGCAGACAGTGGGTTATTGGGAAGTGATTATTTCCCTTGACTAGGCTCTTGTTTGCCTGCATGTGGATTACGATGCCCAGTTTAGGGTCTCCAGTAGAATAATACTGACACAGAAAATTACTGATGAGCTGGAGTGACTTCAGCCAGGAGCAGCAAGATGGTCACGGGCTGGAGCACTTGCCGTGTGGAGAGGCTGTGGGCATCGGGGCTGCTTCAGTCAGGAGAAGGGGCAGCCTGCCAGTACCAACAAGGAGGTACCGAGAGGAGGGCACAGCCAAGGTTGTTACTGAAGTGCACAGTGGGAGGAAAGACAGGGATCATAAATTTGACAGAAGAGAGGTTCAGAGTAGATGGAAGGACAAAAAGTCTTACCCTGGGGTAAGTCAGGTCCAGAGAGGCTGTGGAATCTCCCTCCACAGAGATTTTTCAAAACCTGAGTGGACAACACCTCAAGCAACCTGAATTCAATAGTAGCCCTGCTTTGAGCAGGGTATTAAACTAGATAACCTCCAGAGTTCCCTTCCAACCTGAATATTTCTGTGACTCTGTTTACTGAAATAATATAAAATAATAAACCAAGATTCACTCTTAGGGTTTCTTTCCCGTCAGGTAGGGCTCTTTTCATTAACAAAACTAACCAGGAGTTCATAGGCTGAGTTTTCAATGTCTGTCAAGACCCTTTGGAATTGATTCTCTGGCTTCTTTGGGAGCTGTAGGTGGTCCTCAGTCTGGCAAACAGATGTTTGACTGAATGCAAGCGCGACTCTCTCTGTACAGGACTGGAGTCCAAGGAGCTGGTTTAGGTTTGTTAATAACTTGCACTCGTGACAGAATCTGGAATGCTTTGTCAGAGTAAGAGCATCACTAGTCTGATCAACTTTATAGTAACTGATCAACTTTATTGTACATTTAAGTACAAAATAATACAAACTGCAAGTATGATTGTTTGTTTGTCTTTACACACAGAAAAGACACCCCCCACCCCCATTATTCTCTTGCCTGGAGCTTTCCCTGGTCTAAGAGAAGTGGGAGGTGTATAGCACTTAGCGGGCAGGACTGGCCCTTTTTCACTCAATACCAAGCTGGGAACACCTTAATCACACTGCTGAAGAATGTTCCTTTGGGGATATGGAAAGCTTTTAGCAGGGAGCTGCTCTTACATGAAAAATCCTCTGAAAAGGAGTATGTTCAAATTTAGCAAATGAGTAAATGGAGGAAGTGGATATTCTTGTGGCGTGAGTACGTGATGGATCATTGTAGGTAATCCGCTTACAAAATACAAAGGTGAAAAAGCCAAACTATTAAAGATACACTTTTCTGGTTTTGTTTTTTTTTTTCTCTATTTATGAAGACTGCAGCACACAGAGCAAGTAGCTTGCAGCATGTTCCCCAGCTGTAAGCTTTGCTTCACAAACTCTGATTCTAGCACCGATGCTGTGGCCGTTAGTATGCAAACACGCACGCAGCAAAACCAACTTTGCTTTCGGTACTGCTGCTCCTGCTTGGGCACGGAACCCCCTTCACCTGGTGAAGGTGAAGGCAGCGTCTGCTTATGACCACAACACAGCTGGTTCCCAGACAATCCAGGGCTTTCACCTGAAATCCCGTTCCTGACACTGAGAGACATTTAATGATGTGAACATTCCTTGACTACGTTCCTCTCAGGACACAGCTCACTTGGGCAACTGTCTCCAACCCTCTGCGCATCACTGGTGCCAACACAGTAACAGTCACTTTCCTATGGAGAGCTCGGGTTTTCTTTACAGGGGCAGTGATTTCAACAGACAAAAAAATGTCAAAAGGAAACATTAGAGACAACACAGGCTTGGAACAGAAGGATAATATGAAGTGAGCCACGAAATTTAGAGGAAAAAAGAGAAAGAGGAAAGCTCCAAAAATCCAAACTCAGCAGGACATGTTAAGCATGTATTTTCAAATTGATTTCTGACACAGCACAAAAGGAGGGAATACAAAACGAGCAGTAAGAGGTAAGAGATCCTATCAATTAATAGGACCACTATGGGGACCTGAGAGTCAAGAATAGCAGATCATGGCCTGGTCATGTCTTTTTAAGAATGGACCCCAAAATCAAACATTTTCTTGAAATTCTATTAGACTGACAGAATTTAAAAATAAAGGACAACAAGTATGCAACCTCCCATGAAACAGAAATAAAAATTGATCTTGAAATGTCAATACTCATTTTTCATCTTTAAAAAGATCAAGGTGTACTGTGCATTTGAAATCTCTTAGGACTTGGGGACCATCCATCTGAATTGGTACAGCTGTCTGCAATACAAGTGAAAACATAGTGAAGGAGCAGCATGTTTACAGCTACACTTGATCTGGGAGGCATATAAATGTTATGAAAAACGAATTAAACATTTGCAGCAAGGCAGACTTCTAAACATTCATACAAGATCTGAAAGAGAAGAACAGTTATTTCTGTTGTAGTTTTGACTTCTCAGAGTGTATTTGTCAAAGTATGCAATTCTTTCCAAGCAGTTTATGTAAACATGTAAAACATAGCTCAGATCCTTAGAAAACTAGTCTGAATTCTGCATTCTTGTTTGTATTCATGCCCTCCTTTCCTTCTAAGCAGACACTGTTCTTCCTCCACACCCTGCAGTATCTTAGGTCAGGACAGACTAAACTCACCCATTAATTACCATGCAGTAATTGGATCTGTGTGAACAAGTTTGGCTATGTATTGCCTCCATGAAAGAGCATTTAATAATAGAAAGAAGAGTACAAAATTATGGAAGAGTAGTTATTTCTGCTTACCCACTCCTTGCTGTCAGGACTGAGTGTTGCTGGCAGTCAGGAGGTTCTGCATGTGGTAGGGTTGCCCATGCAAGCTTGGTCCCTGCTGTCCTTCGAAGTCCACAAAGCCAGACGGCCCTGAAGACAGCGTGGCGTTGCTCTGCTCTGGCCTGAAGTGGATGAATTTTATGAGGTGGATTGCATCGCCCAAGCTGTTTGATTTTTACGGGCTGCTGGGCTGCCCTGAGCTGTTTCTGATTGATTGGCATAGTGAATCGCTGGGAAATATTCCTGTATAATTTAGTTGGGCTGCTGAGCAAATAAAATTAACTTTTGCTGCTTCTACCAACTGCATGTATTTTTCCTAACACCGGCTTAATTGCTTCAATATACGTGGTATCTCTCACGATTACATAGTGGCATTCCATGGCAAGGTCAAACCATGCGTCGGACGTGAGCCTGATTGACTGATGCCAGCTCAGGAGGCTGGCAGACCCCTAACGCCGGTTTGCAGGGACCAACCCTAGCGCATAAACGAAAACGGAGATTTTGAAATTTAAATGGAGGTGGTTTCAGAACGTTCCAGAAAATGTTTCTTCTTCCAGGAGCTCCCGCTGTACGATATTTTGTCTCTGAGTTAGGGATCTGAGCGCTCACTTACTTACCCACATCGCGTTCTTGAGACGGAACTGAAGCGTATGATTACCAAAAATGCCAATAGCTGGGCTGTAACCAGAAAGGTTGCTGTAGCTTTAGTTAGGAGCTCTCTCTTGTATAGAATAACCAGATAGCTTTGTCTTGGGTCGCTAAGCATGGCTCTGTCAGCCGAGGAGAGGAACCGGAAAGTGCACGGTTACGGGTCACACGCAAGGGCCTTGCAAAACATGCTGCTGCTGCTGCATTAAATACCAGGCGCCGCGATGCCCGTTTGTCTCTGCAGCCCCACGGGGAACGCTCCAGCACTGCAGTGATCTGATGGCATCTATGCCCAAAGCCATGGACCCCTCCTCATTACAGCGCTGTCCACAGGTGCTCTGGCGGGTAGAGCAGGGAGGCAGCAACCGTCACCGCAAGCAACTCCCACCCGTCATGCTGGCAACCGCTGCTTGCACCTGGTGCCAGCAGCCCAGTGAAGGAAGCCTGCTCCTGGGAGAGGGAGTAACAACCACACGCGCGGTGTTCTACCGGTTCTCCTACCCCAGGCCGGGCCCTGTAGCCGCAGCTCCCCGGGCGCTGGCCGGGCGCCGTGCCCGGCCCGCTGCTCTGCCCAGACCCGCCGCGGCCTGCTCCCGCCGTGCCCGGGGACTACAGCTCCCGGCAGGCAGCGCGCCACCTCGCCTTTCCGAAGACTACGACTCCCGGCGTGCTGCAGCTGTCGGAAGGCATGCCGGGACGGGCGGGGGCGGGGCTTACCGGAGGTCGCGGCCCGCTGCCTTCCACGCCGCGCCCGGGGCTGGGGAGGTGCTCGCGGTTTGCGACTTTTTTTTGCGGCAGTGCGGCCAGGCGCGGCCGCCGTATTCCGCCCGGGAGACCGGCCGTTGCGCCGTTAGCTGGCGGGGCGGGGAGGGAGCAGCCGGAGGACGGGGCTCGCGAGGGAAGAGAGCAGCCCCGCCGCCGCCCGCCCGCCCCTGGATGGTCCGCGGGGCGGCTCGGGGGTCTCCTCCTCCTCCTCTTGCTGCTGCTGCCGCCGCCGCCCGGGCGCGGCGGGGCGGGGCGCGGCGGGGTGCGCGGCTGTCGGGGGCGGCTCGGGGCGGCGCGGTGGGCGCTGAAGATGGACTATGACTTCAAGGTGAAGCTGACCGGGGAGCGTGAGCGGGTGGAGGACCTCTTCGAGTACGAGGGCTGCAAGGTGGGCAGGGGCACCTACGGGCACGTCTACAAAGCCAAGCGGAAGGACGGGTGAGTGAGGAGCGGGGCTCTCCCAGACCCCGCCGCGGGCTCTCTGCGCCCCCCCCCCCTCCCCGCCGCCCGGTCCTTGGCCCCTTCGCGCCCTTCTCCCCCCCCGGTCCATGTTGGCCCGTGGCTGCCTGCCCCAGCAGCCTTGCCCGGAGCCCGCCGCCTCCTGCCCCACGGGCCTGTGTCTCCCTCCCCGCGTGCCCCCCGTTCACGCCGCCCTCTCTCCCACCCTACCTTATCTTCTCTCTCGGTGCCGCGGATTCTGCTGCCGCCCGGTTACATCCTGCGTTTTGCCGTCCGGGCTGGGTTTGGGTCCCCGTGGGGTTACTCTGAGCGTTCCCATTCCTCAGTAACGCCAGAGTCCTGTTTCGGTACGGGGAGGGTTGGAAGATTTAAAAAAAAATAACACGTAGTTGAGGAAAATGCTTAACTTAAAGGATTTTTATTGTGAAAAAACGAACACTTGTGTTGTTCAGCCTGACCATCAGCTTCGCAGAACAGGGTTTGATGCTTTTTTTTTTTAAATGTTTTTTTTTTTGTCTGATTTATTACTTGTAGTCACCATTTTGGGTATTCTTGCTGGCTGCTTCAGGAACCGAAGTCTGCTTGCCCTTTCGGGGCTTTGGAATACCTTAAAAGAGCTTCATGTGTGACCAGTTCTTGGTACAGACCCGAGTAAATGAATTTCTTATCATAAACGCTTTACAGAAAGATCTAGCAAACTGTCATTTAGGTTTCCCTCGTCCATGACATGGCACCACTTGCTGAACAGCAGAACAATAGGAAGTAGGGAGCAGAAGAAGCAGGGGAGGCACGGGTTGTTCTCCTAACAGGTCCTACGTTTTAAATTGCATCCGTTCTTTTTGCTTGCAGGCTCCTTGCAGTGGTGCTGTGTGCGTTGTCCTTCAAATAACGTGTATTTTAAAAGTCTGAGTGTTATTTTTACAGTTGATAAATAAAAAACTTTTAAAGCAGGCTGTGGTCAGTCATGGCTGAAATGTGATCTGGTTCTGTTTACATAAGCATGAATTCTAGAAATGCTTTACCCATTACCTGCAGAATGGTTGTATTGGGACTGGTCACACCTAATCTTGTCTGGGTCTTAAACACACTGATAATTGCAATTAATGCAGCACAGTTAGTTCTGTTTGAATTTTCTTTTCTGGTATGAGTCAGCTAACTACTTGTCAAATTTTACATTTGGGTCCTTCAGGTTGTTCATAGGAGAAATTCTTATCTTCCCTGAATTCTTCTCTTTTTCTGGGAGGGGAAAGGGAGTAAACTGCTGTGAGTGTGATAAGCTATTGCGCCAAGTCCCCTTATGTGCAGGTACTAACTTTGCTAGTACAGCCATCCCTGGGTTTGGTGCTGCTAAGGAGACCTCTAATATGAAAAATAGATTGAGGCGCTGAAAGGTACTGACTGCATTTCTAATGTTCGTGTCGGGCTCTTCGCAGCTCTTCAGCATGTTGGACTGCAGCAGCGTGTAGGGAATTAGGCAGCGATACCGATGGAGCATATATTCAAACACGTTTTTAGGGACATCATCAGTGCACTGGATGGTGTTTGGGAGAGTCTTTAAATAACACTACAACCAGCAGCTCTAGAGAAATTTCAGACTCGTGTGCTTTAAAAACTTAGTTACTCAAAGGTGGCTTTGAAGCCGAGTTTTCTCTCGGTTCTTGAATGTCTGGTTTTAAATCCTCTTTGGTGAGGGGAGAAATCAAGGTATGGTATGTGGTTAGAGTTTGCAAAAAAAAAAAAAAGGGGTGAGAAATGTATCTTATCTCCTTTTTTTGCCTTATTTTTCATTTAGTGCCTCCTTTCCCTTCCCTTTCCCTAGTACTTCCCATTTCCCTTTAACATTTCTGAACAATTTATCTTTTAAATATGCTGTGTAATTGCACTTGGACAATCCTGAAAACACTTAAAATAGGAACACCCGTAGATGCTTCTGTAACTTACAGTATGCTTGTACATATGTGAGTGGAATTAGGATTGAAGTTAAAGGTTCCGTTTACATCTCTTTTTCCAAAGGAATCAATTAAATTGCACAAGCAAACGTGTCGCAACATGTTGTTTTCCTGAAGCTATGGTAGTGTATGGATGGACGTTGTTATCTTGCAGTGGGATGTGTGTGAAACAGTTCAGTGTTGGTACGTTGATACGATACTGAAAAGATCTTGTGTTGTTTCAGTATTCCCCAAATGGCACATACTGATGGGTGAATAACCTGCTTTTTGGTTTGTTTGTAGTATTTATACAGTTCAAACTTCTTTACCTATGAAGTCTGTATTTCAGCTAATTGTCATAATTTTTTCTCTCAAATGTGTAAGTTTAAAGCCAGCTTTTTTACATGATTCTAATTCTTATTTTAAACCTCACTTATCTTTTCAGTCTATTAATACACATGGTTTTTAGAGTACTTAGAAGAATGGGCTGCAGGACTGCAAGTGTTTTGTTAAAAATACTGTGGCAGCTTTTCCTTAAAAGACATCATTTTCATGTCTAACGAGTAGAAGAAACAGAAAAGAACTGAACTTTAATAACACAGTTTGTGCAAATGTATGTTCCAATGTCCTTGGTGATAAAAATCCAGGTAGAGTAGTAGGAGCTCGTGTCTGTAGCATGACTGCAGTCTTCACCACCTCTTCTGAATGGCTTTTACAGCTGCCTCTGAGGAGGCTGTGTGTCCTAATTGTGGGAGTTAATTGTATGTCATTAAAACTAGAAGGGAATGTTTCGGAGGACAGTCTTACAGGAATCTTGATGGAATAAGAATCCTAGCAAGTGATGGAGATGTTCTGTAGCAGGGGCTTTAGTGACCCGCCTAGGGCGTAACCTGCATTTCATGTCCTGCTCCGTCTATAAAGCCAGTCCAGCCCTGAGGTTCCCTTTGCTACAGGGTGAGTCTTGGAGCCCCGACTGGTCCATCTTAGAGGATCACTGGCTCCATGGATGTTTTCTTACACACTTGCTGCCAAACTGAACCCAGCTGCACGTTAAATTAGCTGAACAACAACATCAAGCACTGCAGCTGAGCTTTACCTGGTGCATTGTCTGCAGCAAAATTGCTTTCTGTTCTCAAGTTTTAATTTCAGTCCCTCTTATTTTTGTGGTCTCTGTGGTTGAAAACAATCTTCCTGGCTTTTTATTGAATGGCATTGTCTTTTTTTAAATCACTGCAGTATCTGCAGTGGACTTTAAAACCTGCTTAGAACGAACCCCACGTGAATTGATGGTGCTTATTTTGGTAGCAGAAAGGTGTGCAAGAAGGCAGTTGACTCTAAGGGCAGACACCGGGAAGGGAATGTGGGCATGGCATGTTGAACATCAGTCTTCAGATTAACTGTTGCTCATCTCTGGTGGTGTTAGAATGGTTTACCTTTTTTTTTGTCCAAAAAATGTCAGTTATTTCCTGCATAAAAGCTGCTTTATGTGCTATTTGGGTGCTCCCTCAGGAACGTTGCTCAACCCAGCTATTAAACCTACCTGTTTGACTTAAGCCAGACTTGGAAAATACACGGTCGGTTTTCAGATTGTTGGACTAACACACTGATTCGATTTCCTTTTTTTAAATTGACCAGACCAGCTCCCTCACATCTCCCTTGGAAGCAAGTGCCAGATACCGGCGGAGGGAGGTGGTGGGACACTAGGGACTGCCTGTGCAAGCCTGGCTGCTGGAGCTGCCACGCTGGGCCTCCTGTGCTGACAGCATGCACTGGTGGTGTGCCACTGCCTCAGTAGTACCCAGTTTTAATGGGATTGATCTTGCGCTGCTTTCTTCTGTTCACTCTCCTCTCCCTTCTGTTTTTGATATAGCTACAGTCAGAAATCTGAGAGGAGCCTGTTATGTGAAGCAAGGCTGCCAGTGGCAATTCGGAGTGTTTCCAAATACTAATTTTTCCTGTTTATCAAATGTGGTTTGGGTAAGAATAAGAAACTATTGAATGTCACTCTTAGGCAGTATCTAACTTGTTAATTACAACAGCAAAAAATGATGTAATTGAAGATCCCTGACTCCTCTAGTCACCCTCAGAAACTGCAAGAGCTGACGTAGGTCCTGAACCCAAGCGCAGCTGGAGAATTTCTTAATTTCAGCTATTACAGTTCTGTGCTGGGAGTATCCTATCCTGTAGTGACTGGACAGGGGTAATGGGTTTAAATTGAAAACGGGGAGATTGAGATTGGACATCAGGAAGAAATTCTTCCTGGAGAGGGTGGGGGGAGGCACCAGAACAGGCTGCCCAGAGAAGCTGTGGATGCCCCATCCCTGGCTGTCTTCAAGGCCAGGCTGGATGAGGCTTTGAGCAACCTGGTCTAGTGGAGGGTGTCCCTGCCCGTGGCAGGGGGGTTGGAACTGGATGATCTTTAAGGTCCCTCCCAACCCAAAGCATTCTGTGACTTTGTGGCTGTAGATGGAGGGACACGTTATTTCATTTGGACATAGTGACACATTGTAATTGAAAAGACAGAAAATACATTCATGTGCTGGACTTTTCCTTGCACCCTTGAAACAATCAAATCTGTATCCACTGTTTTTTCTTGAGGGTCTGGATGAGCTGTGTAAGAAACAGAATGGTGGAAAACTGGTGGGTGTCCAGTAAACTATGTGTTTGCTTCATCTCTAATATGCTATGTCATAGTTTCTACTTCATGGTAAAGCGATATTGCAAGGATGTTGATGATTCTCCCTAAAAAAACCTGTACTTAAAGAGAAAATGACAGATTGAGTATTTCTCTTGGGAGGGAAAAAGAGAAGGCAGAACATGTTTAACTTAGATAAAAATAATGAATGGTTTGGGTAATGCATAAGATGCTGGGACAATTCCTGTTTAGCAGTATTTGAAGAGAGGGACATGGAATTTCTTTGGTGAACAACAAGGGAATAGCTTAATGCAGTGTAGATAAACTGCACAACCTGTTGTCAGAGGAAAGAGTCGAGCTTGGTGTCTGTTCTGAAAATCTGTTACTTCTGACTGTTGTAAGTTGAAAGCTCCAGAAATTAGGCTGCTCTGTTAGAGATCAGGCCAAGCTCTTTGGGGCATGCAGAAGAGCCCACCTTTGTTTACTTTAGGAATTTGAGGGTTTTTTTTAAACAGTTGGCACTTCATAAGGTCAATACCAGACTACTTCCAGTGTATCTGTGTTCATGGGTATGCATTGATTACTTCAGATCACTTATTTTGTCAATGATTATATCCAGCTGATTTTTAGTGAGAAGTACGTGGAGTATGGAAGTGCCACAAGTAGAGGTAGTTAGTCCAGCGGGAAATTTTACTTGGCAAGAAGTGAAACATCAGATCTCAATTTACAGCTTCTTGATTAGTACCGTATCAAGCCTTTGCAGGACTTGTATTATGAACTTCTTACTGTTATTTTTCACTATAAACTTCTGAACAACTCTTCTGTCAGTTCAATAGATGTGGGGAGGGGGGGAATGAGTGGGTTTAGCTTAATGTTCATGTGTGTTGATTTTAACTCTTTTGAACTGAAGCAGTTGGTGCAGATTACAGGCAGGCGGTGAGAGCCGCAGTCGGCACGCAAGCATTTGGCTTATGACTCCTGTCAACAATAGTGTGGAATTTCTAAATGCCACAGACTCTTATTTATGTGTATAATGTGTGGTAATATCTTCTTAAAATACATGCCCTGAGTCTCTTCTGGATCCATTACCACAGTAGTTAGAAAGTTCCTAATTAAACTGTATCTACATAATGAGGTATGCAGGATGTATTGCATCAAGTCTTGTGCTCTTTAATTTTTCTGGTAAGCCACTCATAATTCTCTTCCCATCTGTTCCCTTCCCTTCTCACCCGGTTGAGTGGCTCCAAGCCTTACAGGTTTTTAAGGTCATGCAGTTGAGTGAGTCCTTCCGTGGCCCTTGGACTTCATTTGGTGTGATCTTTTGTTATCTTGTCACAGATGCCTTGATTGATTTTCATAGCCAGCAGCAAAGGTGGAGCTGGCAGAGCTGTGAGTTAGTGTTTCATTCCTACCTGAAGCCTCTAACAAGTGCGTAGAGGAGGGTGTGAGAATAGCGTTGCAAAAGACCAAAGATCTGCGTCTCCTTTATTCTGGATTTATAAATCAGAATAATATATGTAAATAATAGGGACGTGCTGCTGTGCTTGATTTCTCATGAGGGAGTAGGGAATTGGTTTTGAGGGTGCTGATTATGGAGAAGGGGCACAGCATCAGAGGATTCTCCTCTTGGTCAAATGACAGCGAGTTACTGTGTTCGCTCCAGCCCGTGGGTATTCTTTGATTGTTCTGTTTTCAAGTCTTTTAGAAGTTTGTTTAAAAAACAACCCAAATTGAACACGACGACAATGGACATGTCCTTTATTACCATTGGAATCTGAAGAGCTGTGATTTGCAGACTGCTGTAGAAGGAAGTGTGAAAAATGTCTCATTTTGTAAGAATAAATTCTTACAGTTATGCTGAAATTTGGAAACTTCAGTGGAAACAGAAATGCAAGCCACTGTATCTTAGTTGTGTATGGTGAGGTTGCACCCCAGCAGTATGCAGCAACAGCCAACCTGGTGATGTGCTCTGCACAAGACCTCCCGGTTACAGCCCACGTGTGCCTGTTTTGGCATTAAAAGGTGATTGTTGTGCCAAAATGGTTATAAAAATTTGGCTCTGTATTGAACTTCCTGACTTCGGAGCCATTCATTAGTCTACCTGAAAAAGCGATAGAAGCAGATCGTCTTGAACAGCCCATTAATAACAAGATGCTTCCATCTTCCACAAAAATAATTTTCCTTAGATAAGTAGCAGGACAACGAGAAGCAGGACATCAGGGACATGACTTGCGAGTGTCTGGGTAGCAGTGTCTTCTAAACAAAAAACTGCTCTTTTTTTTTTCCTAACAGCTTTATTGGGAATGGGATTCTTTTCCTACTACATACCCTTATCATTGCGGAGTGGTGATTACCTGGGACGGAGGTTGGGCTGCTGTTGTTAGGTGAACCGAGCCTGTGAGGCAGTGCCCAGGCTGCTGGCGTGGTCTGTCTCCCCACCGCCACTGTGGGTAACGCTGGTAGCTGCAGCTCCAGTTCCAGAAGGGTACAGTCTCCTTTTGTCATCTTTTACTCGGAAAAAAAAAAAAAAAAAGAAAAGCCAGTCGTATCCTGGGCTGTATCAGGAGAAGTGTGGCCAGCAGGTTGAGGGAGGGGATTCTCCCCCTCTACTCTGCTCTCATGAGACCCCACCTGGAGTACTGTGTCCAGCTATGGAGCCCTCAGCTTAAGAAGGATACCAACCAGTTGGAGCGAGGCCAGAGGAGGCCACAAAGATGCTCAGAGGGCTGGAGCACCTCTGCTATGGGGACAGGCTGAGAGAGTTGGGCTTGTTGAGCCTGGAGAAGAGAAGACTCTGGGGAGACATTATAGCAACTTCCAGTACCTGAAGGAGCTGACAAGGAAGCTGAGGGGGAGCTTTTTGCAGGGGCCTGTAGTGACAGGACAAGGGGTAATGGGTTTAAATTGAAAATGGGGAGAGTTAGATACCAGGATGAGATTCTTCACAGGAAGAGCAGTGAAGCACTGGAACAGGCTGCCCAGAGAAGCTGTGGCTGCCCCATCCCTGGAAGTGTCCAAGGCCAGGCTGGATGAGGCTTGGAGCAACCTGGTTTAGTGGAGGGTGTCCCTGCCCATGGCAGGGGGGTTGGAACTGGATGATCTTTAAGGTCCCTTCCAACCCAAACCGTTTCATGGTTCTATGATACTTGGATTTAAACATAATATCAGTTTAGGGAGAACTGGAAAGGGGGATCATGAGTATTGGTCCTAACAATTGGCAACCAGTATATTTTTTTTTTTTTTCCCAGCAGAAATACTAGAGTGCTGAGCTCCATCCCCAAAAGGAGACACCTCATGCCCTTCACAGGATCTCCTTTGGTCTGTGCTGACAAAATGGGTGCTGTCTGCATACCATTTGCCTGGTGTGCTGTTTTTTTGTCTTGGAATGTTTGCCTTGTCTGTTTGTTTTTTGTTTTTTGATTTTGGTTTTTTTTTTTCCGAACAGCCAGTCTTTGAGGCTTGGCTCTGGTGCTTAATTCCGGAAGATAATCCTTTAATTTCAAAAGGTGGTGTTAATCTGAATTTTCCGAAAAGAGTCTGTAATGTGAGTAGTGGGTGGACTTCTCCGGCTTCCTTACATGGCTGCCTTGGAGCAGCCGGAGCGTGGTAGTTGTCTGTTGTGGTGGTGCTCATATAGGGTATGCTGACTGGGGGTGGGTGGAGGGAGGGATGTAAATAACTGAATGGTCTGGTGGTGTTCCCTTTGGAGTGTTTAAAAAAAGAATGTTAAAACTTTTAGAACGGAAGTGACTGAAGACAGATAAGTGAAGTTCCTCAAATAGAACTCTTCCATCGACTATTACATATGTAACCCTACAAACTCCATATTTCCAGTGTCAAGCCTAATGCCATACTAGATTTTGCACATATTAAGCTACTCTAACTGAATATGGAAAGAATAAAATGGAAATCACTGATAAACATGAATGACTGCAGAACTGAAAGCAAACTGTACGGGGAGTTGGTAGTTGTGTTTGTTTTAATTTAATTGTCCCCTCTTGTACGTCCTAAAATTGGGCTCTTCTGCATGTGCTTTTCAGTAAGGAAAGAGGGGTTTTGATGCACTGCTGCAATATCCTAGCAACTACTTGGTTGCGTTTTGCGTTCACCTTAGAGAATGTTTCCTGTGGGTTTTGTAACCTGTTTATATTCACAAACTTCTGAAAAATTCAGAAGGAACTTCAGGGCAGAAGAGATGGCTCCATTTCTGTGCCAACCCACGTGAAGGCTGCATACAGTCATCAATGGTGGCTGTAAGAGTGGGCTTGGGGCCGGTGTTAGGCACTAGGAGTAAGCGGTGTGGAGGTGAAAGATGAGCTGTGGATGGTATCAGGGTGTCCAGTGGCACACTAGAAACAACGTACCGTGATGCAGAGTTGAGTGCACTGCAGAAAGTGGTGGATGCTATGGGCCATGCATTGTTAGGGAAGAGGAGATGAACCTGGAGCTAACCTGTTCTTCAGGGGAAGGTGAGAGAAGGGCTTCTGCAGGGTTCAGCAGCTCAGAGCTTGGGCACAGTGTCTGCGTGAGAAAGCAGCCGCTTGTACAGCTAGGCTAGGTGTGGACTGTGGCAGTGGGTTCTTTTTTGTGTTACCAATAGTCTGGAGACGGGGAAAATGGAGGCGGAAACTTTCTTCTGGCTGAAGTAGGTGATCACTTTAGAACAGAGTTGGGTTTCTGTCTCGGGGAATGAGTGGGCAGGGAGAGGTGAGTCAGGAAACTGCGTCCTGGCCGTCTCCTGCACCAGGAGGACAGGTCTTGGAGCTCTTGTTTCCAGCACTCACTTTTGAAAGTCCTGATAGACATTAAGGAAGAAAGCTTAGATCAGGCCTGGCAGGAGCCCCTTATGTCTGAGAGCAGGAATACAATAGTAGCATGAGAGGGTGAATCTAATCTGGTGCATTTGAAGAAAAGTATCTCAAGTACAAGAATTTCAGGTGGGTAAGCAAGTAGGTGGTAAGTACACACAGTGCAGGTAATTTGCAGTGCAGCAGCAGTTCTTTAGTGAAGGCTGAAAGCAGATTTTGAGAAAGCCTTTCCTCATCTAGTAAAGGGTGTGGGGTTTTTTGTTTTCTTTTGGTTTTTTAGGGGGGAAAAAAAAAAAAGAGTAGTGGTAGTGTGTGCCTTGCTTTTAAGGGGGAGTATGTTGGACCAACGCAGATTCTAAGAGTATAACCTGTAGTTGATGAATATCCAGATGTATTCCTTAATATTTTTGCTGATTTTAAACAATACTGTTTGTGGTCTCTCTGTGTGGTAACTGTTCTGTGGGAAATACAACTTTCAAATATTTCTGAAAAACCATCATAAATGTCTTAACCATGAGGAAAAAAAGAATATTAATATTATAGCTACACATACTGATAAACCTCTATTTCTAAAACTTAAAACTCAAAGAATTCTGTGGCTGTACAGAGCTCTTGTATAAAGAGATCGTAGAATGATTTGAGTTGGAAGGGACCTTAAAGATCATCTAGTTCCAACCAGACCTGAGGTACTAGCTGCTTTTGACGTACTGGAAAACTGAAGATGGACTTGCAGCCTTACTGTCCTAGTTGCACGGGTTGCACTAGTTCTGGCTGCAACTTTTTATAGCTTGCGTAGTAGTGGTGTGAGTCATGACACACATGAAACCTGACTTTTTTTTTTTTGCCCTCACCAAGGCTCTTTGCCTTATTGTGGGATTATCCACTGTCTAAATATAAATTCAGATTGAAAGTGTGCTTTCAGCTAGGGCTCTCTCCTAGGATGAGGTGTCACGCAAAAGTTGCAATCTGAGTGTTTTCTGCCAGTCTGCTACCATGAAGAATCTTAGATTTGATCAGCTCTAATGATTTGAGGTAAAAATGTTTTGCTTTCTGGGAGTGTGTTGGGGGAGGAGGACCTGCCAGATCTTAAACATTTGAAATACAGAAAAGGGGCCATGCTAAAGGGATGTCAGATCTTCTTCAAAATCCTGATTTTGAAGCTGAGTAAGCCTATGAAGATTGTTTAATCAATATATAATTGGATCTCTCCTTTAAGCTTGTTTAAAGTATTAACAAAGTAAGCCAGCAGTTTGTTTTGTGACATCATAAAATACTCAGAATTGTGGATTCTGACTTCGTGTAGATGATGGTAATCAGTTTGCCGTCCTCTGCTAATTCATGTCTTGGAAAATGCTCTTAAGGTTCAATACAGACAACATTTGTCTAAGTTTGTTCGTGTAAGGTAATGAAGCTGAGGCAGCAGCAGCAAGATACTTAACTTTTCTGCTAATAAAAGGCTTTCTTTCTTTCTGGTGTCCTTCCACCGTAGAGCAGTCTTGGGTTTAGAACAGAGAAACCCATTTGGCCTGAATGAATGGGAATGAAGTTTCAGTTTCAGGCTTCATCCTGCCAGCGCTGGAGGTCTTGTGCTCCTGTTCCTCCACCCCCCTGCTGCCCCCCACCTTTTCTTTGCGAGCTTGGCAAATAATGCTGTGTGTTACTGCTACGTGCGGGCTGATAACCATTCAGGAGGGTTTTGTGTTCTGGCTGGCCAGCCTGCTGTTCTCTCTTGTCTCCTCCCAGGCTCAACAAATGGTTTCTGAGACCTTGTCAGGTCCCCATAATAGCACATTTGGGATTACAGCATAGCTTTATTCATAGCTACAATTTCTTGTTAGGTACAAGGTCACTTGTGAACTAGTTGCTAACTTTTGTGTGTTGCAGGCTTTCTGTCTGAGGAATAGCTATTTGAATAAATATATTGATTTTTTTTTTTCCAGAGGCATATGAAGTCCTTAGTAGTTTATACAGGAAAGATACTGGATAGACAGTTTAATATTCTGCTTTTTATTTATGGTGAATACTACTGATGTTGCCCTGTTGCATGTGTTTTACATATCCTAGAGCAAGACTGACTTAAGCCTATGAAGATTGGGATGCCAAAGGGTCCTTGGAAAATTTCATTAAATACTTGAGCAAAAAGATACTGCTGTTCAGGCAACAGTTTCTGTTCAACTGTGTATTAACTACATTGAGCATTAAGGGGTAGTATGGTAAAATATATTTTGCGGTCGGTTCAGAATTTTCAGGAAAAGAACTATAAGCCAGGATTGCAGTTGCAGATATTTCCTTTAAAGGACAAAATGTTCAGGAGAACACAGTGATTTTCTTAACTACAGATGATAGCCTAAACATCCAAAATTAAAATCAGTCTTGAAAAAATGTGCATGTTTTGCGAACAGAGAACACGACTAAAGGTCACTGAACCAATCTGCCTGTTTTTCTGGGAAAGCTCGGTGCTGTGCTCTGGTAACACCTTGCTACAAGATGTTGACATTTGAATAAAGGACACTTGAGAGTCACACTAAAAAAGAAGACTCAATTCATTAGCGTGTGTGGAAATAACACAGTGCTGAGACCTTGGAACACAAAGGGATCTGAATTGCAGCAAACACCTGATTCCACCTTGGGTTTCTGGCCAAGATGTGTTTTCTGGGAGAGGGGTAGCCTTACCCTGTGAAGGGGAGCCCTAGCTGCAGGAGTACTTTCAGTTACAGTTTGCATGCAGACATTGGATAATCCCAAAAGAAACCTTGGAAAATCAGGTTTCATCAACTCTGTTGTTCTCAAGGAAGTGGTGTGCAAGGTATGGAGCTTAACAAAAACAATGCAGCTCTACCTGGTTGGACTCCAAGATAACAAGGTGGCACTTGAATCTTATCTAACTTTTTGTACTTGAACTACTTGGCATTCCAGACTCTTTGTTTGGGTGAATGTCAGTCCTGTTTAAGCGGAGTTGAACAAAACAACCCCTCACAGGTAAACGTGCTAACAGTGCCATTTGTGGTTATGTTAATTCAGTTTTTGAAAGCTCAACTGGAAGATTGTATGACTCTGCCAGATGAGTGTCAGATACCAGAAGACTCAAAGAGTAGCTATTGCAACACTGGAAGCTCTGTGCGTAGAATTCCAGACGTATTTAAGGGGGAAAACCAGCGTTAGGACTGCATTTCCATCTTCCTGCCTGGTTTGCCTGTGCTGTGTGAGATCAGAGTGGCTACACAGCAGAAAATACAGCAAGGAGCAGCTCCTCAGCCTCATTTCGTTCGGGTGGATGCTCTGTCAGGGAGGGTTGCCAAGGCAAAACTTGGGACTTGCTGACACAGCTAGCCAGGGCACCCACAATGGGAGAGTCCCCCTGGGACTTGGGCTGCTGTAGGATGTAAGAGCAGATTAAAACCATTACTAGTGAGAGTTTTGTGGCAAACATGGTTTGTACTTTGCTTCTGGAGGGATTCTGAATGTATACGAGGTTAAGAAATCTGCTTGAAATACCCCTTCCACCATTTCTTAACTGAGGTCAAGTGGTAATGGCAGGAGACTGCTTCTTATAGCTAAAAGAGGGCCAAAAAGGTGAAGTGATGCAAGCTGCTTGGGAACCATTTTTGAAGCTTCACTGGGCTCTCAGTGAATATGTGTCACTCATCAAGATACTTTAAAACCATCAATTAAAAAAATCTGCCATGCTGAAATAGAATGAAGGAAGCCCTTGGGAGTGAGGAGATGTTCTCTGGATCATGAATATAGAAATAGAAGGTAAGCAGTGCTAGGTTAAGTGTGAAACTGTGGTGAGAGTGCCTCCCTGGCAACCTACCGCCATATAAGTCCTCTAAAAAGCACACACAAGCTCCCCCTGCCTCGAGAAACTACTTGAAAAGGGTGTGGAAGTCATCTTCCTTTCTCTCTTCCTTTTCCAAGGCATCAGTAGCACGATGCTATCTGTAGAACCAGGCCACCACTGACCTACAGAAGGAGTGTTCAGAGAAGATGAAATGACAGCGAGAGAAAAGCTTTGGGTTTGTCTGTGTGTTGTGAAAGAATTTAAAGAATTGGAGGTGAAGGAACGCATGAGGGGAATCAGTCTGAAATTGTGTTTGGGGAAGGGACTGCTGGAACAAACTGAAGAGCAGTCAGTTGTTGAGATGTGTTTGCACATCTGAAGGAGGTCAAGAATGAATTAAATTACCAACTAGAATGTATAACCCAATGCTTTAAATTGTCCCAGTGATAGAAGACTGGAAAGGGGCAGTGGTGACATCAGTTTTTAAAAGGAGTTACTGAAAGAATAGAAACTACAAACTAGTAAGCTGAATGAAGAGCAGAGATTAGGGACACGTGAAAGGTGCCCAGTTGAAAAGACAACAGCCTTATCAAACACATCAAACATCCCTGAAGTCTTTTGAAAGCCTTTGATGGGATAGAGGTATAGGTTAAGGTAACATAGTTGATGTAAGTTGATGATGTAAGCTAGATTTCCAAAGGGCGTTCTGTCAAGTGCTGTACCAGACACTTAAGCTGAACTTAAAGATGGTCCTTCTCTGGGTAGAGAAACTAATTAAAGATGTGAATTAATGGTGAGAGGTGATTAATGCTATCTCTAGGCAATCTGTGCTGCTCAGAAGTTTTCTTTGGAATTCTCTTGTCATAAACACTTGGGAAACCGTTTTGCTGGTGAGAGTTATTTGGGATAGAGAAGGCAAGGACTGATTGTGAAGGCTTGGCCCGGAATATCGCAATGTCCATCTCCAATAATATACTCACTGATGTGAAGTGATGCGTATGGGAAAATGGTGCTTTCTTTACTCACACAGCGGTAACCTTCAAATTTATCATTACTTACGAAAACGATTTTGGAGTTTATAATGACGGTTCTGTGACAGTGCCAGCTCAGTGCAAGTAATTGCTAAAAAGCAGAGAGAATCACTGGACTTACTGGCAAGGGAGCTGAGCACAAAGCATGGTGTCGTTGTTGCAAATCCTATTTTCAGTATTGTAGACGCTTCTAATCCCTTTGTTCTGGGCAGGGTATAATAGACCTAGGGAGGGCCAGCAAGGATACTCAGAAATGTGGAGCAGTGTATCTCTGAAAGCGTCAGTCGTTCCCTTAGACAAGGACTCTTCTGCCTGCGAGAGCGAGGGACAGAGAGACTCGCTAAAATCCCAAGTGGATTTTGAGAAGGTGGGAAACAGTTGTTCAGTAACTGGATAAAATTATGAAATACAAATCCGTTAAGGGCTATTAAATAAGAAAATATCGGTGAACCTGTAGCTCCTACAATAGTGTGTGTGTGACTCAGGTAAATTTCTGACTTAAAAAGCTTCTTATATAAAAGTATTTTGAAACCAGCAAATACATTGTTTCCTCCATGTAAACCAAATAATTTTACAGATTTGACTACTGAAGAAAAATATACCAAACATAAAGTTACCCAATAAAATTACACTTCTCTGATGTTTAGTCCAATGCTTTAGCCCTGTTGGTTTGCTTTTTAGACCAGATGCTTGGAAATGCTGTGCTGTCTTTAGTTTCTGAAGTGGTACAAATATTGAGGTGACTTAGGAACAGTCTGAGAGAAGGAAATTGCAGATTCTCTTTATTTGCTGAGGTACCTCTTGTATTGCTTTATATAAAAGTACTGGTACGACTGCCGTGTCCTTCAATAAATCAGCCTGGAGCTTTGGGTCCAGAGTGGGATATTGCTGCCTGTAAGTCTCCTCCTAAGAATCATTTTCATAATTGTGTGGGTTTAAAACGTACTTTTTAGGCTGGCTGTCAAATTGCAGTTTTGTGGGAGAAGAGAGAAGATACTTGATTAAGCAACTTTATGGAACTCCTGTGCTGCAGTTAATTGCAGGGCTGTGTGGGGGTGGAGGGGTTGGCTTAATTGTTTCTTTTTTTTTAATTATGACCAGCCGTACTCCCTCTGGTTTCACCAGCACCAGAAAGCAGGGTGTGAAATAAGTGGCATCTTGCTTTTTCTCCTCCATCTCTCTTCTGCCTATTCTGTAGTTATCTTTTGCTCTAACCACACTGAAGTGCTGGTTTCAATGCTCATCATACCTCAGTGTAAACTAACAGAATTCGTTAACCCAGGGAAAAAAATGAAGCGGCAAACTTCTTGCAGAATGCAGGAGGTGAATTGTGCCATGGAGGAGTGTGTCATAAACTGGAGCTGGTGTAAGGGGAGGCATTTTCTGGCTAGGAGCACCAAGGCAGAGACATCAGGAAAAGACTTTTCTTTTGACAGTAGCAAATTCTTAGATCCGAAAAACCACATGTACAGTTTATCGTGCAATTTGCTTGGTTACTTTGAACTTCTTGCCAAACTACATGTTGTGGCAAAAGGTGTTACTGTAAGAAAGAAAATAATCAAAGAAGGAAAGGAATAAAGTGAATCAGTAATTGCCATTCACCATGTAGTGTCAGCTGTCTTAGAAGCCCTTGTGTTTATTGGCTTGCTGGTGGTGGTTTTTCCTCCAGCTGTGGAAATGACCTTTTCTTTCCCCACAGAAAGGTCTGACTACTGAAGGACTTACTTTGAAATAGAAAATATTCTCGGCATAAGCCTTGCTATCTGATAAGAATAATGATGCTGTTCTGGCACAGCAGTCTTGCCGTGTCCTATAAGTATTTTGGGGGTGCAAGTAGTATGAATGCCTGAGTTAGACCCTTAATAAATTCAGTTCTGTTAGTGCATCTTCCCCTGCAATAATTTTTTTGTTGTTAGCATTTTGGTGAGTAATATGGCTTTTTATTTTTCACATGACATCTTATAAATTTAGATTCGAGTCTGTGGAACATGCTTCAGTCACAAGCTGTGTTTCTTGTACTCTTCCATTCTTTTGTAGTGGGTTTTTTTGGTCTTAAAGCACACCATATCTAAAAATCGCATGCTAAAGTGTTAGCAAGACTTGGTCACGCTGAGGCATTACTTTTCTTTCAGGATAAAATGGGTGTTTCTGTGGAGGGGGCTAATAGCAACAAGAAGGAGCACAAACTGGCTTTTTTTTTTCCTGTTTCTGAATATGCTGTATTTTACCTGTTTGGTCTTTTGTGCATTATGTACACAACTTCAAGAGGAAAAAAAATTCCTAAGTGTCAGTTGATTGAGATGTTACCTTATCTCTAGTTTTTTTCTTTTGCTAGGTGGTTCAGTATTTACATTTAAATAGAATCTTTCTATTAGTCTTTCTTTAAGTTAGATTTAAACTCAGCTAGAAATTTATTGACAAACTTTAAGATAATTGCGGCCTAGCATTAAGATCGTAATATATTCTTGTTAATTCTCTCGAAGAAAAAGGGGAAAAGGAGAATACAGCAGGGTAATAAAAATTAAAGATGAAGTTTCTGTCAACTTCTCAGAGTTATTGAATTTTAATAAATTGGACAACATGACTATGCAAACACTTCTGCAGGCTCACCAAAACCTAGTGTGATCATACAGCATATTGATTGAAACTTGGGTTGATGTACCTGGAATTTATGGCATGCCTTTGTAAAATTAGGGACTGTATTGATTAATGGGAATGGGTTTTCTGGATTGTATGCAAGGTCTATCCAGCTGTCTTTGCAGTTAACTAGCAGTCTTAAGATGTGAAGCAAGACTGGGGCAAGCATGTAGGGCTGCTTTCCTACTGACACATTTCTGCTTCATCTGACATCCAGAAGTACGATCTTAAGGTGAAATTAAAATTTGAGGGTTCTAGATTTCCCCTGTGTTGTTCACTTGTGGTTGTTCTTGCACTGTTTAAATGCAAAGAAAAAGGCATCTAAGGAGATAAAGGGTGTGATGCTTTTTTTTTTTTTTGCCTTACCCTAATTTTACTCTATTGTAGTCTGTTGTATTCTCCCTGTGAAACCAGGCAAGATGTAGCTGGGCTTCCTGAGAATAGTTGGGTACAATATCACTTGAGAGCCCCTGCACATCAGCAACACCTACAAAAATGAGGACATGCTCTTGGAAAGGTGCCTGTTGGAGAAGACAGTGAGGATGTGCTGCTATTGTGTGGGTCTAGACCAGCTCTGACTCCTGAGATGGGTGGTGGTGTTGGCAGGGGAGCGTGCTGCCTGCTCCCTCTTCCCAGCCATGGCCCCGGGTCGATCAGAAACCTGCGTGCCAGCACTGTTCTGCTCTTGGCTGTGCGCTGGTGTGGCTGGGGTGCCGCTTGCAGCCTCCCGGTCCAGCTCCAGCTGATTCTAGGCAGTTGCTCACTACGATTTTTTTTTTAAACATGCCTCCATGCATTTTTACTCATATTTTTATTATGTATCTCATGTTTGAAGTTAGAGAAGAGGTGGATAACACTTACTATGGTAGAAATATGGAAATAGTCTGAAATTTCCCCTTTGGGAGCGAGCACTGTTACAAGTGTGTGAAACGATGAATTCCCTACCAATGCCGGCAGCTGCATTAGAACGGGTGCAAGGTGCTGCTTCTAGTGGCAAGCACAAATATAGAGGATGTCATACTACTGTATGAACTATATTTATCCTCTTCTGCAGATTAACTGGCACCAACTGTTCTTTATTCTCTTCACCTCTTCCTTGACAAAGTAGCTGGACTCCCGGCTTTCCTGGCTGGGTTGCATTATTCATGATCCTTTCTCATTTATTAATACGTAAGAGGCTTTCATGACAGAATCTGTGTTTTTATCTGATTTTTGGCAGATTTCTTCTGTGAAAGGAACAAGCTAGAATCTATGATGGGATAAACTTTAAGCTGGTTGTAAATACATTGAAGTACTCTGGGCTTGAATAAATCTGAACTTTTAAAAATAGTCGTACTTTGGTTGCGTAGCGGGCAGCTTATAATCCAGAAGATAATGTTCACCTGTTTTCTGTAGGTTTGATGCATGCTAAAGGACTACCCCATTTTTCAAAATGTTTTTAGGTTCAGTGAAATGAAGAAACATTAATTAAAGCTGACATTTGTTTTCTGGTCTCGCTTCATCCAACTTGTTTTAGCTAATATATGTCAATGGTGTTTGTTGGCTCACAAAACAAAGGCCACAACAAGTGGCCCTTGGAAATCTTATATAATTTCCAAACCAAGATTGTTCTGTCTATAATACATAGAGCACCAGTGAAAGTAAAATAACTCTAAAGTGACCCTCAAACAGCTGAAGTGAAGGGTGTAATTCTGGTTTGTATTGTTTCCGTATTTTGGAAAAATCTACTACTTGAGCTATAGGGAGGTTTTCCAGTGAACAGACGTTTCTGCAGTGGGTGTAGCACTTAGCTGCAGCTGTCTCGCAGAGGTGAGTGTACTGCACCAACCTGACATGGACAGTGAGTACTGGTTAGAAGATAAACTATGACTTTATCCTGGACGTAGACAGAAACCACTGTGCCTCTGTCTGCCTTTAGATAACTCCAGCGCTTATCTGAGCATTCATCAGGCCATTTGAACTCACTGATGTGACAGAAAGCGTACCAAACAAAAAATTAAAAATACCTTTCTGCTCTCTGAATAAGCTTATTTCCATCTGGAAATGAGTGCCTGGTCTCCAGTGCGAAGGACATGATTGTGTATGGGGATGAAGCTGGGGTTCTTTCCACAGCAAACCATTGACCCCAAGCAAGCTATTGTGCAGGACTTCACTGTTCGTTTTCAGTTCTTTTATATCGACACAATGGTAAGACATTTAAATGTATGAAACCCAGCAGGTTTTGTAAAAATGGAATTGGAAAAAGATGAAGTTATTAACGCATCACTGTTAGCTCTGATTTTTTTTTTTTGAGAACGATTTATAAGATCTTGCTCTTCGTTTTAGGTTTACCTGAAGGTACAGGGTCAGTGGCCAGACTTACTGTGTGTACTAGTTAATTTGACAAAAGTTTTGACCTGAGGTGGGCCTTCTGGGAAGTTAGGTACTTTTAATAGATTTTTGTACCAATTAGTAACATTTTTTTTCCTATAAACTTATTTTCTGCTGATGCATGTGATCTTTGCTATTTAGCTGTTACTCTTCGATCCTCACAGCACTGTTGTCTCATTCTGCAGAGGTGTACCTGTCCTGCTTGGTACATTTGAATGTATGCAGTGGTAACCACTGGGTTTCATGTGTTGGAATGTTTTACAATTGAAACTTTTTGCAGTCTCACCCAGTTGAACTGTGACTATAAACCTGAGTAAATTTAATACTTTGGTGCTTTCTTCAGTTATCGTGGCTGTATCTTGGATGTGCTTGTTTAACCCTGGCAGGCAGCTCAGCCCCACACAGCTCCTTGCTCCCTGCAGTGGGATGTGAGAGAGAATTTAAAGGGTAAAAGTGTGAAAGTTCATGGGTTGAGAGAAATACAGTTTAATAGGTAAAAGAAAAGCTGTGCACACAAGCCAAGCAGAATGAAGAATTAATTCGCTACTTCGCATCAGCCGGCAGGTGTTGATCCATCTCCAGGATAGCAGTGCTCCATCACATGTAATGGTTATTTAAAAGACAAACACCGTAACTCTGAATGCCCACCTTTCCTCCTTTTTCTATCTGCAGCTTTTATCTAAGGATGAGATTGTGGAATATCGTAGAATCATAGAATGGTGTGGGTTGGAAGGGACATTAAAGATCATCTAGTTCCTTGCATGCACTCTGAATCTACCTGCTTTCAATTTAAAGCCATTGCTTCTTGTTCTGTCACTACAGGTCCTTGTAAAAAGTCCCCCCCTGCCCCCAGCTTCCTTGTAGGCCCCTTCAGATACTGGAAGGTGCTGTAAGGTCTCCCTGGAGCCTGCTCTTCTCCAGGCTGAACAACCCCAGTTCTGTCACCCTGTCCCAATAGGAGAGGTGCTCCAGCCTTCTGAGCATCTTCGTGGCCCTTCTCTGGGTTGCTTGGGGTCAGCTGTCCTGGCTGTGTTCCCTCTTGTGAGGGAAACTTCTTGTGTGGTGTGTCCACTTGTAGAACAGGCTGATCTTGTCAGGGTGCAGTGGTCTTTGGGGACAAAGTCAACTTACTTTAGGGATGAAAGGTTCTCTGTGTGTAAGCTCAAAGCACATTGGCTAAGTTTACGGAATCTGTATGAAAGCTGTTGAAATACAGTGGGTAGAAGGAGTTTATTCTTTATTTGGGTGGCATCCATAGATGTCATCTGCAGGCTATATTGAGATTTGGAGGTTCAGATACCACTGTTTATACTATAAAATACAAATCTGATTCTAAAGGATTATTCTTTTTCACAATAAAAAGTAAACTTTGCGTTTCTTTTTTAGCATGTTCAGAAGTAGCAATGTCTGCATTGCTTTGATTTTACACCAAGCCACAGACTGCCTCCCCTTTTTTATGAGCCGGTTACCGTTGCACACACTGTAAATACTAGAACACTATCAAATAAAAAAAGATTACTGTTCCAATAAGAGGAAATTTCAAGTTATGTTCTCACAATAATCTAAATTCTATTGAAAAGTTTTAAATCTCTCTAGTAAATAGTCCTCAAAGTTATGTACATAGGCACACAGAATAGGCCTGTCTTTTCTAGCTAAGTTTTGGAAATATCAACCTTGGAAAACAGTGTTAGGAATGAGCTGTGTATCTTGAAAATGCCTAATTAACTGTACAGTTGTGAAACTAGTTAGTCTCAGATGAATCCTCAGCAAAGTAGTACTCTATCTCACAATCCCACATAGAATAGTTGAGTTTGGAAGGGATTTCTAGGATGCACCTGGATCAACCTTCCACTTGATGCAGGACCAACTTTGAAATTAGCTTAGTCTGCTTAGGTTCTTATCCAACTGAATTTTAAGTATCTCTGAGCATGAAGAATTCTAGCAAATCTCTTCAACTGTTTGGCTACCCATGTTTTTATTTTCTTCATTGTATCTATTTGAAATTTCTTTTTGCCATTTGACTGCTGCCTCTCATCAGTTTGCTGGGCACCTCCAGGAAGAGCTTGACCCTGTACACCTCCCCGTGAACTAACTGAAGGCAGCAATAGGACCCTTCCTTAGCCGCCTGTGAAGGCTGGGCAAACTGGCTTGCTCAGCCTCTCCTTATGTGTGATGTGCTTCAGATTCCTTGTAGTCCTCTGCTGGGTGTGCTCAGTTATATCAGTGTTTGTCTTGTACTGGAAAGCCTAGAACCAAACATGGAGCTTCCAGAAGCAGGGTGAATATAGAGGAATAGTTGCCTCCTTCTACCTGCTGGGTACACTCTTGCATGTACAGCCCAGATTTGGCTGGCTGCCTTGGCTGTAAGGGGACATTGCTTTGTCATGTTCAGCTTGTCCTCCAGGACCCCAGGTCTTGCTCTGTGAAGCTGCTTTGACCCATTTGACAGTGTGACCAGTTGTATTCCAAACTTGAGATGGCTCTTTGCACTTGTCTTTGAACATCCTGAGGTTCTTGTCTGCCCATTTTCCTGTCTGTTGAGGTCTGTCTCAAGGGTGACTCAGTTCATCGGTGCATCAGCTGTTGTCCCCAGTTCAGCAGCATCTGTGAATTTACAGAAAATTCCTTCCATCCTGTTCTCCATCGGTTAATGAAGATATATCAGTCCTAGTGTCAGCCCCTGAGGGATGCACTAGTAACTGGCATCCTGTGGGATTTCTACCACTGATTACAACCAATTGTCTGGCAGTCCAATCGATTTTTCATCTCTTCCGTAGTTCAGCTGTCCAAGCTCTCTGTCTCATTTGGCTATAAGCATACTATGAGATTATGTCACAAGCTTTGTTAAGTTCAGAGTAGCTTCTGGTGCTTTTCCATTGTCCACAGAGCTAGTCCTGTTGTATAGGACAATTGGATTGGTAAAGCATGGCTTGTCCTTGGAAAATCCTTGCAAGCTGTGCGCAGTTATGTCTTTTCCTTCATGCGCCTGAAAATAACTTCCCAGGAGAGTTTGCTGCATAACCTTTTTGAGGACTGAGGTTAGGCTGATTGGCCTGTAAGATCATTGAATCCTTTTGCCCTTCTCAGGAGGGTCCTGATATTTGCCCTTTTCTAATCATCAGGAACCTGCCATGATCACCACGACCTTTTGCGGTTGATAGAGTGGCTTTGCGATGACGCGTGCCAGCTCTGTAAAGGACCGTTGAATGCAGCCCACGTGGTCACATTGACTTTTGTGTGTGTCCAGTTTCTTCAAGTCATCCCTAATTTGGTTTTTCTCTACTTGCTTTCACCAGGACTGTGCCATTAGCCGTGGAAATGTGGTGGAAAACACACACATTGAAAACATCAGCCTCTTTTGTGTCCTTTGTCACTTGGTTCTCCTCTGCACCCATTTTCTGGGTTAGTACTTAATAGGTACCAAATACAAAAATAAATAGAACCCTGGTATAATTATCTTATTCAGGCAAGACTATTTGGTGCCATGAATGTGCTGTTGGAAGAGGTAAAAGTGGTAGTTCCGTTCTTCCAAGTCATTCTTTGAATGGGCACCGGTCTGCCCTTGTCTTCCTGCACTTTCTATGAAGTGATGGATTGTTTTGGTATGTACTTAAGTGTTTGCTGTGTATAGAGCATGGGCATTTAGTATAAATATATAGAATGTTTCAGAAATGGCATTTGTGTATTCATATGCTTCTGAAGATCTGAATTCTGCTTCTTCCAATAGACTTCACTGGATACCATGTGTGACTAGAGTGATTTTCATGTATTTAAAAACCTGATTTCAAAACAAGTAACACTGCTGTGACTTGGAGGAGGAGGTAGAGGATGTTGCTACAAAGTAAAAATGCCAAGTCTCCTAAATGTTAAGTGTTTTTCATATTGTAACCTATAGCTGTGTGTTTTGTTAAGTTCTTACTCCCATCTCAACTGTAGAGTCGTAAGTCCATATGTTTGGTATGTTAAATTTCAGGGTATAACACATAGGGGAGGAGAGACAAAGAAAACTGACTGGAATGCCAGGGCTTAACTCCATGTTACCTTTGTCTTCATTTCTAGTTTAAATCTTTGCTGTTGAGCACTATTCTGCCGCTTCAAAAACGATAATAAAACCTTTGATTTACCCTTTCCTTGCTTGATGTTGTAGTAGGTCATAAAGATCTATTATTTTCTGGCTTCCTAGCATGTATGAAAGCTCCTGTCCATATTTTGCTGTTTGTAGTGAAGATGTGCTACTGTTGGTGCAGTTTAGGGCTTGGAGTTACTCAGTGTTCATCTGGGTGAGTTGTTCAGAGCTAAGATGCTCCACAGCACAAATTCCTTTTCAGCTAGTAAAATCAAAATGACTTTTTTTAATGCTTTTAGAGAATTTTGAGTTAGTACAGCTGAGGCTGAATCACTTCAGCAATAGGGCAATGGTTTTGCTTACTCAGGATGTGTTATTTTGACTACTACTGCTGTTAATGGAATTCTCAAAGGTAGAATTAAAAGTATAACCCATGTGTTTTATTGATAGGCTTATCCTTTAATTATCAGGATTTTGGTATTCTTTAGGGAGTAAGAGCCATAAACAATTAGCAGACTCCTTAGAGCTTTCAGTAGAAGAGATGCTGCATTTACAGTTCCTCATAGCCTTCGTAAGACTGTTGAGCTTTCTTCCCTCAGATGTTGAACTGCAGTCAAGTTTTACGCTTCCTTGTTTACAAAGACAAAACTATTCCTACATTGTGACTAGTTAATGTTGAATTTGACGTTTTTTTTTAAAATATAACATAAATTTAGATCTTAAGGCTTTGGTACTTTATTGTCCTTTTTTTCTTTACTGAATTTTCAACAGATCTAGTGAGTAAAGGATATAGTCTTGTGCCAATACATTTACACAAAATGCATGATATGAGACGAAATAACAGTAGAATTGATTTTTAACTGCCTTTTATGTAATAAGCCTCCCTTTTCTCCATGTGCAGGATACTTTCTCCCGCTTGCTCAACATATATTTATGCTTCAAGTACCTTTCTAAGTCAAGGGTAGAAATACAAGAAATACATTTGAATCCTAAAGCTTTGTGACGTGCTTACATTCAGCAGGCATCTGTTCCTACTTGCTTTGATTTCATTTTTCTTCTCCCAGAGAGACAGTGTTTCTTGTGGTGCTGTTGTACTTCCAAATTCAGTAGAACTTGAGCAACAATTAATATTTGGAAGCAGCATTATAATAGCTTAATTCTCTTAAAGGTGGCATTTTTTGGTGTAGTGTATTAAGGCTGTAAGAGCAAAACTAGATGGTTATGCTCTTGGGTGGTTTGGCAGGTGTAGTTATTCTTGTCAGTAAAGTCCACTGGAAGTGATGTTGCAGCTACTGGTTTTATTTCAAGTTTATGCTGCTGATGCTAATGTTGTCCCTCTGAGGAAATGATAGATTTTCCACAATGTTATGTGGTGTATATGATTACAATGAACTATTTCCAGCAGCTGTGTGCAAAGTGAATTTTCTTGTTGCCACTGCTCTCACAACTGCCTGTTGTATTACTGTGTTGAAGATTGCGGCCTACTGAAGTGCCAGAGAGTATGAAAATACGTTTGCAGATTGACCAGCTTTTCTAAGCCTGCTGGTAGGTGAAGGGTCTGCCCAAATTACTGAATGTCTCATTCACGGGCAACAGAGAAAGTGGGCAGGTTTTCCCAACAGGACCTTTCTGTTAGAAGGAAGAAATTTAGTTTAATTATGCTTTAAGTCTTACTGTGCCCTTAAAATGCCAGTTGCTAAGTGGCCAATACTATTACTTACTTAGCTGTGGAAGATGTTTATCAAGAGGTGTCATCGTACTCCCCATTTTTTTTCTTATTTGGTTTAACCTGTCTTGTCATTGAACATCTCTACCTTCAGGGAAGGAAATTGCCCATATCCAAAGCCATGGAGAAGCCCTTTGGGTTGTGTTCTGGTTCTGAACAGACTGTTGGCAAGTTATTTTTGCAAGTAGTGTAAAATAAGCTGGGTGACTGTTTGTCCTTTCTTTGGCTTCATAACATTTTTGTGAACTCTTACCAGTTCCTTTAAAAACTGTGCCCCTGTTTCTCTTGGCTCCCAAGGAATTACAGTGAGTATTATAAAGAAAATCTCATTTGGCTCAATGGTGCGAGTAAGATTGTCCTACTTCTGTTAATGAAATAGTTGGTACTAATGGAGTAACGGGTAACCGTGGTGTGTTATCAGCCTCAGTGTAGAGCAGATATTAGGGTTAAGAACCGGTTTCTTGCTTTTTGTTTCAACTGTGAATGCACAGTTCGGGGTTCAAGTTTTAAAAGTAATTTTTTTATTTCTTCAGATTGCGGGGGAGAGTGTAGTGTTTAAACAGTGCTTTATCCCTAAACCGTAACTTCTTTTCCTTCTTCTTGTCATGCTTAAAATACCTCTAAACCGCTTGGGTAGGTTGAGGACAGGCCGAGGGCACTTGCTCCCAGTTCCTGCATGCAGCACCCAGGCAGAGCCAACAAGTGGTTAGTTCCTCGCAGCCCTTTGTTGCTGTAAGGGCAGAGCAAGGTTGGTCGCTGGATCTCAACTCTAACTGCCTTTTCATGTGAAAAGATTAATTTTCAGAGACTTCTTATTTCATGCATTGTTTTGAGGAGACCAACTGGTATGTTCTTAAACCACCCACCCGCCCCCGGTCAAATTGCAGCATTGAAGCTGTAAGAAGAGTTAACATACACAACTGAAAGTGTGTTCTTCCAATTTTGTTCTAGGAAACAGCTGAAGTATTTTATTTTCTAAAAATTTCCACAGAAAGTCTGCCATCTGGTATGGAAAATTTTACTCCAGACTTAATTTGGCAAAAAAATTGACCTATTAAAAATAGTTGTACCATCTTAAATGCGAGGCAGACTTGGTTGTAGATGGTGCTAGCACAAATGCGTGTAATAATACTGATTTCATGGTAGCATTTCTTGTTCTACTTGAGTTCACCTTCAAATACTTTGAAATCTAAGCAGATAAGCAATGGGGCAATGAGAATAACCCTTAGTCTGACCCGTTTTGCTCCATATTCTCTCAGAGGTAATACTTATAACAGTAGCAGTTGTGCGGTAGCACTTCTCATGAAATAGGCATCTCTCCAAACACCTCAAACTAAGCAGATGAGCACTTGGGGCAATGAGGATGGGTTGAACTAGAGGTTATTTTGCTTCATATTTATATCCAGTAGTTGCTGTGAGCTGTGGCTAAGGTGGAGAGAGAGCAAAATTATTTTTAGCTGAGAAAATTGCCCTGTATTTCTGTCAGTGGCATAGGAAATCTCTGCTGGTGAGCAGGCTGGGGTTATGTTTGGTAGCTGCTCGTGAGGTGGTCTGAAACTCCCGCATCTACCATAAATCTGTGTGGTTTTGTTTGAAATATCTTTATACTTTTGATCCCTGTAATACTCTATCATCATGAGTTGCACGGTTTAATGATGTGCTCAATAGAATCATACAATGGTTTGGGTTGGAAGGGACCTTAAAGACCATCCAGTTCCAACCCCCCTGCCATGGGCAGGGACACCCTCCAGTAGACCAGGTTGCTCAAATCCCCATCCAGCCTGGCCTTGAGGCTGGATACAACGATGGCTTCTTGTTTTCGGGCTTCATGCAACTTGTTTTCCTCCAAGGTGAGAGAGGGATCTTTGTTCCCTATTCACACCTTGTTTTGGCCATATATGATTTTTTCCAGGCAAGGAAGTTTTAGGTTTTTTTATTATATGGAAGCTTTTTAATGCCTACTGTCTTTGTCCTCCCTACTCTTTTTTTTCCCCCCTGTTTGTGTTAGATCCTGTATCTTTTCCTCACTTTTATCTTGCTGAATCCGTGTAATTGCCCTCTTACTGAAATCTGCTCTCGCCCACTCGCTGTTTCATTCTTCCTCCTCATTAACTGTGTTCAGATTTTGTCCGTTAATCTCCCACTTTATTTCTCTTCTCTGTTTTGAAAGGTTATTGCTAACAGTGGGTTGTCTTTTGAACCCCATGAAAAAATCTTTTGGTCAGGACCTGATCATTTGAGGGATTAAATAGGTGGTGATGAATAGGGAAAAGTGTGTTTTGGGTAGGAATACAGCCTTGCAAATATGTAGGGAGCGCTGGAACAAATAAGTGCATATGTTTGAAACACTTAACTATGGTTTTGTTTTATTTGCCTTTATGATGTTTGAGTTACATTGTTTCAAGGTGGCTCTTCATAGCTGTGAAAGGTGGATTAATTAAAAATTGATATGGATTCTTACGTAGCTTGGAGATTTTGGGGTATACAAGTGCTCCAGGTTTTGAAGGCAGTGCTGTTAAGTGCCATATTCCCCAGGAGTACTGTGGATGCCAGCCCACAGGGTGGGAAGGACAAGCACTCCATCACTTAAAAGAATGAGCTTGCTGAGGATGGTCAGGAGTTCAGTGTCTTCTTTTGATGCAGTGTACCTCTTCATTTTGTTTTTGGTAGCTAGAGTTACTAGTAGGCTTGCATTTCAACTAGTTGACTGTAAGGTACATACTGGCTAAAGTACGGTGGAGTGGTGGTGGTGTTTTTAAGGGTTATACCTGTTTAAAGCTCGACAAACATTTCTCTGGATTCTTCAGATTGCACAGATACCTTGTGAGGTTTTTTTAATTTATCTTGGTAGTCTTGTTAGCTTGGTAGGAGCAAAATTTTAGGGCACTTTTTGTGACCTAGAGGAAGGAACAGGTAAGATGTTACAGTGATGTTGCTTCTGGGCTACTCAAGAATTCATTAAAATATGGGGAAGATCATGTGTCCCAGAGTCATATGTTTATGGGACATTTAGCTCTAGCTAGACTTATTTCTAGTATATACTGAATGTCTGCTTTGATTTCTTAATAAGAGAAGGAAGGAATGGAAGAAATGTTTATCATTGTGTTTAAAAAAAAAAAATCCCTGTTTATGTAGTGAGAGCAAATTTGTGGTTTAGTTTTATCAAGGTGGTGTGGTTAGCATATGGTTTAGCTGGGTATCTGGGCATTGAACTGGTAAAAAATCAAAAGAAAACAAGATGTAGGATTTGTGTTAGTTACAAACTGTCCTCTGAATGACGGTGAAGAGCTCACTTTGAATTCATGGTGCAATTTTATTTAAAAAAACTTCTTTTCTTCTTTCACAGGAAAGATGATAAAGATTATGCTTTAAAGCAAATAGAAGGTACTGGAATTTCTATGTCTGCATGCAGAGAAATAGCAGTAAGTAATGTTAGTTCTTTCTACTCACAAACGGACTTATTGAAACTATTGATTTGAGTGTATGCTGTTTTTTGCCAAATCATGTTTTTGTGCTATGGGTGCTAGATTGTTGTCATGGAGGTATACAATAAGTGCAAATGTCACAGAAGACTTTGTGCACCTGTTACGTTTGTGCTCTAAAAGGGACAGTGTTTTTAAGTTACCATTTACTGCCTGCCTTGGGGCCGATTAAATGCAGCAGTTTTAAAACATGATTAGAGTCAGTGGCTTAAATTACATTTTTGATCTGACTTTTGCATTAGTACTTTAGTTATTTTCCTAAAGCAATTAGTTCTTATTGCCTCAGAATTATTAAAACATGTTCACTTCTATTTAAGAGAAGACTTCAAACTAAACTGCTGGTGTTGCTGCCTTGGAGGCTGTCATACACCCATGAATATTATTAAAACATTTTTTTAGGTTATTTAGGTTTATACTTGTGTATTTCATGTTGTTAGAAATGTGTCAATAATGTTGTTTAGTTAATGTTTGTGACAAGCTGGCAAAGAAATACTGTTAAACCTGGAATTCTGAAGTTTAACTGTTGTGTGTTCTTATGTTACACTGCAACTTGGGTTGATTTTTCTTAACATGTTTCAACTGAGATTGCTCAGTAAAAGGAAATGCATGTAACTTATGTGTGTGGGAAGCAAATAGTTTATTTTCAGTCCGTATTCTTCAAGAGTGTAAAATGACACCTACCTCAATTTTTAATGATTGAAGTGAGTACTGGGCTTTCTTACTTTGTCAACTTGCAGTTGGCTTTGTCATTTCAAACACGTTAGTTTGAAGTGAGAAAAATGAAGTACAAAGAATATTCTTCTGGAGAAACTCCTCTTGTCCATTGATGAAAGCTGAGCCTCTCTGCCATTGTAGATGTCTGCACTGAACTAAAAGAGCTGAAAACAGGGTCTTAAACTGTGGTTGTTTCAGCCATTTTCACAGAATTTTTCTAAATACTGTGACTCGTTCAGGATGAATGCTTTTGTGAAGTGTCAGCTACCATTTCAGAGGGATTTGGGAAACATTACTCGTCTTTTTGCAATGATTTACCTAGAGGGTTTTCAACAGTTTGTTCTGCTCGAATTTAGAAGGGTCAGCTTTGCTGGTCTTGAGATATGACTGTAACTCAATTTCTATCTATTAAAAGAGAATCATTGACTTGGCTGATAGTTGGGAAGGATTTTTGCCATTGCATTGTACGGCTTGGAGTACTGTGTGGTCATTCCTCTTAGGCAGGCAGGGTCTTTGGTAGTGGTGGGAGAGGAGCAAGAAGCAGTGAGGCTTTTTCCTTGCTCTGAGCTGCTGCCCTTTGAAATCAGCAGTTACAGTGCAGGACCCACGTGGGACAGGGTTAGTGGGGGAGGGAGAAGAATGTACTGAAGACACCAAAGATGCCAAGAAAGCAGAGATTTGGGGCCAAGGGGAGCAGAGCCCAAAAGCATCTGTAGGGGTAGAAAGGATAACCTGAAGCAGCATTTCTTGAGCTGTTGTTGACTTTGCTTCTGGTTATGCTTCCAGGTTTGCAACTACTGACACTGCGGTTGAGTTTTCCTGCAGTTCAATTAATAATTCACTATGGACTTGCAGCGTTTGAATCTCTGTTATTCTTCTTTTGATGTTGCTGTTTGGAGTTAACAGGAGACTGTCTTTCCCCCAAAATACTTGTTTTAATTCTGTTAAATAGAATTCCACCTCCACCCCCTAAAATTAAAATTATAAAAGGAAAAAAGAACCTCATACGGGGAGAGATCAAATTGAGGATTATAGCCATACTGTTTATATTGATCATGTATTTCTAATATATATATGAAAATGCTACTGAGTTAATTAGTGGTGTTGTACCCTAGTAATTCATAAAAGTATTTGTTGTTGTACTTAAAAAATCAAAGGCTGAATGCCAGACTTTGTTACAATGTGTTCTGTGCTATCTCATTAATGCGTTTTGGAAGCAGGTGGTATTAAGAGGAACTGGGGTGACTTGGTTTGTGTGTGAGGTATATACATTTCAGTTGCTCTGCAGGACTGAAGCTTCTCTACTTTACTGTGTAACTATCTGGGAAGAGTGCAGTTTGATATAAATACCAGTGCAACTCCACCTTGTTTTTACAACTCTACAATGCCTTTTGTCTTCTTTATGACTGAATTCTCTTTTGGACTGTTGAGTAACTCACATGTTCAAAAATGCCTGTAGCCTGCTCTTACAGAGGTCTGTTTGATGCAACCACTCAAGCTGAAGAACAGTGTCAGATCTTCAGAAAAATAAAACAATGATTAAAATACATCAGTTAAAGGGAGAGGCTTGAACTAGGTCAGACACCTGAGATGAAACAGCTGACTCAGTTATGGGATGAGCTCAGCCTGTATATGCATATGAAAGACTTCCTATGTTTCAGTGCTTCCTGCAGCATGAGAACTTGGAAGTAACGTTCAAGAACCTAGCCAGTCTCTTACTGTGTTGAAATAAGAGGTTTTTTCCAATGATTTTATGTAAATCATCTGTTTAATTGGTAGAAATAAGTTATTGTGCTAATTAAATCACTATCTTCAATATGAAGATAGTTGTACTGTTACATTGTTCCTTACCTTTCCCCCATGGTAAGCATTTGCGAATCCTGCCTCTTCCAGAACCTTAACTGAACATTTGGGTGCTCATCTCGTGTTCTCGGCAGACATATGTACTGCCTGCTGTTCCGGGTACCTCTTTTGTGATCTGCACTTCTGAGGATTTAAGCAGGCACTAAAAACCACATGTTTATCATACCAAGAGATGGATTTGTGTTAGATGGGAGAGCAGAGGGATGGAATGGTGAGAAGATACATATGAAAATATATGGAATCTACAAGCCCAAACACTTGGTTCCTTGTCTTCTGATTTTGATCACAAGAAAGAAGTCATTAAGGCCTATCCACCTGGAGTAGTGCAGCAAATGCTATTTTACAGTTCTCAAAGCAGCAGTCTTCAAGACTGTAGGAAGCTGGAGTAGTCAACCGGACTTCAAATAGAGCTTCAGGATTTTGAGGCCAGGCTGGATGGGGCTTTGGGCAACCTGGTCTGCTGGAGGGTGTCCCTGCCCATGGCAGAGGGGTTGGAACTAGATGGTCTTTAGGGTCTCTTCCAACCCAAACCATTCTATGATTCTGAAAAACCCTGTAGAACAGTAAGTAGCCGGCTTCCCTCATCGTTTCCACTCTTTCGGTCTGCCTTGGAGGCATTTGGGCATTCCTAGGATTTTGTGGTTTCCTATTATAACACACAGAGGCTGTCATCACAAAAGGTTATGTCCTGTGTGTTGGATCTAGTGATAGTGTGGCTGAAGGTTGAGGAAGTTCAAAGGGAAAGCGAATGGTTTGGTTAGTTTTCTGTTGTATGAGCAAGCAGAGTTGAACCATGCTTTGGTCACGCTGTTGCTTAACGTGGCTGATGGGAAGTGGTAGGAACCTCCAGGAGTGGTTTGGGTATAATTCAGACTTGTACCCTAATGTTCACATGTCTGAGCATTAATGTAAGAAAGGGAGTATTGAAAAAATCAGTTGTTTCCCTGACAGGATGCTCAGGGCCCAGTACAACTCTCCTTCCATCAGGAACTAGGGTGGGTTTGCAAGGAGCAATGGTATGTGGGCAGTGTGAGAATAAGCAGAGACACAGCTGACTGACTGCTGCCCTTCCTCAAAAGGGAAAGACTGTGCAGCACTCCTCGCCTCTAACTGCCCTGTCACCCTGGCTGTCAGCTGCTGGGATCGAGAGCAGGAGGCCTGTGTCCCTGGGCAGGGAGGAAGGGAGCTGCTGTTGACCTCGATGGAGTAGGCTGCTGTAGAGGTGAATTGGTCCTCCTTGCACACTGGGGCTTCTGTGTCCTTGGTGACAAAATTATGTAATGACATGTTCATCAGGCCTCTTTCCCCTCTGCCCATGGAGGGGATGGAAGAAGAGCTTAAAGACTCTTTCAGAGTTGGTATGAGGGTGACCAAGGACTCGGGCAGCATTCAGCAGCTGGAGGTGACCCCATGAGGCATAAGCTGAAACTGGGTGACTCCAGGTTTTACCCTCTTCAACAGCTTCCCCTGGTAAGGAGCAAATGACTGGCCCATTGAGCTTGCTGTGAGAGGTCCTGTACCAGCCGTGCAGTAAAGATCAATATTTGAATGCAGGTTCCTCAGATTATGGGGCTGTCCTGTCCCTTCCACACTTACAGTGAAAGCAGTTTCCCACAATACTGAACACAAATCATTTAGACAGTCCAATTCTTATGTCAGAAGGCAAGTAATGGTTTCTTAGCAGGCTTTCCTTGTGGTGAAAGTCATCAGTGTATTGAAGACAAATGTTTGATTTGATGCTTTCTGGCAAACCTAATGAGTCTCAAATGTTTTAATAGTAGTATGATGTGTGAAATGTAAGTTGTGACTGATGAGTACTTTATTGAGATACATTACAGGGGTACAAACAGTGTTCTTGATAGATTTTTGTATAAAGGGAAAGTAGTATTTAGTTTTGTGAAAGTGCGACAAAGATACCGATTACATGTTAGACATTGGAATCCTTAGAAATAATAATAATGTTTTCTGTGAGCAGCAGAATTTGACCAAGCCTGACATGCAATGACTGTCTCATCTGGATTCTTCATCTACCTCCTTACTTCCAGAGAATCTCTAATAACACCTCTTCTCATATTTTAAATGTTTGGACATCAGAGGTGCTAATAAATAGTAATTTGTATGTGTGATCATGTAAGACTCATTTGATTTGGAAACCACAGAAGTTAGAAACAGAAATGTGCATTTTTTTTTTTCTCTTGACATTTTGTGTTGTTAGGCTTCTTTTTCACAGCATTTGGGACTTCAAAAGCAAAACCGAAAGAACAAAATAAAGCAGCAGTTTCACACGGTTATATGTCTGAAGAACTGGAGCTTCAAAAATGTATTGTCAGCTTCATGATAAATTCATAGAGTGAGCAGTATTATAACTTTTTCTGTTACATTGCCTTTGTAAGCTTTCACTTGAACACTTTTGAAAGGAAAATAGCATGTACTTTCAGCAGGTATTTTGTTCTTTTGTAGTACTGTGGAATGTCTGACTCATGAGATTATAAAACTGTAAAATCGTATTTACATTGAAACAAATGGATCTTGAATCTACTGGATAGCAGCTAAGCCAACTTGGGATTTAAGTACCTGTGTAACATAGTTTTAGTTTAACAAGTGTAAAGTACTTGAGTAGAGCTCAGATTTTTATCTTTATTGGAAACTAAAGTAGTGACTTGAACTTTTTTTTAGAAATTGATTTTAAGAATATGGATGTGGGTGACACCTGGAGTCGTCATACTCTGCTCGTGCTCTTGCAGACAATCAAAGAAGACCTTCAAAAATTTAGCAAACTGCAAATTAACCTTGTAAGGAATAGAAAAATCTATGAAGGCAGTTCCTGAGTCTTGTTGTAATAATGACTCTATAAACATTTTCCAGTCTTGAAGCCAAAATTAATCATGACTTGTTCATACCCATTGTTATTTATGATAATATTGTCAGTTAGTTAGAATAGCTCTTCTCTCCTGCTTTCATTATAAAGAGTGACACTGTTCATTTTTCTCTGGCTTTGTTTTTCAGGCTTCTAAGGGTTTTGGCTTGGTTTTCCCGTGTCATAGAATGGTTCGGGTTGGAAGGGACCTTAAAGAGCATCCAGTTCCAACCCCCCTGCCACGGGCAGGGACACCCTCCACTAGACCAGGTTGCTCCAAGCCTCATCCAGCCTGGCCTTGAACACTTCCAGGGATGGGGCATCCACAGCTTCTCTGGGCAACCTGTTCCAGTGCCTCACCACCCTATCCAGGAAGAACTTCTTCCTGATATCTAATCTAAATCTCCCCACTTTAAATTTAAACCCATTACCCCTTGTCCTGTCACTACAGGCCCTTGTAAAAAGTCCCCCCCAGCTTCCTTGTAGGCCCCCTGCAGGTATGGGAAGGCTGCATTGTTTCCCATTGTGCAGTAGGCTCTCCCTTCCCCTGGGTGTAGGCTTGGGTTTACATTCCAACTGTAACAGGGCAAAGAATCTTCCCTGAAATGGCCAATGTTACACATAGTGTTTCAGTAAAGTCTCACTACTGCCTATGCTCACTCATCTGTTGTAGCAGTAGTTCCACCGGTGGCTTGTGTTTTAGAGGATGAGTAAATCTTTGTCAATTGTCTTATGGTCTGAAAGTCACCTTTTTCTCCATCAGCCATAATCTGCTTTCTGTTGCAAGTCTCTATTTGCCCATTTTCTGCCTTAAAGCCATGGTCTGATTATTAATATGCGGTTGGTTTGTTGCTGGATCACTTGGTGGAACTGATGTGAGCCTTTCTGAAGCATGAGATGATGATTAGATTTTGAATTTACGCCACCAAATTAGCAAGATGACACAATAGTGATTTTTGCTTAGGTGAATGTTCTGCTTGATATTGCCTGTGGCTTTGTGTCTGGCTGGCTTAGTGTCTGGCCAGCTTTCTGACTATCCGAAGCTTTGGGAAAAGTGTGTTGCATAGCCCTCACAGGAGTGAGAGCAAGGAGTGACCTTTTAAAAAAATAGCTCATGTCCTGAGACAGGACATCAGAGAAATCCTCCTGGGCCAGGTTACCTGGCCAATTGCTCGGGCAAATGTGTCTCTGCTTGATTACAGAAGTAAGCATGGTAGTAGTGCAACCCTAAGCAGGTTACATTCCCTGCGGACCATGTGTGGTAGCAAGCATCAACAGTGAGGGTGGGATGACATTTGAAGCAAAGCTAGAAATCCTCACTTAGGCCAAGAATGAAGTATATCGAATGTGCTCCTTCAGTACATTGTCTTGGCTCATGAAAGTGTCTGTAATAGAGGAGAGCTGTATGGGACCTGTGGGAATATCGCTGGAGGAAGGAGATCATGTTCATCGAGACTTGTGCTGAGGTCAGCTCGTATTTGATGTGAAAGGTAATTATTGTTAGAGTCCCTGTGCCTTAGTCATGCGGCAGCTTGCCAGGCTGCATTAATGCTGCTGTTTATTTAATATGTCCTGTCTTACCCCACTTTGTCCTTGTTTGTGAAGGAATTTAACAATTTTACGCATTAGTAGGACGTTTTCATTTACTGTATCCCAGCTGCCCTATGGCTGTGGCATGAGTACTTCTGTATTGAAGAGGGAGGTGGAGGAAACTTAGTGTGAGCCCAGGACTTACATGGAGGAATACTGTGTTCCTTGCTGTGTCTTGAACAGTATTTATGAAAGCCAGAGGAAGACCAGACAGTGGGGCAACATTGGACCTGGACAGGCTGAAGAGGTGGGCCACTGCCAACCTCATGAAGTCCAACAAGGCCAAGTGCAAGGTCTTGCACATGGGTCGAGGCAATCCCAAGCACAAGTACAGGCTGGGCTGAGAATGCATCAAGAGCAGCCCTGAGGAGAAGGGCTTGGGGGTACTGGTGGATGAGAAGCTGGACATGAGCTGGCAGTGTGTGCTGGCAGCCCAGAAAGTCAACCGTATCCTGGGTCTGTCCAGAGAAGCATGGCCAGCAGGTCAAGGAAGGGGATTCTCCTCCTGTACTCTGCTCTTGTGAGACCCCACCTGGAATACTGTGTCCAGCTCTGGAGCCCCCATTATAAGAAGGATATTGACCAGTTGGAGCAGGTCCAGAGGAGGGTCACGAAGATGCTCCGAGGGCTGGAGCACCTCTGCTATGGGGACAGGCTGAGAGAGTTGGGCTTGTTCAGCCTGGAGAAGAGAAGGCTCTGGGGAGACCTTATAGCACCTTCCAGTGCCTGAAGGGGCCTACAAGAAGGCTGGGGAGGGACTTTTTACAAGGGCCTGTAGTGACAGGACAAGGGGTAACAGGTTTAAATTGAAAGAGGGGAGATTTAGATTGGATATCAGGAAGAAATTCTTCCCAGAGAGGGTGGTGTGGCACTGGAACAGGTTGCCCAGAGAAGCTGTGGCTGCCCCATCCCTGGAAGTGTTCAAGGCCAGGCTGGATGAGGCTTGGAGCAACCTGGTCTAGTGGAGGGTGTCCCTGCCCATGGCAGGGGGGTTGGAACTGGATGGTGTTCAAGGTCCCTTCCAACACCCAAACCATTCTATGATTCTATAACACTCAAGTCAAACTATATGTATCAGCGCTGATTTGTATTTCTGGGTGTCTCCCTTCCTTATAAACAGCACCCAGTCCAACTAATTTAAGTGAAACCTTGCTATGGAAATGCTCTTGAGTCATTGTGTGATATGCAAATGGAAAGGACAGTAACTTTGAGAGCCAAATGCGTGGTTTTTGCTGACTTTCTCATTGTGTTGTATAGAACTGAATTAGAATGGAGAGAAGCGGTTAGTGTCAGTCAGTAGGCCACAAAGTGGTCTGTATCATGAGCAGGCATTGTACTGACGGTCATAAAGTGCTTCTTGCAGTCTGATTTGTCTCCAGTGAACTGTCAGCTGCTGGACATGAGGCAAGTCATCTAGTAGGAAAGGCATGTGGCATATGGGTCAGAGAGCCTTGATTCACCGAGGGTGAGGTTGCGGGAAATACTGTTTACAGCCCATGTGATGTATTATCATCTGCCTGAGCTCTTTATGTCCTTCAGACAGCATTTGCGTTTGTCCCTCTGCATTATTGCTGTCCTGGAGCACTTCAGCATTTCCAAGACAGTGAATCAGGGATCATCTGTCACCACTGTGCCAATGATTTCCTTATTCTGATGGTTTTGCTGATGTATGTTAGCCATCCTATTCACTGGGGTGCTTGTGGCTGTCTAGCTCTGACCAAACCTATCGTTTTTATAGGCAGACAGAAAGGATGTGTAGCTAAGGGCTATATTCAGCATAAAAGGCGAAGGCAAAAACCAACTGAGCATGCATATTCACAAACTATAGAACAGCTTCTGTCAGTAACAGCAACAAAGGCTAGAACTCTTAAAATATTGGTGATAGGCAACAAAAGGTACCTCCCAGGTGTGTCCTTGAAGAGAGGACCAGGAGCAAGTTTCATGTAAGCAGGCTACTGTGCAGTGTGCTTGTGTGTCCAAGCCCTGTGTGTGGTGGCCACGGTCCATCGTGTGTCTGTTCCTAGCTGTTATCTGAATGAGTGTGCTCTGTGTTCTGCGTGTGCATTTGTGACTCCAGCAAACTTCAGACTGGTCTCAGTGGTGAGAAGAGCCTGAGATTTGCAGGCACCAGGTGCTGGGAGTACCACAGGTCTGCAGAAGCTGGATGTGGGAGAGATGTAGGTCAGGAGATGAACACTCATACAGCTCTCCCTAGTAGCTTGTCAGTGTAACCTGCTAGTGAACTTGAAGCATGCAGCACCAGCAAGCAGGAGGAGACCAAAATCTGGATAGACCCAAGATGAGAGCTGGAACCTGGATGGAAGGTCATGACAGCGTCTGCACTTGGGATTGTGAACAGATCTAAGGTCTGCACTGGAGTCTGAAGGACCAGTTTACGTGGTCCATTTATGTGAACTTTAAGCCTGATGAGCTGGAGTGGAGAAAGGGACCGAGGCCCGTTGTGGTGTTCAGGTTTTTCATGGGTACTGTTGTTTATGTGGATGCCTGCAAAGATGAGTCTTCTCCTGCCTCTGTTGATACCTGTGTGGCTGGACATGTCTGTATTGTGTGTGTGCACCTGCAGGAAACATACACTCAGTTACTTGTACCTTGCTACTGGCTGCATTTGGAAATGGGCAAGAGCAGCCACCTGTCATCTAGCAGATGAGAAATGCTGTGAATCTCACAGTCCACAGGATTGACCACCCCTAGCCCAAAGAAAGAATTATGTCTGTGTAAGGCAGGGAACCCTTCTGCATTACTCCATTTCTTGTCTTTATGTCATGTTCTGGACCAGTTTTGGTGATGGATTCTCTTTGTGTCCTCCAAGGTGAATCGCAGTTGGTGTGAAGGGGTTGGGTTTAAGTGGGTGATAGCTGCTACCTGGGGAATAAGGAGTAGGAGGGACTTAAAATGGGATGGGAAGGTGTGGAAGGGAAAAGTGCATTATTTTCTAGAACTCCAACTAGTGTGTATCACTGATGGAGCAATAGCCTGTTCTGGTACAGGTGTGTCATCAAGCTACAGGAGCCTGATGCAATTTTGGTATGGATATGTAGCTGCTGAATTGTCATGCAGTCTTCGGGGGACACTGAATTCATCATAATGTTTAGCATAAATTTAAGCTGTGAATTTATACTGATTCAACAAACATCCTTCACTTTAAGGACAGGCACAATGTATCCGTAGACCCTGTAACCTCATTCGCTAGTAAGAGGCTGACTCCCACTGATGGTCTGATGCTGGACTGGGTCTGGCTGGGACACTTCATTTTCCACAGCAGCCTGTGTGGTGCTGTGTTTTGGATTTGCGACTAAAGCAGTGTTCATAACTCACCGGTATGTTTGGCTATTGCTGAGTGGTGCTTGCACACTGTCCAGACTTTTTCCTCTTTCCCATTCTGCCCCTCCTCCTTTTGGAGAGGCATCCTTTGTTTGGAGTCTGATGGGGCTGCTTGTGGGAAGTGGTTAGTGATTGCCTTTGCATGACTTGCATTGTTTGGGGTCGTCTTTAATTCCTCTTCCCTTCACTTACTAAACTCTTATCCTTGCCCAATTTTAATTCCTGGTTTTGCTCTTCCTCTCCCATCTGACTGGGGGTGTGTGCGAGTGGCTGTGTGGGGCTTAGCGGAGGTCAACATCCCACTGATGGTCCTCACCTGTAATTGATAAAATAATGAAAATCAGACTTTCTTAGTTTTCCTCATACTTATAGTTCGTAGGAATTATATGCAGTTATAGAATTCCACATGTCTTGCAGATCCTGCCTTAAAATTCCTTTATGTAATGCTCTTGTAAATATTAATCTGAAGAGGTTTAACATGCTGAAACTGCGACCTTTGTGTTGATTTGTAATGTTGCATTGTCTCCTCAACCCTTTGTCTCCCTGTTTGATCTCATACTTGAGAGAAAAGCTCTGTGAGCTATAGGTCCTCGTGCTCAAGAAGTGCCACGTTTTGACACTGGTCAGGGAGTGGGGGTGGGAGTGTCTCTCAAATTAAATAGAAAAGGAGGAAATGAATTTAAGCAGATATCCACTCCCAATTTATTATCTCAATAGTGTGTCAAATGTTACTACAAGTGACAAAGGTATCAGTAGAAAGGAATGAATTTTCTTGTTTCCTCTATTATGTAGCAGGAAAATTATGTTTTATTAAAAGTAGATTCAATCTCAGAAATAAAATGTTAATTTTCTATACTCAAATAGTAGTTCAGATTGTCCTTGGCTTTTAAAAAGCTCCAGCCATTACTTTTATTAAAAATGTCATCATCTCTGGCAGACTGAGCTGGCAAGAATTTGTCTAGCCTTGGGTAGCCATGCTCGACAACAGTTTGCTTAGGTAAAGTTCTTGTTTCTTTCTTAGCAGTTGTGTGAGTACGGTATTGTGCCATGACCAGAGGAGCTCAAATAGGCTGATGCTGCCTGCAGTCAGTCAGTGTGCTGCATCTCGGCTAGGTTTTCCTTTAGGTGGTGGTTAAAGCAATAGTTTCTGAAGCATCTGATCTAGTGTAATGGCTCACTGCTGCTGAAAGAAGGTCTTGCTCCTAGCTGTGTCCCTTCGCTAGCGCGGGCTCTGCTGTTAGTGCCACGAGTGATTTCACCTCAGGAACTCAGCAGAAAATTATTGTGTTGGTGGGTCTGGATTAGTTTTCTCCAGAACTGGGAGGTGTTTTGTGGATGTCTTCTGTGAGTGATATCACTGGTGTAATAAATGTTGTGGGAGGGAGTTGGACCTTCTGTAGGTGGTGGTGACCTTGCAGATCAGCTGTCTTCATTGTACAAACCATGTCTTCGTTTAGCTGACTGCATCGACAGGCTCTGAATGAGTCATCCCATTCAGCCAGGAATGACTGCAGCCAAAACGCAGCCTTTTCAGATAATTGGGAGTCAGGAGAAAATTGGATACCCCAAATGGCTCTATCAAGGATTACAGCCTATGGGAAAGGGCAGATGCCACAGCTGGCTGTCTGTGGAGTCGTCTTGGTCCTGGATAATAGTGAGGTTTACACAGACTTCAACTTTGAAGAAATAAATAGCAAGTGATAACCCCTTCAGGGCATTGACATGCTTTCAGCTTTGGATTTAAACTAATGACTGGTTTTTTCATTAAAAAAAATAGATGCTGTTTTCTGTGACTTGCAGATTTCAACTTTTATTTTTTTGTATTGTGGAGTATGTAGCAAAAACTAATAAAGTGTTCATCTTTCCAGCCCTTGCACAGCTCGGGATGTGTGGATATAATGTTGTGGACTTTTTTATTTTGCAGTTGCTGCGGGAGCTCAAGCATCCAAATGTCATTTCTCTGCAAAAGGTGTTCCTTTCTCATGCTGACAGGAAAGTGTGGCTTCTCTTTGACTACGCTGAGCATGACCTCTGGGTAAGGCGAATTGCTTGTAGGTACCAAACATAGAGCTTTTGTTGCAGAAAAGGGACAAGGTCAGGGAAGATGCATCAGTTTAAAAACAGTATAGCCTTTTGCCCTGTGTCGGTTGGAAACTTTTCCAGTACTAAAGGAAAAGCAATGGAAAATATTTGGTAAGCATGCTACACAGTTAATCTGTGACCTCTTTGAGAAGATAAATTCTGCGTTCTGCTCCCAATAGCTAGAAATCTAGTTAAATAAATGCATCTGTAAACCCCCATTACAGCTAAAGTAGGGTGCAGGAGAATGTACTTGATTCTGCAGGTGGATTCCCTTTGAAAAATTACAAACTCATTGGCTGGGTTTGTAAAAAGCAGTTCAGAGTTCTAGTTACACAGTGTGCCATCGATGAATACATGAGAGTAATGCTACTGCATGTAATTGAAATTTAATACATATGTTTCAGTGGAAAGAGCTTTTTACTCAAATCATCTGCTGAAATTTCATGTATTTGGGAGGAGGACTGTTTATTCCTAATTACAAGATGCAGCTTTAAAATATAAACATGTTGCAGGCAAAGTATATTTGTTCTAGGCTATATACCCTTGTCCTCTGTTAATACTTGTAAGCTTAACATCCATTTGGAATACTTCACAATGCTGCTTTAGTTTTTTTTTTTTAAAGAATCCAAAATCCCCATGCAACCTTGACTTCCCTGAAAAAAAAAGTATGTATGTGCCTTGAATTAAATCTGACGTACATTTTGAGCATTACTCTCAATGGAACAAGTATTGTAATATTAACCTTAAAAGCTATTGAGATGATTTGGGTCAAAGGGTACAACAGAGGCAGTTTGGAATGAGGTGGAAATTTTGATATATGTGTTCATGTAAGACTTGGGCAGTGGGACTCATGAGTTAATTTTTTTTCTTCTGCGTGGAGGTTAGACAGCACCAACCAAAGTAAAACTAACCATTTCTTTTGAAAATGGTGTTCCTTGTAGGTGGGAATAATTCAGTATTTTTTGCCTAAGAAATAGTGTTTCAATTTTCCTTTAGCTAAGCTGAATCAAAGATATTTTTCCCCAGTTAAATGTCTTGGAAGTTCTTATAATTGGTATTGAGATTTTGTTATGCAAATAAAATTAGAGAATAAGTTACTGAACAGATGAAATATTGAGACATTCTAAAGGCTGATGAACCAAAAATATATCTTGAGACAATGAAGGAAAGGTTTTGTATTTTTTTTAATGTAGAGGAAAAAAAGCATATTCTTTTTTTTCACTGCTCCACCATACTTATGATGTACTAAGCTACAGAAGTTTAGTTTCAGTTTGTGAGCTTTTTTTTGTTTCAAAATGTGCTGCAAGGCTTTGTATTTGTTTGGGTCATTATGACTAATAGTGACCTGTCGTTGTGTGTATATATGCATTTCTGCATGCTTCGTACTTAACCAGAATCACTGCAGAAACACTCCTGTTAAGGAAGGACTGTCTCGTATATAAGTGTGGGTGGTGGTGAGGCACTGGCACAGGTTGCCCAGAGAAGCTGTGGCTGCCCTGTCGCTGGAAGTGTTCAAGGCCAGGCTGGATGAGGCTTGGAGCAACCTGGTCTAGTGGAGGGTGTCCCTGCCCATGGCAGGGGGGTTGGAACTAGATGATCCTTAAGGTCCCTTCCAACCCGACCCATTCTATGGTTCACTTCTCTCTGGCCCCTGCATGAAAAATAACATTTGCTGTGCAGTCTGTGGAAGTGGGAGGTAAGAGGTGTAACTTGTGGCTCAGGCTTAGGGATGCTCATGCACATGGTGCTTGGCTGACTCAGCAGCTCTCCTCTGTGCAGCTCCATTTGTACCTTTGGCAGGGCAGGGATGTGCCTTTTCCTCCCAGGAAAGCCAAGCTCAATGCCTGAAGCAAAGGAGGGCAGGCTGTATGGAGCTGGATTGCAGCAAGAGAGGAAAGGCCATTCCCCGAAGGTGGTTGAGTAGTTGGGTGCTGAATTGACTCCTGAAATAAAAAAGATCAGGAACACGGGAAGAACATGTCATAGATATTTGGTGCCCTGTTTTGGATGGACAAGATAAGGACTGTTTTCATGATCACACAAGTGTGAGCTGTTACAGAGGAGAAGTGTGAATGCATGAGAGAGTTTGTTCTACAAATTACCTCTTTCTCAAAAGGAGACAAACATGGAAATGGTTACCATGACTGTGACACACCTTATGCTGTTGAAGTTAGTGGCACCTGGGACTCAGGTGCTGAGACAACATATCCCTTTGGACTCCTCATTGTTGCTACATGTCATTGCCTGCGTATACACATACAATTGTTCAAGGTTTTTTCCATGTCTTGCTTAGTGGCTGACTTTCAGATGGACAGATTTATAGCTTTGCTGTGTCAACAGCTTCTGTTTTGGGAGTACTGTGCTTTAAGGGTATAGTAAATAAAGAAGGAATAAATCTGGGCTTCTAATTTAAACAGTTAAAAATGACAGTACCTTTTGGGAGAGTTTGTCTGGCGTTAGGTGTTGAAAATTACAGCATCATTTACTGTGGGAGAAAACCTAAAAGTGAAATAATACAGCAGTTAGGTAATGCACTTTTATTTTTGTGCTGCAATATGTGAGATCCCACCCTATCTTAACAAAAAGAACCCCCAAACAAGAATATCCCGTAAACCTCCAGGATCCGTGATCTGCAAGGAAATTTGCTTTGACAGTTTTCATTGGTTTTGTTTTCCTCATTCCACTGTGGGAGAGTTGAGTGGTTGTGTGGGGCTTAACTGCCTGCCAGGGTTAAACCACAGCAACAACTGATCTAATTTTTGAGAGATTTCCTCGGGACTGTGATCACTTTACCTCATATAGTATTAATTTGCTAGTACTTAAGGTATATGTTTCTAATTTTGAACGTGGATGATGAAATATTGAAAAAATCATCAGAAATCTGTGTAATGAATTGCTGGCAGGTTTTTTTATGTAATGCTATAGATCAAAACATTTATTTTGATTTTTTTTTTTTCCCCTTTACAGCATATTATCAAGTTTCACAGGGCTTCGAAAGCAAACAAGAAACCAGTTCAGTTACCTCGGGGAATGGTGAAGTCACTGTTATATCAGATCCTAGATGGTATTCACTACCTGCATGCCAACTGGGTGTTACACAGGGACTTGGTAAGTGGATCAGCAATGGGTTTTAGTGCTGGGATGATGATTGAGGGCAGGGATGGTTTTTTTATACAGATCACTGGGAAACAAAAACCTTTGTGCTAAGGGCATGTACTAATAAACGTGGTTTTGTTTATTACTGTAGTCAGACAGCCTTGATTAGTAGAGCAAACTTGAAAAACCAGCTACGATCTGATATGCTTGTGACAGCAGAGTATATCAGATGGCTGTTTTCCTCTTCTGATTTTCTAAATAAACTATTTTTAAGTGTTCATTTAAATAACAGGCATTTTGAGGTACAGAAAATGCCTCTGGTAGTATAACTGCAGGCAAGGTAAATAACTAAATACGGCATGTGTGTAGGTGGGGGAGAGCGTAATTGGCTGTAAGAACTGCTGAAAAAGTAAGAGCTCCTTAAAATTAGCCAGTTTTACTCATGAAGGTAACTTTTGAAGGCCATTATCTTCTCATAAGATTTATTATCTATCAGAAATATAGTCATGCCAACTTTTGGGCGTTTTTGTAAATAAACTAATGTTTATCCAAACTACACTATAAGCAAAACGTTTTGAACCTGGGTAACTGTTTCTTAACCAGAAAATACTATTGGAGGTTTTAAACTGGTGAATCTCACTGGTTCTTAAATATTTGCCTTTAAAATATGCCCATAGCTGGCTGAGCTGTTTCTGTCTGTTGACTTAAAAATGGGTAGTTTTCCTGACCCAGTTGTCTGTAGCTCTTATTCTTAGAAGTAAATTGGAAAAAATACTATTGAAGTAAGGTACTTCCAATACATGATGCTTCTAATTACTGAAATTTGATTAGCACATGAGAGTATCATTAGTTTGACCTTTGATTCCCATGAGCCAGTATTACCAGTGCTATTCTAACCCTGGTGCAGTAAGTGTGGTTTCCTTACTACTCTTGTAGGGTCACGGTTTGTCTTTGAAATAGCTCGACTAGTGTTCCTGGAAATGTAGTCAATGACTAGTTATTTGTCTTCTCTTTTCATGGCCAATAAATGAATTTACAGAGTGCCAGTCTCTGTTTTAACTGATGGGAAAAGATTGATTTTTTGATAAAAAAAAAAGTTTTCAGAACTGAAATACAAGGAAGCTTTGCTTTATTAAAATAATTGTATGGCTATTGTTTTTAACTTGCTCCTGGTTTTAGAAATGGAACCAAAGCTTCAGCACTGAGGGGAAAGAAGTCAAAAAGTTTGTGGTGACTTTGTCATCGCTCACAAAATAGTGGATCAAAACATAATGCAGAAATACATAGTGCATGTTACTACTTAGACACACTTTGTTTTACACTAAAATGTAATGTTCTGCCTCTAGGAGTACTCTTCAGTATATTTTTAAGAGGCGTACAAAAAACAAATTACCTGTCATCAATAGTCCAATTTTTTCTTATGTTTTCCTGTCTGCAGTTTCAGAAAACTTATGAACTTAACCATAATTGAGTTTTAAAAGAAAACAATGCATGTTGTTAACTGGATGGCTCAGGAGATTGGTAATTTATTACAGAGCCTTTCACATCTAGGTCTGTAGCTCAAATACAGTTGAAGTTGGCAACTGTGGAAAAACTATTACCATCTCATTTTCTGACCTATGTGAAATGAGTTGGTGGTCTCAGTCCAGCATGAAGTTTTTTTCCATCAGAAAAACCACCATCACAATTGGCTATCTCTGATAATCTGAGGAAGAGACCAAAAGCTTGAGGCAGAGTCTGGGAGGTCTTCCCACTGGAACCTTGTCAAGCCGTGTTGGTGAGAATCCTGTAGAAGCTGTGCAGGGGCTGCCTGTGCTGCCTCATCCACGGAGACCTTTGGGTTTGTTTTGAAACTGTTCAGTTTGACCTGAATTTAGAAAGCACGTGTTTCTTTGATCAGAGTCCCTGGGAATAGCCTGAGTTATAAATGGGATTCTACCTAGATGATCTCTAAGGTCCCTTCCAACCTAAACCATGCTATAGTATCTCTCAGAGGATAAGAATTTTTTTCAAGGGTAAGAAAGCTGATCTCTTGGGAAAGTGATTACCTTCCATCAAAGTGCAATTTTCTGGTTTTTTGGGTCTTGGGTTTTTTTTAAGGTGTCTTAATGGAGTTAGTTTTTAGGTAATGTTTTGGAGTTTTTTGAGATCTTGACTTTTCTAATCAGAAACCAAATACCGCATAAAGTAACTCCTTTCTTGCTAGCATCCACAAACCAGGCAGTGTAACTTAATAGTTATTAAACCCACAAACTTAAAGTTGTCATCTTAATGGGGATATTAAGGAATCTTAATTTGTGTACGATTTGTCTAAAGTGTGTTCTGTATGAAACAAACTGCAGGAAGACAATACAATAGTTGTCTGTTGTGTTCTTTTTCTATTCCTGGCTTGTGTTTTGCAAAGGAAATGTATACGAATCTCAGCAGTCAACAGCTATTTTAAATAGTTAACATTATTTGCCCATTTTTTCTTTCACTGGTTACATGAAAGCCAATTCACTGTTTCCATCAGAGGAAGGGAGATGTTGATTATATTTGTTATCTTTGAATAGTTCTGTGCTTTGGTAGTTAGTTTTTTCATAAGTCTTTGAAATATATCAGTAAAATTTTGCAACAAATAAATGCCAGTCCTTATAAAATTTCTTATTTGACTTGCATATTCTTCAGCTTTTTTTAATTTCATGACGGAGAGCAATTGCAAGCAGATTGTTTATTCATGCTCTGACTGTAGCAGGAAGGAAATAAGAACACTTCATGTAATTACCACAAAGTGCATCAATTATAGTTTTAATAATATTTTGTATTTAGTTATCAAGCATGCTTGAAATGTACTGCATTTTGCTGACTTCTCTTCCTAGTATTTTTTCCACTTTGTTATCCAGCTATTGGACTTCTTCCTGTACTCAAAGTGCTTATTTCACACTAAAAATAAGCATAAGCAGAAGACTGGCCATATATGTTTTCACCAATCTGCTTCCTCAATAGCATGAGGAAAGAGAGGGTGGACTTAGCAGTGTGCTTGGAAGACTTCTTCAATTAATGGGCTCAAAATAGAGGTCCCTTTGTATGGTATGGCAATTTATATGCAGTGCCTGTTAAGATTTAAAAGTGCATCTTTATTTGATACTAGTGTGTAGTAGGCCTGTCACAGTCTGGATCCATTCTCAGCTAAGGGATGAGCATCCCTCCACTGGTTTCATGTGGTGACAGTAAGATTAGTCTGCAATTAAAATTAATAATATAGTAACAAAATATGAAATTAATAATAATAATAGTAATAATAATAAACTATTTAAAGCATTCATGTGGTACAGCAGTGCTTAAAAACATAACACTGCCCCCCTATAAGCCACTTCTGCAAACAACCCCATAACAAAAAAAAAGCCAGAGGAGTCTCATAGTTTATACTTGTAGTACTGCAGCTGAGACACTGTGGCAAAACATTTTTATTCTCAAATCTTCAGACTCAATTCCCTGGCCTATTTATGTGTGCATGGTGCTAAACAGATGAATTGCCACTTGGGAAGCCAGGTATGGAAGTGCTGCACCGAGCTTCTGCTTCACATTCCAGTCTTCCAGTCTCTTGCCAAAGGAATGATAATCTCTTAGCCTTTGTCAATAACGATTGTGTCGCTGTGGATGTGAGCATTTGCAAACTAGAATGAGCATGGGATGCTGCAGCCTGTTTAATGTATTCCTAGCATGCAGCTCAGCTCAACTGCTGCAGTGGGATGAGCACTGTTTAATAAGCTTTCAGGTGAACAAGTTTTAATACAGTTGGAACGTACCTTCCTGGGACCTGGACACTTCTCAAGGATACCTGCTGCCAGGTTTGTGATTAGTGGGAACACTAAGGATGTTCTTTTGACAATAAATGAGGAGAAGCCACTGCCAGGGTGTTTTCTGTAAGCAGCATCCTAGTCACTTTCCAGACTGTGGCTGTGGGTCACTTAAGTATGTGCTCTAAGCAAAGTTAAATGTATGGAACTCTTACCCTGCCAATTTACCATTTTCCACACCAGAGCTCTTGAATCCAAGTATGTCTCCCTCATCAATATTTAAGAATTAAGTACAGGAATTCCCTTTGGTCCTGCTCTAGTGCTTAGAAAAATGTGGCCATTTGAAGGAATGAACCTGAATGCTTAAAAACAAATAGTAGGAAAAGCTGTGCACTTTACTTGAAAGAAGCTAGCAGCTTCTTAAAGCAGTGTGGTCTTCTACCCTGTTTAAGTATATAAACATATAATAGGCATTATTTCCCAAAAGGTGCTATGACGAGCTATTGGTGATTTGCTTTCAAAGTAGGGGAGGAAAAAAACCCCACCAACCCAATCACTGTTTTGATTGTCAGCTTTTGCATTTCCCAAGATTTTTGTTGCCAAGGTGTTTTCATTATGTGTGTACTTTCATGAAATGACAAAAGAACAATGCATCTGGCAGAACCTTTTCTTGCACAGGCTGCAATAATGTGCTTTCCTGTGAGTTGCAATTTACTATAATTCTAAATATTCTATAGTTACAACATTAGCTAGAGTGTCTTAATGCTGCTGTTTGCAGGGAACATGACTACTCCTGTGCCTGCTGCTCTAAGCACTTTCTTTGTTTTAGATTAGAATTTCAAACCAGTAACTGATCAAAGTGTAGAAATGATCAGAAGAAACTGCAAAACTAAGTATTCAGTGCTTATGCCAGTGACTTCAAACAAACAAAAAGCCAAAACAATTCCACCAAGCAAAACCTAAATGACCCAACTTTTTTTTTTTTTTTAAGAACTGCTGTGCAAATAAGAATCTGTTTGGCTTGCTGTCTTAGACATTGTTGATGGCAATGGCCTGTTAGGTCAAGCTCTTGACTGAGGAATTTCTGTCAACTTTGTATGAATGCAGGTTTGAAGCTAGAAATTCAGAGTGTATTTCTGCAGTACTAGCAGCCTTCCAGTCAGAAAAGCAGAAGGCATGCTGCTCAGAGATCTTTGAATTCACCGTAGAGAAGCTTATAGAGGTAGATGAAATCATTTGCTTCATATAAGCAGTTTGCTGGGAGGCCACTCTCTTTGAAAGGTCATAGCAATCAGGGGAGGTTCCCGGGGGGGGGGGAAAACAAAATGTCACTCCAATCTTCAAGAAGGGCGAGAAAGAGCATCTGGGAAATTACATGCCAGTCACTCTTGCCTCGATCACTGGGAAGGTGATGGATCAAATCCTCCTGGAGGTCATTTCCAAATATTTCAAAGACATGAAGGTGATTGGGAGTAGTCAGCATGGGCTTATGAAGAGAAAATCATGCTTAGCCAAACTGAAAGCTGTCAATGACCAACTCAATGGGTGTGGGAAGAGCAGTGGATGTTGCTTATCTTGACTTTAGTAAGGCTTTCAACACTGCATCCCGTAACATCCTTCTAGACAAACTAATTTTGTACAGGTCAGGTGAGCGCACAGTGAAGCAAGGTGGATTGAAAACTGCTTGAGTTTGATGGACCCCAAGGATTGTGATCCGTGCCCCAAAGCCGAGCTTAAGACCAGTCACTAGTAAAGTGTCCCAAGACGTGATACCGGGTTCAGTGCTCTTCAACATGATTAATAGCCTGGACAGTGGGACAGAGCGTATCCTCAGCAAGTTGGCAGTTGATTTCCAGACATGTCCTCCAACCTCAGGTGTTCTGTGAATGTATTGTATCTTCACCATTTGATCTGTCTTCTTCAAAAAGTGAAAACCCAGCTATGACAAATCAGTAGAAGAGAAGTCAGGGAGGGGAGTGGGAAGTGGGAGCAGGTGTGAGTAAGAATAATAAAGATCAAATAGCTCATTTGGAATAAGGAACAGTGTTGAAAGAAGCAGTGAAATACAAAACTTTGGCAGTGAAGGAGGACATTTTTGCAATGTATCTTGTCTGCAGCACGATGAGAGGGAGAATATGGTGCCATTTTCTTTCCCTGAGGAAAAAGATTGTGTCCCCAAAATTTTTTTGGAAGCTGTGTGGCCATAAAATTGAAGATATTTCTGCTGGATCATTCATTTGCAACCAATTATGGGTATGAAAAGCTTCTGTAACCACAGTATCTCTGGAAAGAGGACCCAAGTATTGAGATATTAAAATATTTGCTGTTTCTATAGGCTTATAAATTATTATGGAGATTCACATTTTTAGACTTCTCTTGGACTAGTCCTATGTCTGTTATTCTTAGATGGAATACTATTCCTGTTGTGCTAAAGGTAGCACTGAAATAAAATGTAAAAGATAAAAATACAATATTCAGTCTACTTCTTTGGGTCTTCATTGCAAGACTTCCTGGTGATTTTGTGAATCAGCCATCTTTACATATAATGAACAGATTTTTTTTTTTTAAATTCATAAGCTACCTACATTCAAACAATTCTTGAATAGGAATGTAATCTTTCATAATTTTTTACAGTTGGATCATCTTTACCCTCAAATCTTATAAGCCAGGGCAAGGTCATTTAACAAATTTTAAGTAAGGATTGTGAAAAGATAGAATAAAACTTCAAGTTTTATGATAATGTGAGAAGAACAGCTACACCTGATGATTTTTATCCAAGCAGCTGGTGTTCAGCAAAAATGGGAAGCCAATCATAAAAGTTCTTGATAATCTTTTACCACACAATACTGTTAGATTCCCATGTACAGTAAGATGAAGTGCTAAATAGAGCAACTTTTGGTACACGCTTTCCTGATTGCAAGTAAAAAGCTTGCTTATAAACTCAATTCAAATGAAAACTGGGTTGCAAGGAAAGCTCAGAAATCTCACAATTTCAAGAACATTTTTCCATATCCACCTCTCTTAGACTACTGCTTTTATTCAATGCCCCATTTGCTTGATAGTCTAGTCTAACCTTATTTGACTATCATAAAGATGAGTAGTATATTTTAGCCTTTCATTATCTTCTAAAGGTATTTCCAAAGCACCTGACTATCTTGGTTTGTCTGGTGTACCAGCTTCTGTTTTGTTTGTTGAAACCTAAGTTTAGTTTATCAATAACTTCCTTGCTGCTTAGCTCAGTATTTCTTTTCCATAAATAAATCTCAAAATAATTTATCCTTTGCAGTGATAGAAGCCAAGACCAACAACCTTGTCATTTAGAACTGGCAGTGATACTGGCAACACCTTTTCACTCTGTTGATGAACATGTCTTATTTTGAAACTGTAGTAAACACCATATTTGTCTGATATTTAAACAGAATGTCAAGGTGAAGGAATATAAATATTACTAAAACAGCTTTGCTAATTTACCTAGTTGGTAATGTGTGATAAAATCTAGGCAGGCTTATTTTTAAACTGTTATTGCCTAGGGGAAATGCAGGTCAAGTTTCTGAATTTGGGCATCCGTGGTCAGTGAAAACTTATACATCAAAGTAGTACAAGGTGCAAAAAAGAAATGGGAAAAGAACAGCTGCTTATTTAACCACCAGATGTCCTGGGGACTAATGAGTCCAACACAGATGAGTATTTGGAGACATGAAGTTATGTTACATGATATTTTAGTGATGAATTTGTCACGTATTTGTTCTGCTGCAGAACTGTCAGACACAAGAAGCAAGGGAAGCAGAATATTTTTTCCTAACATTTCTGTGTCATTGTAAATCAAATAACTTAACCTGTGATCTCAAACCAGTTAACAGGTAGTGAAGAACTGTGCTAAAAGGGGAGCTGCAAATTTGAGGCTAAAATTAACTTGTAGGTTTTCCTCATATGGCTGCTAATGCTGTTGTGAGGAGTACTACTAATTTTCTTCTCCTTTTTCCTTCAGACACCTTCAGTGCTAGATGGAATGTTTCAGGACTAATCTTTATAATCATTCACCTTCTGAATCAAATCAGGGCAGGCCTTTTCAGTGCCTTTGATCTAGAATTGATGTCATTATAGTGGCTTTTGAGAAGTTTGTCCTTGTTCTGTGGAACATACATTTAACAGCAGCACCGAAAATGCATTTTTCCGCATGTTGCATACTGATTTCTAAACTGTAAAACTCTAAGCCATCACCTTGTTTAGATAGGAGAAACGATAGCATTGCTACTGCAGTCTATAGGAGAAATAGCTGAAAAAATGCAAATGATGTTGCATGTTCCACAATAAAAAACATTTATATTGGTCATGGGTACTGTGTGGCTGTAGCCTGGCTGCTTAAGGAGACAAAGCTTACCCAGGCATGCCTTTTTAGCTAGTTCCACCAAGTAGCTTTTGTATGTTAGCAAATTTTACATACATTTGGTGAAATGATATGGTATCCAAACAGTCCAGTTCTTCCAAATTTCATGAAAAGTAGTTGTCAAATAGAGGAGGATACGTGTTCTGGGAGAAATGCATTGAGTGTTGCACCAGGGTCATTTCAGTTTGGCTTGTCTGCACTCTACAGACAGTGGTTCGCTGGCCATTCATGGTGCACACACCTCTACTGCCCTATATGCTTGGTCATCAAAGCAAATGGCATGTGGGAAAGCAGCTTGAGGATTCTGGATGTGAGAAAGAAAGGTATAGGAGGGAGCTGGAATATGTGCAGTGAGAAATGCAAGAGGAAGGTCTAGGACTTAGATGGGTTTCAAGATGTGGGCTTCGAGAGCTGCACCCATCAGAAGACACCTAGTCTTGTTATGATGCTCCAGACTGAAAGATTTTGTGATGAAAAAGAAAGTAGGTGAATTAGTACATAAAAGATTTAAAAATACTTTTAACAAAGGTTTATCTTTGTTCTTTATTGGTATTACTGAAACCTCACAAGTGTCCTTTACCCCTTCTTGAGAGAATAAGGGTTAATCAGATTGGTACCTATAAGATTAAATCAGCCAAGCTTACTAATAACTCCTGTTAACTACAAAGAATCCTTAGAAAGGCACTGCCCATTTAAAATGATATATAACGTATCTATTCTGCAAGATCTCTGGACAGAAGTATGGGGAATCCTATAGCAGACTGATTTAATTGCAGGCAGGGTGGAATATGTAGCCCCCTTGACCAGAAAATGTCAAAGATTTTTGTGATGAATCTTTTAATAAGAATGTGTAGAATGATGAAAAGCTTAATATGTATAAGTGTTGTTGGGGAGATACTTGTAATTTTGTTTACAAAAGCAATACCACTTACATTTCATGTCAGTATATATGGTACTTTATTTCTGACTGTGAAGGAAGTTGGGACTATTAGGAGATTTGGAAAGGTTTGCCCAAGTGTGTTACTGGTGAAGTTGTAGGAGCTCCTTGTGAAAGTTGTCTTCATTGTTTAACAGTCCAGAAGGCTTAAGGTTTTTATTGTTCTTTATTAAGCAGGTTTTTCAAGAAAGGGTTTAAAAATGTGATATTCTGAAAATATTTAGTCAGCTACCCAAACTTGTCTGACAGCTGAGGGATCCCATCACTTCATATGTGCCGAGCTTGACATTTTCACTCAGTCATGAATTCATTTAGTCACTACTGCAGCAATCTCAGGGTCCATTTATACTGTCCTCGTAAAGGCTTCAGAAAAGAAAGCTGGTTTGCAAAAGGAATGGGCATTAAAACCTGTGCTAATTTCATTCTGTAATGCAGTACAAAATATGGGAGAGGAGGGGAGGAGCAGCAGGAGGAGGTGGCTTCTTGGGTGCATGGCAAGATGGTCAGGTGACTGTACTCTGTTTCTCATGTCCAGTTTGTTTTCCTGAGGACTTATTTCTTTGCTGTCATTGTAACAGAAATAAAGATTGGGATGTTTTCTTCATTTCTCAACTGTTTTTTTGGTTCAAATATCAGAAAATATTCTGCTTTCTTCTAGTTTCAGTACTGAGGGTTTTTGAATGCTGCAAAGGAGATGCCTTCCTAGCAAGTGCAGTTACTCCATCATTCTTCAGAAAGCAGGATGCCCAAGTGCAAAACTAGCATTCTTTATATAGAGGGCTTGGTCCTTAAGATGCTGTTTTGCTCTTTCTTCTTTCAAGTTTAGAAATATTCTGACTTTTTTTCATTCCAGGACATTTATGTAACTTGATCACTGAAGTAAAATGATGTAATGAGAATTATGTGGATGTGATATAGATAATATATTGAGGGACATCATTCATATATGCATATATGATATATAGGTAATTTTTATGTCTATGTATATATCTGATGACTTTTTTGGAAGTAGTTTGGATCTGGTTTTAGTGTTTTAATAGCAAATTTTAGGGAAGCAAGTGAACTGATGGGCAGACTATTCTGTATTTCTTTGTCTGTAGCTGGCTGAATTAACTCATATCCAGATATGTAAACACAGAGTTAAGACTTCTGCAAAGGAAGGTTGTTCTAGAAACTTAGTATCTAATTTCTAGCAGCTCTCCTGTCATAAAGGTAGTGAGCTCTACTAGCCAGGTGGAAGGAGTATCAATGTCACTCTTGGTACTGACGTGAGAGGGGTATGGAGAACCATACTGCCTCTTTGATCACAAATGTTCCTTTGAAGTAAGCTTAGTCAATAAAAACCCTGCAGTAGGATTTAGTAAAAACCCTGGAGTATGATTTTGGAAAACTTAGATCCAGCTTAGTTTTACGTGGTGGGTTTGGGTTTTTTTTTGTACTGAAAAGGTTCTGGTAAAGTTATCACTGCATAAAATGCTGTTGAAGATAAGCACAAGCACAGGTACAGGCTGGGTGGAGGGCAGCCCTGAGGAGAAGGACCTGGGGGTACTGGTGGGTGAAAAGCTGGACACAAGCCGGCAGTGTGTGCTGGCAGCCCAGAAAGCCTACCGGATCCTGAGCTGTACCAAGAGGAGTGTGGCCAGCAGGTCGAGGGAGGAGATTGTCCCCTTCTGCTCTTATGAGACCCCACCTGGAGTATTGTGTCCAGCTGTGGAGCCCTCAACATAGGAAGGATATTCACCAGTTGGAGTGAGCCCAGAGGAGGCCACAAAGATGCTCAGAGGGCTGGAGCACCTCTGCTATGGGGACAGGCTGAGAGAGTTGGGCTTGTTCAGCCTGGAGAAGAGAAGGCTCTGGGGAGACCTTATAGCACCTTCCAGTACCTGAAGGGGCTGACAAGGAAGCTGGGGGGGGGGCTTTTTACAAGGGCCTGTAGTGACAGGACAAGGGGTAATGGGTTTAAATTGAAAGCAGGGAGATTTAGATTGGATATCAGGATGAAATTCTTCCTGGAAAGGGTGGTGAGGCACTGGAACAGGTTGCCCAGAGAAGCTGTGGATGCCCCATCCCTGGGAGTGTTCAAGGCCAGGCTGGATGAGGCTTGGAGCAACCTGGTCTAGTGGAGGGTGGCCCTGTGCATGGCAGGGGGGTTGGAACTGGATGTTCTTTAAGGTTCCTTCCAACCTGAACCATTCTATGGTCAAATATAAATTGTTCTATGTACCGGAAATAGCTGTAACAATTATTTTGTCTGCATGTTGCTGTAGGAAGAAAATGCCATGATCTAGAGGACAAGTTGACAAGATGGCAAGAAAATAGTACTTTGATGAAACTGCTCAGATTTAGGCTTAAAAGTAGCCTGTGAAAAAATCATCTTAGAAATAGGGCACATTTAGCCCATATAAAAGCTTGCTCTGTATGAACTCCCAACTTTATCTGACTTGCTCTTGACATAAGTGACATAATTTAATCTTTGGGTCTTTGTTTGAAGTATGTGTTTGCTCTGTGCACAAAGGTGCTGTATCAAGTGAGCAAGAAAGCCCAGACAGCCATTGGAAGGTGCATAATAAATTGTGTAGGCTTTTCACCTTTATTTTTTCTTCATCCAGAACAAGAGGAACTATGTATAGTCAATATAAATAGGGTGATATGGAAGGGATGAAAGAACTATTTCAGTGAAAAACAAAAATAAAATAAGGCGTTTAAGCAAATGGTGTGGGATACCACAATTGTATGCAAAACAAAGAGTAAATGAGGCAGTTTTCCTTTGAGTGAAGGTATCAGTAAGCATGAGGTCGCAGTACCACTGCATCCCTCTCAACCGGCGGGAGCTGCTCCAACACAGTGAGTGAGCAAAAATGGTACTTGGTGTTTTTATAACCCATTCAAAATCCTCACTTGCAAGGCAGCACTCTAAATTGAAAAAGATGACGAAATTCTATCAGGTCTAATTTAATACCTAAAAAAACCAGTTTCTGTGCACACTCTCCTCTTGCGTTTGATCCTGCTCCGTATGTCCACAGCATCCAGAGTTGTCCTCACCTATGGACTGAGTAATCGCTTATGTAGCAACACACAGGAAATACATTTCTGCAAGACTATTTGTTTTAATGAAGTTTGTTATTACACTTTTGAATGATGTATTAATGATATTTGGTAGCAGATTTTCCTGCAAAGTTGCTATAATAATGTTTTTGCCTATGATACCCATTTTTACTTCCTTGGACTCAGTACAGAAAGTCATGCCCTCCACCTTGTCCTGATGTATGTCCATTTTTAGGGAGTGGGAGAGTTGGCCTGAGAAGTGGAACTAGGTTTTTTTCTATTTTCAGTTCCAATGAAAGTAATAAAATGGCCTGTGTGTCAGGTTATACACAGGCTTTAACATTGCCCCACGTTGGCAGTAATTGAGTGACAGCAACCAAAAGAAATTCTTGGAGAGTGTTCAGAGCATGAAGATGTATTAGTGAGGCCAACAGCTTTCATCAGGCTGAAACAGCAATGAAATATGGTGATGGTAACTAGCAGTAGGCTTTCCTGGCATAGGTGTATGGCATCCCCCTATCTCCTGTCCACATACTTTCTGTACTTGGAAAGATTTTGAACATTTGTACTTTGCTAATTTGGATTTTTGTTTGTCTGTTACTAGTAATTTTAACAGTTCCTGATTTTTTTAATGAGAATTTATTTAGATGTTTGTTTTTCAACACCTCTGAGATGGTTTTTATAAGAAGATAATTAACAGGAAGTATTAAATTATTTTCTTAATTTTCTAATGCTTTTCACAGTTTGTGTCTTTTTTTAATTAAAAGAAGACTTTAATGTTTAGATTTAATACATGTTGGGTTCTGTGGAGCCATTTTTTTCACCAGTGTTTGCGGTGGTCTTTTGATGATTTATTTTAAAGCCCTAAATCAGCTAATAGATGTGACTGAAATTAATTATTTTCCTTATGAATGCACATCTTTGAATTCAAGAAATTAAATTAACTCCCTAAAAGGGCTGATACTACCATTTGAACATGGTTGTATTGATGCTTTCATTGTGTTAGAGTACTGTTTAGCATAGTAGTAGTCAGTTTTGTTTAAAGTGAGAATTGAATTGTTTTCTTTAACCATTAAATGTTTTAAAAAAAATAATCAGTTCCAATCCCTAAGAGTGACCATCCCTCTTTGAGAGTAAGATGTTTTGGTGTATGTTATGATTACATGAAGATCAATGGGATTGTTCAGACAAATCTACCTTAAAAACATGAATGTTTTGTGAGTCACAGACCCTGAGATGGGGTGTGAATTTTGCAAGGCCAGTAGGTTTTTGCTTGTAGCAGTTTTACTTTTTGCAGGACCTAGCCAGGAAGTGATAAACCACATCAGTATTTTAGTTTTCTACCCATTGTCAGAAAAAATGCTCTTTCAAGTAGGCTATGACTTCGTAAGTCCTTGCAGTTGTCTTTCAAAATCTTTTTGACTTTTTTTTTCGTGCCATTGAATTACAAACTTCATGGCAAGACATTTTTAATTTATTTGTGATTCTTGGGCACTTGCTCACATATAGCTGAAGTTGAATTTTTTTTTTTGTATGATCGTGGGGTTGGTTGTGCATTTCAATCTGTTCACGTGTTGTTTAATGTAATACTTTCATGTCTAAAATATTAAGAAGTCATTAATTGTAAATCTTAATAGAATCTTTGAGGCCATGATGACAAAAGCAAAATAACTTAGGGATAAAAGCAATTTGCTTAGTATTGTTATTTTTAAGTTAAACTGCCTTTTTTTTTTTTTTTTTAATTAAAACCAATGTTATACTTATTTCAATTTTCCTGGCTCATCACAGGTAGAAATGGGTGGGATGGACAGTTCTGAAAATTGGTGGCATGTCTATTACCTGCACAAATATTAATGGTTAACAGAAGTCACTTGTGTGACTCTCCCCATTGCTGTGAGGATGCTGAGTAATGTTTTACTAGCCAAACTTTTAAGTAGGAAGTTGTCCAAAAGAAAATTAGGATGGTAGTGAAACGTTATTAAAAGACGCATTAAAGTGGGGGTATGAAGAGGTTGAGTCCATTTATAAATATACATGGGACTACTACAAACAGTTAATAAATGGGGAGGGATAAGGTAGCATCTACATTGTAAAACCACAGATAATTCAAAGGAATTTTGGTTACTCATTGATGGGTATAACAAACCTTTGAAGGAGTTCAGAAACAGCCTAGTAGCAAAAGAAATATGTGGAGTAATAGATTCTACAGACTTGGTTCGATGCTAAAAGTAGTATTAAAGGGTACAATGGCTAAACTATCCAAAAATGCTGGTTTTTTCTCCTCACAGCTTTGAGTAAGACTTAGTGGAAGGAAGACCCAACAGCAGAATATCTTTCCTGGAGCATGACAAAATGTCCTGTGTTTCTAAATGTCTTGTATGCAGACAAAGATGAAGTAATCATCTCCTGCTCCTGTGAATAACTTGCTGTGAGCGGCAGGATTGTTGTCTGGTTTTGATGTGATCACATCTCATCAAGACATAAATTGATGTAATTTTCATGTTGTTTGCATTTTTATCTTCAAAACACAAACCCAAATAAGTTCTGAAGCCTGAGTTTCCTGTATGAGTGAACACAGATGTTTTCAGTGTACATTAAGAAGCAGTATGTCACTGCAGTGTTCCTTCAAAGGGAACAATGACTAAAACCCAAAATTTAAAACAACTATCAGTCCTGCAGGAAAAATGTGAAGAAAATGCATGGCTTGTAATCTTAACGTGAATCAGTGGCTTTACACAGTGAGGCAAAACCAGATACCATGCTGGGTTTGTGTAGAGAGGACGATGCTGTGCAAGGCATGGACAACAATCCCTGCGACGTATTTACCCTTAGTGAAGCCTTGGCGGGAACAGTGTGTAATTTGGAGCACTTGAGTTCTAACAGATGGGAGGCCCAAGGCAGAACAGCTGGAGGGAAACAGCAAGAATGATCATACATCTAGGGAAAAAAACCCCCACTGGGATAACAGTGAGCAGAAGAGAGTCCTTTTAATCAAGGTGATGGGACTGGGAAGCGGTGTGTGCTGTGAGAAGTTCTTGCACTGAAGGAGTGGTGGTCTGCTGACGTACAAGAAGCAATGGGAGTAACCTCATCTCTTGTCCTAGACGGAAAGGAAAAACATGTGGTAGAGAAGAGTGAAAGAGCAGATTGCCTGTGATTGGGGCGACCTTCATCATCAGACTGTAGGATCAGGGTGGGCAGAGAGCAGTGTGATGTGTCAGGGCAGAGAGATGGATGAAGGTGGCTGCTGCAAGTTCTTCACAGATCTGTGAACCTGTCAGTGTAGCCTCTGTTTTCTCTCTTTTATTTGAAATTAGCCTGCTGCTTAGAATTTCTGCTTGTACTGTGCAAGTAATGAGGAAACTAGAAGCACCTAAATACACTTCAGTGAGGATCTGTGTTTTCTCTAAAGTAGTAATAGTGATTAAATGCACGAGATTAGGATTTGTCTAGGAGTCTTCCTCCTACACGAGGAGTCCCACAAAGCCAGATCTAGGACAAGATAAGATTTAGTGCTGTGCCATGGTCACAAGGCTATTCTTCCAGGAGAATTAATTCTTCCCCTGCTGCTGAGGTGGTGATTTTATTTAAATTACATTCTGTGGGGTTGTCAGAAAGTTGTTGGTCTCTGAAGTACTCAGCTGTACATTGCTGCGTTGCTCTTCACATCTGATTCAGGATCGTGGCAGCTTTCTCATTTGCCTTTGTCTGGCATGAGCAAATTATTTTACTTCATGGCAAAGGTAAATATGCCTCTATTAGAACAAAAATGAGTGGCTGAAAAGTTGATAATTTGTAGTTATTAAAAAAGTACATCTGGAAGTAGTGTATTTTCAACACAATATAAGAATTGCGGAAAGGTGTTTTTCTTCACTTGCTTGGCTCAAGTGATTTGAATAAGCACTTTAAACTTTCATATTCTCTGGATAATTACAATGAAACAGAAATTTAACAAATTAAACTAAAGTTTGTCCAGATTTCTGTCTTCTGTTTCTAATGACTGCTTATTTTTCTGCACAAATATATTTCTAATGTGTTTATGAATTGCCCAAAGAGGCAAATCTGGGGAGTTGGGTTTTTCTCCAGCTGGTGGACTTGAGTCCAAGATACCTAGCAAAAATGGCTCACCTGTATTTTTCAGGAAGTCTTCAAAATGCTTCTGTTTTAGGAACACCAATACTGTGCTTTCTGGTAGATATTCCCCTGTTGCATTTAAACACTGATTAATGGTCTTGTTTGGAAAATTCTTTCAACTAATGATGTTGTTCCAGGCTACTAATGCATTAATCTTGGGAATGAGAGCCTTCAGAATAAGACTTCTGATTTCAAATTTAAATTTTTAATCTTTAAATGTGATGTTTTCCTTAGTGATGTGACCGTATGAATATATTTGCCTGTAGTAAGAATCTGCTGTTTTGGTGAAAAGCCTTTGGCTCTAGAAAGAGGTGAACAGGTGTGAGTGGTTATTGCAGATTGACTGAGGGATGTTTTGTGGTGTTGTGGGGGTTTTTTTTGAGGCTTTAGGAGTCCTACTGGGTTTTCTAAATTGCCTGTTTTTCTCAATGTTTCCTGTAAACCTGAGAGGAGACAAAAATAAAATCTGAGGGTGAATCAAGCTGTTGCTACCTGTTTTGCTAACCAGTATTGTCTCATCTTTGTGCTTTCTCCTCTCACCTGTAGCTACCTTGAACTTAGGGTGGAAGATCTTGGGGACAGGAATTGTTACCCAGTCCTGTGCTGATTAATCACCTGGCATAATAGAGTCAGTGTGAATATGGCTCCTTGTTCCTTTCAGAATCAAAATAGTAAAATATTTTAAGGTAAAAACATCATGTGGATTATAAGCATTTTTGTAAAGTATTAGGAACCTGTAAAAATGGAGGGGGGGAGGTGTCAATGCATTATTCATCTGAAAAACTGTAGTGTCTGTGTAATGTATTGTTAACTCAAAAAATATTAATTAAGCATTTAGCTATATATACCCCAGATATATTGAAGCAGCTTTTGGGAAAGAGATGCATATTTTTTGAGTCACAAAGTCCCATTGAGCATAGCAATGGAGTGGTTTATGTGGTAAAATTGTGTTTTCTTACCTAGCAGTTTGAATTGCTTTAAACTTCAACATTAACTCTGAATTTCAAACTTAATGCTGCTGATTTATTTCTAGGACTTTTCTAGAAAAAAAAATCAAAATGAAATGCTTTGTGAGCTTTGTGTCCCTGTACTGCATTTTGTGTTGAAGCAGTACTTACCTGGAGTGTATGCCTTTATTTAACAAACACACATAACCTAACCCAAGCCACCAAAACAACAAGCAGACAAAAACCAGGAAAGGGTGGTTGTGGTGTGGGACACAAGTTTTCCTGCATGTGACTGAGCTAACACAGCACAAGCTGGACCTGTTGTTGTTGATGTGGGAAAGATGATGGGATATATCTTACCTTTTTGGTAACACTGAAGAGGTAACATTATTATCAGTCTTTAACCTGCTCTCAGAGAAGAGATGGAACACATCAAATTCCTTTTACGTATTTTGTCTGGGGATTGTACAGTTTCAGAAATCCATGTTGGAGCTTTTCATGAGCAGTAGTCATTAAGTTTCTAAAGGAAATTTTTTGCTGGATTATTAATTTTTTGCAACTTGTTTTACACAATATGGATTGCTTCTAGACTGGTATCAAACTGTGGTCCTTTGTCTCTTTGTGTTTACACCAGAGCCTGACAGATTGATGAAGACTTGAGAATTTCCTAGAATATGTGTGGTAAATCACACTAAGATATTAGCATTTAATATATTAACTTTTAAGTAGCCTAAGCTATCTTTCTGGGGTACTTTTTTCTTCAGATCAGTTTTAACTGGGAAAGCAAAGCAAGAGCTGTAACTCAGCCTGGTTATAATTCTGACAGTTCACAACTGAATAGGAGCCCCTGTTTTGTCCAGGATTTACAGTATGAATGTGTATCTGAATCACTCAATTTCCAAACAATTTTAGCTTTTTTTCCAGCTTTAGTTGAGAGCTTCCTGACTCGTTTCCCTCAAAATAAGCTTTGCAGGTTTGATTAATTATAAACAGCATTAGCATTTGAAGAATCTTCTCACTGCAGATGCTGAGACTGGATTATGAGAAGCAGGATGGCAGAATATATAGGATTAAGAAGTGAGTGGTTATGTTTATAACTAGCTGAACTCTAGCTCAATTCTTCAGCTTGCCTCTCTAGTAAAAGAAAGGAAAGATGGAGAGAAAAAGAATGTAAAGAGAATACTTTCCAGTTTTGCAGCTTTCTGATTGGTATAAACTTCTAAAAAGCAGTACTTTAGGTTACTTTTCTCTCCAATATGGAGTCATATGGTGATGTTTAATCTGTATGTCACTCAGGTATACTTTTTTTAATGTAAAATGTGTCTACAAATGTGTCTGATGACCCTGGGCAAAGCACATTGTGGAGCTGGCTTCCTGTCCCTGTGCTGGGAGTGCAGGCTGTAGGCAGCAAGGGGGCTGCCTCCTGCCAAAAGGATCGAGGGCAATTTTGGTAGAAATCTCAGCAGCTCAGTGACTGCCAGCTCGTGTGGGTCAGGGACAGACACCAGGGTGCCGGGTAGGGAGCATGGTGCTGGAGCACAGAAGCGCCGAAGAGACGTAAGGAAGATGCAGTCAGGGAGAGCCTGTGTCTGGTCCTTGCACAGCTTTACCATGACAGAGAAACTTGTAATTTTTATCAAAGCGAAATTGATTTAAAACTGGCAAAACAAAGCTTAACTAACTTTTCAGAGACTAATGTTTAGGTTTATCGTGGTATATGTATTGTATATTTATTTTTTTTTCCACAGAAACCTGCTAATATTTTAGTTATGGGTGAAGGTCCTGAGCGAGGAAGAGTAAAAATTGGTATGTTTATATCTTTGATAAGTCCCAGTGTAGCATTTAAGTTAGAATGTTCTGAAGGTGCAGTTGTACCACCTAAAGTAGTCACTGTAATACTAGTATGTGCCTGGGCACATTGCCTAAATGCTGTTTTCTGAGTGACTGGCTTCTTGGTATTAGTCCCATGCACCAGTTCTGACGAATTGCTGTAGCCTCATCAGCACAAAGTGGAAAATGTTGTTATATTTTGTTTAAGTGGGTGTTTGTGTGGGGCGGGGGATTTTGATATGGGGATAAAAATGACAGCTAGCGAGGGGGAAAGGAGGAGAAAGAAATGGGATTTTACAATTTCCTCCGTTTACCCCTATAATGCCATGACATTACCTTGCTGCTGCTTATAAAATCTAAATAGGGAACTACTCATTACTGCAAACCTTAAAGTTCATAATGGAATCAAAGGTGGCGTTTAGGCTACAAAATGTTCCTGAAAGGGTAGACAGGTCCCTTGGAGATAAACACAAGGGATCCTAAAAGTCCAGAAAACACAGTAATCCAGCCAAAACGCTTAGTCAGAACTACTGCTAAATGCTCAAGCTGGGGTGTACCAGGGTAGGAAGGACCCAATGCTTTCCCCACTGCTGTAACGTTTGCTGGTCACAGTGAGAGGACAGGTTGTAGAACTTCAATTGCTTTAAATTAAAGAAATAAACAAGAATTAACTGTAGTCTAATGGTAATAAGCTATACCAGGCTGTTCATGAGCGTGGCAGTGCTTTGTTAGCAGACTGCTAATGCACAGCCTGCTTATATTTGCTACGGTAATGCAGCCCCGTATGGCAGGGTTTATTTTAAAGCTAGATCATCTTTTTCACTTCCCTCTGGCTTTCTTTTATGAGATTATCCTTCTGCATTGTTGCTCTGTACTCTTACTGTTTTGTTTATCTGAACTTTATTGTTAATCACTAGCGTAATGATTCGGGGTAGGATTTTCTTGGAGCGTTCAGTGCTGCTCCACTTCATCTCTTGCCCCTTGAAATCCAAGGAGCAGATGGGTCAGGGCTGAATACTTCTGCAGATCCTACCCTGAAAGTTTTTAATGCCCTTCCGAGGTTTAAGGTTGACAGTTGAGATTAAGGTCTTCTCTGCACAAAAGAGGTACAGCATGGACAGCGGAAGGGAAAATTTCTTCCTCTTACCTTATTCTTCATGGAGCATTTGCTCCCAGAATTGAGAATGTAGGTCATCCTCTGGGCACGTTCACTTCCAGCTGTGGTGGTGATACTTGCTGTACACAACTACTTGCTAGTAATTGCACGTAGACCACCCATTTATTTCTTAATATATAGTTTTGAATTCCTTTGGGAATCACTTAGAACACAAATTTAGTCAGACTCTGCTAATGGACAGGTGAAAGATTCTGTATCGGACCACCAGTCCTCTGAGCCATCCATTCCCAGCGGGGGAAGAGGGAGGGGGACCCTGGATTTCTAAGTGTGTTATCAGAATGTAGATATTTTTTTTTTTTGCTTACTTTCTTAAGATATTACCACAGCAGGAAAAGAATGCAGAAGCTATACCCATACCAAGGGCTTCCACTTTTCCAGTGTAACTAATTTTTCTAAAAAATACATAACTGGTATTTAACTTAAAATAATTTTTCTAGGCTCTTTGTGTCATTCTGAGTCATAAATTCACTTTCTGCCAACAATTTTCCTTATTTTTCATAGTTAATAGCGTCTTGATTATATCTTGTAATTGATACTTTATAATGTACAAAACTGTAAAATGTTTCTCTTTAAATGCTTTAAAACAATCATAAATAGGAATGCCTATGAAAAAAATGGGTCGCTACCTTGACTACACAATCCTTAATATATTTACACTGCAGTTTTCCCTCAGCCAGCGAGCTATAGTGTATAGGTCCTTTTCCCTCAGAATGGCTACTCTTCTCATTCGAGTCTTTATCAGCATGTGTGTATCCCTGCACCACAGAGTCCCTCTCTTGGGATTTGGCGAGTGGGGGGTCGGGAAAGCAATTTGGTGGGACAAGGTGCATATTTTAGTCTCTGCCCGTTTTTTCCTGTATCCCGTCTATTTGGTAGTTGAGACAGCTTTCTAGGCAGTTGTATACTACCAATTCTAAAAAGCAGATTTTAATGATATAATGCCCCAAAATAGAATTTTAAAATTGTAGCCTAAATGGTATTTAGTGCTGGTATCTTGATACTGGAAATAAGTCTTGAAAGAAAATGAGCAGGGAGGTTTAGACGCTGGTTTAGTGTGCAGGAAATCTTGCTACAGCTAGCTTCATGAGGAGGGAGCTTTTGTGATGTGCACGTATGTGTTATAAATCATTCTAACCTTTGCAGAACCTGTGTTTTGCTCACATTTAAAATGCTGCTGCTTGAAAGAATATCCTGTAATAACAGAATATTTTACCCAAGAATCTCAGGTAAAATGAGTCAGGATTTACCAGTGTTCTGAGACGTGAGTTGATGCGCTTTTTCAGAACAGTGGTTAATTCTTTGTTTTCAATGGCTCACGTTAGTAATGATTTATAATGATATACTTCATAGGTGATGAAATGCAGTAACTTCTACAAAAGCTTTAAGAAAATCTGCTCATAGAATTCATACCAGCTACAGTCTGCATTTGCATTTTATTTAGCAGTGGTGGTAGCGCTAACAAGTAAACTCAATCAGTTTGTTTAAAGAAAAAAAAAAAAAAGAAAAAATTGGTAGTTTTCCTCAAATTTTAAAGCATCTTTCTTTGAATTTTGCAGCTGACATGGGCTTTGCCCGATTATTTAATTCACCTCTGAAGCCTTTAGCAGACTTGGATCCAGTAGTTGTAACGTTCTGGTATCGAGCTCCAGAGTTACTTCTTGGAGCAAGGCATTATACCAAAGCTATTGGTAAGTAAATTGGACAAAAACTTACTATTTTGTTCTTTACATAAAGTGTACCCAAGTATTGAAGTGTTGGTAAATACTACAAAGGACAGTAGCTGAGTTAAAGGTATGTTACTGATTTCTTGAAGACATACTAAACTTTGAAAAATTTAGTTTACTGTGGTCTTTGGCTACATATAGAAATTAAATATTTCTGGGTTTTGGCTCCAAATACCCTGTGATGCAATATAAGTTTACATGGCTTTCACAGATGACTTTAAGTGCTGCTAGAGGCCGTGCAAAATACAGGTGCATCTTCAAACTGTTGGTAGAATCCGTATGATGAGGCACAGTGCATGGATTTTCTTGCAGAGTTTTTTACCTAGTGTAATAAAAACATGAAATAAGGAATGTACAGAAGGGAGAATATATTGGCTGCACTGAAACTAAACTAAAACTAAGCTGTGTTTTAGCTTCTCTGTGTCTTTTTCCAAGCACGTGTGTGAACAGGAATTGCTTGAAGTAGTGAGATGTGGTCAGTCATGTAACAGGCTGTGACACTGTCAGCTGTATCCAGAAAAAAACAAATCCCTCGAATACAGAAGATGTGAGAATGGCGTTAGTTATTCAGCTTAATGCTGCATCCTTCTCGCCACTTAATTCATACTTCCCCGTCTGAGTTTTAACAGTTTGGGCATGACACAGTTGACTTTGCGCTGCTCTTGCCATCTCAGGGGTAAGGGATCACGAATGGCAGGAGTGCCATAGGATGGGTGAGGGTCACCTTTAGTGTATGTGAGCAGCTTTGCCATGGAAAGGAGAGAGACTGTAGGGAAGAGGACTGGGAAGTTTTTCTCTTGCTGGCTGGTTTAAAAGATATGTTAAAGCCTGGCAACTGTTTTTGGACAAATAACTTCCCCTGCAACACTCCACTTTGCACAGATTGTGTGTCAGCATACGTGGTGTTGTTTCTGTAACTTGAAAATCTTTCTTCACACCTTAGTAATTTTTTTTAAGATTGTGTCAGTGTTTTTGTCAGAAGTTCTACTGTTTGACTTGAATGTATCTTCATTTACTTTTCTGTTAATACTGTGTCTTTTAGAGATTAAATATATTCCTTTATATGTTCCATTAAACTGCTTTTCTTGTTGTATTTGCATGGCCCTTCACTTTACTGGCACTTTCTGCTTGCAGCATGTGAAACTGCATGAATGGTCATAGCCTTTAGTACATAATTCTTTCCAGCATAGATAAACACTGACTGTATAAAAACACTGAGTAATGGGGTTATGCTCTGCATCATTTGCTTTTGTCCTTGTTCATGACCTTTTCTTGTTCATTCAAGGTTCAGTGTAGCATTACTTTATGTAGGTTAAAAATTGCGTTTGTATACACTAGGGAAAAAAATGGGGAAAACAACTGGGAAAATTCAGGCTATCTGATTTTGCAGATCAGGACATAACAGTTGAAACTGGGGTTTTTTAAGTGAATGTTCTGAAAAAAGGGGGTGAGGTAGATCAGCATGGAGCGTTTTTTCTTGTTACTGTCTTTCTGCAAGGTTTTACAGGCAGCATTTAGCTTATTTCAGTGTCACTGCTTTTAAAATTATATTTTTTGGATATTTTAATACTTATTAAACCCAGTGACTGCTCAGAGGGGGCACGTTTCTTGGCAGGGATGCTATGGCAGTGAATGGGCAAGATGTTGGTTGGCTTTTCTTTATTTGTATTCTATGTGTCGACAGTTACCCAAATAGTTTCCTTTGGGTTTTTTTTACCTTAATCAAATTAATTTTTTACAGCAATAAATGGTAACTACACTTTAAAAACCCCACAAAAACTTGTATGATACTCTCTCAGCTCCTGTGTAGTTACTGAATTGGGTACCTCTATTCGTAACTAAAAGGAAAAGTCACGGAAGTGTTGCACTTCTGCAATAGGAACTTGAGATTTTCAGTGCAGGGACCTTATCTCTGATAAGCTAAAAACTAACATTCTACCTCACCAAGAGGCTTTTGGAAAGATTAATTTGATTTTTTTTTTTAATTTCTGTTCTCCTTTAAAGATATTTGGGCCATAGGATGTATATTTGCAGAGCTGCTAACATCAGAGCCAATATTCCACTGTCGACAAGAAGATATCAAAACTAGTAATCCTTATCACCATGACCAGCTGGACAGAATATTCAATGTAATGGGATTTCCTGCAGGTACATACTGTATTTTTTATCACTGCTGTTCAAAGAAACATATCTGTATTGCTTTCTTTGTGTGTGAAGGTGGCAGCTGATCAAAGGAACAAAGCTGTTCAAACACAATCTTTATTTCATGAGTTATAAATCTAGAATCTAATGGTCATATTAGATATTTTTCCTATTATTAATGATAGGATTAGCTTTGAGTATACATATACTGATATTTTATAGTTTTAAAAAGTAATGTTTAATGGTGGATCATTAAAAATCAGAATGAATATTTCTGTGTCTCTTCATTACTGATTATAGATTTAGAAAGTGACTGATGATTGTATGAAACCAAGCAAAAATCTATATATTTAGTGACTATGATGCAGATGTTTAACTCATGCTAAATTAAACATAGCATTTGGAAATAGAGGAGGGTTTGGTTTTTTCCACCCTTGGTAGAAAACTGTATGGAGAAAATGTCTTTATTCCAAACCCGAACAAAGAACTGGTTGCATGAACCAAAACAAATTACAATGTGGATATCACTTGCTGCATTTTCCCCATAGTGTTGGTCATATCTTGTTTTTCTATAGGCTGCCTCGCATCTTTTCTGTTAATGCTTTGTTTTCTAGTGTTCATATGATCACAGATGTCAAAATAACAGGGGTGTTATTTTTACTTTTTGGTCATCTTTCTCCTCACTGCTTGTCCCCTGCTATTGTCACTATTAATCTTTTTCTTTCCTGTTCTGGTGGACTTCCTTCATCCTGTCTCATGAATTTTGTGGTCTTTGTGTGGCTAGAGTTTTTTTATTAATTTCATTCTCATTTTTCCCTTTGACTTTTTTTTTTCATTTATGTACTTTACTGCTTCTATGCTGCTGTATGAGATTCCTTGAAGTGTTGCCTTTGCATATTGGATACTTTCATTTTCTTGAAAATACCCCTTAATTTTGCTTCTTTAAGCAATACTTCCTTTTCTGCTTTTATGGTAGAATTTTACCCTTTCCTTATGCCTTTCTTACTTCATTTGAGATTTACATGGTCTGTGTAGCTTAGATAAAGAGAGGATGCTCTTTATTATTGTTTTCTGATTGGCTTAAATGCTACTTTCTAATGGTCTGCATTTGACTTTTGAACATCTTTGGTTCTTAAGAAATACTATTTTTGGCTTAATTACAGCAAATTTTTTTGCTTTTTCATTGACACTTGACATTTGAAACTGTTTCACATGTCTTTGGCATAGGGAAAGAGAAGAATCTTTACTTAGATAATAATTAAATAATGAATCTCTCATTTAGGCAGTTAATATTTTTAGGCCCTGTGTTCTGCAATTGTGGTAAGACTTAGTGTAACATTTGACTTGAATCAAACTGCTTGCCCACAGAGCCTTTTCAGGAGATGGAGCATAATACATTTGAGGCTAGGTGCTGGTAGTGAGTCTTTTGCTTTATTTTTAAATCCATTTCAGGATTTGTCTACACAGAGAAGCTGAGATGAAATATTCTTTGAGTGTGCAGATGTTACTTTTTCTTAACCTTTTGCTGGCTAACAGTGTTTCTTTTAGATTGAGACAGCAGAAACTTGCACGGTACCTCTGGGCATTTTCCTGTGACTGAAGACAGTGCTCTCAGAGTGGAAAATCCCTCAGGAGACAGCATTTGCCAGTGTTACGTGCTCCTGTCCTGAGATCATGGCTGTGCCTAAATAAATAAAGTAACCGTCCTGAAGGGTGCAAGCACAGTGGCTGACATGTTTTTCTTCTATCTTGTCTTGTGGGCATATGGTGATCTTCACTGTAGCTGGCAGCTGTTATTAAGTCTTTGAGTTAATCAGCACACATCTGGAACCCCTTAGGTGTTGGTAAGATCTATTGTGAAGAGGTGGCGAAGGAATATGCAGTATGAAGAAATAAGTAACTGCAAGGTTAGAGAAGCAGACTGAAAAATAAATCAGGGCTATGGAGATACTTGGAAAGTCTTTGTTTTATTAATGGAAAAAAAACCCAATTATTAATAAATACTGATTTTGCAGATAAAGATTGGGAGGACATTAAAAAGATGCCCGAACATTCAACTTTAATGAAAGATTTCCGGAGAAACACGTAAGTCTGCCTTGAGTTGATCTTCCTTAAGAAAGTGTATTTCTCCCTCCTACATTAAATTCCTTGTAGATGAGGTTTTCTTCTATGTAGATGCCAAACAAGTCATGGAATGGTTATGACTTAGACTGTGAAAAAAGAAACATAAAGCTGTTTCATAACGGTGGACTTGGCCTGTTGAGCTGGTGTGAATCGGAAGAGTAGCCAGAGACAGGCTGTAAGTGGTGAGGTGGCAGGTGTGAAACCAGTGGTGGTGCCAGTGAGACCCCACACAGCTCTGAGGGTTGCAAAGCGCGGTTTGTCACAGCCGCTTCCAAAGCTGCGGTACTGGAAATGACGTTTCTGTAATAGCTGCATGAAAGGGATCTGGTAACCTTGCACCGTTTCCAGCAAACGGGGTGTGTAATTGTTAGGTTCGGTGTCTAGGGGAGCTTATGAAGGCTGAAGTAAAAACACCTTTCAGTTTTGCTGTCACATTGCCAGAGTCTAATACCTGCACTTCAGTCCCCACCCTGTTGCCATGTTTCCACGCTGAGGGATTTGGGGCTGGGCCATTACGTACACTGGCTGTGTCTGCCATGCCAGCGTAACCGTTTAGAGACCTTATTTCTGAGCGCCTCTTCAGAAACGTGAATCCGTGGATGTTGTTGCAGCAATCTGTAGGTTACAGGAGAGCGTTTGGTTGGCCGTACGGCCTCGCTCCATGTCGTCTGGCCTTAGCAATATGCAGAATGAAACTGTATAGAAAAGGCAGTTTAAATCCAAGTGGTAGTTTTCTGTCTGCATGTGGGTTAAAAGTGTGCTTGTTGTGTGGATGTGATGGGTTTTTTTCAGGCATGTGAGGGAGAGATGCATTTCTGTGGTGTCTGAGTGCTTGTGTTTTTTAAGCTTTCTGGGGTGGTGCTGTGGTTTTTCCCTTAGTGGATTAGCAATGGAGACTGAACTGTTCTTATTCATGTTTTGTTGTTACTAAGAAACCTTTGCAATATTGGTGATTTGCATATTTTAAATGTCACAATTTTTTCCTTTTCTAGGTATACCAACTGCAGCCTTATCAAATATATGGAAAAACATAAAGTTAAACCAGATAGTAAGGCATTCCACTTGGTAAGCTATTGCATGTGTAAAGAAATTAAACCCATCATGTAATTACAGTGGTTCAGAGTGAGAGTTGAGGTGATGTCAAGTACACTGTGACTAACTTTATTTTATAAACATTCTACCTTATTTTATAAATCAAGTTAGAAATAACTGATATTCTGCAATCTGAGAATTGCAAAACCACTTTATCTTCTCACGTTGATGCAACGGTTCTGGGTTAGGTTCTGTACCAATTATATCAGAAGTTTTCAGTCTTTTAAGTCTTGGTTAGTTTGTCATTTTATTTGCAGTGTTGCAGCAACTCTTCGCCATTTTACTGCTTTACATACTTTTAATAGCCTGGCTTTTATATTTTTAAAAATCTTAAATACCTAATTGTTTACATATTCATTATTAAGCTTACATTTTACAGATTAAAAAAAAAAAATAACTTGAGACTTGAACATGTAGTTTGGAAAATTTTAGTATGTCTTCCTGGTGTCCTAATGCTTTGCGGCTTTCTTATGAAAGCTTCCTAGTACTCTTGCAACAACGATTTTCTCTCTAGAATGTATAACTTATTTTTAATGAAGACCCCAGTTAAAATTATGCACTTGCTCAGCCCTGGAGATGCCTGTGTTATGTTTCAAAGATTACTATATTGGGCTTCCTGTGTTTTAAAGAATATTCAAGTCTCTAAAATAAACTTCATATTCATGTATATATGGAGAAGAAAGAATTTAAGTATAGCTAGTTTCTCTGAATGGATATTCTCTTTATCTTCATGTTTTCAACCCAGATTAAATGTTTTCATGCTAGAATTATAAGGTAAATATATTTTCGGGGCAGAAGTGAAGGAAGAAAGTAGGAAGCGTTTTGATCTTGGAAATGAGAGGAATAAATTAGAGAGATGGGAAGATAGTTAAGAGGCCTGGGTGTCTGAGGACCATGTGGCCTTTGGTCCAGTCCTTGGAAGCTGTACCTTCTCTGATGTTCAGATCCAAGGATTTTTAAGCAGCCATGTTCCTTCAGTACTTTTTCCTCCATATATAAATTTTGTAATTCATCCTTCAGAGCAAGTATGAGGCAGTATTCTTCTTGAGGCATACTGCATGTGCCTTTTTGAATGGGGGTGTCCAAGCACATGAGTTATACTGCATCCGGTGTATGGTTGAATGTGTATTCAGGGTTCAGATGAAAGCCAAAAGTGTAACTAGCTGAATCAAGTAATCATTCCGATGTTACCTGTTGGTTGTGCCATTACGCATCGTTTACTCTCAAGTGTCTCTGCTCTCTGAAGTTAAAAGTTGGTGAAATTAGAGATGTTTATATAAGCAAGGAAACTAGTCCTCTCTGGTAGAGATTTTGACGTTTTGATGGTTTTTTTTAATCCAAGCACAATTGGAAGCTGCTGAGCAGGATGTATATTTGTATGTAATGCATAAAAAGTTTGTGTTGATATGTGAAGAACTGAAGTGCTCATAATCCAGTTTTTACCACACGAGCATTTATATTAGAGTTTCAGCAATGCTTTTTTAGTCTTTACCGAGATGTTCTTATGTTTTAGTATGACTAGTTAGTTCAGAAAATATATTCAGCATAGCAAGTAAATAGTACCTCATTCCTTTCACAGCCTAAATCACATTTCTGAAAACTCTTATTATTAAGTAGTTCAAGCAAAAACCAATGAACATGAAGTATCTGTTGAATATGATGATGTTTTGTGTAGGATGGGGTTGGATATAACAGCTCATTCTTGGACTCTGAAGTACATTGGGTGAATTTTGAAATCTTATTAGCCACTCTAGGCAGGTGTTCCATAAAACATGCAACATCAGTACTTAACCTTTCTAACTTCATCTTCTTTGAGAACAAACATGCTGCTTGTCACCTGCAAATTTGACTTCTGGCATATATGAATCTAAAGCTCTCAAAATTAAGCTTATGTTGCTGCTCCAAAATCTGAAAGCAGCTAATTATCACTAGTAGCTGATAAATAGCTGAGAAAATGCAATCAATTCTGTTTATTAAAATAGGTCGCATTAGATTTTTGTGTTGTACCTAGGTAATCATGGGACAGATCCTCCTAGAAGCTGTGCTAAGGCACATGGAGGACAGAGAGGTGGTTTGAGACATCCAGCATGGCTTCACCAAGGGCAAGTCCTGCCTAACCAACCTAGTGGCCTGTGATGGTGTGACTGCATCAGCGGACAAGGGAAGAGCTGTGGGTGTTGTTTGTCTGGAATTCTGTAAGGCCTTTGACACAGCCCCCCACAGCATCCTTCTCTCCACATTAGAAAGAAATGGATTTGGTGGGTGGACTGTTCAGTGGATGAGGAACTGGTTGGATGGTTGGAGGGTAGTGATCAACAGCTCAGTGTCCAGATGGATATCAGTGACAAGTGGTGTCCCTCAGGGGTCTGTACTGGGACCAGTACTGTTTAGTATCTTCAGCAATGTGATACAGTGGGATTGAGTGCACCCTCAGCGAGTTTGCAGCTGACACCAAGCCAAATGGTCCAGAGGGACCTGGAGAGGTGGGCCTCTGCCAACCTCATGGAGTTCAGCAAGACCAAGTGCAAGGTCCTGGACATGGGTCAGGGCAATCATAGAATCAGAGACACAGTCCCAAGCACAAGTCCAGGCTGGGTGGAGAATGGATCGAACGCAGCCCTGAGGAGAAGGACTTAGGGGTGCTGGTGGGTGAAAAGCTGGACATGAGCCAGCAGTGTGCGATGGCAGCCCAGAAAGCCAACTGTGTCCTGGGCTGTATCAGGAGAAGTGTGGCCAGCAGGTCGGGGGAGGTGATTCTCCCCCTCTGCTCTTGTAAGACCCCACCTGGAGTGCTGTGTCCAGCTGTGGAGCCCTTAGTGCAGGGAAGACATGACCTGTTGGAGCAGGTGGGTAAAAGTGGGTAGGTCGGGCTTTGCTGTACATCTTAGCAGTCCATAGACAGACTTCACATGAATGAACACACTGATCAACTGCTACCTCTCCCAGTTGTTCCTGCTTGAATCCTACCCACTTTCACCTCAACAAAACTGGTGCCAAGAGTGAGTGCTTTACGCAATTTGGATGATGTCAGGTAAAACGCAAGCTAAAAAGCAGGTTGTTTAGTAGTGTAGACACAGCCACGTTCTTTTGTACCTCCTGTAGATACAGATTGTGAGGGAAGTACTGTGACATTTATTGCTAATTAGCTCTAATGGAATCCTTTGTTTTCTACTCGCTGCTGTCAGAACAATTCACTGGAAATCAGCTCCCATTTAAAAAATGCTGGTCTTTCCGAAGTAACATCTTAAAACTGTGTTGCGGCTGCTGAAATGGGAAGGTGCCTTAGGTTTGCCCTCAGTTTGAGGGTAGGCTGAACTGCAGATGGATATGTCTGACCCCTCCAACACAGCCTGAACAAGTTCAGTGACTCTCTCGCTTCTTCTGGATATAATCCAAAATCCTACTCTTCCACAAGCTGTCTCTCAGCCTTTTACTCTGCATCAGAACAGATAAACTGTTTACATCTACTATTGTAAAATATGCCACCATTAATAATTCCAGGACTAACAAATCCCAAGTTTGTTGTCGTTGCCAAAAATGAAATGTTTTGATTTCCCAACTTGAATTAAGCAGATTTTTTCCCTCTTTTCTGACATTCATGCACATGGTCCCTTTTCACATGCAGAACTGATGTGTTACATGAGACATCTTTGGCTCCTTTCTGCTTTTGCAGCTTACATTTTTTTTTTCCCACTTATTTATGCCCTGGAAAATGGGTATGAGGCTGCTGCTCCCGGTTAGCCGAGTGATGCTTCATCTTTCACTTGGTTATGGTGGTCCATATCAGTGGTAATGACTGTCCCATTCATTGCTGATACATAATGTACTGCGTTTTGATGATGTCATTCACCCAGGTGATGTTTTAGTTGAACCATGTTTTAAATGCTTGTAGTAAGTGGAAGATTCACTTCTGTGCTGGCACCTGAACAAGGGTGCAAAATATGCGTTTTGATCCTGTGCAGGATAATGGTTGCACAATCACTAAGCTTTTTTTGTGGTTTCTTTTTCTGTTGCCAGTTATGACCAAGTTCGTTCTCGTCCTGTCAGCATGTGATGGACAGCTTTATAACCCAATCGCCACAAATAGTGCCAGAATTTTGCAGTGTTTTTTGGTTGTGATGTCTTCAGCATATTGGCAGTTCTTTCTCATTTTTTTCCCTTCCTTTTCCTGGCTTCTGCAACTGCTTTTTGAGCTTTTGAGAGAAACAAAAACTGTTCTGCTCAAACTGGTACTCTACAAAGACTGCATGCAGACTCAAAGAGCTGAAACAACTGAGTCTGTGTTGATGAGGTAAAAAAAAATGGATTGGCGGTGGTAATAAGTCTTTATTGTGTTCTTAACATGTCAATAAAACTGAAGGCTGAGGAGGCGAAATGTGCTTTCTAACTGGAAGTACTTGCAGCGCGGAGGCTTGCATTGTGGATGTGTATGCACACTCCATAGCAAGTGGAAGGAGACAGTTCAGACACAGATCATGACACTGGATCTCTATAAAAAGGTGAATTTATTCCCATGAAGAGTGTGAATAGCAAATATGAAATTGCTATTCTTCGCCTATGTAGAATCATAGAATGGTTTGGGTTGGAAGGGACCTTAAAGACCATCTAGTTCCAACCCCCCTGCCATGGGCAGGGACACCCTCCACTAGACCAGGTTGCTCACAGCCTCATCCAGCCTGGCCTTGAACACTTCCAGGGATGGGGCACCCACAGCTTCTCTGGGCAACCTGTGCCAGTGCCTCACCACCCTCTCCATGAAGAACTTCTTCCTGATGACCAATCTGAATCTCCCCACTTTCAATTTAAACCTGTTGCCTCTTGTAATGGGTTTAAATGTAGTTTCTGCATATCTTGTTAGATCTATAGTGTAAACCCCCAAAGCGGTAGGTTGAAAGTGTAGCATTTGTTATAAAGATCACTGACGTATCAGGGTGTAGTTTTGCCTCGGGTGCTGTATTCCATGGTGAATCATGAGGACTCAGTTTTCCCTTTTCTCTGTAGTACCTGAAGCTGCTTCTGTCCATGGCTGTAGCTTGTCCAGCACAGCCGTATTCCACAAGACTGCTGAGTGGATGGGGAGAAGTAACGTGCACACACACTGGACCTGAATAAGAAACACTTACTTTCAGAATGCGTCAGTGCTGTTTCAGTGGTAGAGTTAGATAAGCTGACTTTGGTCTGTTATTGCTAAAAGGGAGAAAACTCTTCAGACGCATGGAGGCAGCATGATGTTTCTAATGCGTTTTTACTGAAAAAATAAAAAGGAAAGCTGTGATAAAAATAGTGACCAATGTATAAAGTCCAGGCAGCTTCTGGAATGTTTACAGAGGTGCAAAATGTAAGTGGAAGAGTAAAAACAGTACAAATAGTAAAAACAGCTTTAGAATTACCTTTCAGTCCTCAGCGTTGTGCTGAATTTAGACTGTTACTGGTGTTCAGTTACTCAAGCTGATTTTTCTGGCTGTGTATCCTAAGCTTTGTCGTAGCATGTCCTGCTAAGTAGCAATGTTTGTAACTCTCTTTATATGCTTTTTTCACTTTGCTTTGGTTAAGTCAGTTTTGTTTTATTAAATTTTCATCTGTGTGTATGACTTTAGGATTTTTGCTCTGCTGCCTCTTACCGAAACATCAATATGCTTTTATTTTTCAAGTTAGGGATTGCACAAATGCCAGGTTGTGCGTCTTAGCCTTCTCTTAAAGCTTCCTTGTGGGAGTAAGTGGTGCTTTCTCAAAGGGTAAAGTTTTGCTGGGTTTTTAGTTGAACTGAGTTCAGCTGTTTTGTAAAGCACTGTATTTTGCCTCATCTTCTGCATATTCATTCTTTGTGGTCATCTTCATCGTCTTGAACCAACACAGGCATTTGGGAAAGATTGTTTGCACGTAGCTGATACCTGATTCATCAGTTGTTACAAGGATAAAGGCTGATGGTGAAACAGCATCAGAGCTCAGACTTGATGAGCTCATCAAAAAAGCAGCTTATTAGACTGCTCTAGAGTATTTTGCATCATGCCATGCAAAAAATCAACTGAAATTCAAGGTTTTGCACAACTTCTCTTTTGAGCAGCGTGTAGCACACAGATGTATCTGGGAGTCCGTGTTGTTCAGAACGAGCAAGCACATACTGGAGTGGGTGATACAGTTATCTGGGCAGGTGTGGGTTTTGAACGTGTTGATTGGCACTTTCTTTTACAGCATAAAGATTTTTAAGGAGTGACTTACTATAACATCTTTAAAATACTGTGGATGACAATGGAGATCTACTAATGTGGCAATACTAAATAATGAGCAGTAATGGAAATGGAATCACTTTTGCTTATTAATTGCTAAGAAATACTTGAATTTAAAAGGATTTGAAGATGCTTCCTGTTATAAGTGCAGTTTAGTTGAAGAAACCAGGCTGAATATGTGCATGTTACATCTTCTCGTGGGAAGTGAACAGAGCATTAAAGCTGCTGGCACGTCTGGAAACTCTTGGAATGTTATTGTTCGAACGTTTGTGAGTGGAACTAACTGAGTGTCCTGGGCTTTGCGAGTAAAAATAGGTGTTCTTCGGTGGGAAATGGAGTTACTGTTTTCACAAGAGAGAAGAATGTGGCTATGCCGCTTATGGTTATGGTTTTAGGTTCAGACACATTTGTTTCAGCTTGTCTTTCAGGAATAATACAGTGAAGATTCTATAAGCAGATTTGGTAATGCAGAGCTTTTTATCTTTTATTTTGTGCAGCTTCAGAAATTGCTCACTATGGATCCAATAAAGAGAATTACCTCAGAACAGGCTATGCAGGATCCTTACTTCTTAGAAGATCCTCTTCCCACATCCGAGTAAGTGGTCAGTTTACTATCAGTACATCCAGAGAGGCTTCAGAAATGTGTGCTTTCTCTCTGCTATCAGTATGTGTGTGAATATCGAGCTAAATGCTTACCGTCTAACAACCACTAAAATGCTGTTTGTGGCTTCTAAAATTAAGTAGCGTTCTTATTTATCTCTTGCTTTGTGGAACTTTGATCCTATTAGTCCCAGCACTAATCTTGTTATTCACTGACAGGTTGATTATGCACGCTACAGATCTTTGTAGACAACTGCTAAGTGCCCGCAGGTCCACTTCTCTGCTCCAGAATGCCAGATGACACTCTCTAATTAGTTTACATTTTTCTGTCTTAGCCTTTGTTGTAAATTCAGTGGGTGGGGGAAGTCAACTCTGTCTCTGTGCTGTCATCCTTAACAACTTAAATCCATTTTCTGTAGACACTCCTCTTTTTTGTTCGCCCAGGGAGATTTTCAAAAGGAAGAATATTTAGGGACAATTAATTATTAAAAATTAACTCGCTCCCTACCCCCTGCAATGACTAGCCAGAGAGCGTGATTGCACATCTTTTTAGGAAAGCTGATAGCACATCCTGTATGATTCTCTACCATTATCTAGGGAAGCATTTATAAAACATGGTATGTATATTTATAAGCAATTAATTCAATGACATTATTTCACTAAAACCTATTGGGTTATTATAATGGCTCCTGACCTGTCTCTGTGATTTAATGTTGTCATGTGAATGATTTGCTTTTCCAATGTTTGGCTTTTTTCTTAACTTCAGGTTGGCATTTTAATGTGAATACACAATGAGTAATGTGAACAAGTGTACAGAGACTTTATAATACCTTCTACTGTATTTAAGGGCAGGTAAATACTAGCTTGAGTTAGCAGTACCAAATTCACGTGGACCATGAGATATGAATTGACAGATGAAATTTCTAGTTATTTTTAAACTTTGTCCCAGGTGGTTTTATTAACAGTCAGTGGGGTTTCCAGGAGTGTTTTTAGTTAGTCCTGAGACTGTGAACTATGCTATAGCTGCATTAAGACAGGTCTTTTTACCCATGCCGATCGATACCTAACGGGTGGTGTAGCTTTGCAGTCACCAGTTACCAGGCACCTTGAAAACTATTGAGAGTTTAAATGTGTATATGAGGCAACTGACTATTAAAAAAGAAATGTGAATGTGCTTACTAAGTGTAGAATGAGATGAAAGAAAGACAGCTTCTCCATTAGTTACAGGTGTTAGGCTGTGGCTCGGGCAATTTGAAACTAGCATGGGTGAAGTATGAATCTGACAGGTCTAACCCTTCTGTTCTAATACAGTGATAAATAGACTTTTTTGGGGGGCAGTGTTTTTGCAGGTTGTCAAATCCCTTACCCAAAACGAGAATTTTTAACAGAAGAAGAGCCAGATGATAAAGGAGACAAAGTAAGTACTGGAAGAACAGTGTCATCATGCTTCACTGGCTTTCACACTATTTCCTGTTTTCATGTTATTTCACGTACTGCTTTTGAGTTGAAATTTTTCTTTGTGTTTAAACAATTGAGAAGAACCAGCAGCAGCAGCAGGGCAATAACCATACTAACGGAACTGGTCATCCAGGGAACCAAGACAACAGTCACACACAGGGACCCCCACTGAAAAAAGTGAGAGTTGTTCCTCCTACCACTACCTCAGGTGGACTTATTATGACCTCAGACTATCAGGTATTTGTTTTATTCATATATTGTGCATTTGGCTCGCATGTTTATAAGTGTCTTGAAGCTGAAAAAGTAATTCTGTGAACATCATTGTATTAATCATATTTTGGGGCATCTTTCAGATGTTTTTTCAGACTTAGTTCATGGTTTGCCTGTAAACTGGTATGCTGTTGCTTTTTAAGTTAGTTTCATGGGAATTGGGATCAGATATTCCAATTACTAATTTATTATTTTCATATTAGGGAGTGCTGATTGTGGACCAGGAGCACGTTGTGCTGCACTTTGTATCACCTACAAGTGCTGTTCTGTATTTGAACAAGCCTGTAATGGTAGGAGGCAAAGGGCATGGCAGTAAACAAGCTGTGATGGAAGAATCTGAGCAAGAGTTTCAGTTGGATGAATGGATGGGAAAGCAGTAGTTTGGATGACAAACAGAAAGACCTGACATGATGCTGTCATAATCTGTTTTGAAGACCAAGGGAGATTTCAGGTTGAATAAGCCCAGTATTATAGAGCTGAAGAGACACGTGAGGTTGTGGCAGTCAATGAATAAAGAAGAAGAGGGAGTGTAAGAGAAAAAGCTTGAGGAAAACTTGAAAACTGTCTTCTAGCCTTGCTGCATTTGAGCTTATGGTCGAAATCAGAAGAATATGGAGAAGGAGAATATCTGAGTCATCCCAGGGACTGATACCTGAATTTGTGGGTTGGGTGAGATTACTCCCAAAGATCAGGGAGAAGAGAGTGAAGGACAGAACCTGTAGTTAATGCAAGCTGAGAAATTCCAAGCGAGGAGCAAGAAGACTTTTCAAATGACGTGGATAGGAGTAGTTAGGTGGCAGATTTTTGGAAGCCTAGGGAATAGAAGATCTCAAGGGCAGGCACGCTGGTGAGAATGTTAGCCTGCAAGAACTGATAAATACTGGTTCACATGGAGTGCATAGTGCAGAAAGCCACTTGGAAGAGTGTCTTGGATGGAAACGAAAGATGGGGAAGTCAGAAATTGCTGGCAGTATTTTCAGTTAATTTGAAGATGAAAAGGGATAGTCTCTTCTTCCCTTCCCCTCCTAGGATCTGGAGCCCACTTAGCTATGCTTATGTAGCAAAATTTAGGAAGAATTAAAGAATGCTGTCAATAAAACTGCTGTCAACTTGCTTTTTGGAGTTTCATACTGTTTCTCCATAAACACCAATGGGTTTGGAATCTTTCAGTTTAGAGTTTGTTCTTGAGAGTACCAGATGTCCCCAGAGGCTGCCTGGGGGCATTGCCCTCATCCTTGTATAGATCTGTGTATTTCCAGCATTGGGCAAAGCTGGAAAGTACTGAAAACCATAAAACAAGATGATTTTTCAGGAGCACTGCTGTGAGATCCTTCATAAAGTCCCTAAGTGCCTTTGCTCAGCTTAACCCGGGGTATCAATAGCATATCAGTTTTCAAGTTGTTCTCTTGCACAGTGAAGAGTTTGAGTTGTTTTGAACAGTGGTCAGCCTTAACTACAGTGCCACAGCGTGGGGTGCCTCCATGTATAAACATGGTCTTTCTGTTAGTTGGGGGGTGTGTCACAGAGCACTCCTTTCCAGGAGATTCATCCCATTCAGTCTGACAAGCTGCAAAGTTGATTGCTCGTTGGGCCTCTTCGCTGACTCTTTCTACTACTTCTGTTCTCTGTGTGTATTTTTAATGTGGCAAATGCAACTCTTAATCTTCCCCTCACGTTGAGCTGCGTATCTGAGGAGATTGATGCAGAGGTTGCATGTCGGCGAGCTCCATTTATATGCCCTCTTTACACGCCCTTCACCACCTCGTTTTGCTACAGCAGCTTGGCAGGTTGAACAAACTTCGGCTTCCACTTCTGTGAGCAAGAGCTGGGAATGCTAGTTGAGAGGTCTGAGGCTCAGATTGCTTCAGCGGGAGTTGACGTGTTTTTTTCAGGTCATGCTCATCAAAACTTTTGTACTCTCATGTCCATTCTAGGGTTGTAGCTGGGGGCAGCCTTTGTCAAAAATGTAATTTCAGAATGCTTTTGCCTTGAGATAGTGATAACTGCTGCTTTGCTATCTCAGGAGCTCGTATCGGTACCTTGACTGTTCCTTTTTGCCGCCTCTTCAGTAGGCGAAACACCTGGTTTTCAAATTAAAAAAAATCTCCCCTCCAGTCTTGCAAGAAGGCAGCGGGTAGATTTGTTCTGGTTAAGGTATCTGGAAAACATGATGATCAACGGGAGGAGACCTGAACTTGCTGGCACTGAAACGACAGCAGTTCAGAGTTGCCGCTTGGTGGTTTCAGATCTCCCTGAAAAAAATTCCTCGCATTTTTTGCTCCTGAACCTGCAACTTGAGGAGCTTGCAAACAAATATTACAATACAGCCCTCTGTTTTTATCCAACACCTGTTCCTTTGTTCTTCGTTTAATTTGCTCAAATTCCCCATAATAAAGCTTGTGAAGAAGGATTGCCATCTCCTGGGCAAGACACACTAAGACAGTTTCTCCATTCACTCAGAAAGCAAATTACTCTCTGCAGAGCAAGTTGGCCTTGTATCCTTTTCTGCCATGCATAAAAATAGTAGACACATGGCACATGGGCTTCCTTGCCTTCTCATTTAAACCTGCAACGTGACGCTTCCAAAGGCAGCGTGACCAGACGGGCTGCAGCAATTCCACTGCTCTGAGCTTTTCTACATTTGTTCTTAAACAAAAGCCATTTGTTGCGCTGGGTGTCACGAAAGAATCTGATGATTTTTAATTGCCTCTATCTTAAGATCTGGTTTAGAGGTCAGGATGCAGAAAGTCTTTCCAGCTGGCATGAATGGTCAGTTTTTAAATGGTTACACTTGTGATAGTTTCCTACATACAGGAGCCACGCTTGGGCAGAAAGGGTGTTCAGGGGTTTATGCTCTGTGAGGTACATCTGTGTGTGTTACCTGGAGAAGGGTGACCCAGAGCTGTGGCACTTCTGCTGGGAGTGATCTAGTCCATCTCTTGAGTGAAGGCAAACGTCACACGAGTGCAGTTGGGCTGTGCTGGTGTGTTCCCGCTGGTCCAGCTGTTTCTTCCCCTTTACACTGTATGCCCCTAGAGAATTACTCCTGTCAGCATATGTTAGCGAGTTTGCCTTTTGATTTCTGCCATCAGCTCAACATCCCGATTATAGCTTCTTTCCTAAATGTTGAACAGTGTGTGTGGGGGGGGAAGCTGCCTATTATTTTATAGTTTATTTGGTGAAATCTGTAAAGCTATTTTAATATTTTACTCTTTCAGGGTGTTGGTTTGCCATAGTTTGGCTTATTCAGGCTTCAGCAGCAATACCCTAGTCCTGGAATATTCACCTTAGAGAAGTTTCCAGACCTTTCCCAGAAGCAGCTGAATTTGTGTGTGTGTGAACCTTAACATAAGTGTAAAACAGCAAAGTAGTGCACTGAAATTGCGTTAATGAAATGTTAAATGCTAGTAATCATGGAATTACAGAATGGTTTGTGTTGGAAGGGACCCTAAAGATCATCCAGTTCCAACCCCCCTGCCATGGGCAGGGACACCCTCCACTAGACCAGGTTGCTCCAAGCCTCATCCAGCCTGGCCTTGAACACTGCCAGGGATGGGGCACCCACAGCTTCTCTGGGCAACCTGTTCTAGTGCCTCCCCACCCTCTCTGTGAAGAATTTCTTCCTGATATCTAATCTAAATCTCCCCACTTTCAATTTAAACCCATTACCCCTTGTCCTGTCACTACAGGCCCTTGTAAAAAGTCCCCCCCAGATCTTCCTTGCAGGCCCCTTCAGGCACTGGAAGGTGCTGTAAGGTCTCCCTGGAGCCTTCTCTTCTCCAGGCTGAACAAGCCCAGGTCTCTCAGCCACTCCAAGTGGTCAGACACTTAGATTGGAAATACCACATGCGGTGAGATTTTTCTCCTTTATAACTTATGGTGTGAAGAAGTTACTTTTAGGTTAAAATTGAAGCAGGCAGTTGCTGGTTTGCTCAGAGCTGCTTGTGATGATGAATGCTCCACCCAGTAAATAACTGCACCCAGTAAATAACTGTAGAAATGCTGGTTGAAAGGGTCCTCTGGAGACCATCTAGCCCCACCTCCTGCTTGAAGCAGGACTGTTGCTAATGCTAAATCAGGTCAGCTGTGGTGTAGTTCAGCAGAGTCTTAAAAACCTTCATAGATGGAGACTTTACAGTCTCTATGGGCATGTTCTGCTTGCTCTGTACTAGCCTCTTTGAGGTTTTTTTTTTTCCCCCCTATTGTCCGAGTTGAACCTCCCCAGCTACCACCTATGGTCAATTCCTGCTGGACCCTTCCATTGAGGCGTGTGTGGCTGTTGGCTTTAGCTCTCCCTCAAGCTGTTGTAAACCTGCTGCTACATGACTCCTTCTTAGCCTCAACAATCACAGCTCTCTCAGCCTTTACTCCCAGATGTTGCAAAAGGGTGGCAGGCCTATCCTTCACCTAGGAGAGGCTCCAGAACACTGCGGAGGGGCTCATTAGCAGTTAGGTGCACCATTTGGACCTGCACTCTGACATCTGTTCTTGGCAGGGGAAGGGAGCAGGCAGGGGAAGGGAGCAGGCAGGGGAAGGGAGCAGGCAGGGGAAGGGAGCAGGCAGGGGAAGGGAGCAGGCAGGGGAAGGGAGCAGGCAGGGGAAGGGAGCAGGCAGGGGAAGGGAGCAGGCAGGGGAAGGGAGCAGGCAGGGGAAGGGAGCAGGCAGGGGAAGGGAGCAGGCAGGGGAAGGGAGCAGGCAGGGGAAGGGAGCAGGCAGGGGAAGGGAGCAGGCAGGGGAAGGGAGCAGGCAGGGGAAGGGAGCAGGCAGGGGAAGGGAGCAGGCAGGGGAAGGGAGCAGGCAGGGGAAGGGAGCAGGCAGGGGAAGGGAGCAGGCAGGGGAAGGGAGCAGGCAGGGGAAGGGAGCAGGCAGGGGAAGGGAGCAGGCAGGGGAAGGGAGCAGGCAGGGGAAGGGAGCAGGCAGGGGAAGGGAGCAGGCAGGGGAAGGGAGCAGGCAGGGGAAGGGAGCAGGCAGGGGAAGGGAGCAGGCAGGGGAAGGGAGCAGGCAGGGGAAGGGAGCAGGCAGGGGAAGGGAGCAGGCAGGGGAAGGGAGCAGGCAGGGGAAGGGAGCAGGCAGGGGAAGGGAGCAGGCAGGGGAAGGGAGCAGGCAGGGGAAGGGAGCAGGCAGGGGAAGGGAGCAGGCAGGGGAAGGGAGCAGGCAGGGGAAGGGAGCAGGCAGGGGAAGGGAGCAGGCAGGGGAAGGGAGCAGGCAGGGGAAGGGAGCAGGCAGGGGAAGGGAGCAGGCAGGGGAAGGGAGCAGGCAGGGGAAGGGAGCAGGCAGGGGAAGGGAGCAGGCAGGGGAAGGGAGCAGGCAGGGGAAGGGAGCAGGCAGGGGAAGGGAGCAGGCAGGGGAAGGGAGCAGGCAGGGGAAGGGAGCAGGCAGGGGAAGGGAGCAGGCAGGGGAAGGGAGCAGGCAGGGGAAGGGAGCAGGCAGGGGAAGGGAGCAGGCAGGGGAAGGGAGCAGGCAGGGGAAGGGAGCAGGCAGGGGAAGGGAGCAGGCAGGGGAAGGGAGCAGGCAGGGGAAGGGAGCAGGCAGGGGAAGGGAGCAGGCAGGGGAAGGGAGCAGGCAGGGGAAGGGAGCAGGCAGGGGAAGGGAGCAGGCAGGGGAAGGGAGCAGGCAGGGGAAGGGAGCAGGCAGGGGAAGGGAGCAGGCAGGGGAAGGGAGCAGGCAGGGGAAGGGAGCAGGCAGGGGAAGGGAGCAGGCAGGGGAAGGGAGCAGGCAGGGGAAGGGAGCAGGCAGGGGAAGGGAGCAGGCAGGGGAAGGGAGCAGGCAGGGGAAGGGAGCAGGCAGGGGAAGGGAGCAGGCAGGGGAAGGGAGCAGGCAGGGGAAGGGAGCAGGCAGGGGAAGGGAGCAGGCAGGGGAAGGGAGCAGGCAGGGGAAGGGAGCAGGCAGGGGAAGGGAGCAGGCAGGGGAAGGGAGCAGGCAGGGGAAGGGAGCAGGCAGGGGAAGGGAGCAGGCAGGGGAAGGGAGCAGGCAGGGGAAGGGAGCAGGCAGGGGAAGGGAGCAGGCAGGGGAAGGGAGCAGGCAGGGGAAGGGAGCAGGCAGGGGAAGGGAGCAGGCAGGGGAAGGGAGCAGGCAGGGGAAGGGAGCAGGCAGGGGAAGGGGACCACTGCTGTGTAATGTGCAGGTGTACCACAGCGGGCTGGAGGGCTGGCTGGAGGTTTGACTCGGGTGAGTGTAGCTTCGCAGGAGGTAATTAGGATGGTAACTGTCGTTTTCCAGTGTGATATTCCTGATGTTTGTACCTGCTGTAATCAGAGTAAGCGCAGCCGCTTTGGTGCGTGCTTGGTACCTCTTGAATTAAACCGGTAGGTGAAACTGCCTTGCAATGTTCCTGTGACGAAGGGTTGCGTTTCCTCTGCAGCGTTCCAACCCCCATGCTGCCTACCCCAACCCCGGACCAAGCACATCACAGCCACAGAGCAGCATGGGATATTCAACTACCTCCCAGCAGCCGCCACAGTACTCGCACCAGACGCACCGGTACTGAGCTGCACCCCGATAACGTCGATGCACTGTTGCTAATGCTGCAGGACCGGCCACGCAGCTGCCTGCCTGGAACCCGGCTTGGGCCACGAGAATGTACTGTACAACCGCACCTCCAACCTGTCCGACCGCCACGATCCACCACCTTCCACAGAGCGGAGTAGTGGCTCCCAAATTGTATCTGTTTTTGGGGTTAGACTTGAACAGAAAGTGCTAGCACAGTTTGTGTTGTGGATATGCTACTTCCATAGTTTACTTGACATGGTTCAGACTGACCGATGCATATTTTCTTTTCCCAGTGACAGTCTGTAGCAGTTGAAGCTGTGAAATGTGCTAGGGGCAAGCATTTTTGTTGTCGTATGTGGTGAATTCTCTTGATGTAACAACTTTCTCTGACCGATAGTACACGACATCTTTGAACTGGTACTTGAAGCATACAGTATATGTTACCATGGCAAAAAAAAATAAATCAAACCAACCGTGACTCCGACTGAGACGATTTTGATAGACGTTTCTTTTTAGTGACTTTTGTGGGTTGATTCATTTTCCACCTAGATCAGTGTTTTATGACTGACAAGATTGCTATGATGAGATTTTTTTTAAAGAACATGAAAACGTTTGCATTTCATTTTTTTTTTTCCAGCAATTACGTCCCAAAGATTAATTTCCAACACAAGTTTTTGGTTTTGTTCTTGAATCTATGACTTGACTGGTATTAAAGCTGCTATTTGATAGTAAAATAAGTATGTTGTCATTGATATAAACATGTTTGGTTCAGCAAACAAACGAAAATTATTGTCATAGACAGTGTTTTATTTTTTTTCCTGTTGGTGTTAATGATTTGTGAGCATGCTTTGGGATTAAAAAAGCATGAGTGATATTTCCTAAAAAAAGGTGCGGCATCCATTCAGATCTTTCATCATGATTTTTGAGAACCGGCTTGGTGTAGTGGATTTTAAATTGCGTTCAGTTAATTATTATTTTTTTTTAACCGTTCGCACGTTGTTTAGGGGTGCCATTCCTACAGCAGAGGATCAAGGTGTTAGGAGAGCCTTAGAATTTATGAGGAAAAACTTACATACAATGTACTGTATCAAACTATTTTACATGAATGACGCAAGTATTCTGAATAAAAAAAAAATCAAACATTGTTAAAACAAGGTGTTATGTAATAAATTTATTTTTCATAAATCTGCACATGACCTTTGCCTGTATTTCTTTATCAACGACAGCCCCCCACTCCCCCTGTTGGACAGCCGCATCGGATGTGTCCTGAGAAACAGCATCTGACAGGAATTTTTCTTGGAAGTGAGCAGGCTTCCATTAACTGCTGAGAAAGATTTTTTTTTTTTTTTTTTTTTTTTTAATAGCAGAAAAAAGAAATGTGGTGCCTTCATAAAATGTCATCACCCCTGTTGCGTGCCCGTAGCTGATCAGCTGGAGCCACACCGAACGTGGGTTTGCTGCTAGCTGTGTCGCGTGGATCAGACACCTGGTGTCTAATACCGCTCCATGGTTTTATGCCATAAATACATGCAGGATTTTTTCCCTGCAAGTGCTTCGTGTAGTGTGAACACCCGCTAGTATGATCCAGTCACGCACCGAGCTGCCGACGGGGCCCAGAGGCAAAACCAGGTGGGTCGCCAGCCTGACGTGCAAACTGTGTTTGAGGGGAAGATGCAATTATCCGAGTGGTGTAGCGGTTGAAGTTTTTGAGAGAGGTAAAACTGAAGAAAAAAACGTGAGTGCAGTTTGTGCTGCTGTAGTAATACTGTGTGATACTCTTCATTTTGACATAAGGGTTGTCAAAATCTGGCTTTTCTCAGTTTCTGGAATAAAAATAAGTGTATAGGTGGGAGTGCCTTAAACTTTAAGAAATTGTTTTTCAAATTAAAGCCTTTTTTTATTTTCCTCCTTAATTTAGATACAGACTTTGAACTTGCCTGTTGAGCGCCTCTGAACTCATACCAGGTACTGAAATGGTGATAGGAGTAGCTCCTCTTTGGCCAGGCTGCTGCTGGCCTAGGCTTTTTACGTTCTTACTGATCCACATTCATCTTAATGCCTAATAGTTCATGCTGTTCGTATTAGTGCGACCCTTGTTTGATAGCAGCACGTTGCGTTGTCTCCAGTGCTTCGTTTAAAAGTAGCAGCCTGGCTTTAATTTCATTTTTGCAAGGGGAAATGCATCCGACTGACAAAAAAGGACTCTCGCAATTAGTTTGCGCTTGAATTTAATTTGGCTATTAAGAAGGTATTTGAGATGAAGACGCAGCTTACGTACTAATTATAGTAAAACTAAATTATACTCTGCATTTAGTTCTATTAGTCTGCTACTCACAGTAATTTAATTCATTCTTACTGCATTTTTAGGAGACGTATTGCAGATTACCTCAACAAGCTGATATCCTACAGGGAAGTCAGATCGTAATATTTGAGTTCTGGTGTCTCAGCTGGTCGTTTTGGAGGAGGAATTGGAGGTTTCTTTCTCTAGAACTGCAGAAAAGGTTACCCGTGCTTGGTATAACCCCCGACACCGTCACGATGGGGTGTATGTCTGTTGCAGGTAAGGTTAATCTTGTCACGTTCATGACAATTAAGTGATCTGCATCAAATAAGGGGTTTTTAATACTGGTGCTAGGAATACTTAGGGCAAGGCTCTAAGTTACTAAACTGTTTAAAGTTATTCATCCTCTCCCTGTTTTGCTCTGGGGGGGCTTTTTACGTGGGAGTTACCAAAAAGTGAGGAAGAAGAACGCTTCTCTGAGAACATTTGAATTCCCATGAGGGAGGTGGCAGCTCTGCACGCAGCAGCCGGTGGGTGAGCCGTGCCTCTCCTCGCATAGCTCAGCCTTTGTTGCTAGATTCAAGAACTTAATGCTTTTCATCTTTTAACCAACAATTACCTGGGCCAATCCAAGTGTTTCAAGTAGCGGGAGCCTGGGAACCTGGCTCTGTTGCTCTGATTAGAGAACAAACTCTTTACCCAGAGTAGGTTTACGCTGAAAATGGGCTGTAAGGTTAAAGTGATAGGATAAATAAGGCTCCTGCACTTTAACCCTGGCATTCCCAGCAAGCCAAGAGCTTGTGGCAGCTCTGGATTTATCAGACCTGGTCAGGACCCAGCTTCCTTGGGAAGAAATGAGTGACTTTTGTAGTGATTCCTTTTAAAGAGGGTTTTGGCATTAGTGTTGGAGGAGCAGTCTGAGGGAGGAAAGAGGAGACTGGCTCAGTCCTGTCCTCTCCTGTGTGCATATATAACTTGGAAATTTTATATATATGTATGTGCTGAGCTGGCAGAGTTGCTGTGGCAGTGCCTGTTCCAACAGTATCGCAGTCCTTGCTGTCTCAGTTGTGCTGGATGGGCTCCTCCAAAAGCGGAGAACAAGGCCCTCTGTGTTTCTTTGCTGAGGGTTGGAGTGGGTTGCAAGTGAAGGTTTGATTCACAGAGTGCTCAGGGTTGGAAGGGACCTCTAGAGATCATATAGTCCAACCCCCCTGCCAGAGCAGGATCACCTAGAGCAGATCACACAGGAACAAGTCCAGGCGGCTTTGGAAAGGCTCCAGGGAAGGAGACTCCCCCACCTCCCTGGGCAGCCTGTCCCAGTGCTCTGTCACCCTCACAGGGAAGAAGGGTTTCCTCACATTCAGGTTGAACCTTGTGTTTTCCAGTTTATGGCCATTGCCCCTAGTCCTGTCACTGGACACCCCTGAGAAGAGCCTGGCCCCATCCTCCTGACACCCACCCTTTAGATATTGATAAGCATTGAGAAGATCCCCCCTCAGCCTCCTCTTCTCCAAGCTGAACAGACCCAGCTCTCTCAGCCTTTCCTCAGATGGAAGGTGCTCCAGACCCCTCACCATCTCAGTGGCCCTGCGCTGGGCCCTCTCCAGCAGCTCCTTGTCCTTCTGGGTCTGCTGTTATGGAGCAACCACTCCTGCTGTTCCCCGGTGCCCATCAGTTTCTTTCCCAAGTTGCTGTTTGAACACTGAGCAGCTCCTGCCGCCTCTCCCCCAGGCCCATCCTGGCTTCACTGGAAGGCGAGCTGTGACCTCTGCCTGTCACGCGTGGTGGCTGTTGGTGACATTACGGGCACGGTTAGGCAGTCTGACTGCCACCGAGCGGGGTAAAGGCGGTGGGATGGAGCCTGCAGCGTCCCGTGTTGGCTGTTGCGTGTCAGCAAGGACGTGGATCGTTTCTTGGAGCCAGCGGTGAAGTCACAGACCTGCCCTTTGGATGAAACGTTGTTGCTACTGTAAGTTGAGCCTGTTTTCTGCAGAAGGGCTGAGTAACACGGTGCTCCCTAAGCGCGATTTTAGTTATACCCCTGAAGAGAGCAGCCCTTTTTTCTTGGGTAGCGCAGCCGTCTCGGCATCTCCGTCTAGGCTGAGCGGTGACAGTGCTTCGGGATGGCAGTGCTGAGACAGTTTAATAGCCAGCGTCCTTTGAGACCAAGGCAGATGAGCTTAATTCAGTGTAATTTGCTTGTCACAGCTAGGAGTAAAGAACACTCGGTGAAATAATGTGTCAGACAGCCGAATGATGGGATGTGCAAACTGTGCTCTAGCAGTAGGAGAGGTAGAGAAAGACATGCTTACCCTTTGAAAGCAAAACAGAAACAAAGCTGCTGCTTCCACCAGGACTCTCACACCGGGTTCCTCTCCTCAGGGATTTTAAGCAGCCTTTGTCTTGGTGGCTGGCATCAGCGGCGGCAGAAGGCAGCTCTCCAGTGGAAAGAATGTCTCTAGAGGGACCCTGTGCTGCAGAGCTTGGCACCAGCTGATGAAACCACTGCCCTGGGGTGGCACACACCAGCTCCAACCCTGGGTGGGAATCTGGACAAGCTCCATCACTGCTCTGGAAGCTCCCACGTCACAAGATACTGAAAAGCACTTTTCAGCCTGCCAGGATTAGGGTGTCTTTCCCTGGCCCTCACACTGAACTGAACTATCCCCTTGTGTTTCTGGTCCTGCTGATGTGGGCTGGGTACTCTGCCCGAGCCCAGAGGGGTGGAGAAAGGGCCAGCACAAAGGAAACCTGGTGCTTACATGGTACAGCATGTCTTGGCACATAACCCCGTGCCCACAGAAGCACCCAGGATAGCATCTGCTTTCAGGAAATGTTTGTTTCCTCAGCCTGGGATGTAGGAAAGCTGCCGTGCGCTCGGAGCAAGCCCTTGCTTCGTGTTTGTGGGAGCTGTGGGTTTGTACCATGCTTTACCCACAGTGTCTGAGGAGCAGCACCCGCTCTGCCACCCCACCAGCCATGTGAGAAACGCAACCAGCTGCCTCGTGGAGGGAGATGAAATAGGGATTTATGTAAGGCAAGCGCATACGGGAATGCTGAGACAGAGCTGCAAAGCCTTGAGCAGATGCTTATGGAAGGCACCGTTATGCCTTTCCCAGCAGCACTATGTGAGAAGCAGAGAGGTGTAGTCTTGCCCTGCGAGGTGTAAGCAACAGTCCCATCTTTAACGGGAGCTCGTTCCTCCTCCGAGTCGCTGTGCCAAAAGCTGACCGTGTCCTGCATCCATGTTTCCAAAGGGTTGCCTTTAGTATCCAGCGGCTGGTCTTCCCCCACAGTGCTGGCAGGGTGTGCATAGGGCTATTCTGACCCATCAGCTTCTTAAACTAAAGTTCTTTTGCTGTTTGTAGGGACATGTAAAGCTACACCAGCCAAGCTCTGCCTTGGTGAGTCCTTCCTGTTGACTGGGCAGGGAAGGCAGTAGGATAAAGGGTTTGGAACGCTTGACATCTGCTTCAGCCGCGTGCTCCTGTAGGTCAGAATATGGAGACGCCCAGCAAGCTGTGGATGAGGATCCTCTGTGTTTGGGTACCAGGAGTGGGACACGGCTCCTAGAGTGATGCCAGCTTCCACCAGCAGAGATGGTCATGGAAATGAATCAACATGAAACACAAGCGTGAAATTCTGCCTGTCATATCCATTTCTTCCCAGAGAGGGTGGTGAGGCACTGGCACAGGTTGCCCAGAGAAGCTGTGGATGCCCCATCCCTGAAAGTGTTCAAGGCCAGGCTGGATGAGGCTTGGAGCAACCTGGTCTAGTGGAGGGTGTCCCTGCCCATGGCAGGGGGGTTGGAACTGGATGATCTTTAAGGTCTCTTCCAACCCAAACCATCCTGTGATGGTCTATGGGGGTTTTTTGACAGAAATTCAGCAGTATGAAGTCCAACTCACTCAGGACGAGAAGAAACAGTGTCACTGTGGTTTAATGATGTAACCGCACCATGCCGTGGCTGTAAACCAGCAGCACGCACCTGCCTCAACAGAAGGGGAAGCACCCAACTGGGATCTGGATTTGGAAGGCAGAGCGGGTGTGAGGTGTCAGAGACCTGCCGTTTGAACAGAAAGGCCGCCAACGGGGAGCTCCCACCCCGGTTTGTTTCAGCAGGTTGTAGGTTTGTGCCCGGGGCATCCCGGGGGCGCTGCAGCCAAAGGTGCCACTTGTGGGGTTCGGTGTGTTTGAGGGGGGCCCTGAAGGGTGCAGGGGCACAGGCAGGAGAAGGGGCGGTGCAGCTTTTGTTTCCACCGCGGTCTTTTGCAGGATATTGCAAGACGGAGCAGGAAAACCCCTTTTGCAGACAGGACACTAAACACAACATACAGATGTCATCACTGTTACCAAATTTAAAGTTTATTCCTTAATTAAAGGCATTCACAGAGCAAAAAAATAGTTAGACATCCACACTGAAAACCGTTCCCAGTAGCTGGAAACCTAATTAATGGATTGTACAAATTATTTTCCTTGGGAGAGGCAAGTTATTTAAATAGTAATATTTAAACAGGGTAGTTTATGCTCCTCGAGGTTACAAACACACCTGTCAATCCTTAACAATCCTTGTGTAGTCCTTAACAATGCCAGGATTTAAAATATGGATTATGCTAATTATTTATAAAATTTTAATTAATGTTAATGAGCTATTGGGACTATAATCCTGTGCCTAAGGACCCAGCAATGCTCCAGTGAACGTGCCTGTTCCTGGGAGGCTCCTAATCTTCATGGTGATGTATCAGGGCAGATTGATCTATATATGTATATATTTTTTCCCCCTTTTTTGTATTTCAGTGAATCTTTTTTGTCTGAAAATAATTCAAACTTTGGTTCTACTGAAAAGAATAGAAAACAGGATTTAGCAAAACCGGATTTCTGCAGAGATTTTGGCCATTTTTCAGCAGCCTGAGCAACCAGCTGAAAGCATCAGGCCTCTTCTCTGTCGGCAGGAGCGATGCCAGAGGCCGCCGATGGTTCTTGTTGAGCTCTGCACCTGGACAGAAATGCAGGAAAGGGGAGGTGGTTTTGCACCATTTCCCTGCTGAAGACCAACACCCGCGGAGAGGTTGTGCACGCCCCCAGAGAAGTGCAGGAGGGAGATTTTGTGCCTCATCTTGGGGGCCTCAGGCTGAAGATCCGCCAGTGAACTTACGGCATCACTGTTTAGAGTGAGCAGGTGCAGACTGGGATCAGGATCACCCATATAACCCATCGCCAAACCCCCTCTGGGGTGATTGCCGGACGGAAAAATAGGTGGAGACGATGCTGACGGTGAAAATACCAAAGGTGAGGCGAGAGAAGTTAGAAGGAGTGCCAGGATGATGAGTAACTAGGGATAAAGGCAAACCAGTGGTCTAGGGATACTCTGGAGGTGTGTGAGTCCGAGGATGCCGCAGGGCGGGCGAGGAGGTGGCATGGTTTGGGGCTGGGCAGCACCAGGACCCACTGTTTGTCGATGAGTGACCCTAGGGAGGACATTGTGCCTCCGGTGCCAGGGGCTGGGCAGGGGGCAGGTGCCAGGGACTGGTTTAATTCTGCACCACACGAAAGAGAATCCAATATGAGCAAATGTAGCTCCAACTCCATCGCAAGCTCTTGCTGCTCAAGCCTCACACAGAGGATGTTACTTCCAATAAATATTTTAGGCAGTAAAGCTCGCTTCAGAGAGGGCTGCTGCATTCCCGTCATGGGAAAAGCCCGCGTTAGCTGCTTGGAGTATTCCAGCACTTGATATATAGTACCTGTTCCATGGAAAAATGCCTCAGGGTGAAATGTGGTTAATAGAGAGGGGCTAATATGTGAGTGATTTATCTCATTTTGCTAAGTTCATGCCTGTAATTCAATAACCCCATGAGCTACACTTAACTGTATTCAATAAAGATGATCTAAAGGAGATGTTCGTGCAGGTGAAGGATTCAAGAACCAGAGGAAAGGATGGTATAAATAAGTGAGCTTGAAGTAAACAGGGAGCTCAGGCAGAACCTTTCCCCAGAATAAATGTCTTGAGCATCATTAAACCAGTACAAATGGCTCGGTGAGCTGCAGAGATTTCTTCCTCTGAAAGGAAAAAGCTGTGAGAGAGACTTTCATTAGGGGGAAATGCCACCTTACGCTCCGGCCGTGACCCAAACCCTGCAGCGATCCGTCGCGAGCTGTCATCTGGGGGAGCATCCCCGGCAGAGCGTGCCGGGTCATCTTGCACGGGGACGTTACGAAGGACGCAGGAAGGCGGGGTTGCCAGCAGCCGGGGGAAAGAGGTGTGACGGCTCAGGGCTTTATTCTCCACCTGCTGTGGAAAACCTTTGGACGCGTACCCGGATGCGCAGAGCGCATCTTCACAGACAATGCCGCGTGCAGCTATATGACAGCATGACAGGGAAATAAGGTCTCTAAATAGCGATTTGGGACTGTAATTGCCCAGTTGGAATGCAAAGCTAAAATAAATAGTGCTGGCAGCTGAGTCACCCGATTACAGACCTGAAACGCTTCAAAGTTAGGCCTGAAAATGTCTTCTGTTCTTCCAAGTTAGTGGCTGTACGGTGAAGAAAAGGGCACTGGAAAAACAAAAAGGCATCAGAGCACTGACAGCCACTGCACCAAAGGCTTTGGAATAAGGTGTGAGCGTTGCCCCTGTCCTGGCACCAGTGGCTGGCGTGGCTGTGTGGCAATCCGGCACCGGCACTGTGGGCAGCCGGTGCACGGGCTCTCAGCCTTCGCACGGAGAGGCAGGTGTGACAGCCTGCCCCGTAAAGCCAGACGGCTTTGTGGAATGACATGGCTTTAAAGCCGTGGTGTCCTACTTCAGGCTGTGTGTGTGCCAGGCTCCTGCTCCACTGACCCTCGGCACCCGCGGCTCGGAGGCATCACATGGAGGAATCCACAGTAATCTCCTGCTCGGCGCTCTGGGCAAGCGGCAGCAGGTACCGGCTGGCTGGTTCAGTGCTGGGGTTGGCAGTGCCATGCCACCTCTGCAGGAAAACCCTCCGAGGAGGATTTTCCTCCCTGATGCACTATGGAGAGCCACGGCGTGCCGGCAGCAGGGTGCTCCGTGTGTCCCCCGGCCTCAGCAAGGAGGAGAGGGGTGATCAAAGGTATGGAGCGGTTGCAAAATCAGGAAAAAAGATAGGGTTTTCCAGCCCAGCCAAAGGGAGAGATGATAGAGGAGGCCTGGGGATGGCAAATGGGCCATGACTGTTCTCAGCCAACACCTTGGGGGCACAGAGCAAAAGCAGGAGGCAGCAGCTTCAAAACGGAGAGGTGCTGTCACATAGCATGTCATTGTGTGATGGAGCTCTGCCAGGGGTGGCTGTCAGTGCTGCCCACAGCTCCTAAATGCGGCAGAAAAAAATCATGGAAGGAAAATAATTTAAAGGCTACAGCCTGCCGAGACATTAACTCTGTCCCAGGAGGTCCCCTGGGTCCCGGGAGGCTGTGGGGAGAGGTTAGGGAGGTGCTGCACCGGGTTCACCCTGTCCTTACACCCCTCCCATGGCATCTGCTGCTCGTAGGGACAAGCTGCGGGGTTGGATGGCCGTTTGGTCTGACCACGGTGGCCGCTCTTGTGCAACACGCAGTCTCACACGGTGGGGGGCAGCTGTCCCTGACCCACCCCCTGAAGGTCACCCTGCGGCTGCTGCCTGGCAAACCCACGTGCGGAGAAACACGCTGTGCTCATCCCCACCCGGTCCCACGGTGCCACAGCTGGAGCCTTTCCATGGGAGATGCATTTCTTTGTTCATCGCCCTGATGCTCAAAGCCAAAAAATCTTCAAAAGCTGAAAAATCAGCTCTGGGTCAAAGTGAGTGAGAAGCATTAGCAGAGGGACACCCGCTGCTGCTACCACCGCTCCAGCACCACCGAGAGCATGGACATCACCGAGGGTGGCGGGAAGGGGATGGGGAGCTGTAGCAAGGGTTGGCAGGGGCAGAGGGAGAACAGACGGAAGGAGAGGAAAAACATGAGCCGTGGGACCACCCCAACCTGGGCAACCCACCGTGGTACACATGCTACCAGCTCCTGCTTCTTCCTTCTCTCCTCAGCATTTATTTCACTGGAATAAACAACTCGGCTCTTTGCGGCCCCTGCAGAGACTCCGTGTTCCCGGTGCCCACAGCCCTCTTGAAGACCCAGCAGCCAGTGCTGGAAATTGTACTGAGGAAGCTCCGGGTCTTGTTTCTATTCCAGTGCATCACCACTGCAGACAGGGCTGGCGTCAAAAGCCTGGGCTGGAGCACAACCAGCTGCTCAGCTTCTCTGGGATGGAGCTCATGGTCACTGGAGCACTGGAAGGGATTTTTCCGAAGCACGTGGCACAAAGCTGACAGGTTTTGTTTTTCCTGCTCCTTTCAGAAGGGACTTTCTTTGGCAATGAGCTCATCTGTTTGTAAGGTTCAGCAAGGGCAGCCAAATCGCCCACCCGCTGTCCCCTGCAGGGCCGAAGGAGGAGATGCCTGGCCCCGGCATCCCACATCTCCCAGCCCAGACAGTCCAAGGAGCCAAGCAGCCCAGCACGAGCCCCAGACATCCTCAGGTCAGTGGAGTGAAGGTGTACAATTTGGAGGGACACGTTAAAGCACTGGAGCTAAATCTGAAGGAACGGAGTCTGTGTGAGCCCTGTGCCTCCAAGGGTTTCCTGAGGTCATTTTTGTGCCTTTCCAAATGTTTTGGAAAACACATTTTTCTCAGCTGATTCAAACAAAGACTGGCACTGATGTTTTTCCAAAAGCTTTCCAAATAGGTTTTTGAGCAAGGCTGTACAGGCCAGGATGGGGAATAATAAGGGTGTGCAAAGGCCCCAGAGGGCAGAAAACTTCTCTTTTGGGTTGCATTTCTTCCTCAGTCTTCCCCGAAAGTAGCTCATTGACCCTTTTTTTTCCCCTTTGTTTGTCATTCTCTTTGGTTGCTGCAATGTTTGTAGCTGCTATTTATGTAGAACACTCTCCTGACGTTTGTCCCAGCTGCCTTTTCACTCAAAATCCACAGAAATGTTATGTATTACAGCACTGATCTTCCTTCGGATACTTTGCCCTCGTCTCTGTAGCATCTGGGCTGGTTTGCTTGAATGTGCTGTGACTATTTTTGCCCCCAGCAGCGGTGCCCCTGTTGTCTCCACCAGCCCCAGCACAGCACAAAGCAAAGGAAAAACCTGGGGTAATATGAAAGACACAGTAAAAATGGCAAATCTCTCTCTCAACGGATCTGAATAAACCAACCCTTATAAATATGCAGAGTAATAAACCCCTTAATGCAGCGTGATTAAAAAGTTATGGTTCCCCCAGCAACCCGAACTCGGCTGCCTCTCGCGCCGATGGTCTGAGATGACTGGCTTTGCTGTTAGATTTATGCCTTCATCTGCCTCCGTGCGATGCAGCCGGGTTAGGGTTGCCATGGGGATGGGAGGTCAGGCTTTGCACTGGCGTGGACGTGGAAAAACCAGCCGATCCCCTGCCCTCCTGTGCTTCCCGGTGCGGTGCCTAGCAGCTGCCTCCTTCTCCTGCCAGCTCGCAGCACAGCAGCCGAAAGCATCTTCGTGGCTTTCAGTCCAGCCCCACACCCTGCATCTGGGACAGCCGTGCCTCCACCTGGCACCTTCGCTTCAAATCCCTCTTCCTCCTCTTTTACTGGTGCTCCCACAGCACTTGCACTTTCTAAAATGTGCCTTTTTTGCCCTTTCTTAGTCCCCAGTTCTCGGTGGGGCTTGGCACACTGCCTCCAGTTGTCACATGGGTCAATCCTCTCACCCATCTCACCCTCTCCTTGGTTTTCCCTCTACATTTGATGAATGTCCTGAGTATTTAGGTATCTCCAAAACCTGCAGGTGATCCCCTGCCCTCACTTTGCTCAGGGTGATCTGTGGATCTGGTGACCAGTGGGTACAACCGGTTTGGTTTCTGCAGGGGAGCTTTGTGTGTACCGCAGGTACCTGGGGCCAGGAGCAAAGCCAAAGCCAGAATAAGGCACGAATTCTGCGAGGGTAATTAGCCTTTAGGGATCTCAACCAGGATATATGAGCTTTCCAGCACGCTGGGGCTTTAATCAAGACAGAGTGTCTTTCTCACAGATTCGCTCCTGCTCGGGCACAAATTGCCGGGCTGGATGCAGCAGCTCCCGGCTGTGGGTTTACGGCCGGTGTTACGCAGGAGGTGAGAGCGGCTGATGGTTATGGGCCCCCTGGCCCTCCAATTTATGACTCCATGAATTTCCAACTGTTCATTCACTTGTAACATCAGTAATTTACACCCAACGAAATGTCACCCAGTCAGTGACCAGGAGCGATGCCACGTGGCTGCTGCACGAAGCAGCCAGCAATGGGAGAGGCAGCTCACCTCCGGCAGCCCCCGGCACGGCAGTCCGTCAAAAGCTGCAGGAGGAGTCGGTCACACAAAGAAATCTTCACCATCCAAATGTTCCTTCCAGGTGGGACAGGGACATCCCGTGACACCTGTGCACTGGGAGCGTGGACAGGACATGGAGCATGGACAAAATACTCGGTGATTGTCCCAAATACTCAAGATGGGTATTTTTCCTTCCTCCCCATCACCACCTTCCCTAGCAGTAGGCATCCTTCGTGCTCTTCTCCTGGGCTTTTTCCCTTGTTCTTTCCCTGTTAAATGACAGCTTCAGTAGGAAATGTCTGATGCTGCTGTACCATGACTATCAATTCAACTCCATAATCTCTGTTTCATTTGCAGCTGAGACATTACTCAGAGATTGTTACTCCAGAACAGCAAATACATTCTCAGATTAATTTTCTTTTCCCCATTTTCCCTATAATTAGAGTGGGATTAGAAATGTAGCCGGTTAAACAAACAGGCTAAGTGAGAGGTCCTGCTTAAACTTCACCCGGGGGTGGGTGGGGATCAATAGGCGACAAGGTGCCTTTCTTCTGTGGGTTCATCACATTGGGGTGGGCACTGGTGTTTTACTGAGCACGACTGGAAGCCTGGAGAATTCCTTGCAAATGAGGATCCAGGATTTACAGACACCTATCTCCTGCTTTCTGCCCTGGTTGTGTGGTGATTAAGGTGTCTCTGGGGCCAGGGGTTTCACCTAGAGAGCAGCACAGCTGGTGCAGCGTGGCAAACTGTGTGCAGTTTCTCCTGGCAGCATTGGAGGAAAGGTGCCTGGGCAGTTTGGAAGTGAGTCGTTCCCAACCTGTTCCCTGTGTCCTTGGGAAGCTGGGAGCGAGGCTGCTTTTCCTAGCCCGTAAATTCGTGCCATTACGTGAGAACTGCAGTTTTCATTTTTGCAAAAAGGGAAATGTTTAGGGAAAACTTGTGGATAGGAGACGTCACATATATTGGGATATCCTCTGGAATTCACTGGCTTTATTGCTGATTCATTGTGCAAGGTCCTTCTCGCTGTAAAGATCCAACCCAACAAAGATATAACCCAACAAAATGAACAGCATTGGAGCACTCAGCCACTCTTTGGGTTGGAATTGCGACGGGATGAGCATGGCCAAAGTACAACCCACTTCAACTGCCTTCAGCTTTTCCCCATCACTGCTGCTGTGGTGCATCAAGGTGATTTAATTTGGGGCCAAAGCTGGCAGATGAGGACTGGGCACGGGAGCAGCCTGCAAAGCCCAGCTCCAGCCAGCAGCACTGCTCGGAAACAGAAGCAACCCCTGGATAACTCCCCGTCTCAGAGGACAGGCACCTGGCTGGAGCGTATTTAATTAGCTGTCACATTAGCTGAGCTGCAGGAGTTGTGGTTGGGAGGTTGGAAGCAGAGAGGAGCTCGGTGGAGGGGCAGCACCTCTGCCATGAGCCGCGGAGGGGATGCACCCTGTGTGCGCAGGGCTCCGGCAGCCATGCGTGCCCCTGGACAGCTGCTGAGCACTGCTCTTGCACTGCATTTTTGGATGCTGCTGGTACTAACTGGACCCAAATAGTCTGGGTTAAAAGAAATCAGTCAAGCATTTGTGACGTTTATGAAAATTACAGAGTTTGAAGGGCAAAGAAGGGATAGCTTGGTCGTTTACATTGATGCAGCCAGTTTCACTGTGAATTCTTGTTAATCTAGATTGGCTTTTCCCCGTGAATGTTTATCATGAAGCAAGGCCTTGCCAGTTGCCCTGAGCTCTGCGAACAACACAGTCACTTGAACACAAGGAAGTTCTTTTAAGGCTGATGCACGGACACAGCAGAAGTTGCTCCATGAAGGTTTCATATTTGTCAGACTTATGATGAAAACCAGGGCTGGCCTCTGTGCAAGGCTGCTCTGGGACTGCCACTGCATGTTGGCAGCCCTGTCTTTTGGGCAAGGGGCCCTGGGCAGGACCCGGGCACATGCCAGCTTCCCTCTCAGATGGGTGCTGCAGGAGGAGACCTGCTTTCCTGGCCAGCTGGGAGCTGCAGCACTTCCAGACGGGCAGTTGGGTCTCTATGGGACCACATGAGCATGTCCCAGTGGGTCAGTGCTGACCTGGCCTTCTGTACATTTCCTGCAGCTCCAAGCATTGTTTTCATAAAATCACAGCATGGTTTGGATTGGAAGTGACCTTAAAGACCATCCAGTTCCAACCCCCCTGCCATGGGCAGGGACACCCTCCACTAGACCAGGTTGCTCCAAGCCTCATCCAGTGGCCTTGAACACTTCCAGGGATGGGGCAGCCACAGCTTCTCTGCGCAGTCTGTTCCAACCTGTTTTGGGAAGTCTGGTTGACACCATCTTCCCTGGGCAGACATCAGGTGGAGATATACAAGGTCTGCCGTGGTGATCACGAGGGGGTAGAGCTGGGCTGCAAGCTGGGACTGCAGGCAGGGAGCTTGCTCTTCCTGCTCCCTGGTTGCAACTCCTCTTGTAACAGCGAGCTCTGCCAGGCACAGTGGCTCTGCCAAGATGGGACGTGTGGAATTTGTGTTTAGAACAAGTGGAGACGGCAACGCCTCCAGCCTGAGTGCTGAGTCCTGCCAGGGCACCTGTCCAATGGGCAAACAGACCTGTGCCACCCACACCCCCGGCGTCCTTGTCCCCGAGGAGGGACTGCAATGCCCTGGCATGGCCTCGGCCAGCATGGCTTCAGGGAAAAGGACTATTTTGGGATTTGATGTGACAGGGACCATCTGGGAGCTCTGCCTCGCTGGTTCCAGTCCGCAGCAGGACGGGCCATTGCTCCTCCTATTTTGCTCTGAACAACCTTGGCATCACCTTCCTGCCCTCATCCTCCTCTGCTGCTGGTTATATCCTCTCCTAATTTCCAGCCCATTCCCATTTTAGACCCCTCCAGGAGCTGCCACCTCTTTGCTCAGCATTTCCAAGCACCCGTTGGCACAGCAGATGCTGGGGAGCTCGGGGAGGAGCACCCAAGTGTAGTACGGGATCGCACCATAAGAGGGAGATGATTCCCTGTGGATCTTCTGGGGGACCCGTAGCCCTGTCCCGAGCAGTGCCAGTGGAAAAGGTGGGCCACGGCGGGCACAGGGGGCTGGCAGGGAAAAGAAGAAGGGCACGTTTCAGGATTCCTCATCTCAGGAGGACGCGATGTCCTTCACATCCGTTTATCCCAGGAGATTGTCAGTGGGTCTAGGAAAGGCTGCTAGGTCCAAAGGAGAATTTCAGGTATTCCAGTGGGTTCCAGTACAAAAAGGGCTGCAATCGCTTCCAACCAAACCACTTTAAATAGTAAAACCGGGTTCTAACAGACACACAGAAAAAAAAAAATTGAATTTGTCACAAAACCAACCTTCTTTCTCTGAGGGAAGGAACACTTTTCCCAAGGTCTGGCATGTATGTTTATGCCTTTGGAGCCATGTTTCTTGAACTTCAACAAAAGAAGGGGAAAAAAGATCAACCAAAAATTAAGTACCAGCGCGGGTGTCTTGCACTATCACCCCCGGCTGCCACGAACAACGGCACCGTGCTCCCCGGTGTTCATTTCTGGAAGAGATTTGAATGCAGGGAAAAGGTGTGAGATGTTTTGAGGAGTCTTCACTCAAGTGCTGAGCTATTTCCCACCTCCTCCTCCTCTTCCCATCACATCTTTTTTTTTTTTTTTTTCCTCTCTCCAAGCCTTGTCGCAGGAGGTTAAGGAGCAGAATTACATCAACCGCCTTTTCCTTCCAGTCCACATCAATCTACCTCCTGAGCTGCAGGCACTCTTTTTGCCAAGACTGAAGCTGGAAAGGGCCTGAGCTCGGCCAAGTTCAGAAGCTTCTGTGACCACCTGAGAAGTGTCCAGCACGGGGCGGCCACCTCTCACCCCTCCGTGCCCTCGCACTAGCAGGAAATGTTTGCAGCCACAACAAAGCTTGCTTGAGCTTGCCGTTGCCCGCTCGGCTCAGTGCGATGTGCACGGCCTCCCATGCCGTGAGGGAAGGAGAGCAGCCTGGTATGGGAGGCTACAGCAGAAACCCCCTCAGCATCTCAGCTGGGCCAGAATTTGGGGCTGCCAGGCCTTTGGGGGGAGTGAGAAGGGCAACAGGGACTCCAGAGATGGCGGAGAAAGTGAATGGGCAGGTACCAAGCAGGACAGTGTCTTGCCAGCCTCCAGCTGGTCTCCATCAAGAGGGATGGGAGCGGGAAAGCACTCAAGGGTGGGATGGGAGGAGAGGGTGGAGCAGGTCTCTGATAGGTTTGGTCTCCCCCACGTTCCTGTCCTGGGCACGCAGCAGGTCCTGTACAGTGAGAGATGAGGCAGCGATAACGTTGCAGCCCTTCAATTTAACACTGAGCACTGGCAGGAGAGGGACGGATCCCTTCTTCCAGCTCTCTGAGGGTGTCACATCGAAGCGCAAAGTGGAGATTGCTGTGCCACAGCTGGTAGTAAGTTTGCTCAGGGTGATGAAAAACTCTGAGATTTCTTCCAGCGGCTTTGTAGAACCCGGTGGCTCCTACATGACGTAGTGGAAAAGACAGCAGGGCAGAGACACCAGGACGTCACCCACAGCGCTTCACAACTCACCTGTTACTCCTTGGAAAAGAACAAACGAGGCCGACTGGGGCAGCAGGACAGATGGAAACAACCAGCAGTGACCGTGTGGCTGCAGCTTTCTCTTTCCCTGAGGTAAGAGTGAGATTGTCATCCCGAGATTGTCATCAGCTACAAGTGTTCCCCAAGCCCTTTGGGTGTCACAAGTAGTGACCCCGTGGGAAGGGTAAGTAGTTCAGTATTCGTTGACTTGTCAGTCAGGCGAGACTTTTACACCGGTTCGCTCGTGTTGCTCCATCTCCCTCGCTTCTGCAAGAGCAGGAACTGAGCAGCTCCAGGAAGGGTCCAGGCACAACCAGTCTCCAGGCAGGATGTCAGATGGCATGTCTGGAGTGCAGAGGAGTGACTGGCAGTTTCCCATGGCTCTATCTCAAGGCAGGACAAGGGAACAGAAGTTTCACGAGAAGTTTCCTCTTCATAATGCTGTTGACAAATCAGGAAAAGGAAGGCTTGGGTTTGCCTTCCCTTTATGGCCAGGAAGTCAGAGCTGTGAGCATTTGTTCTCTAGAGCTAAAAACCAGCATCACCAAGGCAGCTCCATTATCCAGTATCCTGTTAGAGAAAGTGGCTGAGCCTACTGGAAAGGTCCTCAGAAACAGGATCACCCTGTTTCTCTAGTAAACGCCTGCCTAGGTCAAAAGTCCTGTACATTAGACACTTTACAAAAGCACAATTGCGAGGTGGTTCCTCTAGGCAAGACAAAGTGACGGAAGGAAGAAAACCCCACAACACCAACAGCATTTCCAGCCTTCCTTAGAGGCACTCCAGTACTACCACAGCAGGTGCACTGGCTTCCCTTGGCTCATCCAGGGAGCTCCTGGGGCGGACCGCAAGTCCTGCGGATGGATACATGGATGTGTCCAAGGGCCTCACTGAAGAATCAGGAGCATGTGGGCCATGGCTGGGGCTGTGTGGGAGAAAGGCATCATTTTCCAACGCACAAGGCCAAGATGGAATTACTGGTCCAAAGCCTGGAGAGGACTGGCCCAGAGCAGCAGGCTTCGGTGGCAGGTGGCAGAGCCTGCTTCAGTCAGGCAGTGCTCTGTCCTTTTGCAGAAAGTTGAATCATTTTGATGGAGGAAATGGGGTGAGTGATCCTTTGGTGCAGACACAGCACTCAGGTAGAAGCCCAGCACCATCTCCTTCTGTCAAAGAGGGAGAAGGAGGACCCCCCCAATACCTATGCAGATAAAGAAATCTCAAATTCAACATTCATTGCCTTTTGACACTGAACTTCTTATTATCCGTAGATTAATTTCCAGTGATGTTTTGAGCCTGAAGAAATTAATTTGCTTTTCATGAAAATATTCTCATTTTTATTTCCAGGGGAATATCCATTGAAACTATCTCTTTTCCACCAAAAAAATAAAGGGGGGTGTGACAAATATCTACCCAGCAACAAAAAGGAATGAGAAGTCAATACTTTCCCACCAAGCTGTACTGTTCAGATCGAATTCTCCTTCCCAACTCTGCCCTTGGCCCAGTTAAGGAATAAGTGCTGCTCAATAGTCTGTCAGCTGGACCAGGGCTCTGGTGACTCTGGGCTTCATCTTGTCTCCGTGAGGAAACAGTCAGCCCTGTGCTTGCTCGAGGGCCATGCGGTTCACAGGGGCTTAAATCCATCCTCACCTCGTCTACCACTGCCACACTGGTCCAGGTTCTCCTTTGTTGTCATGGTCAGACTTTATCCGTCAGACCCTGGGGCTGTTGCTCAGGAATAACAAAGTGTAGCTTCTTCTGGGAGTGAAACAGCTGCTTTGTCAAGCTTTGAAAATTGACGTTTGATTGTCTGAAGCTCTCCCTAAAATAGAATCATATCATATCACATCATATCACAGAAAGGTTTGGGTTGGAAGGGACCTTAAAGATCATCCAGTTCCAACCCCCCTGCCATGGGCAGGGACACTCTGCACTAGACCAGGTTGCTCCAAGCCCCATCCAGCCTGGCCTTGAACACTTCCAGGGATGGGGCAACCTTTAAGAGAAGTAAAATGATCCTCAAGAGACAGAGACTGCCCTGACTATAAAGGCAGACCAGGTACCTTGGTCACCAGCAGATCCTGGCAGGAGAACACCCAGACACCCCGCTCCTCCACCTTCCTGCACACACCTGGCCCCCGCTGCACTTTGAACTCATCCCTTTGTGCACCCACAGCTTCCGCACGGAATACACCGAAGGATACACAAGGCAAGATCAGAATGTTGCACACTGTTCGAACCCTCTGGAGACACCACGTTGTGAGGCCATTGGAGTACTTCCAGGTGAGATGAGCTCTCCAGTATGGTTTTCCTTGCCTCCATTCTCCCCATTTTCCACGGGAGAGGACATTCTTCTAAATGAAGCTCTTCAAGCGTTTCACAGCCACAAACTGTGGCTGTGATCTGGACAATAGCTAGATCCATACCTCCCATGGACATTGTCAGCTTCTGTTGATGCTGTCTCTTTGGAGAGTGTCATAAAGATACAAATTGCTCCGTGTCACCAGAGAAACATCAAGCGATGCTGCTCGCTACCTCTGATGGCCATGTAGCCCAGTAGGTTGGGTAGCACCATGCTGAGGAGCAGGTCACAGGCTTTCGTAGTAACTGAATAGTGGCCGTGTCTGGAGGAACCATAATCTGCCTGGAGCTCGGGTTCGCTCGTTTAGCTGTAACAGCAGTTCTCTACCAATCAAGTGACCATTACCATCGTTGTCTGAGCTTTAGCTTCGCTTTGGGCAAACGAGTGTAACATCCAGTGGTGTCCCACGTGTGATACACTTCCATCACGAACACCAAGTGATCTCCCTATGACCCGAGATGATGCTGGGTTGCTGTGCAACTATTTTAATCTACGTATGTGCAGGGTGTTTGTCTCCACAGCAAATGCAATGCAGAATCTGTCCCTAAAAGAGACTTCAGGCCAGTGATGGAAAAGGTTTTATTTAAATGTACTTGTAGACCAAGATGAACCAAGAGGACTCTCTGGCGTCCATTAATTAACAGCATTATGTCATTTATAAGGCTGCAGTAGATAAGTACTGTCCAAATTTTCCCAGCACTACAGCCTCAGAACACCGTAGTTTTGCTTTGGTTGAGAAAAAGCCATCTTTCCAGGGTTGCTCTCTGTTACTCAGGCTTCTGCTACTGCATAAAAATTGGGTGATCTAATTATTCATGCCTTTTGTTTGAAAGTTTATGTAACTAGCAAGTCAGGGTTTCTTTTCAGTGTGTTTGAATGGTATCTCTTCAAGAGGTCAAGGGAGGAAATTTGAGATAATAGAGCAAAAAACAAATCAGAATCAGCTGCTTTCAAGTGCATCCAGGGGTTACAGTAGCTTGAGCATGATTTGGGAACTGATGAATTTCACAGTAGCCTGAAACCGATGTAGTAAAAGAGGCAGAGACACAGGAAGGAGCTTATGAATAGAAACAATAGGTGCTGCTGTGGCTGCTGATAATATCTTGGCAGAATGAGGACCTTATTCTTCCTGGTGCTCAAAGCTGTTTTTTTGCTGGAGAAGCTATTCCGTGTATTTATTCACTTAAGGTTAGAGCCTTGCTGATGGACCGGGCTTTCTGATATCCCCCTAGATGCATCAAGGAGTATAACGTACCACATAGCCCATGTAGCCTCTTTCTTTATCTAACGTAGGGGTGAACACATGAGTGCTTTTAAATTGTGGATGCAGTGTTCAAACTAAGAGCTGGGAGGGAATTTCACAGCCATTAGCCAGCGTAGGGAAACCAAAGCAGTAAAACCTACCCAGGCACTCACAGCCTGTAATTTTCCGAGCGGCATGTTATCCGAGGGAATTTATACACATTTACCAGGGAGGCGTCAGTCAGGAAATTTATTGTGTCTTTTAAAACCAGCCTTTTCAAAACACGATTATTCCCCTCTGTGGACTATGCAGAGAGGCAGGGCGCAGTTGGATGGTGCTGCAGGAGGTCACCGTCGCTGCAACAACTCCCTGCTCCCTTTCTGCCTCCTCTCCGCTGCCTGGTCCTCCCCGAGGATGGCTGTCTCGATCCTTCTCTTCCGCAGGCTCCAGTGCTCCCCTGTGCCCCCTCAGAGCCTGTTAACCCCACTGGGTCAGCAGGAAAACATCCTCTGCTTGCTTTGCCTGTGAAGGCTGACTTTAAAGCCTGGAAAACAAGGAGAGACGAGGCCTGGATGTCTGACCCATTTCATACCATCGTTTTCAGCCAAACTGACCTAGAGATTTCACCCTGTGGTGTTAGCCAAAGCCAGCCCGTGTTTATTCAACTGGATTAATTCTCCTCCCTAGCAAAGCTTCCTAGCCACAGCTCATTGATATTATTTGGGCTGCTTCATGCTATCAGAGGAAAACAAGACCTTCAGAAGCTCTGCTGTGCTGATTGTGACATTTGCTGGAGGGAGAAGGACAATATTTAAACGGGCATCTGAGCTGCAAGTATGCAGCAAACCGTATGAACTTCACTTTTTTTTTCTGTGACCAATGACAGGAAAGGTATTTAACAGTGATGTATTACGTTATCTCATCCAGAGGCCAGAGGAAAGATGGTCTGTAGGCATTTAAAGTGGTTCTCATTTCCAGTCTGACTCCTAAATACTTTTCTCAGCCTTTGCCTTTTTACCTCTGACTCCAGTCACAAGGTCTATAAACCAGCTCCATGCTGGGGAAGAGGTCTCTGCTGGACAGAGGAAGATGACGCCCTGATGGTGGGATGGTGCCTTCAGCCCTTTCTTCTGAGCGTGGAGATACATCCTAGGTAAGAGGATCTAAGCAAACAGACACATTGTGTTGAGGGCTGAGATTAAAACTGTATTTATGCTTTGCTGGCAATTCAGCTTGCAATCTTCTAACAGAAACCTGGCCTTATCTCTCCGTGGGTGAATGGGGCTTTGTCTTACCAGCAGTGTCTGTGTTTACTCTTGAGGTGGGCTCAGACAAGCCTGGCAATGTGAGTGTGAGGTATGCCAACACTTAACAAAGAGAGGAGACATGCCATCAGAGCCCTAAGGACTTACAAAATACCTGGAAAAGGCTATTCTTAGGGCTGGTATCTCTTAAGTTCTGGTGGAAACCTGTTCTTAGCAAGCAGAAGCAGCATCTTTCCCAGACTCTCTTTAGGGCCTAGTAGTTGAAAAGTCTCCCACTGATAACGGCAAACCTGCAGCATAATCCCATCCAATCACATCACGCCGCGTTCTCAGCGGTGCTCCCACAGGTCAGCAGCCCTGTGAAACAAGGTCTTCCGAAAGCTCTCCCACGTGGAACCCAGTCCCAGAAACGTGCACAGTGCCATTCTGAGGGTCAGTCTGTCTCCCACTGAGTGCTCGGGTCTTATGCTAGAGCTGTGCTCTGCATTCCCATGGGAGACGTAAGTCACGGCTTGCTGGTCACTAGAAGGAGACTGCATGTGGCCAGTCACGCAAAGATGAAAGCAAAGACAGTAAATATTCTGCAACCGGTATTCAGTGTGTGGTTCATACAGGTTCCACCATGTCTTCTGGGGTTCCCTGCTGCTACAGAGCTCTTTGCTAGCTGAGGAAAGCCGGGCAATAGCTAGAATGTAAGGGATGCCCTAACAGACCTTGTTGCCCAAAGAAGTCTCATACCTACATGGCTGCATGTGCCATGAATCCCTGAAAATTACAGACACCATTCCCTGAAGAAACCGAAGTAAAAGTTCTATTTTAGGATGTGGTAGAAGTACAACAAAGCATACTGTATTTATGAAATGACTTTGAGATGCGAATATTAATAATAAACAAACAGGCAGAAGATACTTCTTACATCTGTTACATTGCAATGAGATAGGGCCTGGGTAAAACTTCTGCTAGATTCACCCCTGACCAATCACACAAAAATTCCTGACAGAGGCTACAGATTTCTTTAAGAAGAAATCAGAAAGCAAAGCAAGCATTTTCTGTCAGTGGATTTTTTAAGCACTCCCACAAAGCACAGTCTTGCAGCAGTTTCTCTCTTCTGTGCAGCTGAACTTCTCATCTTGGCAAAAGAAGATGGCAATGCATTTTGAAAAAAAAAATTCAGGCAAAGAGTTGCTCTGAAAATAGGACTTTTTCTCAACTATTATTATTTGTATTTTTATTTAGAACTATATACAATGGTTGGTAATCCAAAGCATTTGGAGAATTTTATAATGTTGATTAGCTATGAACTATCTTCTAATTATGTCTCTTCTATATTTAACGTGTTTAGGGTCACATTAGCTTTACAAAACTTTACCAAAATTGTTCTTGAAAAATAAATCCAAATTCACAAATGCCATGTCAACCTGACTGCCTAGCCTATGTTCATTCCACTTAAAGAAATTATCAGAATACAAGCTTTTATCGACCTGGTGTTCAGTAGCTAATGACTGGTACGAAAAAGGTGGATCGTTTGTACTCCTGTTTCTGTTTTACCAACGGAAGAGGAGTCTACCAAGGTGGCCTCCCAGGAGCCCTGTTCCTTTGGATACATATTACCAGAGTTAGAAAAACTTTCATCTGCTGAACAGAAGCCACGTTTAAGAGTACAACCCATTAGCTATCACTTTGGGTCAGTTCTCCATGAAATAGGTGAGCGATCTAGCCTGCATGGCTCCCCCTTTCTCTTCATATTAAGGTGAGAAGAAAGACACGGGATACAAGGCAGTGGAGTTTGGGCTATCATATAAAGTGGGTTTATAAACCCAGAGGGTAAAATAATATTTTAGGGTAAAACAGAGACTCTTCAAAAAGGAAACGGTGCATTTCCACAGCACAGAGAAGTTTTGAGGCACTGAATATTATTTCTCTAGAGGAAAGGTGCATCCCAGTTGGGGAAAAGAAACAAGCACACTGGAAGACAGAAGAGGAAAAGATTAACCATTTGTGCTGATTAAACCACAACACCATTTACATATAACACTCCAGAGGATACATTGGGTGCTGACACAATCCAGAAGTACGGGAATAATCGGGGAGCCAAGTACAGCATCACGGACCCTGGGGAATTGCATGTGGTCTGTCAATAATAGCTCTGCAGCAGAGCCGAGCGCTCCCCCTTCCTCCGGGGGCCCCTGGGGACACTAAATAATGTTTCTGGAAGGAGTCATTGATGGAAAAACTCAACAAGACCAATATCACAAATCAAAATAAAATTAAAAAATCACAAACAAACCCCTTAGATTTCACACATCTGAATCCTGTGTGGGTTTGACCAGGATCATAATTAGAAGCAGACTCAGCCTTTAGCCTAAAGAAACAGCAAATCCGTCTGCTGTGAATCCTGCCTGCGTGATTCTGCGCGGCGATTCTCTGTGCACACCCCCAAGCCTCCTTGGAGGTACGAGGTGATGCGTATCGCCTAGGAAAACAGTGAAGTGCAGATTTTTTAGCGGAGAAATGGCCTGTTGTGGGGTGAGGGTACACTTTCCCGGTCTATTCAGTGCTGGCACAGATTATACACGCTTAGCTGAGCCTCAGTCTGCTTTGGGTAAAGCCCATCCATTTAATCCAAATCATCTCCAGGCTGTTTTATCAGGAAAAAGTTCAGACATCTGGAATGGAAAAGTGCATTTTGAAGCAACAAATTGCAGGTCTCTGGTTTGCTTGCTAAAGCTATTTATAACGTTTCTTGAAAGATGGCATACAACAGGTTTGAGTCACTGCTGAACAGCTGAATTATACAATTACTAATCTAAGGGCAATCGCGCCAAGGGTTTATTATGTCACGTCGTATTAGACATGTGGGGTTTATTTGTTGCCTGATACAAACAACAATGATTTTTCCTGGCACTACCCACTCATACCTTGTACTTAGGGCCACTAGGGACTTAAAAAAAAATAGCTGCAGTAATAAAATTTTAAATATTCTTACTGTAATCTCTTGCTTGAGGGGCTAATGCTGCTAAACACAGGCGGCTTTGTAAAGCGTTGTGTGTAATGAAGGATGAGCTACAAGAACAGAACTGAAGGAACAATACCATTATCACAAATGGTAAACTTCTTCCGAGTGATGTTTGGCAGTAAATTACAGGCTGTCTGCGTCTTCCTTTCTGCAGCTGTGAGACATTTACTATCCGAACATGCAACCTTAAATTAGAGGGCAGAGAGAAAATTGGGAAGCACAAGGAGAATGCGTGCACATCGTAAGGGCATATACACTGTACGTAGGGGATTGCTCCCCTGTCCTCAACGACTGTCCTCTCCTCACTCAAATTCCTCTTTAAATCACTCCTTCTGCAAAGGATTTAGGTGGTAATCCGCCCATGAAAAATTCTAAATATGTATTAATAATTACATTTTTTTACAAAAGCCACCTAAAAATCTATGCAGCAGCCAGGTTGGGCATCCTCTTCTCCAGGGGGTACTGTGTCTTTCCGACAGGTATTCTTCCATTTCATTTATCCTCTCCAGTCTGTCTGTAGCTTGTGGTTTTTTTTCCCCTGGCTGGACTTTCAGAAGCACTGAATTCCCACTGGAGCTCCTGATACTGAGTGAGACTTGCAGGTAGCAGTTTTGGAAATTCAGCACTCAGTGACTATAGGAGGAGATGCATTTTGTCTCCTAAATTCATCCATGTCAGCAGAGATCTGGAAATTTCTGAGCAAATGTTGGAAGTGCAGGGGAAAAGTAACTCCAAGCAGTCAATAATAGAGGGAAGAGTATCCCAAGGAGCGTGGGGTACTCTCAGCAAGGCTGTACTTCCATCTATGTGCTCAAACCCCTTTGAAGCTCCAGGCCAGTAGCCTCATTTCTGGGTGATGCTGCATTTGGCATAAATTGCTTTTTTCCAGCAAAAGGACCAGAAAACCAGCATACTTAAGAGCTGCCTCTGCCTCTGTGGGTATAATGAAACTGGTATAATGGATCCTACAGGTCCAATATCAGCTGAGGCTTTCTTCTGCTCTGCAACGCTTGGCTGAAGAGTGTCTTACTAAGTGCTACAGCTGCATCGCCACAGTGCAGAAACAAAGATGCTGGGGGTGATCTCACGTTTTTCAAGGCCTCGTTCTCTCATACTCAAAAAAGCAAGGAGAGCACATTAAAACACATAGCACAGAGCTGCTAGGAGTCAGTGGGAATTATCATCATGTACTGTAGAGTCATGTGGAAGAGTAATGTTTCTTACAGGAATTACAAGTCCCTTGTACTAGGGCTGTTACATAGGGCCTCAGTGAAGCTGCTGCTCCAGTGAGTAGCTGTAAAGGATGCTCTGTGACTGCTGAGCATCTCTTTCCCGCTCTCACTCACATTGCTCTGGGAGAACAGTGAGAATGTTAGTGCCTTCAGGTGTCTGGTGTGCCTGGCTGTTAACAGAGAGAGCAATCAGAAATTGTCTCAGTCCCCAAAGCATCAGGGATTTATTGAACGTGTTAAGCTCAGAATCTTGTTATGGACAGAAAGGAAGCACACTTCATGTGTGGAGCTAAGAATTTGCTGTTAGCATAACTGAAATCTAAACGATGTAATTGAAGAATTCTTATTAATCCAAATATAATTATTATAGAAAAATAAAGAAAAAAGCAAAAATACTTCTATAGAAAAAGTTTCAGTAATAATAATAATGATAATGATGCTCAACAGGATATAACCAGTCCTAGTGTCTGGCCCTTTTCCCAGTGTTTTGCAACCCCTTTCACAGCCCTTCTGGGTGCTCAGCTTGGCTTCAGACGAGGGGGGCATCACCAACACCCCTGAGATCCTTGACAGGTTCTTCGTCCTCACTGTAGGAGCCAGTTGGGGTAATTTATATAAGTTTGCTAAGTTGGTTCACACCTGGATTTGCCACTCCACATTGCAAACAAATTTACATATACGGTACCTTTTACTTATGTTAGATACTTGCTCTTTGCTCTACTTTCTGCGCCTGAAACATGCTTTGGCCAGCTCCCAGGGCTTCATTTCTTTAGCTAACCATTGGCGAGTTGTTTACAGCCCTGGGCTCTGCCATGTCAGGCTCTGCCCTTTCTCTTATCATCCCATGCCTGTACGCTGTGTCCTGTGTCCCGACGTTCAAGGCCTCTGCTACCATGCCTGGCTGCCTTCCTCTGCACGCCTTCGTTGTGTTAGGCATGAAGGTTTTGTTCTGTGTAGAAGAGCTATTTGTTGCTACTGTCAATGTAAACATTATGGTTATACCAGGCAAAATGAAGCAAAAGGAAAACAAATCAGGCATAGCTGCCTGATCATTAGAAATAAATGCAGCTACAGCTAACCAGGCTTAAACCAAAGCTCTAGGCAGGTTAAGACGAGTTCAGACAGAAAAAGCCTGATGAACCTCAGTCCTGAGACCTTGCCAACTCAGCAGAAAGCATACGGCCCGTTAGGAGCAGTGGTGGTGCTGTATTTACAGGCTACAGGGGGTGGTGCTTGAAATGTTTAAGCCTCTCAGGAAAGCTTAGCCCTTGTGTCTTGTTCTTCATCCTCAGCTTCGTCATGCTTTGTGACAAACAGGCAAGCTCTTAACTCTTCAGCACATGGACACTTGCTTGCTGCCACAATCTGCCGCCTCTGGCCTTACTGGAAAGGCAATTTTCCCCTTTGTAATACCACGCTCGCTTCCTTCACTGTTCCCCTTTTCACCCATCTGGGCTCCATGCTGCTAGCTCACCCGTGCCTCCTTGCTGATGTCAGCCTTGGCTCCCTGCGGTGGTCCCAGATTCCCAAAACGTGTGTTGTGATGACTGCAGACATTTCCATGGCATCCACGGCCATCCCAAACCTAAGCTCCTTTGAGAGGCAAGAAAAGAGCCCAGATCCCATGTGGAGTTGAAAGACGCCCCTACTCCTTTCAGATATATAGGCTGGGACATGGGCTGGGTGTGGGAGGTACAACTTCAGAGTAGAAACACCCTTGCAGATTTTGGCTATGAAAAGCCAGAGAAGAAAAGCAAAATGGGTGCTGAGCTACTTTGACATCAACACTCTCACGCTGTGTTGACCTCTCCCAAGCAAAAGCTGACCATCAGGACCAGTTAGGTGCACAAACAGCTGTCCCCCATATATACATTATAGACCACAGCAGCCAGCTAACAATAACGTATTAATAAGGAAGAATCCTGTGGTTAGACACTGAAGAACCCGGGAAGTCTTTTCAAGACAAAAATGTGTTAGCAATAGGTTCTAAAGAGGAAGAAATAAGAAGCAGACTAATCATCCAAGTGATGAAGGTGTAGAAAAGACAAGGAAAAAGAGCACATTTTTTACTAACAAAAAAGTAGTTAAGGAACACAAATGAGAAAAGTTATTATCTTCTCGTCCACTGATTTGCATTTCTGAAGCAGCTAACTCAAAAATTTCTCAGTGCTTGGATGTAGGAGTGATGACAGCGCTGCTAGAAAACTCAAAGTGGAAATACAAGTGCCCAGGAGGTCTAGACACCAGCAGAATAGGTAATAAAGAAGTAAAGGTCTCTAGAACAGTCTCAGAGAGCTCAAGTCAGACTAGTTCTTCTGTAATGTGTATAGAAATGGCAGCAAAGGAGGTTAGAAAAATTCTGATCCAAATATGGCATTTAAAAATTCATGGGATCTTCAGTGCTGGCTGAGAACAGATATTATGCAGGTGAAAATGGGCTTCTGGGAAAGTCCAGGAACATGTGTGAGAGCTTAGAGTATGATCCCTTATTCAAGTTAGTTGCAGAAACCTGTCTCAGTAAAACCCAACACTCAGAGGGGCTGGCCTGAACACAAATATTTCCTCTTCTCAGCTGGTCATGTAATTCTTGGTGACAGAATAGGTGAAGCTTCGTGAGACTTGTGTTGGCAAAGCAGAAATTGCCAAAGGCTGTGGGATTGCTCCAGGTTTCAGGAGTTGGCAGTTGGCTGCACTGTGCCTGAGAGCTTGACTTCCTTCCTAATACTTCATGCTGTGAATGCTGGAAATAGTTTTGGGCACAGCTGGGTAGGTGCACCTTGTGGTTCTGCCCACAGCGACCTGTGGCACAGCCGAGTCATGTCCGTGGGGTGGAAAGGGAAGATCTGTTCAGCCCTCCTTGAAGGATGCTGGCAGAGAGAGGGAACTTGGGCGGCAGGGAGAGAGGCACTCAGCTGAAGACAAAAATAAGTATTGAAAGGGAAGGCAATTACAAAGCTAAACTGGTAGGAGTGATCTGAACCTGTGTTGTGCTGTCTTGGAAAACTTTCAAAGCCTTTTTAAGCAATTGGCATGAAGCTTTCTGCTGGCTATAAAAATGCGATTTTGAGAATCAACTCCCATTTGTACTTTTACAATTCATACTTTTAATAGGAATATTGTACCTGTTGACAGTGTAGGCTTGCTTGACAGCCAGAGAGAATGGAGTTCAAAGCAGGCAACATCAGTAGGTGCCTTGGTGCCTTGGCATCTTGCCCTGCATGTGTCAAGCCTGCCTTAAAGAAAGTGTCTTGGGGTGAAAAAGCAGCTCTGTTCGTGAGGCTGTTCCCATCCTTTGCCTTGCTGCCTGACCAGGTATGAAATGAACCTGGGTCCTCGTAGGGACTCTGATCCTGATATCTGTTCAGAAGGAGCTGCCCACGGCCAATAAGCTAATTTCATGCTGATGCAGTAAGGTTAGATGGCTATCGTTCTTGGCTGGGTTGAAGCCAGCAGCCATGATGACAAGGCAGGAGGCATTCTCACTGGGAAAGCGCTTGTGTGTATGGTACACTTTACTCAAGGTTCTGCTCCACTGAAGAGGACAGGAGTTCAGCGTGTAAATGAGAGCACCTCTGAATAAAGATGGATTTCAGTGTGTGCTTCAGGACTTCTGAAAATGGAATACTAGCCATGGAAGACTACAGGTGTCATCCTCTTCCTTCCTTGATGCTCTGCACTGCTTTGAATTTGGAAATTTAGCTTCATGAGTCACCGCTAGAACTACCGACATTTTGGAGCTGAGGAACCGAGTCATGCCCCAGCACCCTCCAGGCTGGTGCCACAGCATGAGCACAGGGCTTCCCTGTGCTGCAGCAGCTCAGGGTGCTGACCTGACTCCTGAGACAGCTGAACAGACTTCAGAGTAGGCCTGAGGCTGCTCTGCTCAACAGCAGCGATCCTTTTAGCTAGCTGGGCTCCTTCTGTACTCAACGGAGAAAGAGTAGGACAGTCAGTTAGACCCCTGCTCTGGCTCAGTTACAGGAGATGCTGGTGTTTCGCCATTCATAATAGCAGGCCTCTAATCAGACATGCTAACTGAGTTGCCTGAAGTCCCTCAGCACCCCTCCTGTGCTCCCAGATGTGCTCTTGTGCCAAGCCCAGCTTGAATAATCCAGAGCTCTGTATTCCATTAGCAGTCCAATGGACTCTTCAATCTTCTCTTTTGAATGTAATGTATTTTTTATACTGCAAACATAAGTGTGTAATCTAATGCATATGTTTTGGGAGTGGGGAGTCTATGAGAATGCCAAGCAAATCTGTAAAGGTTTAGCACATCGTTATTCATTGCTGTGGCGCCATGAGGCACTTATGTATGTCCTTTGGTAGGGGAAAAAAAAAAAAAAAGAGGAAAACCGTTATATATGTGTAGTAAAATTTGATTTGAGAGGAAGTTTGCATCTGAATTGCATGAAGTCTATTAAAATTTTGGTCTTCTTTAGACTAATAGGATTATGCCATTCCCAAACTGATTGTTTCCAAGCAACGGTGCAGATCCTAGTATGTGTTTGCTTATCTCTTTAGTTCGCTGCTAAACCAGAGAAGCTTCCAAAGATAGCTGCAAAACTGATGATATCAGGTGTTATACATAATTTCAAGACATTGTTTTGAAAAGACATTCCGTTTATCCTCTTTCTGGAAGCTGATATAAAGAGTGCATTGAGACTTACGTCAGGCAACCGGCAAGAGATTTTTATTCATTTTTTTATTAAATGACCTGCACTGCCACCAGCACGGCATGCTCCAATATGTCATTTTCATTTGGACACAAACACTTTACTGTGGCTAGGGGGAATTGCTCTCTCTGAGGAACAAATCCTAAGTGGTAGCTATGAATAGCAGCGCAGGTCTTCAGAAACTGCGGCTCAGCAAGGCTTTTCAAACGTCCTCAAGCGTGCCTGTCTAAAGGACCAAATTTTCCCTGCTTTACTAATTGAAAGCTCCCTTCATGCATTATAAAGGAATGTACAGCTACATAGCCCTGTATACTAAATAATAAATAACCACTTGCAGATGCCGTTGCTATTTTATAGTCAGAACTGTCCGAATTGTGTTGAGATTTTGAAAGGTGCAGTAAGAGGAGATTAGAGTATTTTCTATCTTTCCTGCCTGCTTTTGAATTTGACGACATCATGGGATAAATATGATTTAGTAGTAAATGTTTACTATTTTGGCATTCAAAAACATTGCCTAAAGAGCTCTGTTGTAAAATGCCATTAATGCATTTTCTTTAGAGTAAGAAATTCGTGCATTTATACATAATTTAATATGAAGAAAGGGCTTTATAGAGTTCTCCGATGGCTACATAAAGAATATAGTGCAGCTCTGTGTACATCTGATTTTCCATAGAAGGCAATTTATCACTTCAGAAGAGAAATACATCAGCTATTCAGAGGTGTAAAGCAACAAAGCACAAAGTTTAGGACTGGAAGTGAAAAATACTGTTATTGGTAGAAATTTTAGAAGGAATTTATTGTGGCAGAATGTAATTACCCATCTGGATGGAGTGCTGTGATTTATGTTTGTGCCTGTGTAAAACGCTTTGAGATGATTAATAACCGGCTCAATCCTTTATACTCATAACAACACTTCCGGCACAACAGCACTGTAACGATCTGTCATTCTGGCTATTGTGTTATTGGATATATAAGATCCCCTGCATTAGGCAAGCGTGGAGTCTTGGGGCTAGTGAGCAGGCAGATGCAGCTCCCTTACTATTTGCATCACGGTATTACCAGAAATCTAATAAGTGCTCAGAGTTCCGGTGGGCTCATGCTGATCAGTACTTGAAATGAAAGATGGCTTTCCCTTTCAGAGTTCACAATTTAATTATGTGATGGGAATCAATAGATAGATAGAACAGAGCGGGAGGGGTGCTTCATAGGAGCTGTTGCACTTCATATAATAAACACCAGCCAGAGTCCATCATCTGTCTGCATCTCTTACAAGAGCACTGTTTGATGGAAAATGAAATTATCTTGTGTACAGGTTTGTGACAGAAAATTTCTTCTCATTTGTACTTCAGCAGCAGATAAAGGTCTACTGAGATTGTACTGTTCAAACAGAGTGTGACCGCCCAATGAGTTGCAGTCAAGGTAATTAAAACATAAGGTAGAGACCCCTGAAAACATCATGTGGGATGTGATGGTACCCACCTCAGTTTGGCTCCCTGGATTTTTGAGGGAAGTGGGGCAGTGAGGAAGAGTCAGTGAGGCTTTAACATTTTCTGTTCCTTGTCTGGTTCAATGGGGAGGCACAATGACTAAACAGAAAACCAAACTGAGAGAGACGATACATGCAAGTGAGGACAGGGTGGAGGAGAGGAAGGCAGACATTGATTAAGGCGAGTGAGGCTGAGATGAAGACTTTGACGAGGCTTATGAGAGGCCTATGAGCAGAAATGGAGAACGTCCCAAGGGAAATTAGCAGTGTAATGATACCCAGTGTCTGATAGTCTTTGGAGACTGTTTCTTCTGCTTGTTTAAGGCAACCTGGCTGTCTTGGCCCTAAGGCTGGCACTTCCCGTGCTGAGCAATGGGACTTGACATTTACATGCAAAATTACACGGTTCCCCAAATGAGCAGTATCATGGTTAGGGTTTCCACCAGGGCAATGAAAGAAACTAATGTTACTCACATAAAGAAACAATACAGTAGAAGAAACAGGAAAAGAATGTTGTAAAATTAGTTTTTTTTAAATAGAATCACCAGGGTTAAATTTGACCTCTCTGGCACAGCAAAGAGAAACCAGTGATACTGAAAGATGAGAGAAATTTGACTGATGTTCTTCCTCTCAAGAAGACAATAGTTTTGAGTAACTGAGTGGTTTGAATGGTCCATAATTGGCTTCATTCTGTGCCTGACTTTGGCTGATGCTTCCTCTGTTGGCTGGAAGTGCACTGCTCTGTGTATCTCCGTTCTCCTCCCTCCTCCCCCTTTGCAGAACTGCCAGCCTCCAAGATACGCAGTATTAAAAGAAACAAACAAACAAAAAAAAATCCAACACCCAACACCCCCCCACCCCCCAAAAAACCACCAAAACCCAAAAAAACCCAGAAAAAGAAAACTCACAACCAATTTTACATTGCCCTTTTCAAAGGGCGTGACAAGTTATGGAAAATAAAGCAGAGCCCTGGATATAAGACGCATGCAGTAAATAACGACACGTGTTGCCATGCCTGCTGCCCCTCCCGGCCGGCTGCTAGGCGGGCCTGCGCGTCCAAGGGCTGGGAGCGGGCGGCCAGGTCCGCGGGGCTCCGCGGGGACGGGACAGGCCTCGCTGCCCGCCTGCCTGCCCCCCCTGCCTGCCCCCCTGCCCGTCCGGCTGCCGGAGGGGCCGCTCCGGCCCAGCGGCGGGCGCGGAGGCCGGGCGGGGCCGGCGGGGCCAGGGCGCGCCCTGTCCATGGTGCTGAGCGGCGGCGGCGCCCCCGCCGGGCGGAGTCGCCAGCAGGGGAAGCCTTTTCCTTCAGGTTACGTAGGTTTTACCTTGAATTACTGCTGCGTGCGCAGTGCAACAGATGTTCGCCAGCCTGGATTTTCCTCTTTTAGCCACCCTAAGAAGTCAGGGAGATTAATTAAAGCCGGAGTCCCCATAGGTGAATGGCTCTTCACGTGTTGAGGGGGGGTCTCTCACTTCTTCATGTCTTCATCAGTTGCTTGCACAGGAGAGAGGATTAGATCAACACCGACAGCAGTTTCGGCTTTGATTTGTTTGTGTTTACTTTTGATTTTTAGGACAACGGTGGAAATAATGAGAAATGGCAGGGAACTGGAAACTGATTGAGATTGATCGCTTAGTGTATTCGGCTTGTAATGACCTTTGGGGAAAGTGGGTATTTAATTTTTACTGATGTTGTAAAGGCACAGACAAAGTCCTGACCTTTCTGATCCGGGGTGACTACTATGAGCATCCTACTGAGAATTAATTACAAGTGCCTGGAGTGGGTCCAAGAAGAATTTATTAGAGTACTATAAATGTGGTAAAAGCGATCAGTATGCCTGGAAGAAGCCATTCCATGTGCCTCCTGTGATATCCAAGAGAAGCTCAGACTTGTTGGCTTGTTGTTTTGTTTTGCTGATCATTAACAAGCCTGAAATAGGAAAGACAATGTTAGAACTCCAGGGCAAGCATTTCCCATCATTCTGCTCTCTGCACAGATACATTTGTATTAGATTAAGGCACAATAGCTAGAACTAGGCAGAATAAAAATCAAATGTCTCCCCAAGAGACAGGACACGATGTAATTCTCTGAAAAGCACAATACAACAGCTTCTTCTAGTAACCTCCTAGAAATGCAAAGTGGAAGTGAACAGAAAGCTCCACACAAGAACTCCGTACAAGGAAGTATTTAAAATTCAAGGTGTGCTATGATGCCATTGCACTTCATCATCCAGCACAAAGCTGGGACTATTAGTCACATGGGAGTTTGTGGTCCTTTTCCACAGAGATCAGTCTAAAAATGGAAATCAGTTATGTGTACAAAGCTTAGGCAGAAATGTTTCATATAAGATATGAAGATTTTGTCAGATACCCTACCAAAAGGACTGGAATTGAATAAGGAGGTTTAAATAAAAAACATAAACCCATCTAAATTTGTTTTGGAGAAGGTTTTAATTGGGGACGATGATGAAAAAGCCAGAAATGTGGATTAACCTAAAAAGGAAAGGGCAGCCAAGTTACAGCAGATGGCTTTTTCTTGTTCTTTAAGTGCCTTATAATGAGGAAAATATGCTATGTAATGACAGTTGTTTCCAAAATGACTTTCTGGGGGAAGTGGGAGAGGTTGCCGCTGAGGCATTGGTTGAAAAAGGAGAATGAAAAAGACATAGCTGCAGACAGTCTGTATTGAATTGCTTTTGTTCCGGAGTTCCAGCGCTTGATTTGATGTATGGTAGGAAAGAGAGCCACCTCTGACTCCAGCTAAAACCGAATGAGCAAATAGCCTCTATTTCTCCCTTCTGCCTTCCCTCCCTGAACATCTACATTTCATAAGGGGTCTGCCACTCTCTTTCTCCCATAGAGCTTTCCAGTCACCCTTTCTATGGGTTCACAAAGATTTCTCTATTCTGACAGGTTTTTGTTCTGTCTCACTGCGGTTGCTTTCCTTTCTCCTTCGCATCAGTTAAGAATCTGTTATCCAAACAACAGATTTTCCTACAATTGAAAAGCTACTGTTAAGATTTACTTAAAATCTACCCCTCATTCTGTATTTTGATTCCTTTCTAAGCAAAATGGGACTGAGGGGGAAGGGAGTGAAGGAAAACAGAAGAGACAGCGTATTCTATGTGACATATGCTCGATTTCCCAGCAAGGCTTAATTACCATTGGGAGTTTGCACTCCTGTTCCTTTTGACACACCGAGCACTCAGAGTGCAGTGTAATGCCTCTTGCCTATTCCAGTTTGCATGCACATGGTCGAAATTTTGTTGTGCATTGGGGCAATTGTACATGAGAATGGAGACTGTACACATCTTCCCTGAAGACTGTAGACATCCATGCAGATTTCAGGCAGAGTTAAGACCCACAGATAATTATACTTTTCATGTTCTTTTCAAATAAGGGTCAGCCTGAACAGAAATGAGCATATGGACGCAGAAAATACAGGTGGAACTTTTAAACTCCCATGTCATTTAGCCAGAAGGTCCTACAATAATGTGCAGACAAGGGAGCTTTGCAGTCAGCAGGGCTGAACTCATGACTGATATCTACAGAGACTCATGCTTCATGCTTTGTGGGTTCACAAGTGTAATTGGGCACAACAAGAGACTTAAGATATAATGTGTAAGATGGAAACCTAAGCCAGTGATTGCTTCTTCAACTTTGCATAATGAAATGTGCAGTGTGTTTTGAGGAAGAGCATGATTTCCCTTGTTTTTGAATGTAAAACATAGCTAAATTGAAATAGCTTCACCCAAAAAGAAGAATAAAAGAGAATTCACATGCTGAATCTCTAGCGTTAAGGACAATTAAAGAATATGATTCACAAAAGAAATCCAATAAATATAGCACTTTCAGACTTCATTACAAAAAAAGATTGTAGTTTTCAAGATTCAAAGTGTGTCTATCTTACTTCCCCCCGACTCCCACCCCGCCCCGGGTTTGAAAGCTCTACATTTTAAGCTATCACCTGGATCTCAGCTTTAGCAAATTTCAGTAGCATTCCAGTCTACTGGGGAAGTCTGTCCTGCCAGAAGAAGCAGTAATAAGTTCCTGAAATTATCTTGATAATTAAACAGTTTAGCTTCATATTTATTTGCTGAAAAATCCCCCAGTGACATATTAATTATGCATAAAGCTTTGCCTTGTGAAAAAAGTTGGTTGGTTTTCATATACCCATCTCATCTCTATTTATTTTTAGAAATCTGGTCGTTCAAATGGATGGCATTTCAACTATTTTAATGCTTTGATGAAGATCTAACTTTTGCACAGATTATTTTTTCAAACTTAATATCTAGTGTCTTTTTAGCGTCTTTTTTTTGATCAAACCACAATCATTATTGCTTCTGAAGAAGGAAATAACTTTGCTTTTAATCTTGGTCTTCATTCAGCTCTGCCTTGACAGGCTGAGAGGTGGGCCTGTGCCGACATCATGAGGTTCAACAAGGCCAAGTGCAAGGTCCTGCACCTGGGTTGGGGCAATCCCAATACAAGTACAGGCTGGGCAGAGAATGGATCAAGAGCAGCCCTGAGGAGAAGGACCTGGGGGTACTGGTGGGTGAAAGGCTGGACATGAGCCGACAGCGTGCGCTGGCAGCCCAGAAAGCCAACCGTATCCTGGGCTGTATCCAGAGAAGTGTGGCCAGCAGGTCGAGGGAGGGGATTCTCCCCCTCTACTCTGCTCTCGTGAGACCCCACATGCAGTTCTGCATCCAGCTGTGGAGCCCCCAACATAGGAGGGATATCGACCAGTTGGAGCGAGTCCTGAGGAGGGCCAAGAAGATGCTCCAAGGGCTGGAGCCCCTCTGCTATGGAGACAGGCTGAGAGAGTTGGGCTTGTTCAGCCTAGAGGAGAGAAGGCTCTGGGGAAACCTTATAGCACCTGAAGGGGCTGACAGGGAAGCTGGGCGGTGACTTTTTACAAGGGCCTGTAGTGACAGGACAAGGGGTAATGGGTTTAAACTGAAAGCAGGGAGATTTAGATTAGGTATCAGGAAGAAATTCTTCCCAGAGAGGGTGGTGAGGCACTGGAACAGGTTGCCCAGAGAAGCTGTGGCTGCCCCATCCCTGGAAGTGTTCAAGGCCAGGCTGGATGAGGCTTGGAGCAACCTGGTCTAGTGGAGGGTGTCCCTGCCCATGGCAGGGGGGTTGGAACTGGATGGTCTTTAAGGTCCCTTCCAACCCAAACCATTCTGTGATTTTACGATTAATCAAGGCATCTCCTTTCATCAGAGGGCTGCTCAAAAGAGATGGTCAGTCAATAGTAGCTGAAGCTGCCAAAGAAAGAAACCTTTGGAGGAATTAGAGTGGAAAAATGTATGTAGAGCAGTACAGTTGTTTGAGGGGTGGAGTGGATATTGAATCCCCCTGAAGACAGTCAAAGTCCCTCTCTCTCATACCAGATATCACTGGCCAGTCTTTACAGTGATGATATCACACTCCTGATGATAGAAGTCCAGGCAAAATTCTGTAATGTCATCTAACTCATTGCTCAGCTTTAGGCTTGAACGCGATACTGCCAGATACGTTACTGAGGGACGCTGGGGAAGCATAGGGAAGTGATAATTTGGAGCATTAGAAATGGAAGGGGGGCTTCCAATTTGTGTAAAAGTGATGTTGACCCTCAGTCATGTGAACAAACACTGAAATAGAAATTACTTACTGATGCTCAAAATCTAAGAACCTTATATGAGTGAAAATCCAAGTTTTGCCTGCCTGGTGTCCAAAATGCCTGGCTTTCACTGTCAATTCTGAAGCATCATTTTGTGTCTCTTGTGCAATTATAAGTATTCTGTACCAGATACAAGAGATAAGTAATGAACTTTAATATAAACAGGAATTTTAAGGAAATGTTTAACTTCAGCTCCCTTGAAAACATTGGTATAGATAGAGGGTTTTTAGATTGCTATGTGACGTATCCGAATGACATTCTTTTAAGAAGCTGGAGAAGACTGTTTGGAAAGCAGTAATCAGAGAATAGTTACAAAAGGTTCACTGTTACGAAGGAAAACTCTTGGCTGAGATTCTCCAGGGATGTGTCCTGATTTTGGTAACGTTTCGTATTTTGTTCGGTGATGATGATGTATAAAGTCTGTTTAGCACATTTGCAGATATCACAAACCTGCTGCAGCAGCAGTCAAAATGATCCTGACAAATGGGACAGCTGGTCCAAAAAACCATGATGAACTTCAAAAAGGAGAACGCAAGGTCTGCACTTAATCTGGAAAAATCAAGTGCATTAACACAGAATGGGAAACAGCCGACTAGGCAGAAGTTTTGCTGAAAAAGGTGTTGAGGTTACAGTGACTCACAAGTGGAATATGTATCAACAATGTCATACTATTACAGTAAAAGCAAACATGTGGCTTTGCTATTGAGTGCTGCGTGTCTAGCGCTGTGCAGTGAACTTTGGCAAATGTGGAGGCAATCCAAAAGAAAGAAAGGAAAATGACCAGAGAATTAGAAAACATGTCCTATGAGGCAAGAATGAAAGAGCAAGGGGTTTAATTTATTGAGTGAATGACTGGAGAGACGTGAGAAGCTTTCAAATAATCACAGGTTGTCATCTGTTCTCCACGTCCATTGTGAAATGCATGAGAAAAGAATGTGCTAAAATTACATCATGGAAGAGTTACATTAGACATTAGTAAAAAATTTCTAACAACAAACACTAGGCCAGAATGCAGGTGGATATTATAGAATTCTCTGCTTTAGATTAAATACCTTAAAATAATCAAACATCCATCAGTCCATAAACATACTTATCTCATTTTTCCAGCCTTGGCACAGGAGGGTGGATTAAGAGATCTCTTGATGTCATTTTGGCCCTATTTTCCATGTCTCTATCAGTACTCTCCCTGTTTAATTGCAGTCTGAACTTTTCTATTTGCACTTAATTTACATGTATTTTTGAAGTGTGGTCTCAATAAAAATCTGTCTCACCTCATTCAAACTACATGAGATTCACACATTTAATTTGATTCTGGTGCTCTCCTACCTGTACCTCCATACCTTTTATTTACATCCCAGCTTCTTCCACTCTGGGTCACCAGATGCCAAGTTCACTGGGTAAGCCTAACGTGATCCAGCTGTGTCTAGCAGCTGGGGTCGGGGAGTGGGAGAGGGGCATCTCAACTGGAAAATATGCTCCTTGGCCACCTGTTCTAGTGGAGGGTGTCCCTGCCCATGGCAGGGAGGTTGGAACCGGATGGTCTTTAATGTCCCTTCCAGCCCAAACCAGTCTGTGATTCTATGATTCTAAGGTGCTGGGAGGAAAGGTCTCACTGGCCTGCCTGTCACTCCCCTGCCATAAGACAGCACCCTTTCCAAGGGACTCCTAAGAGCAGGCCTCATACCTTCGGCGAGGGGAAGTTCAGAAGCATTTTTAGCTCGTTGTTGTGTGAACTTACACACACTTTTGGTCCCAGGCATGACAAGACTGCAATTGAAGAGCAGGCACATAAATAGCTGTGCATATAGAGCGGTTGATTCCTGTGAGGCAGGCACTGAGGTCAGTAAGTAAGGTGTTCCCATGACAGTTTTATTCTGATGAGTTATGCATACTTTTATGGTTGAAAGACCGGGATGCTTTCATGTTTTTTGTATTTTTATTCATTTTTTACTGTAGTCCCCATGTTTGTTTGCTATGTAATATGCTTCCTAACAATTCCAGGAGCATATTTTTTATTAGCACCCACTGTAATTTTTACAGTTGAATCATAAAGATGGAAAACCATTTAACATAACTAACCCTTTCATCACAGCCATCTCCTTCATCCCTTACCCTACCTTACGCCCTAAACTACAGCTAGCGTCCCTCCCAAGAGGTGAGACGTTCCTGGGACATTCCAAGATCTTGAACGAGGTTGGGTTTGGCTCTGAAGTTTTGCACATATATGTGTCATTCTGAATATCTTCGTATCTAAGGCAAATCATAGAGGTTCAAAGATAAGCCAAAGCTGCATGATGGTCAGACAGCTTATCTTCATGCTCTGGGTGTGTCCAACTGTCCCCCTGAATTTCCCAAAGTCAAAGATGTTAGTGGAGTACAATACTGATGCACTCACTGTTTTGTGTGCTTCATGGATGAGAAGAGAGCTTCCTAAAGGCACACAGGGGAGCTAGATGATAACTTCTTGCTGAAAGTCAGTGGGAAGTGGATGTGGGTAAACTTTACCCATGATACTACAAGGGAGATGGACAAATCCGATGGAGTGAGGCTGCCAGTAACTATTGGACTAATCAGGCTGGGAGTAACCAAACATAGTTATCACGAATCTTTCAATATCCTGTTAATGGGCTCAGTGGAGCGAGAAAGCAGCTAGGGACTTCCCAGAACTCTGCTGCATAAATCCTCTGACACTGAGCAACACATTGCCATTCCTTATTCTTTTATTTTTATCCAGGAGAGCCTGTTTTTACCTAGTAAGAGATCCCCCTGCTTGACATTATACCTCCATTATGATCGGTGGTCATAACACAACAAGGCACAGAAGTTTAGGAAAGGACTACTGGGTCTGTGAAAGCATATAGAGGTAGTCAATCCAGACAGAGGAGGTAAAATTTAGCTCATCCTTAGCTAATGGAAAAGTGTTTGGTATAGGCCACTTTGAAACATTTCACATAGTCCTGTTTGCAGACACCCAACTGTCCTTGTGAGCTGACCTTCTCTTCGTTTGGACTAGATATTCATCCTGTGGTTCTTGTTTCTTAGCTTCATGCCATTAGTCCAAGCTGTGCAGCTAGGACTGCTACGTTGTACAGCTGCTAAATCAACAGTCTGTTACTATCTACACCTGTCCATATATCATTTTTTAATCTCTCCAGGAACTTGGAATCTTGCCTTTCACATGTTTATTTTTATAAAGGGAGCTTGTTCCACTGACAATGCTGTAAAACCATTAAGAGACTATGATGTCCACTCCCGCTATAGATCACCCGTCCCTGCTTCATAGGATATCCTGATACACTGCCCTGCCAAAGTGTCAGTGGCAGCAAAGAAAAACAAGTGCTTTGCGTAGCAAATAGTTTTTTATGACTTACAGTTAATGGAACTTACTATTAATTGGCAGAATTACAACTCCTGTTTAGTTGATGAAAGCAGCTGTCTTGAAAAGTTATTAGGCTTCCTTTTGTTCTTGTTTCCCTGTATTTTTTTCTAGAGGTTGATTACACGTTGCCTCTTTGAACTTATATTGAACGTTTCCTTTGAGGATCTACTTGCATCTTGGTTTTATAGACTTGGCTAGTCTTTCAGTATTCCAGTGATCCAGGGACAGTAAAAGGAAAACAAACAAACAAAAAGGCAAAATAGTTAAGTCTCAGGAAAATATTCCTGAAAAATACTAATAGCATGGATATAACAATAATGTTGAAAATATGAATCGTGTGAGAAATTTGCACATGGTTTTATCAAGGCTAAATATTTTTGTGTTAATGGAAAATAAACTCCGTTAACAGAGACATAGTAGTTCAGAAAGCATCTCATGTTGTGCATTGCGTGTATCTGATAGCTGTCATAAATCAATTACCTCAGTCAAGACACGGTTTCCCTTTCTCTGGGATGCGGCTGCAGCTGGAGGAAAAGCAATTTATTTCGAAGGCTGATTCAGCAAGAATCTCTTCAGGGTCCTCAATGTCCTATTAATAATCAGATGCTGTAATGATTATCGGTGCTGTTGTAAATAATTTGTGTAACATTATTTATTTTAACATTATTCAGCAATTCTGTGTTTCTTGAAAAACAAAATCATTTCCATATCACGAAATATACTCTTCAGCAGGAAGCAACAAGTGGTATACCAGACTTTTAAAATATTGTTTCTTCTTATGCTGTACCCTTTTTTGTAAAATTAACTATTTAAGAAAAAGGAGGTTCTTGTAAATTTGATCTAAGTCAGTGACATTATAAGCAGATATTAGAAAATGTCGTGCTCACTTCTGCTAACTCATCTTCGCTCCAGCCTCCAACAACCCTCCCCTTTTATTACCCTCTGAAGCCTGATTCTGCCTTTGAGTGAAATTAAAAGGAGAAATATCAATCTCTTGGTGTGTCAGTCTAAATGATCTGCTGCCTTCAGAGGACTTTTCTGAAGCATGATTTCACTTAAAAATAATAATGGTTCAGGCAAAAGCTGATTCAGTTATTCCTTGCAGATAATTTAACCACCTTTTTTTTTTCCTCTTACTGAAAACTCAGTATGGATTAAATGCAAATTGTTTGGCAGTTTTGCCTTATTTGCAAATTCTAAGGCAAGGTCAAAACTGCAGTAATAAAGCTCTGCCTGAGTTCCTTTTTTACAAGATGTAGACATTATTAAAAATAGCATTAAACATGTCATGAATACAGGGGAGAAAAATGAGAGCTGAGAAGGAATCCAAGAGCCTGGAAAGCAGATGAAATGAAATAAATGTTCATTAATACCTTGCATCACACAGGCTACGTACTTGTATTGATGGAGCAGAAAAAAATTACTGTTAGTGATAGGTCTGTTTGAAACTAATATTTTTCAAACGTCAAGATCCCATTTTCAGCCTGAAAGAAACATCACTGAGTGAGCATGAATGCAGCTGTGTTTTAACAATGCCAGGGCATTTTCCCTCTGTTTGACTTGACAGTCTCTGAAGAGCACCCTCTTTCTTGCTGCGTACATGTGTTTTAGGGAAAATATTCTCCTTTTGAATGGACCTCTTTCTCTCAAAACCTAGAGTCTACTTTCCTCTTAATGATTTTTGTCTTAGCAAGCCCTTACGCTGAGTAAAAAGACTGCTGCTTCCTTCTTTTAGGGTTCCTTAACGACTTCTTTTCTGTTTGCTTTGCTGGCGATCATAAAACTGTCACCATCTGCACTTCAAAGCTGGCTTGCTGCTTCTTGCCGTGTAACCTTGAGTGATTGCAGCAGTGGTTCTCAGCTGCTGCTCCTTACCACGACCGATACCGGTATCTTGAATGCAAATAATTTTTCTCCAACTAATAACAATACTGCCTATTAATTTTTTTTTTTTTAGGTGAGAAGGAGGTGCCTGTGAGCCCATGTCTTTGCCGTAAGGCAAAGTGGGGATAGCTGAACCCAGTGGTACAATTGGTTTCGAGTTCAGTAAACTTGCCATTGCCAAAGACGATTGACTCGAGATGGCGTTCAATAACCTCTACTTTCAGTTGTGATTATTTATTGAAGTGCCCTGGGCCATTAAAGTTCGTTTTGACGATTGTTCTACACCCACACCCCCTAAAATCTCATTCACATGATAAAGCCCGACTTATTTTTTTCTAAAGGCTTTGCAGCGAGCAACAAAAGCCCTCCTTACGGGAATCACCACAAAGGACGAAGTCCCAAGCAAATCAGGAAAGGGCACATTGTTCGGGCTGGGTCAGCAGCTGCAGCCCTCACAAAGGCCCCTGCCGCCCACCAGCCCCCCACTGCCCTCCCAAAACAAGCCCCACTGAACCCCACCAGCGCGAGGGGATGGATGCGAATCTCCTTGGGGCCCACAGGCCCAGCAGTTGGGTGCAACAGGAATTGGGTCGCAAGGGCAGGCAAAGGGCAGGGGTGGTGGGTGCCTGTGGCGGGCAGGAATGAGGGCAGAGGCCTCCGGGGGGTTGAGGAGGCGGGTGAGGGGGGAGCATTGGGCCCACGAGCAAAGGGGAACGTGGGGGAGACACAAGACAGGCCTCATCGCTGCCCGGGACAGGGCATGAGGGTCCCGAAGCCGGGGCGCTGCGTATGAAAAGGGCGGCCGGAGAGGTGTGACAGGGCCACAGCAGCCCGCGCCCCCGCCCTGCGTGTCAGGGGAGGGGGAACCCTGCTCCGGGGCCGGCAGAGGGGGCAGGGCTGTGGGGTGAGGCCGGGCGAGGAGCGGGGTCGGGTGGGGAAGGAGCTGATGCGGTGCCGGGGAAAGAGGCGGCCGCTCCCGAGGGGAGATGTAGATGTTGTGGGGGTGACAACCCCGCGGCGAACGGACGGCGGGAGCCCCAAGGCGGCCTCCGCGCCCCGGGGAAGACGCGGGAGCGAGACCCGGGGCAGCGGGGGCGGGAGAGGAGGGAGGGGGCGGGAGAGGAGGGGGCGTCCACGCCGGTCAGCGGGAGGAAACTCCCCTCCCCCGCGCCCAGCCGCTTGCAAACCCCAGGTAGGGGTTGATTGACAGCGCTTCCCACCCTCCTGGCGTTTTCATTGGATGCTTTTCACGCCCATCAGGAATGTGTGCGGCGAAATCCTGTCTCTCATTAGCTGTCTTTGCCCCGCCCCTCTCGGCACGGTCCAGAAGGGAGGCGAGGGGGCGGGGCTTCAGGCTGAAAGGGGCGGGGCGGCGGCGGGGGGCGCGGAGGTTTAGCCCGCGAAGGCGGTCGGCGGCGGCTGTAGCGGCGGCGGCGGCGTCGCGGGATGGGACGGAGCGCGGTGCCAGGTGGGTGCGGGGCCGTTCCTCCCGGCAACTACGGAGGGCGGTGGCGCTCAGGGGTGAGGGGACCGTTTTCCCCTCTCTCCGGGAGCCCAGCGGCGGAGCAGCCGCTTTTTTAACGGTCTCTCGCCGGGGGATAATCCCGCTGTTGCCCTATGGGAGCCCCGCAGCGCGCAGGCCCGATGAGGGCAGCGACGGGTCGGTGCGGGGCTCTTGCCCGTCCCGGGGCCCTCTCGCCTCAGCCCGAAGTGGGGGGGATGGAGGGCTTTGTTTTCAGCCCTCCTGCCGGCTTCGGCCTCTCGCCAAGTCCCCAGAGCCTCGGGGCGAGCTCCCCTTTCGGTGTCGGTGGGGGTTGCGGAGCCTCCTCCTGCGGGGCCGGGCGACGTGTTCCCCGCAGCCCCCGGAGCGATCGCTCCGGGGGCTGCGGGGAACACGTCGCCCGGCCCCGAGAACCGCACGTCCGTGAGCCTCTTCCCCACTCGTGTCTCTCCCACGAGTGGCCCCCGCACTAGCACCGCGGCGTGACACTGGCAAGTCTCTTGTGATGTCCAGCCGTCTTCAAGTACTTAAAAATAATCGTCTTTGGCTTTAAAGGGGACTGGGAGTCCTTGACAGCTCAGGAACTTTAAACCCCTTTTTTAATTTAATCCTACACGTGTGTGTTTTGGTTTTTTTTTTTCAGATTAATTTCTGTTAATTGGGGGTTTTTTTTCCCACTTATTTCTTAAGTGTGTCTGAGTGAGTGCAGGCACGTGAAGACCGGGATTTATTACAACCGCTGACTGTCTAACGCTGTCAAAAAAGCAGTTAAGCAATTACTTATTTATTCTCTTTCTTCTTTTGGATACAGTTCAGTAATCACTGCAGATAACTAACAGGACAAGGACTGATAGTGTTAGGCTGAGCAACAGTCTGTGAAGTGGGGCCAGTACTTGAGTGATGGGTTATTGGATGCCGTTTCCTTGATAGAAAAATACTTCAAAGCATAAATGGTTTAGTTTGTGCAGGAATGGGAAAAAGCTGTCTAGCTGGGGTTCTTTGTGCCTCTTTTGTAAACTGCAGATGAATGAGGGGAAAGTATTCCTATTAGAAAAAGATGGAGACAAGTTACGAAAGCAGCCAGGAACTTCAAGAGACTTGAAATCTAAGGGTGAGAAGGAGGAGGTCGTTTTTGCCTTGTGTATTGTGCAAGACGCTTCCTTTTTAAAGCTTTACTTAGGGAATCAAAAAGTATTACGTTTATATGAGACAGATTGTTGTTTTGACTTCGCCCGGTACAGTATTTTCCATAGCAGTTAATAGCATGTGTGCTTGAAGAAAGGGAATGAAGTAATGGAATAAGGCTGCAGTTCGTGTTCTCCAGCATGCTCTTCCATGCTACGGCGATCTGTAGCTGAGATGCCAAGTTATGTGGCCTCTTAATTATATGGAGGTTGACATGATACGGAATAATTATGTAAACTAATACCCAATTTGGAAACCTATTAAAGTTACAAGTTAGAATGCTTGCAGACTTAAAAGATTCAATATTCAACCAATATCGAAGATACTGGAGCTGTGGAACTGAGCTTTATTAGGTGTTAGGTTCAGTTACAGCTTACTTTTGCCTTTTAAGTTCTCACCAGAAAAAGACACACGAAGATGGAAGGATGATTATCTGCCTACACTAAACTGAAGGCCCTAAGTCATTCTTACTCAGAAAGAATGTGGTTTTCGGTAAGTCCTGTAAGAAGGACGTTTTATCTGCAGCTCTTCAGTGGAGACCAAGACCGGACCATGTTCCTCTTGAGCAACGTGAAAGCTTGATTTATTTCCAGCTGAATTTTGGGGATGAGTTGTGCAACCCAAACTTCTCTTTTTGCTTGCTGGAGGCTTAGTTTTGTGTATATATTGCTATATATTGTATTATAGTGGCAGTGTGAATGTAGTTGTTAGAGGTTTTGTGGTAAATGAAAGAATATGTAATTCAGCCTGTCCTCTTTCTTCTCCTTTTCCATGACTATTTTCTGCAAATAAAGAAAAAATAGAAAACACGTTTTAATCAGATACTGAAACAATAGTTTTGATTGTACACAATAGTTACTGAAATTGTATGGTCTTTGCTAATTGTCCTATTTGTCTGTGGAAGTAATAAAAGATGACTTTATGTATCAGAAATAGAATTCCTTGTGTTTTAAAAGGGACTTTCATAGCAGGAATAAGTTATTGGGGCCTCATGTTTGATTTATACGGTACAGCACATACGACATTTCATAGTTAATAGCAGCGTAAACCTGGTTTGTTTTTCAGTATATGCCTTGCCTGGACAACATGCCTCAAAGGATTACGGTTTTAGGAGGAGTAATATAAACTTCTTACAGGCCAGTTGCTCTTTGATGTGACTACTTTAGCTCAGGTTTATTTACTTCATTGAGAAGGTACACGCCATACATTTCTCTGAAACAAGAATAACAGTGTCTGCAGGCAATATTCCTGTACGGAGGAAAGAGGAAGAAAAGCCAACATGTGACAGATGATAGGAATGTTATTTTGAAGCTTCTTTATATACAGTGATGAGCCTTTGCAAGTCTTCCCTTTGTCATTACACTTCCTGCACGGACAGTTACATCTTGGTGTAATTTGCAGTAATTGGAGTGGAAAAAAAGCCTTGAGAGAACTGCATGTAGGACTCGGGTTGTAAAAAGATAAATATGTACAGTTAAATCTTTTTTTTTCTTTTGAGCCCTCCCATAGCACTGTCTTCCAGAGCTCTCTTGAGTGCTTTTAGTGAGGGATGAGCAGGAAATGTTGTTGCAGTTAACTGCAGTCTGTTCTTGCAGGCCTGTCTTTAGCAGATGTGTGCTTGATGTGGCCTTACAACTGAGCTTGAGTCTGGTACAGGTTGTATAATACAGCACTTTGTGGCATTTTTAATTGGCGGGTGAGGTACTGGTATTTTCCCGATTCATGCGTGGCTCCAATTAAAATTTTTGGACTTATTGTGGTTGTTACTGTGACTTCTTTTGGTTTTATTTCTGCTTGTGTCTGTGTGGCGGGTGAATTGCACTACTAGTGTAAGTTACTAATCGGGGAGTGTATGTCCAGTGGGTTATGATACTGTTTTGTTAATTACCGCAACAGCAGAAAGATATTAATTTACAGTACTGACGGGCAGAAGTTGTTTTTAATGGGCTCATTTCTTAGTTCTTTAATGTGAAAGCCATTCAGTATGAAGATCATTAATTAGGATCAGATTACAGTTATGTCTTCCATAGTTATATACAACTGTACATTGCCTTCAGGAGCTTCCTTGTGCAAGGAGTGCTACGGGTCACAGGTTGTAAACTGCTTATTCTCTTAAAAGAATAGATGAAGAGTTAGAGGGTGAGTGTTAACAGCTTCTCCATATGGACTCGCAGAATACCTGTAACACAGGAAAATCAGTGATGCCTAAGAACGAAATTGGGGCATCTTGAGCCTTAGCTCTGTAGCAGAACTGTTATAGCACTTACATTCTCTCCTGAGTACTTGGTCTGCATTTAATAATGAAAATAACCTGAAGTTACATCAGATTTATTTGTTCAACTTTAACCCATGAGTGCTTTCCTTCACACTTAAGGTTACTTGGATCTAACTGTGCAGAAGCCAGCCTGTTAGTAAGAGCTGTTGAAATGCTGCACTGGGAGGGGGGTTTGTTTAACTGGAAAATCACTGTTGTTTTTCACCCCTCTTTTGCAAACTCAGATAACTGAAATATTTTTATCCGCTGGTAGATGTGGTTTCATTTTCCTGCCCCAAAAGGGGAACCAAATTTGAAATTTGTGTGTATAGACAGCTGGAGATCAGGGTGGAAGTCTGTGTGCTCATTTAGGCTGCAAGCTAGGGGCTTATCTTGTTTGATTTCTTTATTTTTGGCAGGTGAGATAGCTGGAGAATTTTTGTTGAAGGCTTGTTAATATGGTAAGCATTTGTTGGATTTGTTTTCTTGTTTGTGTTTTTTTTTAAAAAGAAATCCAAATTTAATTGTGGTAGGGATTTATAGGTGTTCTGAATTTCAACACGTTCCGAATTAGTTTTTTCTTTCACAACTGAAGTATTCTGCCATTAAACTGATGGTATTTTCTGGGTCTAGATTCGATTGCTGTAAGGGCTTGGGAGTTTTTTTTATTGGTGGACGACTCCATTTAGCAGAATTTTAATTAATATTTTTCAAGATTCTTGGAGCTCTTTCCTACCTGTTGGTTACAAATACCATCTCTTTATTCTTACAGAGATGCGATAGCCAAATATGGCAATAAGGGACAATGTGTGTTTCTATTAGGTGTAGAACATCTTTATGCCAAACTTGTAGTGAATATTCAAAAATAAAATATTAAATAGTTGTGCCGCTTGATTAACTCAGAGTTGAAGCATGCCTTCTCCTCATATTTTCGAAGCAAAAAAAAAAATCAGCGTTATTTACGTTGAACTTGATTGATGTTTGCATTTATTTTAAACACAGATGTCAGTCTAAAGCAAAACCAATAGAACAAAATACTTCCCCATTATTTGTGTACTGTCAAAGATATACTTAATGTGTAGGTTTCCTTCTAAACATAACTGCAAACCTTGCAGGAGAGTTTTGGTAAGGCGTACTGGAAAGAACTGACCCAGACTATTGAGTGCTGAGTTAGAGGGTTGGCTAAGCATTCGTGAACATAATAACGTAACTAGAACTAAGTGGCTTGGATGTGGCTGGCATGCAGATATTTTTGCTTTGGTTTTTGAATTAATCTTGCATTCTGTAAATACTTGGGTTTTACAATAGTCTTCAGAATCTGAGGCAACCTTTAAAATACTGGGAAGTGACATAGATGAAGTATGCATAGATATCAGTGGTAATGTGAATCTGTTCAGAGTTCATATTTTACAGTCGTCATCATTGATATAAATAGAAGTAGCCTATGCTGAGGCAGTCATAACTTCCATTAATCTGTCAAAACCAGATTTTTATGTTGACTTAAATGTATTTTTCTTCGAGACAAGAAAAAAATGAGTTTTTCAGATGTTGTGCACAGAATTAGAGCCTGGCTTGTTTTCTCTTTGGTTCTATAAATCAAAACTATATTTCAATTTTTTTTGCCATGAACTTTTTTATTGTATGTCCCTGTTGTAGAAATCTGCCCGATATAGGAACTATAGAAAAATTCCGTGTGGTAAAACCCTATCAAACATTGCTCATTTACACAGCAGTATGCACAGATAAATTTACATCAATAAAAAAATCATTATTAAGTTCAAATGAAACAGACTTTTTGGATGCTTATGCAGTGGTTATATTTCCTCCTGAGCTGGTGTAAAAGCATAATTAAAGTTGGTGTGGCTGTTGTAACCATGCATTAATGTGTTTGGGCAATTTTTTTTGGTATCTGCATATGCACTTGCTTTAGAGTTCCGTATATATTACGGTGATTCTCAAGTCCTATGTCAGCTTGTGTTGCTTGCTGATGGAACTTCCATACCGGGCAGGAAAGCTTAAATTGAGGTGAAAATGATGTTTAGTGCATGATATAAATGAAACTTATGGATTAAAAGAAATCTTGAACTTTGTAGCAAGTGCTGCTAGCAATTATAATTTTTCAGACACTTGAAATTTTTCATAAGCCTATTATTTGATACTTTTCATTAGGTAAAGAATGCTGAAATACGTTGCTGTCATTCAGCCTTTTCTAATTTTTGTCTTTGAGATTTTCTTGAAATACGGTCCCTCAGTCTTCTAAGGTAATGTTGCCATATTTCCAGGTTCCTGGCATGTCTGTGAGCACGTGTAGCTATTCTGTGTAGTTTTAAGCTGTTCGATGGACAGTTAAATATTAAAACAGGGTGCTGTTTGGGCTGGGATTATGCTAGTAAGGTGTTGAGACCGCTGCATCTTGTTGGGTGCACTGTTTGGATGGCGATGCTCAAAGGGTGCTGCGTGTTATTTTCTTGTTGGGTTACCTAAGGGGAAGCCCTGTCTCTTAATGCTGAACACTAACTGCCTTACTGTTAAGATGTTAGAGATTGCTCATTCAGGAAACACTGGCATCTCCTTGTTAGGAATTGGGGTGATGTTATGTTTTTCTTGGAACGCTGGAATTTGCTACTTCTGCTCATGTTTGTCTGTCTTGTCCTCTAGGTTGCTGGGTAATTAGTTGGACCATAGCCTATAGTAGCATTCTGAGGTAAATTAGTATGTTTTCTTCATGATTTGCAAAGCCTGTTTTAACGTTCGTAATCTATTGGTAGATTACGAAGGCAGAGGTCATTCATGGGATAAAATCTACCAACAGTTTTGGGTTCCACAATACAAGAAACATACAAAAATCTTGTGACCAAAGGAGGGAAGGATGATGGAGCATGACTTACGAGGAATGGCTGACTATATTAGGTTTGTTCAGCTCGGAGAAGAGGGTGCTGAGGGTGACCTCATCCTTGTCTGCAACTTCCTCAGGAGGGAGCGGAAAGGGAGGTGCTGATCTTGTCTTTCTGGTGTCCGGTGGCACAAGGGAGTGACTTAAAGCTGCATCAGGGGAAGTTCAGATTGGATACCGGGAAAACGTTTTTCACTGAGAGGGTGGTCAAGCACAGGGACAAGGTCTGCAGGGAGGGGAGCATGGCCTCAGGCCAGTTGGAATTGAAGAAGCATTTGGACTATGCTCTTGGGTATCTGGTTTAACTTTTAGGCTGCCCTGTGTGGAGTCAGGAGTTGGAGTCAATGATCCTCCTGAGTCCCTTCCAACTCAGGATATTCTATGATAACGTGAAAAGTATAATGTAATAGTATTTTAGAGGCCTTGGAGGCCCTGAGCTTCACTGACAGTTTAGAAGATAGCGTGTGCAAAAGCATTTCCTTTCATTGTTGATATATTCATAGAACCTAAATGTGAACAAAGCATCTAATCAGTGAAGCCTGAAAAGCATGTATAATCTCGTAAAAAATGCGTTATTCGTCTAGCTGCAAGTGCAAAGAGAACATAATGTTAGGACTGTGTGTAAAGGACAATGAGCATAAGTTGGGAATTACTGGAGCTCTGCCATATTTATAGGTGGAGAACATTATATAAAACGTGACCATCAGGACTTTCTTCCATGGACTGGTTAACCAGTTACCTGCTTGTCGCTTGCTGCAGGGTGATACATCATTGACAGGGCTGTTAGTAGGGGCTGGGCTTCAAATTGAATCTGGGGGTGAAATTGTTCCAGTGATGACTGTAATGGCCAGCTGAGTGTGAGTATTCCCATACTGGAGGTCTTATACTCAGGGTATGTAGTCATAGCTGATGTATGTAGCTCTTGTCCACTCCTCCCTCTCCAGTACATTTTCCTTGCAGCCTAGCACTGCTGTTCTTGTTGCAGTGCCTTCCTTTGAAGGTTAGGAAGGGCTAACCTGTCTTACCTGTTTTGTGCTTCTGATGCCCTGTGAGGACGGTGGTGTTTTGGGCCATTGTCTACCTGAGTGGAGAGGCCTGTAAGAGCAAGTGAGCAGTATGTAACCCTTGGATCCAGAACTCACTTCACAAAAATAGGTTGGTAAAGGTGTAAACAGATGCTCTTCTGCATTCCCGTGACTTGGAAAATGAAATGTCATTAGGACACATGTTCTCCTCATATCCAGAGACCTTAGTTCTTCAGCTGATGGATCTTCATAGTGACAACCACAATAGCTGGAGAGCTTGTGTATGTAATGGGTGACAGACGTAACATATCAAAACATGTTAGCAGTATTCCAGCGAATGTTGGAATTGATTTCTTGATGTTTGTTTTGAAATCCTGTAGTGGAAAAGGTCAGTATTGCATGATGCTGAGGAAAACCATTCATCTGCTCTGGACTGGGTTTTGTCCTAACAGAGCAGCAGCCAGCTGTGAGGACTGCTGTGCAACAAGACAAGGCAAGGCCTGGGAAGCTTGTTTTAGTTGGAGACTTCAAACAGCCTTTGGAAATGCTTCTTTGAGAAGTTCTTCTGCCTCATTACATGTGAATGAAGAAATGAAGTTAGAACTTCTGAATTAGATGGGGAGCTTTAGTGAAAATGTAGCTTTTTAGTTCTTTCTTCTACAGCACTTAGAGCTGGCTGCTGAGTTTTCTATAGAATGTTGAAATTCTCTGGAACTCATATCAGCACAAGTTTATTGTAGAGTTATTTCCTGGGAAAGCGCTGTTTTTAAAGCTTGGCTGCTGCCTTGAATGCTTAAACAGCTGCAAACATGGAGGAGAACACGTCACTTCAAATGAAGCCCATGTTTGATTTTTATGCGGAACTCGAAGACACTCTCATACATGTATTACTGGTTTTTTGCACACAGTTTGATTATTAAAATGTCTTCTAACCTCTGCTTGCCAAGTCAGGAGCTAGAGTGGGGCTGAAGTTAACTCTACGTCGTATTTTAGAAGGATGTGTTGGTACAGTTATACAAATGGCTTGGTTACAGTTTCAGGGTATCTGTGTAGTAGGAAAAGGGTATTTGCCAGGCTATGGTAGACAAGCAGATGTGCAAACCACATGCTTTTGATCAAACCTTTTTGCAGAAAGGACCAGGAACTAGCGTTTCAGCAGCAGCTTTTTTTTTTTTTTTTTCTAGATAGAGGGCATTCTGTCTCCTTCAGCTCTGCCAGTTTGCTTCTCCTAAAGCTCTACATTCTTCAAATCCTACAGGTCTTGTACATCTTCACTGTAGCAATCACTTTGTATTTATAGCAAGTGAAGAGTTGGAGAGCTTGTGCCTGGCAAGCGTGAAATACCTGAATGTTGAAGTGATGAAGTACAAATGCCTTCAAGAGGAGTGTCTGAGAATGCACTAGGGTATAGTCTTCCAGCCCTCAAATGAACTGTAACTATTATAACATTTGCCTCTGTCATCAAACACTGCTTATACTCTTGTAGACTAGCTTGAAATGTCAAGCATCCTTTGATTCAGGGTGGGTAATTCTAAGCGTGTAGATAAGATTAGGAGCAACACCTAGTTCTACCTCAAGCTAGTAGTGCTGTAGAGACAGACCTTCATGTCTAGCTGCTGAATTTTTGTGCTGGATTTGCACAGCTAATAACAGGAAAGACTTCTATGTTGGCGGACTAATAAGCGGTTGGATTTTTAATCTTAAGGATTTTTATTAGCCTGAAATAGCGGCAACTGAAATACTACTGTAAGTTCATTGGGATTCTGACCTTATTTTTCTACAATACTTGCTATTCTATTGGAGAAGGTACATGCTTTGCTAGAACGTTATTTTGGTTGCCATACTAATGATTCTGAGGGCCTCTGAGCTTGCATGGATCTGCAGCTTGCTGTCATGTAGGAGATGGTACTCTTCTTGGTCACTCGGCTGGCTGAGCTTTTGACTAGGTGGCTTGATGTTGGGGTGGTTTAGCAGCCTTCAGGAATTTCTGTACCTTGGAGAGTGATAGCATGCTTCTGTTCAATTAGATTTATAACTCTATTTGTAGAAACTGCTGGGAAGCAGTAATTAAAATTCCAGGTTTGGGGAAAACCAGAGAATTTTTGTTCTTGGATGCTTCAAGTTGACTAAACATTTCACATCACTTAGTAAATTGGTCTGGTTGCTATTTCTGTGAGTTACTGATGTCTAGTAAAGTGAGATGAAGGAATGAGTCCAGAGGAGGCCATGAAGATAATCAGAGGGCTGGAGCACCTCTCCAGCCTGGGACGGGCTGAGAGAGCTGGGCTTGTTCAGCCTGGAGAAGAGAAGGCTCTGGGGAGACCTTATAGCACCTGCCAGTGCCCGAAGGTGCTGACAAGGAAGCTGAGGGAGACTTTTTACAGGGGCCTGTAGTGACAGGACAAGGGGTAAGGGGTTTAAATTGAAAGTGGGGAGATTTAGATTGGACATCAAGAAGAAATTCTTCCCAGAGAGGGTGGTGAGGCACTGGAACAGGTTGCCCAGAGAAGCTGTGACTGCCCCATCCCTGGAAGTGTTCAAGGCCAGGCTGGATGAGGCTTGGAGCAACCTGGTCTAGTGGAGGGTGTCCCTGCCCATGGCAGGGGGGTTGGAACTGGATGATCTGTAAGGTCCCTTCCAACCCAAACCATTCTGTGATTCTCTAAGTCAAATATTGTAGCAGATTGAACCCTTGTCTTAAAATTGTGGCTTTCTGAAGTGTACAGAAATAGTAGTCTTAAACAGTATATAGTCCAATTTGTATGTTTCTATTACCAGTTCTATCTCTGAACTGAGACTCTTGATGAAGCAGTGAAATAACCACCTTTAGTGGGCAGGTTGTATTTTTTTTCTGCCTGTGGTAACAGCACCTGAAAACCCAAATCCATCTGCTTTCTCTGTCCTACATTTTAAGATGATGCTGTTAATGTTCTTTGTTCTACTTCCTCGTTTAGATTTTCTGTTCCACTTCCTCCTGTTGCAAACTCTCTCCTATGCATTTCTTCTGAAGTCTTCTTCCCTTTCAGAGTCTCTTATATCCTGGGATTCCCCATAAGAAAGAAATATGTTGTGATGAACTTCTGCTTTTTGTCATTTCTGGTAAAACCCACAGATGCCTTTTTTTTTTTTTTGAGTGAAACGCTTGGATATGTAAAAAACCAAAACCCAACAAACCACAACAAAACCCCTCCTCACCGCCACATTCATCCTCAAAGAAACTTAAAATGGAGTGGAGCAGATGCACGACATGACATGTAAACCCTTGTCAAATGTAAACCCTTCTTCCTTCAGCTGAGTGAATTGCCTACTATCAGATCTCTAAACCACAGAATGTTATTTTTGGCAGGAACATCAGAAAGAGTGTTCTTTCTTTTAAACAGTTGTTGTTTGGAAAACAAGCATATGTTTGGCATCATCATGAATTTCTAAAAGAAGGAAAAGTTATTTTCAAAACATGTAGTAAAACTATATTTTCAGAAGAATCAAATACTAAATGCTTTTAGAAGCTTAAATTTAACGGCATGTCCTTACAGTTGGTTGTCAAGGTTGCAACAGCAAGCAGAGGTAACCTGTAAGCCACTAAATGCTAATGATAGCTTGGCAGGAGTTTTCCTCAGCCAAGCTATTGGGCTCCAGAGAAGCACACAGGCAGCCTGTAGTAATTTTTCAAAGCTATACTTGAATGTTGAGGTTCAGATATAAATAAATAAGGCTTCATTTTATGCTTATAATAACTGTGAAGTTAGCTGTAAGACCCGTGGCTATAAATGTGTAGTTTGAGTGTCCCCACTCTTGCTCATCTTGGTAGACTTATGTTAGTACCTATGATTATAAAGCATTAGAAAATACATTGAAATAAATGAACCTAAGGGATGACAGTCTAAACAGCTTTGATTTGTTGGTCAAAGAACGCCTCATCAGAGAACAATAAATACAGCATAAACCAGTCCCAGCTAGCCAAAGAGGTTTGTTTAGGTTCATTGACTTGCAGGGATAGGATAAGAATGGAGAAAAATAATGTGCTTGAGCACTGAGTGGGCAACATCAAGGAGATTTAACTGTGAGGGTAGGAAGTATGAGTGTTGAATCTAGATGAATAAAACCAGTGAATTTAACTGAGGACTATTGAAAGTTATTCAATTCTCTTTAGGATGTTCAATCGGATATTTTAGTTCTAAAATATATGGAAGAAACCCTGAAATACACAGCTTGAAGGACAAGTGTTCTTTTGTCAGAAGTGTATTTCTGAGTCTTTTAAATCCACTTTGAACAAAATACTAAAATAAATGTAACTGTAGGAAAGATAAGGCTGTAGAAATAATTAAATTCCACTGTGGATTAGTTAATTTGCATGATATTGCTAATGTTCTATAAAGTATGCCTTCCATGCTTTTTTGCTCATTTCTGCAGGTGCGTAATGAATTGTTGATCCTCTCTCCTGGTTCAAAGCATGCAGGACTTACTGATTTAAATCAAATTCTTACTGGGTGTTAAAGGAAGAATTGACTTGGCCAAAGTGGGAAGCCTGAGAATGATGTTTTTCTGTAGGCTTGAAACACCTTTTGGTGATTGTGAATAGAAAAGAACATGGCTTATGGACAGCTGGCCCATAAGGGTGCAGTATCTGTAAGGACCCTGTCCTCCCCTTCCCACTTCAACAAAGAATGTTAGTTGTGAACTGTTCAATGGAAGATGGGGATTTACAGCAGTTTTATCCAGGAACTGATACTCTACAGGCTTAGGAGAAAGCAAAGTTCTCTTTGTTATTAACGAGTAGTCTCTGCCAGATAGATTTTTGGTAGCCCAAAAGAGGCTTTGTAAATTACTCAACTGATCTAGTAATAGTTTTCACCTACTCTTTACTTATTTTTAATACCTTTTGTTCTTAATGCATGGATACATTGCTTTACTGCTGGTTGTGCTTGGGGATGAAAATTTACTGTTGATAGCATAATATCTTTTGCAGCCTTTAAATCTGTGTTCCCTATTCTGCAGAAAGAGATGACAGAGAATGTAAGTTCCAAAGGGGCATGAAATCTGAAAACATGCCTCTGGTGTGTTCTCATGTGCTTTTGTTTGAATTCTGGCTAATCCCTTTTGTTTTGCTTCTTAATTCTTCAGAAGTGCATCTGATACAAGATTTAATGTTAAACTTTTTTTCTAGTCTGTTTACTATTTAATAAAAAACTAGAATGTAGTAGAGAAATACTTATGGACTGTATTGTAGCTGTACAACAACTTGGCGAGCTTAGTCTTAGTTTAGGCCTGGTTAGTTGTAACTTAGTGTACAGGGCTTGGTTTAAAAAGTGCCATAATCCCTGTAGAGGGAAAGGAGGAGGATTGTGCTAGGGAGGGAGAGGTCTTCTATTTGTGGGAGTAGGCACTGTGTGGGTTCCCATTGCTGGTGCAGTATCACTCTGTGTAAGAATCTGAGTTTAAATTTCTCAAGAACAGGTCCTAACTCTTCTTTGGGCAAAATAATTTTTCAGAGAGCAAGAAGCTGGTAGGGGAAGAGAGAGTTCTGCTGATACCTGACATCCCATTGACCTGTTGTCCAAAATTCTATGTGGTATTGTAGGGCTTTTTGTTATTACTTAAATGATGTGGTCCATTACTAGTTGTCAATTACTTGAATAAAAGCAGAAAAGGGATTGGCCCAAAGGGATCAGATGCAGGGAGTCTGGAGAAGGGGTTTTGAGATTAGAATTCCAGAATTCTTAATTGTACAAGCCAACTAATGTGTATTTTACCTGAAAAATGCAGCAAAACATTACCCATGGAGGATGGGTGCTGATGTGTGGTTGGACTTCTACTTTTGTATGTTTTGCTTTATGTGTAGGGGAGGACATCGCTGTGGGTTTTTTTTTTTTGTAGTAGTAAGAATATACTAGAAAGCTGTCCTGATCCAAGGTGTAAAATCTTAAACCTGTCTTTCAGTGAGCCGTGTGAGGGCAAAGATCATTGTGTGGATACCAGTTATTGTTAATGTGACTTTTTAATTAGGAAAATGCCCTCTCCCCATGACTGCATACTTGGTCCTGATGGTTGATGATTTATTTTTTTAAGCACTTGAACAGGGCCTTGTTGTAATAATAGCTTAAGTTGTCCCCTTTCAAAGTAGTACTTTTGGTGCAGAACACTTAGCCTATTCTCAGGTTAACATGTAAATAACTACTTCTAAATAAAAGCCTGTCTCAAGGACAGGGCATCCCTGTACTATTGTCATGCTTGAAAATGGGGTAGGTGGAAGGCTGTATTCCCTTTGTTTTTCTTCTGTGTATGCTGGCAGCATGGCTAAATCTCACTTTCTGGAAGTCTTGATTTTAAAGAAAAAAGACTTCCAGGATATAGTTAGTTGACTAGTGAAACGTAGGCATATTTAAGTCCCAATTTTACATTTCCATTATTGTGAATGTCCTAAACACCTAAGGGTAGAGGAAGGCTCAGGGGAGACCTTATCACTCTCTACAACTGCCAGAAAGGAGGGTGCAGAGAAATGGGGGTTGGTCTTGTCTCCCAGGTGACAAGCCATAGGACAAGTGGAAATGGCCTCAAGTTGTGCCAGGTGGGTTTTAGATTGGATGGTAGGAAAAATTTCTTCATGGAAAGGGTTGTCAGGCACTGGAAGGGGCTGCCCATAGAGATGGTGGAGTCACCATCCCTGGGGGTATTTAAGAGATGAATAAATGAGGCACTTAGGGACACGGTTTAGGGTGGGCTTGGCAGTGCTGGGTTAGCGGTTGGGCTTGATGATCTTAAATGTCTTTTCCAGCCTCAATGATTCTGTGATTCCATGGTAACAAAGTTAAAACTTATTGAGTATTTACAATTCTGGGATCTGACCTTGGATCTTCCATGTGTGTCAAAAGAGGAGGAGGAATCATTAATGAAACCTGTCTCAAAGTGCTGTGATTTTACTGAAGTAGACCTGCATGGCAGGAGTAACGTCGGTGAGACAGGAAGTGTGTTGCCAGTACTTTATGGAAATTCCAGTTTATGCTGCTACTTAATGGAAAATACCATTATTTCTGCGGCCAGTAAGTTGTGAAAATGTAGGCTCTTAAAAGTGTTGGGGGGCAATAAACTCTTTACCATGGGAATCACGCTTTTTTTTTTCTGATCTGTAACAAGAGTTACTAAAATAAGAAAGCCATGTGCATGTGTACTGAAAGGAAATTATTGTGTGGGATCAGGTGGTACTTTTAAGTGGTTCCTTATAAAGGAGGAGGCTTTGAAAAACAAACAGCCAACCACCTAAACACCAAACCACCAAAAAAACAACAGAAAGCAAAACCCCAAAACCTTCTTGGGTGGTTTGTTTTAGTTCATTGTACTAGATGCAGAAATTGCCAGGAATTTTATAACCTGTAATAACAGGAGGGGTCAGCTCAGATGATTGCGGTGCTCATACCACCTCGCTGCACGCTGGTTGTAGGTCTCCTATGAAAATTTGAGGAGCATTTCAAGCCAAGGTCGCTTGTTGTAGAAGACTACAGGTAAGAAGACATCAAGTTCTCAGGCTGGTGTGGCTTTACTTGCTAGCTGCTGCACATCTGCAGTGCATGTGTTCTTTGAGCGAAAAGTTACCACACAACACCAGTAGTTCTCAGACTTTTAATTGAACCTCCCTTTTTGATAACAGTTTGTTCCTTTACTCTTTTGCCAGCACCAAGCAGCTGTTAAATGAAGAGGGAAAGAGGAAGTGATGTGTCACAGCTGTGTGGCTCTGCCCCCAGCCTCTGGGTAGTGGAGCTGGAGTCCGGCAGCATTGTGTGGTTTCTGCTTTCCTGTATGGAGGTGGGAAGAGGTGGATTTGAAGCTGTGCCAGGTTCCCTGCTGTCCCTTCTCTCTCTCTTCCCATCCCAGAGCAGAGTGGTCAGTAATAACCACAATATCTGGCTGCTTCCGTTCCTGAGCATAAGCCACACTTTCCTTTGGAACTGTCAGCTGCTGCTTGGGCAGGCATGGTATTGCCTTGGGACATGGCATGCTTTCTTCCCTGTGACATGTTCTAAATCTCCACTCCTGTCTACATAGTGTTAAAAGAGAACAGGTTTTGCTCTTCAAATAAAAAAAAAAAACCAAAACAAAAACAAACTACTGTGGATTTCTTGGGGGCCCTTGCCTTTTGGCAACCAGTTGCAACTGTTTCAAAACATTGAAGGTTTGGGGTTTTTAAAGTCCACATATTTTGCGTCTAATGTGATGTAAATCTGTATCTAATTCTTGAAAATAATCTACATTATTTGTAGTTTTCAAAACGTTAGAGGAAGACAAAGGGAGCAGGACTTGAAAATGTAATTGAAATGGGTATTTTACAGTTGTTGGATGACTGAGGAAGGGACACTGACAGGAAATTGAGACAATCGGGTGGCTTACCTGCAATCAGATTATTATTAACTGTTAAGTGATCTGGGACGTATATGTCATATGTACACTACTGTATGTGTTAAGGAATTTAGGTTTTCCTAGAGGTGGTTATCAGATCAAGATTTTTTTATTGTTTCAAAATCTCTTCATGGAAATTACTCTTGTTAAGGTACTGCATTTGTGGCAGCTGTCTCCTCTCCCGACAGTAGAAGATACTAAAAGTGGCTGTGAGAATGATAGTGAAGTAATCTGAAAAATAGGTTTTATTGAATTTATGAGAATATTTAGTGGGAACAGACAAATCTGATCTCTTGAGTTAATATCAACTGCTTGATGTTGAGTGATGGTAAAGCAGTAGATAAACTGGATGGGTTGTGCGATTAGGATAATGATGTTCATACTTTTCCTTACCCGTATGAAACAGTGTGAAGTAGAAGTAGTTTTAAAATTCCCTTTTATGAAAACAGGTCTTAATTAAAACCATAAAAATCTCATGGTAGCAGCAGGCTTTAAGCCTTTTCAACCTTCTTTTCAAAAGAAAAAGTGGACTTTATTTCACATACTTCTGGATTTCTGTGATTTGTTTGATCTTCCTAAACTGTTAAGCTTCTCTACACTCAACGAGATTTGAGGTCACAGATCCAGGCAAAACTGCTTTAGTTTAACTGGCTTATAAGTAAAAATGTTAATAACAAAAATACCCAAAAGAAACAACAGAACTGCCTGTGTCCTCTGGCCCTTTAAAAAGGAGAGGGGGAACCCTTGAGAAATTGGGATAAACTTGAATCATGTAGTTAGTACTACTAGAATATGCTAATCTCTTTCAAGAATAGCTTTCCAGCTGGGGTGTGAAATGAAATACTTAAATACATATGTTTCACCTGTTAAAAATGCTTTTGTTTCTCTCTCTCCCTTCGCACCCTCCGTGTTTCTTTAGATAGTAATGTCCTTAACTGAACCCAATAGGTCAGCTGTAAGGAGTCACGGTTTAATTCCATTGAGTTTTAATTTTATAAATGGTGGCTCTTTAATGATTAATCTGTATGATACCTACATCTGTCTAAAAACAATTTAATTGCTTTCTGAGACTTTCATATTGGGGGAAAAAATACACTTTTCACAAATATCTTCCAGTCTGTCCTACAGAGTTACACGTTTTCTATATATATGAGATATGTATCTATAGATATGAAAGGCTTTATAAATAGTGAGAACTAAACTGCAATAGTATATGTATTTGCATGTATACCTAAGTATGTCCATATGAAAAAGAACTGTTTATAGGAATAGCAGACTATTTCAGTTGGAAGGGACCTGCAATGATCATCTGGTCCAACTGTCTGACCACTTCAGGGCTGACCAAAAGCTAAAGCATGTTACTGGGGGCTTTGTCCAAATGCCTCTTCAACACTGGCAGGCTTGGGGCATTGACCACCTTTCTCGGGAGCCTGTTACAGTGATTGACCACCTTCTTGATAAATGCTTTCTGATGTCCAGTCTGGGCCTTCCCTGATGCAGCTTTGGACGGTTCCCACACATCCTATCACTGGATCCCAGGGAGAAGACACCAGTGCTTCCCTCCACTTCTCCTCAGGAAGCTGTAGAGAGCCATGAGGTGGCCACTCAGCTGCTTCCTCTCCAAACTATACAAACCCAAAGTCCTTAGCCACTCCTCCCAGGACATGCCTTCCAGCCCTTTCACCAGCTTTGTTGCCCTTTTCTGGACACATTCAAGGACCTTCATATCCTTTATTTGTGTGGCCCACAAGGTGGGGCCACACCAATGCTGAATACAACAAGACAATCTCCTCTTGACTGGCTGGCCATGCTGTGTTTGATGCACCCCGGGATGTGGTTTGCCCTTTTGGCTGCCGGGGCATGACTGAATTCTATGGAGCCTGCTGTCGGCCAGCTTCCCCAAGTCCCTTTCTGCAGTACTGTTTTCCAGCCACTCCTCTCCCAGGTTATTCTTGTGCCCAATATTATTCCATCCTCAGTGCAGGATCCAGCATGTGGACTTGTTAAATTTCATCCTGTTAATCATTGCCCAAAGCTCCAATCTATCTTGGCCCTCAAGAGAGTGAGCAGCATTTCTCAATTTGGTATCATCATCAGACTTGCTGATGGTGCATTCAACTCCTGCATCCACATCTTTGATAAATATATCAAACGGGACTGGCCCTGGAATTGCACCCTGAGGAACACCACTGGTGACCGGTTGCCAGTCAGATGTAGCCCTATTTCCTACAAGTCTTTGAGCCCTGCTCTTCAGCCAGTTCTTCACCCAGCACACCGTGAACCTGCTCATCCCACCGCTGGACAACTTGTCCAGAAGGATGCTGTGAGGGACAGTATCAAAAGCCTTACTAAAACCCAGAAAAACTACATCTACCACCTTCCCTTCATCAGGTGACCTTATCATTGAAGCATATCAAATTAGTTAAACAGGACTTTCTCTCTGTGACCCCTGTTGACTGTGCCTGATGATTGCATTAGTCTTTATACTGGGTACTGTTGAAAGGCATTTAATCTTCTCCATAATTTTTCCAGGAATTGAAGTTGGCTGAATAGTTCTGTACTTCCCTGGGTCTTCCTCACACCCTTTTTGTAACTTGGAATAACGCTGGCTGCCTTCCAGTCAGCAGGGACCTCCCCAGACTCCCAAGACCTTTGGTAGGTGATAGAGAGGGGTCCTGCCATGACATCTGCTAGCTCCTGCAGAACTCTGGGATGAATCCCATCAGGCCACATGGACTTGTCATCATTCAGCTGATACAGCTGGTCCCTTACAATTTCAGTGTATGCAAATGGAAAGTCACTGTTCCCACACACATGGCCCTCCAACCTGGGAGACCAGGCAGCCCCAGGTCTACCAGTGTGATTAAAGACTAAGGGAAACACTCATTGAATGCCTCGGCTTTTTCTTCATCCCTATTAGTCAGATGACATCTTCAACAAGTATTGGTCCAGTGTTTTCTTTAGACCTCCTCTGTCTATTAATGTACTTAAAGCCTTTTAAGGGATTATAGAATAGTTTACAAAGGAAACAAACTTTACATCTCAGATTGGTTTTCAAACAAAGGATACGGCCTCTGAGGAGAACACAAAGCATGGTTCTGTCTGCTAGGGTGAAGGATGTGCCTCGTATTCTCCAAATGTTGAATCTGAATGCACTTCTGGTTTTGCATTTCTTTCCCTTTGAAGCTGTAGGGGAAATAGCTGGTTACTTTCAGCTAGATCCAGGTGTAAAAATACCTTGCTTCTGGATGGGGTGTGCTAGGGAGAGCAGCTGCTTTCTTGATCCAGCCTGTGACCATCTGCATAATTCCATGGAATTGAAGCTGGCTGTTGGCTGTGGCAGTGTGGCATAAGATACCATTAAGTATGACCTTGCTGCTGCCTCTTTACCTGTTGTACTTCTTTATAGATGTGTTATAACTTTTCAAAAGGGAAAATATATCAGTTCTGTTTAATTTGCCATTTTTCGTAGGTATCCTGCAGTGTACTAAATTTCATTTATCAACCTTAGTAGTTAGGTGTCTCATTTTAGTGGTATATGTGTGTGCATGTGATGTTTTTGACTAACACTTTTCAGTGGTGTTTTGTGTCCTGTGCCAATTCACACTTCCTTTTTTCTGCCACTTCTCTCTAATGTTATGAAACCATACGGTACAAATTGCATGACCCTCTATTTCTCATGGAGAAGTTTGACCTAAAGAAAAAACAGTGAGTACTGGGCCTGACTACCTGGTTGTCCTGTATGTATTGCGTGGTGGCACTCAACACAATGGCTCCATAACCTTCCCCGACACAGAGGTCAGACTGACAGGCCTGTGGTTCCCCAGATCCTCCTTCTGCCCCTTCTTGTAGATGGGCATCACTTTGACCAACCTCCAGTCAACGGGGTCCTCCCCAGTTAGCCAGGACTGCTGATAAATGGCTTGGTGAGCTATTCTGTCAGCTCCCTCAGTGCCCTTGGGTGGATGCTGTCTGGCCCTGTAGCCCTGTACGTGTCTAGGTGGTGCAGCAGGTCACTAACCATTTCCGTTTGAACTGTGGGACTCTGTTCTGCTCCCTGTCTTCTAGCTCAGGGGGCTGGACACCTAAAGAACAACTGGTCTCGCTATTAAAGACTGAGGCAAAGAAAGCATTAAGTACTTCAGCCTTTTTTCCTTATCCTTTGTCACTGTTCCCCCTGCATCTAATAAGGGATGGAGATTCTTCTTAACCCTCATTTTATTGCTAATATATTTATGGAAATGTTTGTTTTTTGCAGCAGTAGCCAGATTAAGTTCTAGTTGGGCTTAGTCCCTTCTAATTTTCTCCCTGCATAACCTCATGACAACCTTGTAATCCTCCACAGTTGCCGGCCCCTTCTTCCAAAGGTCAGAAACTCTTCTAGTCTTTAACTCAAGCCTAGTTTAAAGATGATAAACTTCCTAGTTGTCTTGGTCAGTCTTACAAAAGCTGCTTAGGATGGGCCACGGAAAGGCACTGGGGTTCTAAGTAATTGATTGTATAACTCTTCTACAGAAAAGCCCTCCCTGCCTCCCATCCCACTGTAGAAGTACTTAAGACCAAGTGGGACCTAACCACTATGGTTCTGCTTTTTGAAGACTCCAGAAACTCTCTGGGTTTTCCAAATGTCTGCTGTAGAGTTACAGTAGTTTCTAAGATTTTAGTTTCGTGCTTTGAAGATTGACTGCACACGGGAAGTTGACAAGGCAAATTGGTAACGAAGACTTAAACCACTTCTTTTTTTTGTGTCTCTGCACTGATACAACAGGTACTTTGTAACACAGACTACAGCAGTAAGTTTTAGTTCTCCATATGTGAAACCATGTTTTAAATCCTTTCCTCCCACCCCGGAAAGCAGAGTTGTAAAATAAAATCCTTTTTCCACCATTTTGATGATGACCTACCATTTGGATGCTTTTAATCCTCAATCTGTATAAAAGTTATGTCTTGCATTAAATCCTTTACATTTGCTTTATTTTCCTGTGGATTTCAGAAGTAATCCTCTATGAGCCATATAGCTTGTTCTTCAAATTGCTTGCATACAATCTCCTCATTTCTAGGACTCCTGTTTAGAAAACTTTAAAACACTGACTTTAAACAGAACTCAGCTGGATATACATTTCTAACCAGAAGCCAGCGTTATACATTCTGCATCTCTCAAATCTTTATTCTGTTGAAACTGTTCAGTACTTTCTGTAATTTACTCAGTGAGTAAGTCAAATGGGGCACTTGGTGGAGGAGTTGGTGATGCACTTGGTAATGAGTAAATCTTTTTATAATGGCTTGCCCTGGGATTTCTTTCCTCTTGAAGACTTTATAGGAAAGAATCCATTCAAAAGGGAGTGTGTATATTCAGTTATGCCAGTAGATGGGTATTGCTGGACTGTTAATGGTGTACTGAAATATATTTTTCCTTTCTGTATCTCATGTTGCATGTGTCTGCAATATCTTTTTTCATCATAACTATGTATCTTAAATGTAGAACATGTAGTGACAGAGTCCAGCATTTCTTCTCTGGCTGATCTTGGGTATTTTTCAAATATTTTACTTAAAAACAAAAAAACCCCAAACCCACAAAACAACGACCAGAAAAATTTCACTTAAAAATATATACAACTGCTTGACACTGACCATGTCTTGATGCCTTTATTTAATCACATAAGGATTTATACTAACTTCTGGAATATATGTCAGGATAGTTGGTCTCCTTTCCCTGTGAAAACTGTGCAAGAGTCTCATCCTCACCGTTCATGAGGCAATCCTCTGCTTCCTTCCCATCCATGTATAGGTCACGTGTTGCTGACCTGCGTGGAGAGCCCTTTCATCCCAGGACGGATTCAGTGATTCTGTTTATGTAGTGTAGCACTGCCGGCGTTGTGTTGATGTAACCAATAGAAATGGTGAACTGCAGCACGGGAACGAGAAGCTAATCTGGGGAATGGAGACCCTCATGAGGTGCCTTTGCTGCTGAGGCTCGTGTACTGTGCAAATCCAGCCTCAGCCACCTTAGTAGTAACAGAGGGTTTGAGTTCTACATAAAGTTCCAGTCACCTTGTGGTAGGCTAGGGCTCTATGACATCTGTTCTGTAGTGTTTTTCAATCCAGTGCTGATTGCTCTAAAGCAGATTTACTGTTTCTTAAACCACAGGTATGCCTGAATAAATCACTGTTGGCTCAAATCACTTAGGTTAATAGGATCCTGTCTGACATAATTTTAGTCAGGATTGGGAAGCTGGATTTGGAAGGCACCTTCTTCCCCGAATAGTACACCTGCCCTGGTGATAAGATAGGGAGACCTCTGAATAGTATATGTACCCAAGCCTTCAGTAATGCATAGCTTCCGAACAGTTCCTTCTGGAAGCATGTAAACACTTAAGTGAGGACCAAGGCCTTGGCCAACTGGTAGATCTTGGTAGCAAGCTAACTGGAGGGCAATATTGTGTTTGGAATAGGTGGCCACTCCACCAATGCTTACTGGATTTGAGGTGGGGGTACCATGAAATTATAGCTCTTAATATTTGGAGGGAGGAGGAAGGGATCTGAGAATGGGGACAGTGAACAAGAGGTATTGTCTAGGACACAGCTGGCTTGCCTGTGAAAAAGCTGTGTGCGGTGACTTTAATGGTGTCTTGCTCTTTTAGATGCTTTGGCTTTGTTATAAGTCCTGTTTTATAAATGTGTCCTTGAAACGGAAAGGTTTTTTTTTTATTGCTCTTGTAAATTTTTGTCTAAAATGTCTAATCAGGTTCCATCAAGGAATGTATAGCAGCAGCCTTTAAAAAGATGGCTGTAATATTAATCTCATGATCATTTGATCATAAGATAACCTGATAGTATAAAGATCATCTTTGTATAGTTCTTGCAGAAAGAGCAGCCATGTCTTAAATACAAAAACAATTTATAAAAATTTCGTGTATGAGTAAGTGTTCATCTGTAAGCCAGAATCTCTCTTGATGCTAGGGTCTGTAATATTTTCATGGAAACATCTCAATAAATTTTTGCAAGAGATTCTGATTGCTTTTTTCAGTGTGTTTCATTTTAGTGAGTTAGTTCACAAATTAAATATTAGTAAACAAACTCAGAGACTCAAATCTGGTGTTTTATTGTGCTTACTGGAGGCTATCTCACACTTTCCCATCCCCACAGTCTTTGGGTTAATATTACCTTTTCTACAGATATTTCCAGTTAAAAAAAAAAAGAGGGTGAGTGGGAGTGTCATTGATTAGGATAAGGGGTAATGGCTTTAAACTGAAAGAAGGTAGATTTGGATTAGGTATATGGAAGAAATTCTTCCTGGAGAGGGTGGGGAGCACTGGAACAGGTTGCCCAGAGAAGCTGTGGCTACCCCATCCCTGGAAGTGTCCAAGGCCAGGCTGGATGAGGCCTGGAGCAACCTGGTCTAGTGGAGGGTGTCCCTGCCCATGGCAGGGGATTGGAACTGGATGATCTTTAAGGTCCCTTCCAACCCTAACCATTCTATGATTCTGTGATAAAATATCACAAGCTATTTTCTTACCTTGAAAAAACTTAAACTGTAATAAATGAATAGATGGAATAATGTTTCTCTAAAGTTAAAAGTCTAATTCTGTTCATGCATGTTTTTGTGTTTTTTTAACTCATCACTGAACTTGATTTTTTTTTATTGCATATCTTTAATCATCTTATTATTGAAAAGCTAAATTGAATTTTGTCTTTGTTTGCAGAGAAAGCCTCCCAAGTGTGCTAACAAGTTACAGAACAGCTGTCTTCTCAAACGTGTGAACAGAAAGGATATTCTCTACTTCCTTTTTTAAATGGTAAGTTGTTCAGGGGAGCTCTTACTGAGCATACCTTGTCACTTATTTTGTATTTGTGTGGGTCTTTTACATACAGCTTTGAGAACTGTGGTAAGTCCTTAAGCTGAAGACCAATGGTGAAGTTTGGAAACTGTCCAGAAGGGTTTGAGTTAGCATTGGGAAGGCGGCTTACATTTTTGTGATGTTGAAGATGTGCTGTATTAGGCCCTGAAAGAAATGACAGAAGCACTGCTAGCCCAGGAGAATACTATCATTTAAACACTAATCTTACTGTGTAGAAAACAGAAATAAATTTACTTTATTCATGGTTCTTCATGAGAGATTGGATTTATAAATTTGCATCTGTTAATTACTTTTACCCTGTATAATCTGTAATTTGCTGATGTGTCGTCTTAGAGATTTAAACTAAATCTGCTGAGGTTAAAATGTTTGACTGTTTGCCTCAAAGTGCAATGGATAATAAAAGATTTTGATTTATTGATATTAAACTAGCTTTATGGGGAAAAATCCCCCCCCTCCCCGGTCTGTCTCAGCTGTGATATGAACACCACAGGCTTTCAGATGAGGAATATCTGTTGTGTTGGTGGAAGAGTATGAAAAGAGCTGTGTAGCCCTTCCTTAACATGCCATCCTGTTCCGCTGTAATCCTACGCTAGACTACAGAGGTGTCTCCCACACGGAAAGTTAGAGAGCGTGTGTTGAGGAAGGAAATCCCAAATGCAGGACTTGGAAAGGGGACCCTGATGCTTACTAGACCAGCTGAGGAACTCCTGTGTCATCACATGCAAGCAATTCAAAGAAATACACGTTTTTAGCTTGACATATAAAAATGTTGCGTATTCAGTTACACGTCGTGAAGAAAGATGCTAAAATTATGTTTGTGATTGCTGCGTGGATGACACAGTTCCAGTCTTTAGAAATACTTCAAATGTGAAAGCAGCTCTGATAGGCTTAAACCAGATTTGTTCACAAAGACTTTTACCTGTACTATCTGACTCTTCAGTCAAATAAATAACCTGTGTCCTTTGTGGCTGACAAATTATAGAATGATATAGTAACTTAGGTTCTTGTTTTTAAAACAAACTATTAAGGAAAGTTTCCTCTAAATTTTCTTCAGAAGACTACAATTTACATTTTTGCTGAAGGAAAGAAGCTTTTCAGAATAGGAGAGAGTGAGTGTGAAATGTCAGTTGGTAAGGAGAAGAGGGATAGTCTTCTGGAGAATGATGGAAGGATTTTGGACTACTTGGCCAACCAAAAGCTGAAGATCACTAATAACATAGCAGTGGATGGTGGGCTGTGATGTAGGACAAATCATAGAAGCATTTAGGTTTAAGATCATCAAGTCCAACTATTAACCCAACGCAAAATCCACCACTAAACCATGTGCCTCATCTACACGTCCTTTAATAACTTCCAGGGATGGTGACTCCACCATCATCCCTAGGCAGCCTGTTCCAGTGCCTGACAACCCTTTCAGTGAAGAAATTTTCCCTAATATCCAATCTAAACCTCCCCTGGCACAACTTGAGGCTGTTTGCTGTTGTCCTATCACTTAGGAGAAGAGACCAACCCCCACCTCTCTGCACCCTCCTTTCAGGTATCTGTAGAGAGCGATCAGGTCTCCCCTGAGCCTCTTCTTCTCCAGCCTGAACCCCAGCTCCCTTAGCTGCTCCTCACGGGACTTGTGCTCCAGACCCTAGAGGGTCTCCTGGAGAGGAAAAAAAAACCCCCAAACCTATGAGAGGAGAAAGTATCCCAAAATCCTTACATTACCAGTGGTAAAGCCAAAATGAGGTGTAACTGGTTTTGTGGGAGAATGGCTTAAAACATGATTGGGAAGGCTGATCACAGATTCTGATCTTTAATTAAAGGTGCATGTGTTTTCTCTGAGTTTTCAGGGTGCAATTACTTGTTTTGGACTTGATTTAACTGGGTTAAAGGGCTTTATTTTTAAATTGCAGCCTGGTAAAGTGGGTTTGATGTTAATAGACAAAGAAGAGTAATTTGGTAAAACTGGCATCTGTGCTGTGAGAACCTTTGCATGCCCATCATGTTTTCAAGATACTTATATGAATGTATACAGAAATTGTCATTATCACAGTCTGAGACTGTGGGGAAACTCAGGATTACTGAGCATGGCTGCTTCAATACTGCACATAAATGCAGTCATTGGCCTGGTCTCTGAACTTTTCCTGATTGGCATCCTAGTAACTTCCCTTCTGAATCATGCAGCTAGTGCATAGGGATCTCCTGGAAGATGAGGTTTAAATCTTGGTTGCCTGTGCAGTGATTAACTAAATCAGTTTCTAAATTTAACCAATGTAGTTAAATTGCTTCTTGAACTGTGTGTAGATTAGTCTCTAATGGCTTGATTTTTTTTCCCTGCATATATGCAGCTTACAGTCACTGTAGATGACATTATTTTAAAGTGTAGCTAAAAGCAGCCTGAGTATTGATAAGTTCGTTACATAATTCGGTGAGGGTGTATGGAAGATCCATGTAATCATGGATAACTTTAAATAACAGGGTTTGGGAATCAGAGGCAACGTGTTTGAGCCGAGCGTTACCCGTATCAGTCTGCAAAAACGCTGCTCTCCAGTGCGGTTGCACAAGTTCTGCTCAGTTTGGTGGGATTCTCAAATAGCTGCAGGCAGGGTGCCAACAACCACAGTATTCCCTTCTGGAGCCTCACCACAGAGGTGCCAGTAGCAGTCCTCCTTTTGCTCAGCAGCCAGACGTTTGCAGCTTTAGTCAAGAAATCTATTTCTCTTGGATTGTGGGTCTTTTGAGCTCAGTGTGATTTAAACTAATAATTGCATTTCACGGGAGAATATTGTATCACCACGATAACAGCAGCAACAGTTCTTACGTGTTGTTTTTCTTTTTGTGAACAAGCCACAGAAATCAAGGTATACCAAGTTAGTATTCACCAAAAGCACTTTTTTATGAAGAAAACAGAAATGATTCAGCCACTTATGTGGCTAACAAGGTAAAGGAAATTTGTAATGCATACGTGAGATGTTGCATAATGCAGTCCTTGGCACATGGCAGATGCTACTGAGCTTGGGAAATAAATATGTAAGAAATGTCTACTTCCTTCTATTCAATAAAAGTTTTGCTGACCTTCTCAAAGGTTGTTGTGACTCTTCAGTGATTTTGGGATATGTAGCAGCAGAGGGTGACACAAAATTGCAACATCTCTGAACTCTTTCAAGTTATAGGCCTCTGGTCCTACCAATAAAGTGGGCTAGGACTAGAGAGCATGGCTTACGAGGAGCGGCTGACGATGCTAGGTTTGTTCAGCTCGGAGAAGGGGGTGCTGAGGGTGACCTCATCCCTGTCTACAACTTCCTCAGGAGGGAGCGGAAAGGGAGGTGCTGATCTTGTCTTTCTGGTGTCCGGTGACACAAGGGAGTGACTTAAAGCTGCATCAGGGGAAGTTCAGATTGGATACTGGGAAAAAGTTTTTCACTGATTGGGTGGTCAAGCACAGGGACAAGCTCCGCCGGGAAGGGGTTGTGGCCCCAAGCCAGGTGGAGTTGAAGAAGCATTTGGACTATGCTCTTGGGTATCTGGTTTAACTTTTAGGCTGCCCTGTGTGGAGTCAGGAGTTGGCCTCAATCCTCCTGAGTCCTTTCCAACTCAGGATATTCTGTGATTCTGTGACTAGACTTAAATCACCTTTCTGTTACGATATTGGTGCCATTTCTTATAGAAAACAGTTACTAATCTTTCAGGTCTGGTTACGTTTTGGGTAGTCATTTGTGCTTAGCTTGCGCTTCACCTACACCGCTCAGTGTTGTAACTGATCGTTTGAATGCTCCTGTCCTGTTTCAGGGTGAAATGGGAGGTTAGCTTGACTTGCTGCTTGTTCTGATTTTTTTTTTTTTCTCCCTTCATGCTGAAGCAGATTGACTGCTTTCATTGTGACTTGCGTGGTCTCGACTCTAAGGGTAGTAATTCCATAAACTGCTTTGACTTCTTTCCTCTGGATTAAGTTTCTGCCCGCTTCCAATCTAATTCTAGCCCAGGAATCAGTGAAGCAGCAGCTATAACAGCAGAAATGTTGAAACAGGGAATGGAGAAAGGAATCCATTTAATTAAATCAAGCAGTGGTTGGCTTACAGCTGTCTGAAAAAGCACAACTTCAAGTGGAGTGGATCTTAAGGCAATAACTGTGTTTTGCTTTTGAGAAGGAAGCGTAACTCATCTTGTGGTTGAAGCATTTGTTGCTTAGTATTGGTGTGATCTAGGTCCAATTTCTGATCCTTCTACAGACCTGGGGTGCATGCCAGCATCCTCAAATAGCTTTGTGCCTCTCAACTGTATGATTGAGATGCTTCTTGCCTTTCTCAAGTTTGGAGAGCTTGATGTCTAGGTATACAGATATGTAGTAACATAGGTTGTTATGCAACTTTATTGGCTTTCTGATGCTATTTTGCAGTTGCAACCTTGGTAGGCTTAGGCAGTCCGTTCTGCCTTCGGTGGGTTTTACTTGGCTGTATTGCCAGGAATTTGGTGTGTGGTTGAGTGCCAGCCAGTGGGGAAGATGAGCTACTCCCCACTGAATTACAGGGGAGTAGAGGGTAGAGGAAGCTCTGGTCCTTGTGCATAGAGTGTCTTTATTCCCTCCTTTCCCATGGAGCCTTCATTTGTAAATATTGGAGGGAACCATAATTAAAAACTACTGTGTGACAGGTTTTCAGCCTTGATTGGTTTTTTCAACCAGTATTTGCCTCTTCCCTCCTCCTTGTCCTCATAAAATGAAAACAAACCAGAAACGTTCTTTTTCAACCTTCATGTGGTGAATGAAAATGTGCTGACACAACACGCATTTTAGGGTGCATTATGCTATTGGTTTAGTTTGAATCCAGGAGTATGTTTATGGTAAAAGTTCCCCACTCGTGGAGTATATTGACTGGTTGGAGTGAAGTCCAGAAGAGGCCACAAAGATGGATCAGAGGGCTGGAGCACCTCTGCTGTGGGGACAGGCTGAGAGAGTTGGTCTTGTTCAGCCTGGAGAAGAGAAGGCTCCGGGGAGACCTTACAGCACCTTCCAGTGCTTGAAGGGGGCCTACAAGGAAGCTGGGGGGGACTCTTTCCAAGGGCCTGTAGTGACAGGACAAGGGGTAATGGGTTTAAATTGGGAGTGGGAGATTTAGATGAGATATCAGGAAGAAATCCTTCCCGGAGAGGGTGGTGAGGCACTGGGACAGGTTGCCCAGGGAAGCTGTGGCTGCCCCATCCCTGGAAGTGTTCAAGGCCAGGCTGGATGAGGCTTGGAGCAACCTGGTCTAGTGGAGGGTGTCCCTGCCCATGGCAGGGGGCTTGGGACTAGATGATCTTTAAGGTCCCCTCCAACCCAAGCCAATCTATGATATGAACTCTCTCCCATGAGTCTAAACCCAAGAAGTGGTCTCTAGGAGCATACCTGACAGTATGCAGCATTTAATGGGCCACGAGACTACGTTAGAGCTAGTTTGGAACAAATATCCCTGCTTCCCTACCAAAGAAACCCCCATATTTTTGGGATTTTTGACAGACACAGGATCATCAGCACCAGCTGTTCTGCTCTGCAGGTGTCTCTGCTCCTACCACACAACTTGCTACTGTAGTGTTTACCTTAGTTACTGTTCCTAATGCCTTTTGAAGTCTTTGAACAGCCCTGGAGGTCCACAGTGAGAAATCACTGATAGATGGTGCAGTTTTTTCTTGTTTATTCCACATATTTTGTTCAGTTGTGCTTCTGTTATATTATGTGACACTATTATACCATCTTTCCTCCCAGTTCACCCACGCTTAATTCTCCAAGAGGAGAATTAGATATAGCTGTAAAGCAGTATGGTATTTCCAAATGTGCAATGTCAGGTTCTGAAATTTCATTGACTTTTAAAAAAAGCTATGTTTAGTTTTTCAAGACCTGTACATATGTCTTGAAGAAAGACAGAAAAAGTTGTGTTTACAAAAGGTTCCACAAAGGATATATAAATGCTGGAAGAAAGCAGACTTTCAAAATTATTTAATGTTATCATTGGTAACCTTTGCATCCCCAGTAATCTTGGCTAATACTTAGTGATTTTTAGCAAGGGGAAACAAGTTACTTAAACTTCTTCTTAGTGAGTGATTTAAGAATGTTGCTTTTTTTTTTTTCCTTGAAGCTGGTTTCTGGAGCACTTCTGCCCTGTCGGCTCCATGGAGATTTGTTGATATGATGCCAGATTTCATGGAACACGGCTTTTCAGCCTGCAAGTCTTGAAAGGGGATTTTTAGGGAAGACTAACTGCTGCATTCAGTCTGAGACTCACTATGGTTTTATAGTGGCTCATTTGTCTCATAATGGGAGTTACTGTGTGTGTAATGAGGAAATCTCTTTAATGCTGCAAATAAGGTTTTGTAAGCCAACATCACTGTATCAAAACATGTTACTTTTACTAATGCCTGACATTCATTTTAGGCTTTATTTTGCACTCCCTATTCCTGATCAAGAGAAATTCCATCGTTAGTGTTCAAGTTACCAAACACTGGCGATAGGAAAGACATGAAGAGCATCCCCACTCTGGGAAAACCTCTAATCAGAGCTCAGCCCTCCTTAGGGGCCGAAGTGAAATAACCACAACACACAAAGCTGCAGAATACCTGACTTCTTTAATACTGGGGCTTAATAAGGCTACTTGTGCTTTGCGGTGGGTTTTTGGGTTGGTTTGTTGTTACCATCTCAATTCTTGCACTCTTATTACTCATAGTATCTTTCTTGACTTACACACCAGTGTCGATCGCCTGGCAGTCTGTGATACGCTGTAGTACAGTAGCCACCAGAAGATGAACTTCATGGGAACAGATGGCACACTTGGCTCAGGATGAGAGTAGTTGGGAATTTGTATGTTGATTCGCTTAGATTCAGCTGTTGGATTCAAACACAAAATATTTTGTTCAGTTTTTCCTTAAAATACACCCAAAATAAATCTGTGGCTTTTTTTGTGTAGACTAGCTGCCATCTCCAGGTTTCTGATATATAGGGAAGGTGTTGGTCGTAGATTTACGAGCAGAAGAATTAGGGAAACTGAATTTCCCGCTGAAATTCCATAGCAGGGGTGGGTGGGAATCTCCACCTTGAGGAATTTGAGATATTGATTTAAGTTAGTACAAAATAAATCTTCATGGGCTGTCAGTGTGCTGGGAACATGTGCCAGGCAATTCCTGCTGCTGTCTCTTAAGATCCCGGTTGTTCAGAGGGACATTGAAGTAGCTTGGCTGCAAGGTATTGTAGGGAACTTGATGCACTTTGGTAGCCTGATAAAGCGTCTTTGCAGTTGTTTCCCAGTGGGAAGGTCTGCTGTGCCTGGTGAAGGACTTGGGAGTGAAGGAGGCACATAAGGAGCTGAGGCAGACAAAGATTAATGCTGAGTTGTCATGGCACAAAGTGGTTTGCCTTTTTCAGTTTGAATTCTGTTATTGTTCTCTTCCATCATCAGAGTGCCATATGTATAAAAAAAGGTGTATACATCTCTGTGTGCATGTGTATGTATCAAATATATGTACACAAACTGCATACTTATATGTGTGTATATGATTTTTTTGGACTATTTTTGGAATGGAAAGGAACTATAAGAAAACTTAACACTTCCCTATGGCATTTTAGATTTTGGATTAACTGAGCTATGAGAACTTAACACTTCCCTTTGACATTTTAGATTTTAGATCAACTGCTGTGGGGGAAAGGAGTTTAAGAACAAAAATTTTTTTTTGAAAATACTGTTCTGAACGGATTTTAATGGTAAATTAGATGATAAAGGAGATAAGGAACACTGTGTATTGCCATAAATTTGATGTTATTGGAATGAAGTGGCTACTTCATCCATTCTGTACTTTTCCCCTCCAATTTAGTGTTAATTGGAGTTCTGGGGAACAAATTGCTGAATTTGCTTCTGGTTTAGCTTGAGGTCATTTAAAGATCGGAACGGTGTGTTGTCACTGCAGGCGTGCTCCTGAGGTCTTACCGGGCTGCCTTTGTCGCATGGGCTGTGACCCAGACGCTTATTTTGAGCACTTTAAATCCAGTAAGGCTCTGTTAAATGGGATCAGTGTAAGTCAGCAAGGCCTCACTGCAACTTGTGTTTTCTTTAAATAATCAAGGCATGTGCTGCTGATAACACTTACTGTTTGTGAAGGAGGAGGGCTGGGACAAATGCGCTCAAAATGGTCTCCAAGAGCTCTTTGTGCATTATTGTAGCCTAAATGTTCAGAAAAGGCTTGTTTGTAGCTCATATTTACAATATTCTGTACAAGTTGTTCCAGTATCAAATTGTAAAAAGTAGCATAAAATATCTTGATTTTTGTGTTACAGAAATGGAACAATTCTGCAATGTAGAAAAAATGTGACTTTCCATAACTCTAAACTATTAGAAGAATGTGTAGTAGATATCCAAAACAGATTTACAGTAAGCACCTTAAGATGTATAAGGCCGTCATTCAGGAGACCGTATTGAAAGAATCACACTTAAAATAGTCTCTCAGTAGTTTATAGTAAATTGGGAAATGGAAAGCCACACTGTGCCCTCTTATTTTAATTGTCAGATAGATAAAGGAGTTTGAGTTTGTGACAATGCTTTTTGGATGGTGGTCTGAAAAGATGCTGGAACAGTTGGGTGGTGAATGAGAAAAACTTCATTTAGGTGGGAAATGCCCTGGTACGGTTGATTCTTATTTAAGTAATAGTAGTTATTCAATAGCAGTTCTCTTGGTTTTGTTATATTTTAATTTTATTGCCCTGTGGTATTACTATGCTAGAAAAATTGAGAGGTACTAAATAGGTGAGGATCACTAGTGTTGGAAGTGCCCAGCAAGATGTTCGAACCACAAATTACTTCAAGGGTAGGTTTGTCTTAGCGGTTTCATGGCACCTATTCCATGGTGGTTGAAAAGAGTGACCTGTCGGCATTTTCTCAGGTATCTGGGCTGCTGCGTTTGGTGATGGAGAGGGAGAACTGCTTTGCTCTGTCTACACAGCCAACTCAAATCTGATAAGATCCAAGCCTGATGACATCTGGAAACACTTTGACCTGCTGGGGGAGGGCTGTTCCTGACCTAATTAGTTTGGTGTTAGAACTAACTCTGCTGCATTGATTTTGCTCCTTTTGACCTCATCCATCCTCACTGAATGTTACCATTTAGGTCCTAGAGGTTCAAATACAATCAGATTTTACAGGATGCCACTTTTCCAATCAGTGTTTCAGTACTTCTGAATTTTCATACGTGTAATCGCTGGTTATTCGGAGTTGAAAGAGGTGAATAATTCAGCAGCCGCATGGTTCACACATGTCAAAATGGTACAAAAGGGGAGGATGATCAATCTTAAGTCTTTTTTTCGTGTGCTGTGGGACAAAGCACTGCTTCCTCTTCTTTCTTAATCCGCGACGAGTTCCTTCTTGAGTTCTTTCTTGTTCTGGCTGAGTGCTTCTTTTCAAGAGATGGTGTTTTTAAAGGGTAAATGTTAATTGAGAGGAGGTAGACTGTATACTGTAGTAAGATACTTACTTTTTTTTCTTTCTTTCAACTCTGCTTAAAGAAAAAAAAAACCAAAAAACCTAAAATACCACTATTTCTGTATATGCACAAGGAAAATATTTTTGGGTTGCTGTGTAAAACTGTTCAAATAGAATTTAAACAGGCTCCAACAATTGTGTAGTGTGTATCTTTTCAGTAAAGACAAACAAATAAAACTAAAGGGAAACAAGTGGTGACTTAATTCTGTTCTGTTTGCTTGAATAGGAGAAGGGACGATCATAAATTCTTGGAGTGTAATACAGATTTCAAGAAAGGTCATATGAAAGAAAAATGTGTTTTCAGTGTAGCATAAGTGCTTCCTTATTGAAACAAGGCCATTCTTAAGATAGCAAAAACTAAACAAATGCTCTTAGGTGGCTTGAAAAGACATTTTTCCTTTCTCATGTACATGCATAATACACTGTATTTGGTGTTTGCCTAGTAGCATTAGGTCGAAATAGTAAAACTGATAGTGGCAGTAAGGATTTTGTTGTGTTTTTTAATGTATAAATGCAGCGGAACAGATGTTTAGAACAGTATGGAATATTCCTTCCTGCCCGTCCCACCGTCCCTTTCACACTGAGCCATCTGGAAGGGACTAGGAGCAGATGAGCAGCCATCGCGCTAAGAACAAGATTAACGTGTTGGCATCTTTTGCTGACACTTTAAACTGGTCACTGTTCGTTCAGTGGAAAGCAGCAACGTGAGGTGTCGTCATTGCGTGTGTGGTTGCACTATCCACGTGGGTGTGGAAAGAAGACAGAAGAGAAAAATGTGGTTTGTATAGAACAGTAAGTTTTGTGGTGGTCAGTCTGGACCATTTTCCCATTCAGCGTGCTCTATTGACGTGACCAGCCACGTTTTACCCTTAAGCACAGCGTGAGGTAATACTGTTCTGTTAAACCAGTTTTAAAATTTACTTACCTGTGTAAAAGCTTCTGTACATAGTTTTCCAGTCCATGCTTTTCATGTACTTTTTTATTTTTTAACCCTGTTCTATTTATTTATTAAGCAGCAACAAGCATACCACGTGTGGATGTCTTCCAGTTTAATCAGTTGGATTTCTGGAGTCCCCTTTAGCCTTACTTCTTCTGAGAGAAAGCGTGACTAGTGTTTTGGCTTAATGAACAAAATTTTGATTAGAGAAAGGACAGCTTATGGTCTAGAAATGAGAGACTCTAGTCATGTGTGAAGGTGTCCTGGATCATCTGTATTCTGATACAGAATGAGTAGAAAAGGGTGGGTGGATCCGATGCTGGCAGAGTGATTGGGTTCAGTACAGCAAGCCATTGTATTGTGCCATCTGTAAACCTATGTTAGATTTCAGGTAGGTGAATCTGATCTTAAATAGGTATCTTAGTAACATTAAGTGTACCAGGGAAGATTAAGATGTGTTAGTGAAAGAGAAATCTTATTTAAAAGCTCAACGAATAGCTTCAGTGGGGCCACAGTGTTTTTTCTTCCATTGTTTTGTGTTTCTTTCAATGAAAAGAATGTTAATGAATGGGAATCTGATGCTGGATTCAAGGCTACTTGAGAATGAGATGCCTTGAGAATGAGAGCGTGAAACTGCTACTACTGTAGTGCAGTAAGTTATGCTAAGTGAGAAGGTGTATTAGAAGAAAAGTGGCACAACCAAAGAAAGACTTTAGTTGTCACATCTCAACTTTCAGCAGAAAGATATGCATGAGAAAAAGAAGAGCGATAAAAACTAGCTGAGGGATATTCACAGATATTCTGGGGAAAGTTTATCCTGTGGAGAAATGATGAAGTTAAGTAAATATTAGTTGGTTGTTTTTTTTTAAAGTATTTGCAAAATCCATTAATTTGGACAATGAGAAAATGTAATAGAGGAAAAAATGATGTTTCATGGGTATGTTCTATATTCCATAGATGTGTTTTAGTTGTGCCTGAAAAGAGCTATAATTGTATACCCAGAAATGGAGATAAAACAATACAGTAACCTTAGTTAAGCTACTGATTGTACCCTTGCTTCATTAGTGGAGAGCAAGAAATAGCTTTATTTTTTCCTTCACAATGATGAAGCCATTTCGTTGGAGGATAGTTTTATGATCCTTTATTTTGGAGCAGAAGATGAACATTATCATAATCTGTCTATACTTCAAATAATGGTATTTTTATTTCTTTAGAAACTGCTGGAGAGAATACTGTGATAAAGTAGGGTTGGAATATGTTCTTCTTTTAATGGTTCTGTAAACTTTTTGTGTTGCAGGCCCACAGTGTTAGCAGAGGTAACTACTGACTCAGATATTCTTTTCTTTTGTTCTGCTCTTAAGGGGCTTTTGGAAATGTGGAGGGCTGGCTAGGGATACTTAGGTCCATAAAACATACTTAGGCTGTAAATAAACAAAACCAAACACTGTCCATTTCCCTGTTGTCCTTTCTCTTGTCATTGCTTAATGCTGTGGCTTCCTTCGTAATATTACCAGACCATAGAATGTGCCCTGAAGAGCTCAGCATGGACAAAAACCCCAAGCCAAGCCACCCCTCCGGTTGGTGAACCTTCAGAAATTGCTCATCGCAATGGACATTAACATTCTGTTAAAGAAACTAAGTTGCTTTAAGGAATTCTGTGCCTGTTTCATCATCACTAATGCTTAGGTTGGTATGATGTGCGAGAAAGATCAGAAGTGGTGTTCTGATGCTAAGGTGTAAAAACCTGTTTTCATTCCAACCTCGGCTGGAATTTCACGTAGGTATGGCAATCAGGAGGAAGTTCTGTGGGAGTGATGTTGATGGACTTGGCTATATATTAAATTTTAGCCATTCTTTTGAAGTATATGGTTTTTTTGGTTTTTTTTTTTTAGGCACTTTGCTTTAGGTGTCTTGTCCTGTTGAAAGATTTGGTTTGCTATGAATAAGAATAAAATTGTTCTTGATTATTAATTATCCTTCAGGAACAGAATTCCAATAGACTTTGTCCATACTTCTAACAAAAGCCTGCCCTTCCTTCAGCAAACTCAGTATCAGAATCAGGAGTTGCATTAAAAATCAGTGAAAGCATAAAAATACTGCATATTAGCTAATAAATATGCTCTTTGTCCCTTAGATGGGGATAGCTCTACTAGAACTCAAGTTCTTACAGTGTAATTGTGATGCTTAAAACTTTTTGTTTTGATATTTGTTCTATAAGAACATGGTTGAGAGAGGAATTGCATACTTGCTAGAACTAGAATAACTGGAAGATGCTGTTAAAAATTAGTTTTGTTTAGATGCTTTTTGATAAATATCAAATAATTGTGGGGATTGGAGCAGTGTTACGCAGTAACTGGTGGCTAAATATTTTGTAATGTTTTGCAGTATACAAAACATTGATTCAAACTCTTGTCAGAATGAAGCCAGTTAAAAAAAACCCCAAACTTTAAAAAGTACAGATGAATGACACTGGATGAATCATGAGCCTAAAATAATGGTTTCCAGTTCATTTGGTTTTACCTAGTCATTACTGATAAAGAAGCAAATTACTTTCACAGATGGTAAGTAGGAAAAGTTCACAAACATTAGATTTCCAGTCATTTAGGACAACGTAAAACCAGAAAGGGACGTGCATTAAAGGCATGTGTCTTCATTTCCTTTCCTTCCCTTGAGATAAGAGGATAGCAGAGTTTGCTGTCCTTGGGGCCCTTTCTTTGTCTCTTGCAGTAATGGAAGAGGGGCCTTTGGAGGACAGGAAGATGTGATAATAGAGACTCTGGAAAAAAAAATGAGGGTCACAGAATCATAGAACGGTTTGGGTTGGAAGGGACCTTAAAGACCATCCAGTTCCAACCCCCTGCCATGGGCAGGGACACCCTCCACTAGACCAGGTTGCTCCAAGCCTCATCCAGCCTGGCCTTGAACACTCCCAGGGATGGGGCAGCCCCAGCTTCTCTGGGCAAGAGATGAAGGGATGGAGAGCATCCCCCAAACCAGTGTTTGGGGTCTTTATCTACCTGCTTTCCCTTCTCTTTCTTTTAGTGCACTCAAGGTTTGAAGGTGGGGTCATTGCAGAGTGTCTAGAATTATGAACTTGACTAAGAAAATGGGCAATATTACCAAATGACAGTTTAGTGTGTTGAATGGAGTGTTAGGACATGGGAAAATTTAACTGTCTGCAAACATTTGAAATGTTGACATGCCCTAGGCACAGAGACAGTGTGAGGAGGAGGTGTAGTGTAACTTGATTGCAGGGTTAGAGGTGAGAAAACTGACAGTATTTCTCTGGTGTTGATGACCTAAATTCTAGATTCAGACACCTAACTTGAGGTGAGCGCGCAGCAGAGCTTACATATGAGGGATTTGAGCTCACCATGTCACTACTGTAGCTATCCATGATTTAGTTGCTTTCTAGGCTTCTGCTGAGCTCTTACTGAGACACACACTGAGCTCGTATGTATGTGGTCATACCAATGTAGGTGCTTAATTTTGAATGGAATCCCAAGATACACAATCAGTGCATCTCTTGTTCTCCATAGAAGAATTATGGTAGTTTCTCTCTTTTTATAGAGGTTTGTGAGATTCATCTATGAAAAGCTCTAAAGCACCCTGAAAAAAACCAGTATATTCAGGGAGAATTTAGGATGGCTATATGGAAAGCTTTTTTTCATGGTAAAAATCTTCAGCTTTGTTATTCTATCCCTCTAGTAAAATATAAGAAACCTCTTAAGAGTTTAAAAAAAGGATTAAACAGTGTCTTTGAGAACGTGTAATAAACACAGACAAGTAAGAGAGGCTGTATAAAGAATTAGCATTCGTTTTGTGGTATTAGTGAGTACATGAACAACTTCAATATGATAAGCACCATTAAATTCAGCTACATACTTGCAGGGCTAGTGTAAATTGCAGTGCCATTTTGGGGATGTGAAGGGGCAAAAAGGCACGTTTGGGGAACAGCTGTTGCTTTGAGTTTTTGCCAGTTGCCCAAATACTTGCAACCCCAGCTTGTTTCTTGCAATAGCTGTGCTCCACTGTTGTTTGGAAAGATTCTACGTTGTGTTTGTCATCTCTCATGTTTGTTACTGTACATCTGCTTTCTACTTGGTTTTTAAAAAAATCTGACTTGCCAAGGCAATGTCAAGCTTCTTAGATGCAGTTTAACAGCTGTTTTCCAGAGGAAGGTGGTCTGAGCTGACCTGGAGCGATGCTACCACAACTGCAGGGAAAGCGTAGAAAGAAAAGCAGAAGCGCTTCAGTTACCTCTTTCTGTACCTCGCTTGCCTCCACAGCGATAACAGCTGGCTAAGTGCCTTCTAATGTTAAACCGAAAGGTGGGCATGCAAGTTATGAGGGGAAAGAAAAAAAAGAACAGCGGAGAAGAGTACAGAGGCAGCACATTTAATGTGAATTTTTAATGGACTGATTGAAGCTAATTCAAGCTTCTGATGTCATGTCCTTTCAGAATGTGTGTGGAAATCAAGTTAGGTCAGCTGTGCAGTTGGTGATGCCCAGAGGGTTTGGAGCACAGCATCCGTTTATGCTTCAGTCAGAGTTCAGTCCAGCCAGATGTTGTGTCCGATCCACGTCCAATGAGGCATGCCTGGGTTTAGTGAGATGTTAAGCGACATCTCGCCCTCTTAGATTTCTTCCCACCTTGGACTCCTGCTCCCAATTTTCTGGTCTGGTGCTAATGTCTTATACCTTTCTAGTGTAGCCAGTTTTATACATACATACATATATATAGATATGTGCAGTATAGAATCTTTCTAGATCCTTCTTCTCTTGTCAGATGGAGCTGGTGGTTTCAAGCCAGCTGTGTTGGGCATAGGTGGCTCCATGCAGAGAGCAGAGCTGGACCTATTTATCCTAGCTGTATCCAGTGGCTGCATTGCATACTTAGCCAGGGTAAAATATGTAAGAAAATGATCACCTGTGATTGGTCCCAGTCTTCTGAACTGATAACGTTTTTGAAAATAATAACTTCTTTGCCTTATGTTTTCCATTTATTTGGGGATAGGAGCAAAGAGAAGTTATTTAACCTCTATGTTTTAAAACTGAGTATGACTTACCAAATGCCAGTGTGTTTAATCAGTGATAGTATCACAATGAATATCTTGTTTAATAATAAGCTGGGACTGAAGTGTGGCTCGAAATTGGTGGAAGACCAATGTGGAAGGTAGTGGAACTGCCACTGCCAACTCTTTTCTACACCTGGTAACATACCCAGCCTGGTTTAGCCTGATGAAACCCCTGTAATTCAGAGGCTTATTCTGTCTTGATTTCTTGCTTAACCCCCTGTTACATCAACTTTGAAAAAAATTTTAGCCTCACTTCTCATGAATTGTCTTTAAGAAAGATTAAGTTTGCCTAACTGCTGAGTTGTGTGTGGTGAAGAAAAGGTGGTAGTGCTTTAGTGGCAAGGGCATGTAGTAATAAGAGCTTTTTCACTTACTAATGGTAAGTAGCTGAGTAGATCTGTGTTCGGTTCAGATAGTTGAAGGCTTTAAATTAGATTGGGTATCAGGAAGAAATTCTTCCTGGAGAGGGTGTTGAGGCACTGGAACAGGTTGCCCAGAGAAGCTGTGGCTGCCCCATCCCTGGAAGTGTTCAAGGCCAGGCTGGATGAGGCTTGGAGCAACCTGGTCTAGTGGAGGGTGTCCCTGCCCATGGTAGGGGGTGTGGAACTGGATGGTCTTTAAGGTCCCTTCCAACCCAAACCATTCCATGATCCTGTGAAACTTTTAATTGCAATTGCAGGCTCTTCTTCCTTGGGTCAGTCTGTTTCCTCCTGCTGGCTTTTGAACCCAATGGACCATTTCATAAAGAATTTATGAGAAAATTAAAAACTCACATTGCAGTTGTATGTTTTCTTCAAATTGGCTTTTATAAGCAAGGAAGAACATGATGTGGAAAAGGGACTTAAATTAGTGCTCCTGGTGAAAGGTGTTTTCATTATCCTCGGTGTGATAGGTGTTTCGGGATGTAGCAGACAGCTAGCTGGGCAGCATGCAGCCACCTTCCGACTGGCCCCAGCACATTGCATGGGGTGGTGGGGAAAAGTTGTGTAAATTGCAAAAGGTAAGAGGGGCTAGCTATGAGAATGTTATTCAGAAAGTTATGGGAAACCAGGCTTTATTCTGCTGGTCTTTGGGTCTTTTCATATAAAAATTTATATGGGCTGATATAATAATCTGAGATTTGGAATTGGCTGCTTTAGCACTGATTTATGCTCCTATTAATTTACTTCTTACAAATTATGTTTATGAGCATTCTACTGCACAGTGAAATAATTCCTCATAGTGACTTACTTCGTAGTTGCAACGTACTAGCCTGTTTACAGTCTGATGTTGCTAGTATGCTCTTTAATTACAAATTCTCAGTTTTTATATGTTCTTGATCAAGTTCAGAAAACTGACTGCATTGAATATTAAGTAATATTTTAGAATGCATCTGTTTGTAAAGGAATATGAAAACAGAACAGAAACAAGATGATTGTTTGACTAATATAAAATAAAAATTGTTCCTCTGATGGATTGTTTAGAATTTAGCAAACTCAGCTGACCTCAAATTCTGATATATTCAAATAAACTACCTCACCTGAAGAAGGATATAAAATAGAATTCAAGACTGCTGCATAGAAGTCATGAGCCTATTTTTTCCTGACCTGATCTGAAATCACCCTACAGTTAAATAATTTGCTTTTTGCTAATTAAGTAATTTATTTTTTAGAAATGTTCTTGAGAACAAAACATTTTAAACTGGGGGGGAAATCATTACAAAAAATTACTATAATATTTGAAAAACAAAGAGGTCTTTTTAATTTACTTATGTGATTTTAATTATAGAAATTGAAAGGTTACTTTCATTACTTCAGTGCAATAAAAAAGAAATTTTCTGTCAAATGTTTTCCAAATATACTTACGCCCTTGATAACACTGTGACCTCATTCCAGGAAACTTTGGTGCCACGTGGTCTTTTAAACAGAATATTATTCATAAGCAGTGCATGGACATTAAATTGTCAGTGTTCAAAAGAGCTAATCAAATGGACTTACTGTATTGATGACACTTTAAAGAAAACTGCTTAAACTTTTGATATTCTACAGTCTCATTTCCCTTTTGGGGGAATTGTGTCCCACTTGAGCATCCTTGCTCTCAGAGCTGTGCCCTGCAGTGTTGTCTAGGCCATTATGACCTTTTATTATGCTTTGAGATATGTATTTGTTTTCCCTATCCTAGTTTCTGTTTTTCCAAGAAAGCCAGTTCTGACAGCCTTTGTTTTCTCAGATAAACGCCTTCCTGCATCCGGCATGCTCCCCAGAGCTGTTCAGTACCTGCTCTGAGCCTCAGTCAGACTGCCAGGCAGCACCACCTGTGGGAACCCATCTTCTTCCTTATTCTCACCCAGCCTGTGTCTGCGAGGCCCTTGCCCTTATCTGTCAGATGAGTTTATCATTTCGACTGGAAACCTGTCGAAGCAAGGGTAGGTCAGTGCCTGACGCAGTCAGGGGGCTGTAACGCACAGACAGCCGGTTGGTGGCCAGCTTGCCAAGGCAGCCAGCAGCTTGCTCTAGACTGCCACTCCTGTGGGGACTGCCAGTTTCTTATAAATGCAAATGGTTCTGGTAGTGGAGCACAGGTCTGTGCAGATGGTAATTATTACACTTTCTGCCTGGATTTGATGTACATTATCAACATGGACTGTGTCCTCTGTGCTTATCTGCAGTGCTCTTGTCATGTTCTGGCTTGAGTGTGTGACTCCAGCGCCTTGGTAGGAATTCTACACTATCTTATGGTAGGAAGGCTGAAGCAAGTGCTTTAAAAGAAGAAAGATGAAGTATATTCTGTAGAAAACAACCTGAATGTGTGCTACACAGATTCATAGCCCTTACTTTAATTGTTGTAAATGTAATGCGTATCTTTCTGTAAATTCCAGGTTGTGAGCCATGCCTTTGGTGAAAAGGAACATTGAACCGCGGCATCTCTGCCGGGGAGCTCTGCCAGAGGGAATTACTAGTGAACTGGAATGTGTAACGAATAGTACCCTTGCTGCTATCATACGCCAGCTAAGCAGTTTAAGTAAGTATCTGTAACTTCCTGCAAGTATTTGATTCTTGTTGGAAAACTGAATAAATGAAAAGCTGTAAGATGGCTTGTTTTAAAGAGGGAAGTTTTAATACAGGACATCGCCGCTTATGTAATGATATAATGCTACTTCATTGCTGTTATGCTCTTCTGTATTTTCAATTTTGTACGAGGAGATCCCCTCTAAGACTTACAAGTGCAAAAAATATAACCAACCAAAACAAACCAACCAAACAAAACCCCCTAACAAACAACCAAAAAACTATGGCATAGAAAACCAGGAATTTTTCTAAGGTGAGAGACATTGGTGTAAGAAACACTAGCACTTGGGTTATTCTTGGCTTTCAGTTGCACAAGATGAAGCCAGCAAACTCTTCTGCCTCTTGGCATCAAATGAGACCTTTGAAATCTCAGTTTGTCTTAATGTGCTAATGTTTTTTAAGCTCTTTCGTTGTATGAATGTGTGATCAATCCATATGAATGGAACTAAGGGCGTACATTAAAAGCATGCCATTCACTGAACAAACCCGTAGGCTGCTGTTGAGACAAGCTAGTGTCAGCTCCGTGCAGAGTGGCCTACGCAGGACACCTGTCAGTTCACACCACAACCAGCAATTCTAGAAGCAAGCCTGGAGTGCTTGCAAGAAGAATAATATTTTTTAATGAATGAGAAGAGATTTCTTCAGAGAGTGTTCCACAATCAGCAGCTGTTGTTTGTGCTGATAACTCCTGTTCTAGAAAAGCAATCATCGCTTCATCAGATTCTTCGCTTTCTAAACGGAAAGCGTTTAAGAATGTAAGGAAGCCTGTATGGATCTTAGATTATAGGTCCCAGTAAGTCCCGTGTTCAGTTTGTGATGATAGGAAATAGCCTGTGCTTAGGGAAAGAGGGCAAGGAGCGCAGCATGTTCTTCTTTCAAGTAGCCAGTGACTGAGGGAATTTCTGAGCTGGAGGCTCACTGCACTTTTTTTCTTGCCCAGTGACCAGTGGGAGAATGTCCCACAATAGAAGTTGATCTGTTTCTTCCTTGCGATACCTTCTGGTTCTTGAGTTATGAAAACTAATGGAAGGTGATTTCATCTCATGTATTTCCACAATAATCTGTGATTTTTATGAAATCTTTATTGTGTTTTCGTAGTGATATCTTCTCCAGGCTGGAGTGCCCTAATGGGTTAACATTCCTTTTGGATATAAGCCTTTTTGTATTTCTTATCTTTGTTACTTTTCATTTGGATATGTAAGTTAGAGTATATTAGGATTTTTTTAATGTGGCTTTTGGAGGGCTTCAGACCATAATCAAAAGAGACTTTTTCTGTTTTATCATTAGTTCCCTAAGAATTTATAGACTTTTGATTGCTGCTGAACACTGAGTTGATAATTTCAGAGAATTATCCAAGTGATTCTCTGATCTTTCTTGAGCAGGAGCTGCTGATTTAGTGTCTAATGTTATTTATAGTTAATTTGTATTGTCACTGAGTTTCATTTACCATTTTATCAGGCAATTGCTCAGTACTGACATCCTTAAGTTTCAGAAAATTGAGAAGAATGGCTGATGTCCCCTAATTGCATTCAGGGATATCTGATAAGACCTCATTTTGGTATTGTACAATGATTGCTGAAGTATGGATAATACACTTTTTCACTTGGCTGACTGGCTAGGAATGTCTAGCTTCCATTTCTCCAGATTTGGTCTTGGGGCTAATTCAGCTGTTACATTGCGTATTCAGATCCTTTCATGATTGTTGCTGAGGAACTGGCTACTCACACAATCCATATCCTGCAATATTTGCTTAGCGGATTTCTCGGGTCATCAGAAGTCTCTGCAGACAGCCCTAAAGTACTTTGTTAGCGTCAAGTTAAAGACCTATGCAAAGAAATGATGTGTCCTTTGTTTTAACAGATGGATACATGGTATTTAAGAAGTGAAGTCTACCACCAGGCTTGTCCACAGTCTAAAATCTGTCATGTTTGCAGGGGGTTTCTTCTGCAGACAGTGTTTGTTTTGCTTGTGTTTCAAGCCAACTGGGAGCAAGGAAATAATCATAGAAGAATGCTGTGCTGGAGCTAATGTAGTATGTCCTGCTGACAGCATCAGAGCTTGTTGCTGTTCCCACAGCTTGAAGCACAGACAGAGCAAGTACAGGTCTGTCTTGCACTCACACTGTTTTTCAGTGTTGCATTGAGAGTTCAGCGTGGATTTTAAAAACTGTCAGATCTGTGCTGTTGCGTACAAATTTGGCTTCCTTCCGCCTCTGCTCTTTTCAGGAGACATAAACAAGTTCCTATCCAAAGGGAATGTGCTCTCAGTGGAGCTTTTCTCTGTTTTGTCTTCAGATTTGGGTTTGTTTGCAGCCAGCTGGCTTAGAGCACAGGCAGAGTGAGCAGCGTTCCGTATGAAACTGCACTTTTATATAAGGCAAAAACTTGACTAGAGAATTCACCTCCACTTGGGAGGAGACAATCTACCTGGGGGGAGGACTGGGAGCATTTGCAGCCTGTAACTATAAGATGGTTTACCTGGTAAACGCAGTCGTGAAGCAAAGACTTTAAAGAAAGCTTCCACCAAATACTCCCTTGTTTTTGGCAGTGAAGTTTAGTCTGATGGCTGCAGGACTCTAGCCAGTGAAAAAAGCTGCTGTCTTCAACGGGTTCTTTTGCACCATGGTTTTGTTTCAGAGGTTTGCATATTGGTATGCATGGGGAAGAAATAATAAATTGCATCTGATTGTTGTTGAAGGCTAAATATTAAAAACTGTAGATTTCAGTCTGTACTCATTGTGTTTCAAGTTGCATTACCACTTCTTTCTTTCTTTCCTTCTGTGGGTCTTTGAATGTCTTGTATTTTTTTATCTTTAGAATCATAGAACGGTTTGGGTTGGAAGGGACCTTAAAGACCATCCAGTTCCAACCCCCCTGCCATGGGCAGGGACACCCTCCACTAGACCAGGTTGCTCCAAGCCTCATCCAGCCTGGCCTTGAACACTTCCAGGGATGGGGCATCCACAGCTTCTCTGGGCAACCTGTTCCAGTGCCTCACCTTCCTCTGCAGGAAGAATTTCATCCTTACATCCAATCTAAATCTCCCCACTTTCAATTTAAACCCGTTACCCCTTGTCCTGTCACTACAGGCCCTTGTAAAAAGTGTGTGTGTGTGCGCCAGCTTCCTTGTAGCCCCTTCAGACACGGGAAGGTGCAATAACGTCTCCCTGGAGCCTTCTCTTCTCCAGGCTGAACAAGCCCAACTCTCTCAGCCTGTCCCCATAGCAGAGGTGCTCCAGCCCTCTGATCCATCTTTGTGGCCTCCTCAGGACTCGCTCCAACTGGTCAATATCCTTCTTATGTTGGGGGCTCCAGAGCTGGATGCAGAACTGCAGGTGGGGTCTCACGAGAGCAGAGTAGAGGGGGAGAATCCCCTCCCTCGACCTGCTGGCCACACTTCTCCTGATACAGCCCAAGATACAGCTGGCTTTCTGGGCTGCCAGCACACACTGCCATCTCCTGTCCAGCTTCTCATCTACCAGTACTACCTTAATTCAGGTGGTGTCTCATCTCTGGCTAGAGATGTTATAGGCTGATGTGACAAGGTGATGCATCATGTAATTACTGTAGAACTTGGGTAGGGGTCCTATGATTTCAATTTTTTGTGAACTACCAATCTTCAGAAATGCCTTGGAATGCTAGGAAATAGGCAGCTCTTTGAAGATAACCTGTGGAAGTGCTGGAAAGAGGCACTCCCGGTTAATTAACATTAAAAATCATGAAGGGTGGGGATTTGGTGAGGCAGCATCATCACTAAATTTCCCCCCCAACTCCTTCTGTGGTTGGAGGGAGGCTTAGAAGGAAAGACTGCCTAATTCCTTTGGTGGGTTCTTGGTGTGTGTGGGTTTCTTTTTTTTTTTTACTTCCAACAAATATTTGGGTTGCCTGTATGTTGGAATGCACCTCATGTTTTTTAAATTACTATCTCATGGTACCAAATTGAAAGATAAACGTTTGTATATTCAGAGAGGTGTTTTCTGCTTGTTTTCTGTATTGTTAAAAATCTAATTTAAAAGATGGAAATAGAGAAAACACTAGAGAAGTGTTAATTTATTTCTAAAACTTGCTGTTATGATTAACATGATGCAGTATGTTCCATTATTGCTTTACTTTGTCACACTCTACTGACAGGAGACTGACATCCTGTCTTTTGCTTGTTTTAGAGTAGCAAGCCTTTAAAGAAACGAAATCAGTATTAAAAGTACGTTCCCAACAGTCAACTTTATGACTTATTTTTGCCTCCTGAAAGGTAGCTGACTAACACCTGTCTGCTTGGCTTCCCTAGGAGTGATGTGGTTAATCCTAGAGTGTGACAGTCCTCCCTCAGCGGGTTGATCTCAATAGATTAACCTAAACTAACATCCGTTACAGTGTATTGATGTTTTGAGCTCTGAATGCTGCTGTCTACAGAATGTAATACCTGCTTTATTTAGCTAAGCTTTCCAAAAGCTTGTCTGTTCTGTAGCTTAGAATAACCTCTTCATTTGCAGCAACTAAATCAAGTGGGGATCGTAACTGAATCTCTACTGGCTGCTGAGGATCCCTTAGAGATCTCTCAGTGTGAAGGTGGTTGAACACACTGGCACAGGTTCCCTAGTGAAGTTGTGGAACCTCCATCTTTTGAAGTATTCAAAACCCAACTGGACACAGTCCTGGGCATCCTGCTCTGTCTGACCGTGCTTTGAGCAGGGAGTGGGACTGGATGATTTTCAGCCTCAGCTATTCTGTGGTTCTGTGACTTTGGTTTTGGAGGCAGAGAAAGTTGGGAGCAGGCAGGCAGCACACCTTGCCTGTCCACCTTCCACGTGTCTACAAAGCAGAGTTTGGATGCACCAAGGTTTCTAACATTTGGGGTTAGTTATTGGCTGATCTTAAGTTTAGTGAAGAAATCTATTACTGGTTAAGTCCTCCATTCAAGGCAGAGAGATAAAGGTTTTTTTTTTTCATTTGTAGCTCACAGGCAGCTTTCAAGTACTGTTTTAGTGTTGTTACTGTTCTCTCCACCCACCCCCAAATAAATGGTCCAAGAAAGGGTCAGATCCTGTTGACTTCCTAAGTGTGGCTATCTTTTTTTACTTTGAATATGGCTTTCAAATGTTCCCAGGATGGGATCTTGACTGAAATTTTCATTACATCAGTACTTTTCTTTGTAAGAGGTTAAGGTTGGTTATAGGACCCAACTTAAAATGTCAACAATTGCCGTTCCTTTGGAAGTCAGTGCCGTTTTGGTGGTTAATACATATTCCGTATTGTTCCAGTCGTTAGTCAAAGTTGCACTTTTGCCCTTCCCTCCGTTTCTGCTCTTCAGACTCATCTTGATAGAAGTCATAACAAAGTGAGTTTAATTCAGAAGTAGGGTTTTTCAGTTTATTTCTGTTTAAAAAGCATGATTAAATGGAGTAGGCAGGATTTTGCTTTTTGCACAGAGAACTGATGGAGTGTGGATCTCAAGAGGGGTGTTGGCTGCAGAAATTGTGGAGGGGGAGATCTTAAATGAAGCAGCACTGTCTGGGTAGGAGGGACTTGAGACACGAGTAGGTTTGGTGCTGTTGGTTGAGTGAGCTGGAGCAATGAATTTAGGTGGAATCTGAAATTTGAAGGGGAAGTTCTGGAGCAGGAGATTCTGATCTGGGGTGGTTGAGAGGTTCAGACTCGGGCAGAAGAAGAGCCAAACTGTGGCTGAGGACGCTTAGTACTTTGGGAGGAGAGGGGCCTAGGAGAGAAATGGACACGCACAAGGATCTGAGGACCAAGAGTGGTCGGATTTTATCATGGCACTCCTGTCCACTGTAGCACTTCTAGGGTAGGGCCTGAAACTGCAGATTTGAACTGTGCTGTCCACTCTCACAGTGACTGAGAAAATACAGCAGCTGAAAGGGAGGCTGAAAAGGGGATGGGCTCCTCTTTTGTGGTGTCTCAAGGCCAGACTGGACATGGGTAAATGTGCTCAGTGCTGTCTTAGGCAGTGTCTCAAGTGACTCCAGTGACAGAGCAACATGTATGCACTGAGTGTTTGTAGAGGTAAGTGGGCTGCCTTGGGCAAGGACCCTCGTTTTTCCTGTGTTACACTTTGCCTTCATTTCGATGTTGGCTCCTAACTGCATATTGCAAGACAGTAGGTTTCAAAATTTACTTCAGACACTTTCATGGGCAGCAGTACCTTTGGGCAGTAACTTTGACCAGAGGCAGGTTTTAATGATCAGTTCTGTGTCAGCTGGCACTAGTTCAGCTACATAAGCAGGGGGACTTTCAAATTTTAATCCTTTTTAAGTAGAAGATGAACCAGGATGTCCAGGAGAACAGACTTCAGGCAGCATTTATGGTATATTTTGAGACTTTTTTTACAAATCTGTTGCCCAAAATTTTTCTGAATGACAAACTACAGTTCCAATCCTGCAGCTAGTGGGTTTTATTCGAAGTTCATGATAGTGAAGCCATTTGTCTTGTGTTCTGTAAGCCTTTCGCAAAGGGATTTCCCTGTCTATTTTCTTACACAGGCAAACATGCTGAAGACATATTTGGTGAATTGTTTAATGAGGCCAACAGCTTCTACATCAGAGCAAACTCCCTTCAAGACAGAATTGATCGGCTTGCTGTCAAAGTTACCCAGCTGGATTCAACGGTAGAAGAGGGTAGGTAATTACATGAAAGCATCGAGCCAGAAGTGATGTTGACAAGACCGCAGTGTTTAATTACACAACAATCTCTGTCTTTTCAAAGTAATCCTGAACCGATGTTTCTTCTTGTTTTCTCAGTAAGGCAAGCTGGGAAAAATCATGTTAGCAGAGCAAGAAAAATTATTCTTGAGTCATATACCTGTCTTCATTTTTGACTTAGTGTTACTTCAAGAAGCCCCTGTAGTAATGGAGCCATTAAGCTGCCTGTTTCACAGGGAAAACTTTTAGTTTGTGAGTGTAATAAATCAGAAGTGGATAAATCTAAACCTTACTGGAAATAAGTCAGAATATTCGAAGAAAGTTTGAGGCAGTAGATCTATTTATTCCAGGGTAGGGTGGTCACAAACTACATCAGCAGTATCTCTTCTGCCAATTTCTAAGATGTGATAATACTCTTCACCTGAACAAGGTACTGTGTGTTTGCATCAACTAGGTGAAACTCTGGGAGTTTCTAGTTACTAGAAACAGCATTTCCTTTGAAATGTTGTTACAGCCTCATTTGCCTGCATATTTGGTCATTCCCTTCATAAATACACAGTAAAACCAAAGGTTTTAAGTAACATCATGGCGTCATTCAAAACCATTTATTTGGGTAAGTAAAACATGTTTCTCTGTCTAACTCTCAAAGCTGTAATGTGCATGTTTGCTTATGTGTGCGGTTTTATGTCTGAGCCAGCCACTCCATGTGCTCCTTGAGTAGATAATTCCTGACGCTTAGTAAAATTCCTGATGCTTAGTAAAATGTGAAACCTTGTTACATCAGGCCAATAGGGTAATAATTCTCAGTAGTAGATACTTCTACTTGTGATACATTTAATAGTACTATAATATATAGTGCACTATTCAGGTGCTTTATATATTATATTTAATATTTATATCGGTATAGTTTATAATATTTAATACTAGTGTTAATGCCAATATGAAGTTTTATGTTGGTATTGAATAGTGTAATATGTAGCCTTCCATTTTTAACTTGTTAATGTCTGAAAATTACTACATGTCTGATGTTTTTCTGGTTTTGGAATATTTTAGCTGGTAGAGTATCCCAGTTGATACTAGCATCTTTCTTTTCCTGTCTCTGAGGTCAAGAGCTATATGGGAACATAAAATAAGCTATTATGGGGTCACTATTTAGCTTAAGTTTTGAGGTGTGTTGTGGTGGTAGTATGAACAAGCTGGATGGGTACTCATACACTGTACCTGCTCTGTGCTGAGGATGCTGTCAGATTTCATGACTTTCAAGTTCAACATTTTTGGAAACGCAGCCGTCATCAGAGATTACTTTTGCTTTTGTTTCTTTTTTACTCTCTCATTTGTAATATGCAATACCTCCTGGCTAGTTTCCAGAGTTTGGAGGGTAATGAAAAGCAGCAGATTGGAAGGGAAAAGTAGTGTATGGACTGAGAATCATTTTTTTTTATTTTAAACTGATGGCAGTTATTACTCTTGCATTGCTAATCGTCCTTCACATTAAAAAGCTGTAGATACAAAGTGCTGTCACTTTAGTGTTGGAAAGAAATTTCATTAGCTATTTCACTGTAGAAGTTGAAGTCTTGGTAATAATTCATTGTACTGTCACTGATACTAAATATATTTCTGGTTAGCTTAGGCATTTAAGTAATAAGTCGGTTGCTAGATTGATTTTAAAAAAAAAAGGTTAGATTTAGTTTGCATTAAGTGATTTCTTATGTTCTTAGGTATAACTAATATCTAGGGCATATATAAAAATACTTGATATATGTAACTAATACTAGAGTTGAAAAAAACACTTCAAAATAATTGAGGTTAAATTTTCAAAAGCATATAAATAGCTTACACTAAAAAGCCCCAGAAAAATAGGCTTTGTGCTTTTTTGAATATGTTCTATCAAAGAGGAATAAAAGAATTGATATATACGTCTGAAAAAACTTCCTGAAATACTTTACTGGTTTGCTTATTATCAGGCTTAAATAGAAAGTAGTTTATTAAAAATAGTGCTTTGATACTTCAGGTGACGTGGATGGGGGAATGATGATTTGGAATGAAATACTCTATTTATAATTTTTTGCTATTTTAGAGGCTATGGAAGAATCTAATTGCTCTTGGAATAGGAGGCAAGACTGCAGTGTAGGTAACAAAAACAGTTGGGTAGAGAAGTGGTGCCTGGTTTACGTCATGACAGAGAATAAGAGAGTGTACCTTATAGGGTCTGTATCAAACTTCATGCCTTTTCAGTTTTGCAGGTCATCAGTATATTAATTTTTCCCCTTTACTGTTTGTTTACCATGTGAAATTTTCAGTTTGTTCTTGAGACTTGATAAATTAGATGAATGGGAAAGAAATATTAGATGAAACGTCAGTGGGAATAAAAAGAAAACAAGACAGGGCATTTTATTTGCACTGCTCCTACAACTTATACTGTTGTGTAACAGTTGGATCAATTCAAGAAATGGTTAGTGTCACTGTAGACAAGCCAGTGAGGACTTCAGTGCTGTGTTCAGCTGCAGTCAAACACCTGTATTTCAGATTGCTCCAGAATAGAGGATAATGTGGAGAACTTACTGGCACTTTTAAGTTGTGATTGGCATTATCTGGATTTTTTTTTAGCAATGGTCACTCCATTGCAGGAAAATTTATATTAAGAATGATAGAAAGGCTTGCTTAAAAGTGACAGTAACAGTTAAAAGAAACTTAAACCTTTGATTTGAAAAGAAAGAATGGAAAGGCTAGTATTGGTTTGCCCAGAACTGTGTACGTGAAAAGATACAATCGCTGTTACTGGACTGTATAATGAAGGTAAGTATTTCTATAGGGAGATGAGGAAACCTTCAGATCAAGGGTTGATCAGTTGTATGGAAAGATTTTGGAGTTGAAAGATGCTAAAAGATGTGGAACTCTTTCACAGGAGGTTGTGGAGGCCATAATTTAATTAAACTTAGAATGGGGTTGAATGTGTATGGATACCACGTGTAATTACAAAACATGCTGTGACAGAGGAATACCAGACCTTGTGTTTCGGGCTTGAAGCCACAGTTTCTGCTATTAGAAGTCCAGGTTAAACCTCATAAAAAGAGGAAATCATTGGACATCTGGATGTGACAGGATTCTTGCGTCATCTTCCAAGACACAGTCCATGGTCCTGTTATTTTAAGTGAGGTTCTGGACCAAGTGGGACTTAAATCTGATCTATTATGGTAATTCTTGTATGCCTTTGTGTTTAAATATCATGATTATCCACTAAAGAAAAATCTTTGTCTTCCTTCTATATTTTGCTGAAAATAATTTAAATAGCTTGTGTAAAATGGACTTTGTTTATCCACTTATGTTAACTTCAGAGCTGTGATAAGTATTTTTGGTTTTTTTTCTCCTGACAGTATCTTTACAGGATATCAACATGAAAAAAGCATTCAAGAGCTCAACAATTCAAGATCAGCAGGTGGTTTCGAAGAACAGCATTCCTAACCCAGTGGCTGATATTTATAATCAGAGTGACAAACCACCCCCTCTGAATATTCTTTCACCTTACAGGTACAGAAATACTCATTGTTTATGTTCTTGTACTTTTCTCTTTATGACCTAGTTGTACTCAGAGAGTAATTACAGCAGAAGAGAAAAGTTGTATTGGTTAGAGATTTTTTTTTTAGAGTCTTCCCTGTTCATGGAAACAAAAATTGCAATTACCACACCTGAAATCATAAGTTATACCTGACAAAAATAGTCATCTTTCAGCAAAAGTGTTACATGGCAGCACAGGATAGGATAGCAAGGGCCACAGATTATGTGAAAAGAAAATTAATAGTATACTAAACTGCTTTCTTTGGTTCCTTTATTGGAAATCTGGATTTGTTGCTTTTGCCTTCCCTGTATTTTCCTTCTTCCCTCCAACATACACACTTTTGTGCACACACAATCTTTACCTTTTCTCTTCCTGGTTACTTACTGGTGAATAAAAGAGCAGCAAGCAGGACTTTGTTTCCTGTTTCCTTTAAGTTTATTGTTGCTCATGAGTGAGTATCATTTGTCTGTCTGTAGGATTGCGGACAAAATGTTTTACTGTGTCCTTCCATTTTTGAGAGGTACTAGATTGTGAGCTATCTGTGTAAAGCAGCCACTCAATCTGAGGTAAACTATTGGAAATATTTTTAGGAATGGCATAGCAGAGTGTTTGCAGTTGTTGTGGTTTAACCCCAGTCAGCAACCAAGTACCATACAGCCACTCGCTTGCCTCCTCCAGTGGGATGGGGAGGAGAATAGGAGGAAAATTATCCCTGTAGGTCTTGACAGGACAAGGGGTAATGGGTTCAAACTGAAAGCAGGGAGATTTATATTACATATCAGGAAGAAATTCTTCCCGGAGAGTGTGGTGAAGCACTGGAACAGGTTGCCCAGAGAAGCTGGGGATGCCCCATCCCTGACTGTCTTCAGGGCCAGGCTGGATGAGGCTTTGAGCAACCTGGTCTAGTGGAGGGTGTCCCTGCCCATGGCAGGGGGGTTGGAACTGGATGATCTTTAAGGTCCCTTCCAATCCAAGCCATTCTATGATTCTGTGATTCGATGAAAAGACAAAAAACTCATGGGTTGAGATAAGAACAGTTTAATAATTGAAAATAAATGAATGAAATAATACCAGTAATACTAACAATACCAATAATACTACTAATACTATGTAATGAAATACTACCACTGCTACTACTAATATGTAATGAAAACAATGGAAAAGAAATCAAATGATACATCCACTCACCACCCACTGACCAGAGCCTGAGAGCCATCGAGCCAGCAGAGCCAGACCCAGAGCAAGACTGACCTCCGGCCCGCTCATGCCAGCTTATATACTGAGCATAATACCTTATGGCATGAAATGTCCCTTTGGTCAGTTTGGATCAGCTGTCCTGGCTGTGTCCCCTCCTAGCTTCTTCTAGAGAAGCTGGGAACACAAGTGCAGTATGAGAAACTGAAGAAAAGTCATTGACTTGATAAAACATTGCTTGGCAACAACTACAAACATTAGTATGTTGTCAATGTTCTTCTCAGCACAAATCCAAAACATAGCCTCATACTACCTACTGTGAAGAAAATTAACTCTATCCAAACTAAAACCAGCACAGCAGTGTATTTCATTTTTAAGAGCTTTTACCTGGAAGGTATAATGGTTAGATTTGTACCTGAAGGATGTGAGTTTTTTTCTGCTGTTGCGGACAGTGGTGTTGTTTCTTTATAAGCATCCAGTTAGTAAGAATTGTTACTGATCAACTGTTCTGCACAGCTGTGTCCCAATATTTATCTGGATGACGGTGTCAGTGACCTTTATTGTTACTCCTGTTTTATTAGGAATACTTCAGTGATATTTATTTAAATTACATTTCTTGGTAAGTCTTTCACATCTGCTGAATTTAAATAATTGGGTTTTGTCTTGGACAAAGCTTACATGAACATCAGGTTGTAGTCTGACCAAAGCTGGCGGGGTGGGAGAGTGGCCCCGGTACCCTCTTCAGTAAGTTAGATGTTTGCAGCGAGGAGATCTAGCACACAGAAATAAGGGGTTTATGGCCATGAGAACAGACAGTGTACATTATCTGCTCTCTGTACCCTGCTCCAGTGGCTGCAAGGCTTCCAGGTCCCAGATCTCCATTGCTCTTGATCTTGCTGGTAGGAATTTTGACCAGCAGGTCGAGGGAGGTGATTTTTCCCCCTCTACTCTGCTCTTGTAAGACCCCACCTGCAGTGCTGTGTCCAGCTGTGGGGCCCTCAGCATAAGAAGGATATCGACCGGTTGGAATGAGTCCAGAGGAGGCCACGAAGATGCTCAGAGGGCTGGAGCACCTCTGCTATGGGGACAGGCTGAGAGAGTTGGGGATTGTTCAGCCTGGAGAAGAGAAGGCTCCGGGGAGACCTTATAGCACCTTCCAGTACCTGAAGAGGCTACAAGGAAGCTGGGGGGGGAGCTTTTTAGAAGAGCCTGTAGTGACAGGACAAGGGGTAATGGGGTTTAAACTGAAAGCAGGGAGATTTAGATTAGATATCAGGAAGAAATTCTTCCCAGAGAGGGTGGTGAGGCACTGGAACAGGTTGCCCAGAGAAGCTGTGGCTGCCCCATCCCTGAAAGTGTTCAAGGCCAGGCTGGATGAGGCTTGGAGCAACCTGGTCTAGTGGAGGGTGTCCCTGCCCATGGCAGGGGGGTTGGAACTGGAGGGTCTTTAATGTCCCTTCCAACCCAAACCATTCTATGATTCTATGAAATCAATACTCAGCTGCCTTAAATCTTCCCAGAAAGAAATTAAGACCCACAGCCAAAAGGGACTCTGATCCCAGTCTAGGTTGCTAAACTGGTGTCCTTCACAGTCATATGCTGTACGGACCATGCCAGCTGTTCTGCCATATTGACTCCGTCTACGTGCCTTGCTTTCCAGGGGTTTAGGATATTAGAAGATGCCCTATTTCCAGGCCATGGGGTCAAATTAAGTTTTGATAGCATTTCTTTCTTTGTGGCTTTTTAGCCTGACTGTCCAGGGCTTCTGCTGCCAGTTGGAGCTGGCAAGCCCAGATCAGCTCTGTCTCAAATCCTTCTAGGATCAACATTTCAGATGCTGCCCTTCCCCTGGTTAGAGTGTCCCACTGACAAAAGCAACTGCCTTGTGCTTCCTGTTGTAAGGGCGAAGGTACTCAGACCTCCCTTGTTCCTCAGTTCAGATCCGAAGACCCATTCAGTGTGACCAAAGTACTCCTTTTCCAATTCTTTGAGACAGTTGTGTTCCATTCTTATGCTCCCCTGTCCCTTGCACATCCTGTCTTGGCACTGATCTTCCTGCAGCAGCAGTGCATTTCACTCCTGTGAGCCTAGTCAGCTCCTGCTGAGCTCTGATGAGGCATAGCCTGGGAGCATGCCTCCCAAAAAACTGTGGATTCTACCCCTTTCCCCTGAAATTCTTGGCACGAATCAAGCCAATTGTAAGCTACGACTACCAAGAGTGGCATTGGCATGGTGCCATCCTGTAATGCAAGAAAGATGAAGCGTGAAAGGTGAGTTTTGGCTTGAAAAAATACTAATTCATATTTCCTTAGCTTTTCTTCTACTTTATTTCCAGGGATGATAAGAAAGATGGATTGAAGTTCTATACTGATCCTTCCTATTTTTTTGATCTTTGGAAAGAAAAAATGTTACAAGATACTGAAGATAAGCGAAAGGAAAAGAGGAGACAAAAGGTAAAAGCGGAACCAAAATAGCAAATGTATGTATTGCAATTTTGTGTACAGTTGTCCAGGCATAAAAATCACTAGGTGGTACTTAGTTTGTGTGCATGGAAAGACTACTCCTCTTTATACGTGGCTGCAGATTCGGTTGGTTCAGTTTTTATAGCTCATAGTGTCTATTTTGAGAAGTTGGCAAATTGAATTTTAGGAGACTGTAGTTATTTTCCAAGATACTTTCTTTAATCTTTTGCCAGTATCTGCTTATTAGTACTCAGCAAAATGTCTCTGTTGTGCTTTGGAAAATGACACTGTGATTTAGGGGGGGAGGAAAGGGTTTTGAATTATGGTTTCCTTTATTTTCATGGTTCCTTATCCCGCAGCCTCAACTCCTGTAGCAAAATGTGAGCTTATCCAGAAATATTTTGTTGGGCTTTTTAATGCCTTGATAGTAGCTCTTCACTTTTCTACACTTGTAACAAGTTAGTAAGATCATAACACACAGAAAATTATTCTGCGGTTCAGCAACAAGGGAAGATTAATTTTAGGAGTAATATTCATTGTTACCTCGAAGTTTAAAACCAACAAAAAAAGAGGGCTTTTGATAGAAAAGTGTCTTTTGGTCCTTCGGCAGTTTGATCCAAAAGATGTGTTCTGATGCAATCAAGATTTTCTTAACGGATTTTGGTTTTGAATGAAGAAATGAGTTGCTACTTCTGCAGTAGCAGGAAAAAAAGTGAAGGAGGAAAGTTTGAAGCAATGACTGCCTATCTTGTCTGGCAGATAACCTTTAGGTAGGTTCAGAAAGGTAAGGGGTTTAAAATCAAAGGAATCCGAACAAGATGCACAGACTGCTCAGAGGAAATAGAAGGAAGCTACTTAGTTTTCACTACACACACATGTGTGTATGTACACACACATAGATACATCGTATATTACCCCACCTGAAGTACTGTGTCCAGCTGTGGGGCCCGCAGCATAAGAAGGATATCGACCGGTTGGAATGAGTCCAGAGGAGGCCACGAAGATGCTCAGAGGGCTGGAGCACCTCTGCTATGGGGACAGGCTGAGAGAGTTGGGCTTGTTCAGCCTGGAGAAGAGAAGGCTCTGGGGAGACCTTATAGCACCTTCCAGTGTCTGAGGGGGCTACAAGGAAGCTGGAGGGGGGGGGCTTTTTAGAAGAGCCTGTAGTGACAGGACAAGGGGTAATGGGTTTAAACTGAAAGCAGGGAGATTTAGATTAGATATCAGGAAGAAATTCTTCCTGGAGAGGGTGGTGGGACACTGGGACAGGTTGCCCAGAGAAGCTGTGGCTGCCCCATCCCTGGAAGTGTTCAAGGCCAGGCTGGATGAGGCTGTGAGCAACCTGGTCTAGTGGAGGGTGTCCCTGCCCATGGCAGGGGAGTTGGAACTGGATGGTCTTTAAGGTCCCTTCCAACCCAAACCATTGTGTGATTCTAGGATATTAGTGTTTCTATACATGTGTATGTATGAGCAGCTATCATAATATATCAGCATATATACATGTATTATACACGTGTATATACGTAACGCCTAATATGTGAATATCCATGCGAATGTATATTTGTGTATATACATCATGTGTGTAATATGTGTGTGTGTATGTATGCTAATATATATGGTACCTGCTTAAACATCAAATTGTAGGGCATGACTGGGAAGCTTTACCATTCTGGTTTTGTGAAGTTCTGTTAATTCCTTGTTCCTGTTGCTAGACAGAACTTTCACTACACCGTTTTTACACAAAACATGAAGACTTGCTTTAATGAAACCTTTTAGAGAATTCATGTTTTTAAAAAGTTCTGGGAGAAATGAATCCCATCCTCCTGTTAGGTGTACGAGTCAAAAATGGCTTTTGTTTTGACAGGTATCTCTGTATTGAAATATTAAATAGGCTTGAAAAAGCTGACTAAACATTTTTGGTAGAAATTACTGTCTAATGCAGAGTATTGGAAAATATGCACTAGGATTTTGTATAATTGTATATAAATGTATATGCAAGGTTATAATCCAACTGTATTCTGTTTGATAAGGCACAGAACTGATTAAAAGCCTAGAAATAATTAAAGTACCTTTCATTCTCGAATTTAGTTTTTTTTTTTTTTTAATTTCATTCAGTATTTTGTTATGAAAAAGAATAGGGATAATTGCACCCTCTGGGTTTTTTCCTCCCACCTTTTTCCCCTTCGATTTTAGATCTTTTCACTAAAGAGAGGGATAAAAAGAAACTATCAACTACTTACTTTTTTCATTCTGATTTAATATTAAAAAGGAGGAAATACAAAAGCTTTTTAAAAAAAAAAACCAACCAAACAACTGAATATTGCTTGAATTTTTTTTTGTAACTTTAGAGATACTTTTATAAAACCAATTTATATATAAACTTTCTTCTAGACTGTATTTTAGGCAACACATCTCACTTATTTCAATCCGTGCTATATTTTTTGTTGATTGTCTTATTAAATCAGGTAGTAAAATATGGTCAATTCCAATCATGTAGGATTAGAGCCATACCTCACAGAAATACTCCTTGATAAATTCTGCCTGAAGTGCTGTTTGATTTGGTTAAATATCTAACAAGATCAACTAAGAAGAAAGCAGCATAGATTTGAGTTTGTGTGGATGGTGTCACTTTGTGTCAGGAAGAAATCTGGGTTTTGGCTTTCCAGGACCTGATCTGCAAATGAGCTTTTTGTCATCTGGAACCTTTAGAGAGCTGGAGGGTTTGGGTGAGATGTCTCACAAGGCACCGTTCTGTTCCACAGGTTGCTTAACAGACTTGTTTTCTTTTGTTCGTGTCCTTACGATAGCAGGGACCAGGAATGGATCCAGAGCATCTTAGTAACAGTTTTGTGGCTGAAGTTGTATTTTGAATCTACTAAGTGAGAATTCCTCACGCAATTTGTACGCTGCAGAAGCACAAAATATGGAAGTTGTTGAGAAGCTCTGCGGGTGAAATAGATGTGTGTTGTCTTAGCAATTTAGAAAGTAGATATCCAACTGCAGTCCTACTCAGTTGACCAAATATAGCTGGGTTCTGGCCTCAGTTTTTCAGGTAGTCTGTGAAGCCCCAGTGTGCTCCTTGCACCAGAGGATCAGTTTTTCAATATTATTTTGGTAATTTGCCTTAAATGCTCGAGCTGCCGGAGGTTTGTGAGGAGTTTCATTTTCCTGCCTTCAAATGTCACACTTACTGCTTCTGTGTTCAGTTTAACTGGAGAAGCCTAACACAGGCGTTCTCTGATTTGGCTCTGGCTGGTGAACTTTTTCTCCAAAGAAAACCGTGTTTTTAATTCTTTAGGTTTAAATTTGTGATATAGTCTCTGGTTTTAGGGTGTGTTTTACTGTCAGAATGTCAGTAGATCAGTGCGTAAGAGTTCAGTGAAGTTAGTTCTGACTTCTGCACCTATCAGTAATATTCTGAATCGAATGACCATTGTAGACCATTTGTTAACCGTTGGTTAACCAAGGGAATGTTGTTCTACTTTGCTTTGTATTGTTCCCCATTCTTGGGGGGATTAGTTATTTAAATAAAGAGACGTCTTGAAATTTGGAGAGCTTGTATTGCAAAAATCAATCTTGATGACTTGTGATTGATAGGATTTTGTAAATTTGTGAAGTCAGGAAAATACTCTAGGCTCCTGCTTCCTTTTTTTGAAGGTATTGCAAATACTTGCTGAAGCTGCTGTCTGTTACTAGTTCTAATTCTCTGTTAAGTTGCTTGAAATATCATTTTCTAACTCTTGATGCAAATATCAAATTTAATTTTAACTTAACCCAGTTTGAGGGCTGTAATCTGTTTGTTGTGTTTGCTGAAATCACTTCCTGCCAACAGCTGAATGATGTATCTGTTTTCTGGCTTAACCTACAGCATCTGCTTGTCTGCCACGGCTGCTATTACACTCGGTTAAAGGAAGTAACCTCTTAATATTGCTTAATACGTGGTCCAGTAAAAACAAACTAAGCTTTGTGTTTATTTTATGTTGTTTATTTATACATGTGTATATATTTACTTCATAAAACACCAAAGTGTTCTCTTTAAAACCAAACTTTTAAATAGCTGATTATATGTAAGCAGTCATGTAAGCTCTCCTGAGTTACACAGGGATTGTATCAAAATGATTGTCTTCTGAGCAGCAGCACACATTGGCCAAAAGGTGGATATTTACTTTATCCGGAAGCTTGCAAGAAATACGTAGTTGTGACCCGTAGAGAATGGAGTTACCATTCTGTAGAAAACTGAAGTGTTTTTTCATTTAACCAAAAGACTTACGTGTACGTTCCCCTTAAATCTAGCATGACTTAGTAACCAAATTTTAATAAATGAACCAGGATAAAAGTGACAAATTAAAACAAATTAAATTATGCATCAATGAAGTTAAAAAGACAGATGTAAAACCTTTAACAGGCATCTCTTCAACCATGGCAATTAGCAAAAGTTTATATGTTTAAAATAAGGCATGACTGAATCTGTCTCCCTTCAGCTCCAATTCCTGTGCTGAAAGTTTTGATGTGAAGAAGTGGTATTAAAGAAGAAAGTGAAGCCTTGCATAACCTGGATAAAAAAGGGTGCCATTCTAAAACATTTGGGGAGGAAAAACATTTTACAGGAAGTAATTAAGAACCCCAAGGTGGTGATCTTTACTTAACATGAATCAGATCAAAAATCTTCTTACGGCAGGGGCCAGGAAGGAGCAAGTGTTGTTGGAACATTTGGATGTTGAACTTCAAACAGACTTCTCTCTGTTATACTTGATGTTGGCAGATGTGGATCAGCAGGTCCCTCATATGGACATGTGTGAACAAGCAAGCGATCCGAAATCAGGGCAAGCAAGCCATTTGATAGACTTTTGCTAGTTGTATGATGCCAAATGCATTATTTCAGAATTATTTCCTCAGTGCTGTTTGTCAGTTGGAGTAAAATACCTGTGTTCCTCGGTGATGTACTTTTTTCTTTTTCTTTTTGGTGAGACTGGCTTTCCAACTATTACCCCTTACTCTGAAGGCAGAGATTCCACAATGAAATGCTTGTCTATCAGCATTTTACCAAACTCTTTTCTAAATACAGTTGAATACGACTGCCTTCTCAGAATATCAATGTAGTTATTTCCTGATAAACTATTTTTCCAGCAGACTAAAGCCTAATACCAACTTAATAATAGGTAAAATGTTTTACCTATTTATGAATTAGGATTCTAAGATATTGGCTGTAGAAGTGATCAAAAAAAAATTCCAACGTCTTAATAAATGTTGAGAAAAGAGTAGCACATAAATACCCTTCTCAGCTTGGATTGAGCAAACTACTTGATTTTTTTTTTTTTTTTTTTTTAACTGAAGCACCAATATGGTCTTTATATTCTCACTTAGTAGTCTGAAGTAGCTGGGGACATTGCAGAGGTGTGAGAGCACTGAGTCCCAGATCTATTAGGAGGTCTTACTGATAGGTAAACTGACATTGATTTGGCCTGAAATTATGTAGAAAGATTTAAAAAACTTAATAGACTGATTTGTCATGTGTTTATCAAGCTGCAATGTATTACTAGCCTGAATATTACTGCCCCATTGCAGAGACGATTAGTGGTTTTGTATAAGATAATGGGAAACAATGAGGAGGAAAAACTAGGAGGAATTTCAGTATTGAATCAGATCTAAGAAGGGAGGGGAAGTTAAAAAAAAAAAATCACTTTACATGGACTGTGAAATAGGAAAGTTTCTAATTTTTCCATGCTTCCTCCAAGGTCTCAGGGGATTGGGACCCTAATGAATAACCAAAATAAACCTGAGCATATTTAACATATGCTCATAAGATTGATATGCATGAGAAGGAAATTAGAGGTGCTTCAGGACGGTCTAAATAAATGACATACGATGTCAGAAGAAGTTAAACTTTCTGGCTTTTAAAACCAGTCACATTTCTGTGTTGAGGGAACAACAAGTAGGTCGGTATCACACCAACATGTGTGCCCTACAGAAGAAGGGCAGAGCAGCAGTCTTACTCCTAAGCAGGTTCATAGCGTAAGGAGATACCCTCATTTTCAGTGCAGAAAAATTTTGTGAAGACTTGGCTTCATCTGTAAATCTGGTCTTATTTTCATGCACTCTAACTGCATTTTAACCAGCTTTTTTCCTTTCCTTTTTTTTTTTTCTCTCTCTCTCTTTGCATGCTTTATTTCTTTTGTTTGAACATTAGGAGCAAAAGCGTATAGATGGCACCACCCGTGAGGTGAAAAAGGTTAGAAAAGCCAGGAACAGACGCCAGGAGTGGAATATGATGGCATATGACAAAGAGCTTAGACCTGACAACAGGTTATCTCAAAGTGTGTACCATGGAGCATCTTCCGAGGGATCACTGTCCCCAGATACTAGGTCTGTTTACAGCAAAGCTGTTTGTTGTACCACAGTTGTATGTTCAGAGATACTGAGTAGAACTAGGTGTTTTTACAGGCTGGGAGTAGTTAGAGTAGACAAAATGTACAATGCATGTTTTCAAGTTCTTAAAATTATTTTAAAGCATAAATAACTTCATAAATTCTGTAATTATCGGTGTTTCTTTTTTCCTCGCCTTCAGATGAGCGTTTTGTCGTCATACTGTTATGCACTGTAGTGAAATAAGTGTTTGCTGCATGCTGTATATTTGATCTTGAGTAGCTGGAGTTACAAAAGCATTTAAGTCTGCCTTTACTAGATAATGTCAGTACCTCTTCCTTCGTGTTGAGTTCTCATCTGTTATGCTGCTCATAGCTTCAATATATTTTTCTGTGACCTACTCAGTTGCTCATACACAGAATGCTTTAATGGGGGAATAGCTGAGCTTTATCAGTGGTGTTTGTTTAAAAAGCAAGCTACAAACCCGGATGCAACATTACTGCTCGAAATAGCAGGAATCACTGCTTTGAGAGAGACAGCAGAATTCATCTCCGTTGACTGAGACTCCCTTTGAGCTCTGTGGGAGTTACCTTCTCCTGGTGTGCACGCAAGTTTGAGGTGTTTTGTCACTAAGCTGGTCTCACTAGAGGATTTTCCCACTTTGTCCTCTGTCTGTTCTGGTTAATTGCTAGCAGTCATGTTAGGAATAAATAGAATCTACTGGGAAAAGTGTGTGACGGCTTGGTGTTTAAACCGTTGAGGAAGCAGCCACCACTGCAGAAGTGTGGACTGACACCTTTAGTGTGCCCAAGTCAATTAAAAAATACAAAGTTCTGAGCCGAATTTATTCTTATATGTAATATTTTGGTCTTTGTGAAGAGTAATCATCTTGTAATTGAAACCAATTTAAAGAAAATTGCTAGTGCTGTTTCAATAATATACTCAGACCCCCTTCTGTCTAAAGTCCTTTAATCACCAATTAATTTTTCTTTTGCAGTTTCTAATGCAAATCGTTGTCTCCTGTGTGTCAGTCTGTGATATTTCATTGACTGTGCTTTCCATAGGTTGATCTGGTAAATGACATTGATGTTCAGCCGTTGAAAGTGCAAGATGTGGATTTTTTTTTCTGTCATGAGTTCTGTTTTTCACACATTTTTGAATCTTCTTCTACCCTTAACACCTTGCTTCCAGGATTCCCGAGCTTATTTAATCATCGTGAAGTGATTGGTTTTTTATGTCCTAGCAATTACATGTGTTTGACTGTTTGCAGATATCCATAATATTTGCAATCTGAAGGACTTTTTTTTTTTTTAGTCAGAAATTGTAGGGTGCATCATTATGTTGGAGATAGATGTCGTGGTATTGCAGGTATCTTGTGTAAGCCTTTCAAACTTTATAATGTATGGAGAACTTTAAATTTCAATGACTCAGATATCAGTGATTGAATCCTGAAATCTGTGTTTTACATGCATGAAGGGTTAATTTTGTGAGTGGTAGTGAGGTGGAGAGAAAGTTTTCTATTTTTTGTTATCGTGGGGTAGTCTTAGCTGTAGGAAATAAGCTATAAAAACAACCCCATGCATACATGGTCTCAGACGTTTTTATGCTGACAGTTACTGCATGAGCAGTGCTTTATAAATAAGGTCTCAAAGATGTGTATTTGGCTCTACTGTGGTTCTTTTTTAATGCTAAATTAAAAAAGGAAGCTCACGTTTCTTCTGGCTTGCTAATTGTAAGACGTACGCATTAAACATTGACATCCAAGTGTCCAGACTGTGGCAATTTACAATGTATTTGTTATACTTGTTGTACCTTAGAGAGAGAAACACAAGCTGAATCCAAACAGGAACCAGCAAATTAATGTGAGAAAAGTAAGAACAAGAAAAGAAGAGTGGGAGAGAAGGAAAATGGGCATTGAGTTCATGAGTGACGCAAAGAAAATGGAACAGGCAGGAAGCATGAAAGAGGACAAAATGCCCAAAGGGTTTGTCATTTTGTTTTACTCAAAGCCCTGGCTTTTTGTTGCTTACCTTGCTTCCAGTCTTACAGATAAGTGCATCGGTTTACTGCGTTCACTAAAAGCCAGGCTGCACGATTGCTCAGTACTAAAACAACTGCTGGCAGTAATGGGATGAAGAGATCCTTTTGCTCCCTCTCTTGGGCTTATTTGACAGAGCATCCTACACTTTGTATCTTTATGAACTCTCTGCTCAACTAATATTTACATTTCCCAGTCTCTCTAAGCCTTTCCAGCAATATTAATTGTGCAAACAAAATAAAAAGCGTTTTCTAACTTTTGAAATTGGTTTTCTCTGATGTAATGTATTCTTCTACGTAACTGTGAGTGCTTGCAGTATTGCTTTCCTTTTCCTCCGTTGTTAACTTAAGGCAGGCCTGATAAGTACTGTCATTTCGAACAACGGACTGTCAAAATCGGAGACGTTTTGTCAACTTCTGGCTACTAAAGAACTCTCAAATGTGGAGAAAGCTCTAAATTTTGCTTTTGCCTTTTAAGAACTCCGTGTTACAGGAGAGCATTCTGCATGCAGCTAGTATGCTGAAATACTGGAAACCTTCAGTTTCAGTCCCTTAATGCTGACTTGTCAGACTAATTTATTTCCAAGTCGTGTTAAGCTGAACCATGATTTTCTGTTGCGTGTGTTCTTCTGCTTTCAGTGGACTTACAAGGGAATGATGCTTGGTAATCAGGGAGGCCTTTTGCAGGAAAAATAATTCTGATTGCATTCTTTTTAGCTTTTCTTGTGAGCTGTTTAGATAATACCCTGTTACACTTGCATAATCTATTCTTCTGCATCCGTTTACTTTAATTTTAGGTCCCATGCATCTGATGTTACAGATTATTCTTATCCTGCTACTCCGAATCATTCCCTCCATCAGCAGATAGCAATGCCTCCTTCATATGGAACAGGAGATGGTCCACAGTACATGGCAGCATCTCAAAGCCATGAGCATGAATACAGGCCACCTTCCACCACTGTACGACATGCTACTTTAAACAGACCTCAGCAACCACCTCCACCTCCACCCCAGCCTTCAGATGGTCAACATAGCTCAGTACCTGTGGTACCAGCAGAATATGGGTAAAACTCCTGATTTATTCTATTGGATTCTTGACAAAATGAAAGGGATGAGTGTGTTTCATAACCATCATATAACATGTAATGTATACACGCACAAAGATACACCAAATACCTTAGTTACCTCCCTGGGGAGGCAGAAAAAAATTGGTATAATTTCTGTGCATGAACTGAAGTTAAGTGAGGAAATAGTCAAAGCAGAAATAATGAACCGTGTATTGAATGTGGAGAAATCAATATGCTTGTAAAATATTAAGGGTTCCTAATATAGTACTTAAAAGGGGATCATTTTCCTTTAATGTAGAAAATGGTTACAGCATAATTCAAATAACATTCTAAACGTCAGGAAATGTGCAGAAAAAGTATTGCTGAATGTCATTAACATGGCGGTCTGTGATGCACCTCTGAAATTACTTGTTAAAGGAGCTTATGGCAGACTTGGAAGGGATCTCCACAGACACAGAATCAAGTTCCCTGCTGCCACAGACACCACTGTAATTCAGGATATGAATTTAATCAAACTCCTATGTAGGTATTTTGCCTGAATGCCTTCTGAAGGGGGGCTGGCTCCAGAGCACTGGCTCTCCAGTAGCAAGAAAACATCTGTTTTCTAACCAGTCTGTGCCTGTTTGTTCTTTTGCTCAAATAACTTAAACTTTCAAGTTGTAACCCCAGGAAAGTTGTAATCATTCTTGCCTGTGTTGTTCTAAACCAAACAGGCCAGGGTTTTTCAGCCCCACTTGATGCATCCTGGGATAGCATTTGCCTGTGTCATGCCTGTATCATGCTGTAGATGAGTCAGTTATGCCATAATTGACTGCTCCAACCCGCATTTTCTCTGTTATTTCCAGTTCATAACAGAAATACTTGTGCTTAGTCCCCAGGTACATGACCATTGTCAGTGTATCACAGTTGTCATACATTGACATGAATCACTGAATGTCACTAGTGACTTCCCTTCAACTCCTGTCTCCTATATCTAGTTCTTTACCTACTTTATAACTCCTATATTAATTCCCCCTTTTTTTTTTTTGCTTAAGAATTCTTTTAATGACATTTTAACAAAGCAATTCACTCTCCCATGTTCCTCCTCTTTAAAGAATCGATCAAATGTATCAATTTAATTAAATAATAAACTTGAGTAAAAGAGCACATGAGATGCATGATACACACCTCTGGGTAAATCTTTCCCCTCATACTTTCCATTGTCCTCCATGCCTATGTCTTTGATTATCTCAGTATTTGTTCTAACTCTTGGTCTGTGGAAGTGCTACGCGTAGTCTGCGGTTTTCTTGGTCCCTTCTTCGTCATGGCCATTGTACTCAGTATTCTCAGAGAGGAGATGCTCAGTAACAAATAAAGCTGTAACTGGGCAGGAGTACTAAGATAAAAATCTCATTTTGTGGAGTGCTGAAAGGACACTGCCTCTAACTTCATCTGCCTGGTCTCAGTGTATCATCAACATTTGACAATTCATATGTTTATAATCACTTGCACATTTAACTCACCAGTTTAAATTCCTTTTGATTTTTGTTTTAGCTGAGGTTGGATGAGAACAGTTTAAGGGTTGATGATTCTGTGAGTCCTAACTTTCAATGCATTACATTTTTTGTTTTTTGTTCTGTGTTATACAGGATGCTTCCAGCTCAGATGGTGGATTATTACAATCCTACAGGTCCTCCCCCTCCTCCTCCTCCCCCTATGATACCTTCAGCACAAACTGCGTTTGTTAGTCCCCTTCAGCTTCCCGTGCCGCCTTCCCATTCTGGACTGGTGACTGGCTCTGCATACGCAGCTACTCATCCTCCTCCTGCTAGTGGGCTTGTTGTCACTGCTCCCCCTCCTCCTGGCCCACCTCCCCCTCCTCCTGGCCCTCCTGCTACCGGTTCATCCCTCTCTTCCTCCCCAATGCATGTTCCCCCAGCTATGGAGGCAAAACGTCATGAGCCGGCGCAGCCGCCAATAAGTGATGCGCGCAGCGATCTTCTTGCTGCCATTCGAATGGGTAAGTGGATGCTGACTTGTAGCTATCACTCCTTTTCACTAAAAGCCCTGTGTTTTGAAGTGATCTGAGTTCATGGCTTCGGTTCCCAGCTGAGCAGAATGTCATTAAGAGACTTGTTAACCCCAGTTACCACACACGCAGATTCACAGAGTGTTGGGGATTGGAAGGGACCTCTAGAGATCATCTAGTCCAACCCCCCTGCTGGAGCAGGATCCCCTAGAGCAGATCACACAGGGACAAGTCCAGGTGGCTTTGGAAAGGCTCCAGGGAAGGAGACTCCCCCACCTCCCTGGGCAGCCTGTCCCAGTGCTCTGTCACCCTCACAGGGAAGAAGGGTTTCCTCACATTCAGGTTGAACCTTGTGTTTTCCAGTTGATGGCCATTGCCCCTAGTCCTGTCACTGGACACCCCTGAGCAGAGCCTGGCCCCATCCTCCTGACACCCACCCTTTAGATATTGATAAGCATTGATAAGATCCCCCCTCAGCCTCCTCTTCTCCAAGAGCTATTTTCACGTTTGTCAGCCCTGACTTTGGATCTGTTTCTGAAGTCTAAATATTCCAAGATGTACAGCTTTGTTAAATATGTGTGTGCATGCGCATAATCAACTGAAAGCAGGACTCGTGTTCCTTACGTAAAGTAGCAGCAGCAGTACGTGGATGCTCGGTTCTGTTCAGAACCGTGTTTCCCAACAGCAGCCTCAGCCCACTGATTTTGACCAGTGACTAATGGCTGTTCCTGACTTTGCTTACACTACGGAGCTGCAGGCCTAATGGCATTTCCAAACACAAGCGTGAAAACTTTCATCTTCAGCTCAAAAGGATCCGTGCAGTCTGGGATATTTAGTTTTAACATATTGCTGGCAATTTTAGAAGTCAAGAAGCATTCAGTCTCTGAGAATGGAGGCAAATCTGCCTTTTTCCTGCCTTCCTCGCCCAGGGAGGCTCCCTAACTCAGTGGTTTCTTTTATCTTCTTACTGGATGGATTGTTAGAATACAAAACTCACCAATAACAGTATGAAATTTTAAAGTCTTTTGTGCAGTAAACTATGAGTCGTGGTCGAACTCCAGCTAGCAAAATATCACGGAGCTGCTCTCACAAATCCCCCTCCCCTCCTCCAGTGGAGGGGGAGAGTCAGAGGAAAAAGAAATAAGGAAGCTTGTAAAATTGAGATAAGAACTATTTACTAATTAAATCTAAATCAATATATACAGGTACTACTAATAATAAGTAATTAAAATAATAGAAAATAAAACATGATACGATATGATACAGTTTCTCACCACCCACTGACCAATGCACAGCCAGGCGCTGAGTAGTGAGAGTCAGACCCAGAGAGCCCGAGAGCGATCGCAGCCCGAGAGCCTCAGCCCGAGGGCTGGAACCCGAGAGCTGTCGCAGCAGATTCCGAGTGAACCCTATCAGTGATAGCAAAACTGGGAAAACTAAACAAACCCACCAACACCCTCATGAACAAGCCAGCACAGGAGTTTGCAAAGCAGCTAACACAGGAGTTGGGGAGTGTTAGCAAGTGCCAGGAAGTAAATGAGCAAGGGAGTAAGGGAGAGAGTAATGGCTCCTGTCCCCCCTCCTCACCTAAGCCCCGAGCATGACGTACTATGGAATGAAATACTCCCCCGGTCAGTTTGGGTCAGCTGTCTGAACTGTGTGCCCCCTACACTGCCTGCAGCGACACAGCGAGAGCTGGGAATGCAGCTGCAGTGTCAGAAGCAGAGAAAGACCTTGAATTCAGTGCAGGCATTCCCCAGCGCCAGCCAAGACCTTATCAGTGCTGCTCTCAGCATCCAGGAACACAGCTCCCTAGCAGCCACGGGGAGTAAAGGGAGTTAACTCTTTCCCAACTCAACCCAGCACATTGTCTCTACAGGAATTCAGCTGAAAAAGGTGCAGGAGCAACGTGAACAAGAAGCGAAGCGAGAGCCTGTTGGAAATGATGTGGCCACCATCCTTTCAAGACGCATTGCTGTGGAATACAGCGATTCTGATGACGATTCAGAGTTTGATGAGAACGATTGGTCGGATTGAACCTGGGCGAGTTCCCAAAATACTTGGCTTCAGCGATTCGCTTTCTTAGCAGGATGTAAAGCAGGACATGGACGGGTGTTAAGGCTAGTGATGGAAGTGCTAAAACTGAATGGGTGTTACTCAGAACGCTGTAGCTTAGCAACTCTGGTAATAACGACGTGATTATGCTTATGCAGATCAGAAACTTGTCTTACTTTCAGTATTTACCGCATAATACTTAAGTGCCACTAAATGTAGCAAATCATGTGCTGCGTGCGAAATATGCTGCAGTTGTTGCACTGTTACAGAACCAGCATTTTATTTTACTTTCCTGATCTTGAAGGGATAAAATGTATTTTTTTTTTTTTTAACTTCTTATTCTTTTAATTACATAAGCGACTTCGGTACTTGTGAATTGGTCTGGTTGGTAGTCTTTGAGGGCAGTTAACTAATGGGAGTGAGTCAAGTGTTGAGTTCCATAAATATGACTTTTAGCTTTTTTATTAGTTACTAATTATGCCCACTTTAGTCTATTTTTAACCACTTCTGGGCTTAGGGTTTTTTTTAATGCAGAATTTATTTTATATGATTTTTCTTATCTTAAAAATGTAGCAGATGGTGAAACTTAGGCTTACGAAGAGTGAATCCACATGATCCAAAATCGGTATTTTGTGAGCAGAGTGGATAAGCTTGTAACAGCCCCAACTCTAGGTTGCTGGCTGTGTGGCAGGCGGAGTGCTGGGGGCTCTCAGGTAGGGAGCAGGTGCACCTCCACGTTACAAATGAAAGTTAAAATACCTGTAGAGCTTTTCAGTTTCCAGATACAGATCAACTCGATGCAAAGACTTCAGGATAGTAGATCTGATTGAAGCTGTATGGCTATTGCAGCGCAGGAGTGTTACTCTGTTACTACTAAAGGTTGGAACAGTCCGGATCTAGCAATCAGGTACATTTCACAAGTCTTAAACTTGGTCTTTATGCCTGTAGGTATAAATGTTTGTAAGTTTTGTTGCTGTTGATTTGTACATGTCTAGTCATGATGGATCGTTTTCTGTTTCGTGTAGCTCATTTACTCAAAACTACTCTTAATTTGAATGTATTTCTTTCCCAGTGCATCCCATTGGTAAAACATTGGCAGTTAAAGCAGTTTTAATGGCTGTTTAGGTACTATGCCATATATATATATATATATACACACACACTTTTTTTCTCCTTCCCTGGGAACAGTTGTTGCCATACAGTCTGCTTTGGCTGTCTCTGTTTTCTTTAAAAAATAATTCCTTTTCTCTTTTGCAGTACAGTATTAAAAGGTCAGATTTATTTTTTTCTCTCTTCTGGACTGAAAGTCAGGCTGCTGCTTTGCCCAATGAGGCTTTTAAAAACATATTTATAGCAGGGGCAGAGTTCTTTCCTTACCAGGTGACAGTTTTAATCTTTGTAACTGAAGTCTGTAATTCCAGGTCTAACATTTGGTAAAGCTCCTTTGTTTTGTGAGGCCCTGTCCTTAAAAAAAAAATAAAATAAATATGTAAAATAGAAAGGAAAATGGAAGATGATTATCTAACCTGTGTTTACACAATTAACAGTTTTAGTCCTGAGGATGTAACAGTCTAACACGATGTTTGCATGCAAACTGCTGGCTACTGTGTTGCTCTCAAACCTGCGTATGATTTTTCAATCCGTGGTGGCTGTCTTTATGGTAGGGTGGTACCGCGCTGCCTCGACGTTAAAATATATCCCCTAAAGCACGACCAATCTCTGCGTAACGGTGAGCAGCGGCAGCTCGGGGCGGGGGGTGGCAGCTGAAGGTACTCATCTCCGCTTCGGTCGGAGCTGGCTTGGTCGTAGCCTTAAAATACAGAGCTGAAGTCTGTTTGGACCACAGCCTGATGGTGGATTTCATCGCTGCGTGAGGGCGGCTTTGTTCTGCTCCTTGCGGCGGCTTGCAAAGTGATTCTTTGGACGGGGAGGCTGAAAGTGCAACGGGGACTGCAGTGTTACGTCCTGGTGTAGGTGGGGAGAGTACTCTCGGTGTTCTTTTAATACCTGCTGAAGTGAAACAGCTCAGCAGAAAGTTCTTTTCCAATCTACTGAAATTTGATATCAAAGAAGATATATTTTACGAGCACAGAAGTCGTGTGGGTCTGAAATTTTTGTAATTGGTGTTAAATAATAAGCATTAAACAAGCAATCAGTTGTGACCAGTCGAGATAGTGTAGATTTTTCAGTCATAGTAGCCATCCTGTTTTTCTGAACCCGCTATGTTCTCATTTTCCTTTTGGTATTTTATTAATAAAATGTGAATTGAATTTAGTGATGTAAACTAACATTATTCTCGGCTGGTTTTATCAGTTTTATCATCCTTTGGATTGTGAATAAGTAACAAATATGAATAAAATCTCACTTTTGAGCCTGTCTTTCTTTCCTTAGATCAGTAAGATGTTGCTATTAATCTTTATCCCGTATCGATAAATAGGGGAAACGGAAATGTAAGGCTTCCAAATGATACCTCAGGAACTGTGATTTTCTTGGGATGGAGGCTGGAATCTACCCTCCTTTAAGGTACTGCTGTTCCTCCTAACATGCATGCTTCTGTGTCTTTTACAACCTTGATTCAAGCTCCAAGTTTAGGGTCTTGGCTAGTGTGAGCAGGTATTAATTTCCCTACAGGTAGCTTTAATTTTTTTCAGTGAAACATGTTAAACAGCAGCTTTGCTTGCAGAAAGAACAGGGCAGAATGTATGAGTTGTATTTAGCTAGCCCCCTTCCCCACTTTTTTTTTAATAAGAGTCTTTTTATAGGTTCACACCAAACACGATAGTGTGAAATCAATCCACTGTCAGTTGGATTTGTAGATATTCCATTTCTCTGTACTAAGGTGAACTGCATGAAGAAGAAAATTGTTGTGGGGGAGGTGCATGCTGTTCAGAACAAGCTCAAAATTGAGCTTGTTTGTGGTATGCAGATGGAGCTGGGACCAAGGGAAATGACTCCTTGGGAGATTGTTTCTTGTGATGTATTTTGCAGGTATGTTACCTTTCATGTTCCGGGCTCTGTTTGAATAGTGAAGAGGTGTTCCCTTCCTCTGGAAACAACACACCTAAGGATACAGCAAATGTATAATTTCTAAAAATGTTTAAAATCTCTCTGTAAACCGAGTATAAAGCTGATGATAATGAGAATTACATTAGAATCTTATGGCTGGAAGCTGAAGTTGCACGACTTCAATCCAGAGCTGAGGTACAATTTCCTAGCAGGAGAATAAAATAAATGTTAGAACAGCTCATCTAAAGATGGCTCTGATGGTGGTTGTTGGGGGGTGTGTGTGTGTGTGGTTGTGTGGTTTTTTAGGTGACATTACATTTTTTTCTTCCTGAAAAACCAAATAAACAGAAGTCGAGCCTCCTGTAGTCTGCTTGGGGGAAGGTTCTTGCCCTGTGGGGGCAGGCAGCCTGAATTGCTAATTTTGAGTCTGTTTGAGGGGTTCCTCATAGGAGTGCGTGCACGCGCAAAGAAGTACAAGGGTCTTCAGCGTCTTGAGGCAGCTCTGTATTCAGGTACTTTGAGCACACTGATGATGCTTGTGATAGACAGGGAATGAAAATAAGTTATGAGCCCTGCTAGAATCATGGAATCGTTTAGGTTGGAAAAGACCTTTAAGATCACCAAGTCCAACCGCTAACCCAGCACTGCCAAGCCCACCACTAAACCGTGTCCCTGAGCAGCACATCTACACATCTTTTAAATACCCCCAGGGATGGTGACTCCATCACTGCCCTCAGGCCCTGGTGTCTGGCACAGAACAGTCAGGCATGACGTGAGCTCTGAACACCCTTGCCAATTCCCTTGGATTTTACAGGAAGTGTGGGAACTCTGGAAGGACTGTGGGTTTCCAATGGACAACCTTTCATTAGACAGGTGAAGAGAAAAAATGAGAACACTGAAAAAATGTCTTTTAAGTACAAAACAGAAGGAATTTCATATTTTGCTTTCTCTACTAACAGAGGCAAAGCATGGTTTTTTTTGTGTGCTGTCAAATACCTGTAGGTTTCTCTGGAGAAACGTGCTCTCCGGGGGTGACAGAGGTGTGCGCTCCCACGTGTGGGAAGCAATCTCATATGTTTGTGTTGGACTGGGATTTTTTTTTTCAGCTGCAGAAGGAAACCATTAGCCCTTAAAAGACTCTTAACTAAATATAGTAGTCTCTTTGGAGGTTAATTCTTACTGCTGCAGGTAAATAGAGGAGTTCTTATCTGATTAGCCAGAGCAGGGAGCACTTGTGTGCTTTCCTCTTGGCGGGAGGTGACACGCAGGCAGAGTGCTTTGGAGATTAGAGCTGAGGGCAACTGCTCCCGAGACGCCTCGACAGCCTGACTGAGATGTGTCGCCTTTCTGAGTCACTCGGCATTTTCCGTCGCTGACAGGCTGTCGCACCATGTGAAAACATCTGTCCCGTTCAGCACTCGCGTTGTCAGTGCAGTCGGTTAAAGGAATCTGTCATCTCGTGAGAGGATCCCTAAACAGGAATCCTACCAACTGCACTGAAGGAGATGGAGAAATCATCTGTTTTTTTTGAAAATCAGGGTGATGCATTCCTTACTTGCTTTTCTGACTAAACCTGCTGTTAATGTTCTCTTTCCCCAGCGAATTTAATTTCCTAGTCCCTTACCACTTACTTCTCTGACTTGCCAAATGGCCTGCACCTGCTGCTTGTCACCAGTTACAAACCGAATGCCGTCCCTGCTGCTGTAAAAATGCATCTGCGCTCCTGAAGTCAGTAGCCCAGTGCTGATTTTCACCTGCAGCCTGGTCCCTCTGCATTCTTCTCTTGAGTCTCTTCCTTCTGGTTTTTAATAGGTAGTTTGCCTGTTACCAGCCAAGGATTGTCCTGTTCGCTGTGTCAGCAGGACTTTCAGTTTGGTTGGTCATAGAATCACAGACTGGTTCGGGCTGGAAGGGACCTTAAAGACCATCCAGTTCCAACCCCCCTGCCATGGGCAGGGACACCCTCCACTAGACCAGGTTGCTCCAAGCCTCATCCAGCCTGGCCTTGGACACTTCCAGGGATGGGGCAGCCACAGCTTCTCTGGGCAACCTGTGCCAGTGCCTCACCACCCTCTCCAGGAAGAATTTCTTCCTGATGTCCAATCTAAATCTCCCCACTTTCAATTGAAACCCGTTACCCTTTGTCCTGTCACTACAGGCCCTTGTAGAAAGTACCCCCCCAGCTTCCTTGTAGGTTGGCCGTGGTTTCTTTCCCTTCAGCAGATCCTTGTTCTGTGACTGTGCTGGTAACAGTGGAGGTTACAAGGGGTGCTGCTTCCCAGAATGGGGCCTTTCTCCATGGAGGATGATGGTAGCAGCCGGATTGTTTATCACAGGCTTAGCTTAGTGATGAAACTTGATCTTTCCAAAGTTACTGCTCATTCCAGCCGTGTGAGACCTCAGCTTAACTACACCTGGGACACAGGTTCAAATTCCTATGTATTCATTCTCTCCAGTCTGGTTTTGTGTTTTCAGCTACACCTGGGTTGGTTCATGTGTCTGTTGTGTTTGGGTTTCCTTCCAAATTTAGCATACTTCCTAAACCCCTGTTTTCGTCAGCTGCCTTCACGCAGCTGGCTAAGTTTGCTGTGAGTGGTGTTTCTGTGATTGAGGAAGGTTTTCTGTCTCGTTACTGTGGTAGTCACTGAGACTATGAAACCCTTTCTAGAACGAAAGCTTCCTCATGAACTTACTTCTGTGAGATCTCTGTTTATGGCACGTTTTCCTTTAGCAAAGGTTTAGAAGTTCTGCTTACCTCAGTTAAATGAACTTTTTGGGTTGCTGTGAAGGTGTCCTGTAGGTTCATCAAAATATTTAATATCTGATCGTGACTAGAGAACATGAAGGCGCGTAACGCGCACAGCGCTGTCTTTCGGTGTGTACCTCGAAATACTGACCTATACCCAGATCTTGGTTATTTATACACCTCACTGGTTCCGAGGGGCATTGGCACCTTACTTCAAAATACATGGACCCTGCCTGCTGGCTCCTTGCTTCTCCCAGTAACCAGTCACTGATTTGCTGCAACTCTTGAAAAACACAGTTGTGACACTTCACCGATCTTTCAAGAAAGATAAAAGTGCCGCCTTGTACCCAACTGACTTCCTTCTGACAAATTCTCACCTGAAAAAACCCTAGTTACTCATTTTTGTTCATCCTCTGTATTCTCTTCAAACCCCCCAGTGACTGTCAAGTCACCCTTTGCTTTTTAAATGTTTTAAGAGCCATTTTCATTCTTCAGGTTGACATAGTTTGTCTAGGAAATGGAATTTAGGTCTACCAGAGGCTTTAAGATGCTCCGTCCCTCTCCCGTGGTGCCCCTCCTGACCTATATTCCTTGCTCTATATGAATTATTTATAAGGCATGATGGGTTTACTTCGTACTTTGCCGAAAGAGATAATAAACCCTCACTTTAGGGATTTCCAAACCTAGTTAAAACATACCAAATTGTGAGGCAGCTGCTCACCGCGAGAATTATTTGAGGTAACAGACACGGGAGGTGTCTAGTTGTTGTGTTGCCTCTTACTGTGTTACCAGGGAAAAAACATTTACATACAGGATGCCTCACTTAAGTGGGAGAGTAACACCGCAGAGCTGTGGCGTTCTTCTGTCTCTTAAATGGGAGGAAGGAAAATAGAGATTTTTAGGACTGAGATGGGGAAGAAGAGAAAGGCCAGGATTTTTCCTGTGCTAAACAATAGGAGTAGATATTTCGGTGAATAATTGATGACCCTTCTCTTTGTATCTGTTTTGTGTTATCTCCGTACAGAAACACCCTCTGAATGGTGAGGTGAAGTTTTAACCTTCTCCCTGAAGATCACCTCATCTGTTTTATTCTCTTTGCTCTATCAGTCACAGTACGTAATGACCTTTCTCTTCCATTCAGCCATCTGCCTGCTTCAGCTTTTATTTCCCTCACTGATCAGATGAGACCTGAGAGCACTAACGGCACTGGCAGCGGAGGTAAATAGTCTTAAGCTGGTATTTAAATAGGTCTCCTTTTAAAATTCGTGAGTACGAGAATTAGGAAAAGGAGTCTAGTGAACTGGGAATGTTTCCTGCTCAGAAAGCAAACCACGGATGTTCGGGGTGGTAGGATATTTAAGGAAATACGTGGGTAAAGCATAATTCTGAGGTGCAGCTCTTTTGTAAGGCTTCCAGGTGCGAGCTTTGCACAACTGCTGTGATTGTATATGTGCACATACACACCTGCACGTGTGGACGTGGTGCTGAGGGACACGCTTTGGTGACACTCGGCAGTGTTAGGTTAACGGTTGGACTTGGATCTTAACGGTGGTTTTTCAACCTATACTGTTCTACGATTCTAATTACCAGCCTGCTGGAGGTATCGCTTCTCTCTGGGTTTTGGGCAGCACCGTTCATTCTCACCCATCTGTTCAAATGCTAACAGGGATCCCAGAGCTGTAGAAAGGACGTAGAAAAATGTGTTGGCTCAGGGAGCGTATGTGTAATGAAGTGGAGTGGTAGTGGGATGGAAGGAGCAAGGTTTCCCTCTGCGAACATCGGTGGGCTTGGCAGGACAGAACGGAAGTTGTCGGATGCCACGTTAATTTGTTAGCACAGAAGCTAATAACTTAGAACTTGAAGGTTCCAGGTATTTAGATACATGGCATGGGGACTGTCTTGCCTCATCAGACTCAATGCCTCGGTTTTTCTGTTTGGTGCCCAGACCAGAGCAACAAGGAGAGTTTCTGATAACGTTCCTTTCCTTCCACTGGAATTTCCTTGCGATTTACGGGTGACAAATCCTCTGCTGGGAATAAGTGAAGCTGCAGCCTGAACAGCCAGGATGTCACCTAGAAGGTCAGACTGTGTCCATGTTACTCAAAAGTGGACATCAGAGGGGGCAGGGCCAAGCCAGAGAGCAGTGGGTGCTGCTCAGCACTCGCCAGGTTTCAGGAGTTTGGCTTCATGCAAAGTGATACCTGTGGCTGAAGGGAGAACGGATCTGCCTCATCCCTGGGAGTGTTCAAGGCCAGGCTGGATGAGGCTTGGAGCAACCTGGTCTAGTGGAGGGTGTCCCTGCCCATGGCAGGGGGGTTGGAACTGGATGGTCTTTAAGGTCACTTCCAACCCAAACCAGCCTGTGATTCTATGATCTCATGCTTATCTGCGTCTGGGAGGAATCGAACTCATGTGCTACTCTGACAGGAATTAAAGCACGGCATGTGGGAACAAGCAGGTGGAGTTGGTTCAAACGTGCCTCTGATCCAACTAAAATACCGGTATGGACAGTGCCTGAACGGTGGCTGTGATCTGCGCGTGACTGCCAAGTACCCTTCCCCTCCGCGCTGTCGCTCCTGTCCCTGACAGTCCATCCTTCAGCGTCACGTATTGCTCTGCCTGGGAGAGGCAAACACCCGTATCTTTGAGGTGCTGAATGCCTGGCGAAGTTCTTGGCAGTTGGTGGAGAAGCACCGCTAACGAGGGAGCATTTCCGAAAGCACCGTGGTGCAGCGTGTCCCCTACGCGGCGTGCGCAGCAGCCCAAACACGCCTGCTCTGGAGCTCATCTGAGCAAACGAGCCAAGGGGGATTAACTAGATAGTAAAGAAATCTGTCAGCTGGCAGTTACGCTGCAGTATTTCATTAAAATACGAGGCGAGATACCTCTACAAGCATGGAAGTGTTTGAACGCGTTTATTCGTCGGTCAGTAATTCCCCAGCCGGGAGAGGAGCGAGGCGTTTGTCTCCTACAGTGCTGCAGCAGTGGCGCTGCAGGAGGATGTTCACCATGTTCAAGCCTGCTTAATATCTGGAAAATCTAAAAATTCAAGGTTCCTTCAGTTCTTTGACCTTATTAAAGCCTTAGCTTGACCGAGAAGGGCCGCGCGAGGGAAGGTCTTCCTTTGGCAGCAATGGACCTCTACGAGGCTCCCGGCTTCTTACGCCCGGAGCCGTAACATCCTGCAACGGGAATTTGAGGTGCTGCTCTACGATTTCTGTCCCCTGCAAACATGCCAGGTGAGAGGGACTGTGCTTCTGTAGAAAGATGCTGACCTCCAGTGGGGAAATGGGGCAATCGTTAGAGTTTTTCCTAATTAAAATGTAGCTGGAGGAGAACCCAGACGGACGGTGAACAAGTGGAAGATCTGGAGATTGATGTGCTTCACTTCCCAAATTCCGAGTGCAAATATTCCTGCACAACTTGGCGAGATTTCAGCGTCTTTAAGATTGCTGATCGTCTTGATAAAATGAGGTCTCTTCAACACCTTTCCCCTCAGGAACGTGTTTCCCACGTGGCACTGCCCCATGCAGGCAAGTGTTCTGAAATAAGAGAAACCCAGCTACTAGGGCATGATCTAACGTGAGCTCTGCTCTAATCTGGTAGCGCCAGGAGGACAAAGACCCTGGGAACCAACCTCTGTAGAAGATTTCAACTGTTTGCTCCTCTCTCAGGACGAGTGGTGCTGTGGTAAAAGCACAGATTCACAGAGTGTTCGGGGTTGGAAGGGACCTCTAGAGATCATCTAGTCCAACCCCCCTGCCAGAGCAGGATCACCCAGAGCTGATCACACAGGAACAAGTCCAGGTGGCTTTGGAAAGGCTCCAGAGAAAGAGACTCCCCCACCTCTCTGGGCAGCCTGTCCCAGTGCTCTGTCACCCTCACAGGGAAGAAGGGTTTCCTCACGTTCAGGCTGAACCTTGTGTTTTCCAGTTGATGGCCATTGCCCCTAGTCCTGTCACTGGACACCACTGAGCAGAGCCTGGCCCCATCCTCCTGACACCCACCCTTTAGATATTGATAAGCATTGAGAAGATCCCCCCTCAGCCTCCTCTTCTCCAAGCTGAACAGACCCAGCTCTCTCAGCCTTTCCTCAGATGGAAGGTGCTCCAGGCCCCTCATCATCTCAGTGACCCTGCGCTGGGCCCTCTCCAGCAGCTCCTTGTCTTTCTGGGACTGAGGAGCCCAGAACTGGACACTGCGCTTCAGGTGAGGCCTCACCAGCGCAGAGTAGAGGGGGAAGATAACTTCCCTCAACCTGCTGGCCACGCTCTTCCCAATGCATCCCAGGATGCCATTGGCCTTGGCCGCGAGGGCACACTGTTGGCTCATGGTCATCCTGTTGTCCACCAGGACTCCAAGGTCCTTTTCCCCAGAGCTGCCCTCCAACAAAACAGCCCCCGACCTGTACTGGAACATGGGGTTGTTCTTCCCCTCATGCAGCACTTTACACTTGCCCTTATTGAACTGCATTCGGTTTCTCCCTGCCCAGCTCTCCAGCCTGTCCAGGTCACGCTGGATGGCAGCACGGCCTTCTGGCCTGGCAGCCACTCCTCCCAGTTTGGTATCATCAGCAAACTTGCTGAGAGTACATTCTATGCCTTCGTCCAGGTCATTGATGAATATACTGAATAGTGCTGGACCCAGCACTGACCCCTGGGGGTCGCCACTAGCCACAGGCCTCCAACTGGACTCTGCCCCATTGAGCACAACCCTCTGGGCTCTCAGTGCGCGGGCGGCTGTGCCGACTTCTGGAGGATGGGGGTCCCCCAGGCCTTGACACAGTTGGAACAAGGCAGGGACGCTCTGAAATGTAAAACTGCCGGGAAGCTAAAAGCACCGAAGCAACAAGAAGTGATCTCCTGACCGTGAACACCCTTGCAGGCCCTCCGAGCCTGCCCCTGTGGTGAGGGGGTGTGACTGGGCACAAGTGAAGGAGGGAACCCCTAGCGAGGGTGGGAGAGGGGGGTGCATCGCAGGCTCTTGATGTTGGATGCTTTAAACTTTTCATTCACAGCGTCACAGGGGGGTTGGGGTGGGAAGGGAGCTCTGGGGGTCATCTGCTCCAGACCCCTGGCCAAACAGGGCCACCCAGAGCCAGTTGCCCAGGCACTTGTCCAGATGGCTTTGGAACTTATCCAAGGATGGAGACTCCACCTCTTCCCTGGGCAACCTGTGCCATGCTTGGTCACCCTCACAGTGAAAGAGGGTGCCCTGATGTTCAGAGGGAGCCTCCTGCGTGCCAGTTTGTGCCCGCTGCCCTCAGCGTGCTGGAGCCCTAGGGTTGCTGAGCATCTCTGCTCGCCGACTGTTGCTGTAACCCCAACGGTGAGTTAAAAAGGGTGCAAGTCCCTCTTTCTATAGGGGAGACGAGGTAGGGGAGATGACGGATGTGCTGTTCTGCTTTGCAGTTGATAGTAAAAATAACTAAACGAAAAGTTTAGTGGAGAGGGTGGTGAGGCACTGGGACAGGTTGCCCAGAGAAGCTGTGGCTGCCCCATCCCTGGAAGTGTTCAAGGCCAGGCTGGATGAGGCTTGGAGCAACATGGTCTAGTGGAGGGTGTCCCTGCCCATGGCAGGGGGGTTGGAACTGGATGGTCTTTAAGGTCCCTTCCAACCCAAACCAGTCTGTGGTTCTGTGATTCTATAAAGTTAGCTGTAGTTTGCCTTTGCACAGCAGGTTTCACCATTGGGTTTCGGATGGCTGTAGCTGACCCTCAGATGAAGCCAGGAAACCTCGGTTGTTCCTCCCCGGCCTTGCCTGGGAGATGTGCTTTGAGTTTCGCTGTGCTGAGATGTTTGCTAATGCCCATCAGCAGCCCGATGAGGAACAACTGGAGGGCCTTGTTGGCTTTGATGACTTCCCTGCTCCCCCAGCGTGCTGTCGGAGGGGAAGCCAGCTGGGGTGTGGTGTGGCAGATCTGAGCGCGTTTGTGCTACTGCTTCGCTTTCTCTCTGCTGGGACTTCTCCAAATTTTTGAAGGATTTGGATAGTTGGTAGACGGAAGATGTCGGCGTCTTCCCCTCTCCTCCTTTAGTGAAAAGGGATAATTTTTCCCCTGCGACAAAGATGGTGAGTGATGCTTTTTGCAGCGTTGCTGTGTACACCACTCCTTCTCTGGTAAGAAATCCATCCCGAATTTTCCTAAGGATGTTTCATGAGTCTGCAGATGCAGGTGTTAATGCGCCAAGGTCTGACCAGATTTCATTAGGTGCGTTATTGTCTGGAACTTGCCAATAAGTCAGCCTGCTCTGGTATGAGAATAGGTCGACGCTTGAGTGGCAACTAATCTATATTGTGCAATGTATTACAGAATCTTTAATTTACATAGAGATGAAGCCTGCTTACAGGGAGTGGAAATCAATAGTGGCTTTTATATCATCCTCTGGGCGGAATATTAAATCTGAAACTCCATAATATCTAAACTGCATCAAGAGATTACAAGCCAATAGCACTAATAGAGTAAAAAGGATAATTTTTTTTTCCTTTCTTAATAATCTTGATATATCCTGCAGTTTCCAGATGGGATTTTTATTCTTTCAGAACAAGAAATGCACTGCAGGTGTTGTCATGTCAGCTCACTATGCCAGGTACTGCACAACCACAGAAAGCAAAGGTGATCCCTGCAGCCAGACCTGAATTTGAGGGGTAGTTGGTGGGCAGCTACGTTACCGGCAGAGGAGCCGCATCTCTTTCTTATTTCAGAGCCCACCCATCAGCAGAGAGATTTGCCACAGGCCAAACCGTACTCAATCATAGAATCACAGACTGGTTTGGGCTGGAAGGGACCTTAAAGACCATCCAGTTCCAACCCCTCTGCCATGGGCAGGGACACCCTCCACTAGACCAGGTTGCTCCAAGCCTCATCCAGCCTGGCCTTGAACACTTCCAGGGATGGGGCAGCCACAGCTTCTCTGGGCAACCTGTTCCGGTGCCTCACCACCCTCTCCGTGAAGAATTTCTTCCTGATATCCAATCTAAATCTCCCCTCTTTCAACTTAAACCCATTACCCCTTGTCCTGTCACTACAGGCCCTTGTAAAAAGCCCCCCCCAGCTGCCTTGCAGCCCCTTCAGGTACTGGAAGGTGCTATAAGGTCTCCCAAGAGCCTTCTCTTCTACAGGCTGAACAAGCCCAACTCTCTCAGCCTGTCCCCATAGCAGGGGGGCTCCAGCCCTCTGAGCATCTTCGTGGCTTTCTCTGGACTCGCTCCAATTGGTCAATCTCCTTCTCATGCTGAGGGCTCCACAGCCGGATGCAGAACTGCAGGTGGGGTCTCACGAGAGCAGAGTAGAGGGGGAGAATCCCCTCCCTCGACCTGCTGGCCACACTTCTCTGGATACAGCCCAGGATACTGTTGGCTTTCTGGGCTGCCAGCACACACTGCTGGCTCATGTCCAGCTTTTCACCCACCAGTACCCCCAGGTCTGTCTCCTCAGGGCTGCTCTCGATCCATTCTTCGCCCAGCCTGTGCTTGGGATTGCCCTGACTCAGGTGCAGGACCTTGCCCTTGGCCTTGTTGAACTCCATGCAGTGCTGCTGTGATACCAAGCAGGGAGTGGATTCAGACAGAACTCAGCCATCTCAGCAAAGACCACATTGCCAGTGCGTTCCTGCAGTGTATGGTGTGACTTCCAGTCCAGTTTCCTTCTGCTCTGGGCCTGCCCACAGTGTAACCACCTCATCCATCCGCACGGTGTCTTGGAAAGGCACGGCTGCCCCTTGATTTTGTTGCTCTTTCCTCTGAGCTTTATACCAATCTGCTTCAGCCATTCTGTTCTTCGGGCTCTGATTTTCTACAATTTGCTTTGATCTTGAATAGATGGGAAAGGTGACAACGAAGTAAAACATTTCCGTCAGAACAATGTCTTTTTCCAAAGGCTTGTCACAACATGAAATAGAATTAAAATTGACTCAACGCCCACGGTTGGTACATAAAATCTCACGCTGTGCAGTTTATGGTGATTCACAGTAGCAGAACACAGTGAACATGATCTGCTGCAGTATTGACATTCCCTGGCTGGATCTCTGCAGCTTCTGCAAGTCCAAGTTGTGGTGCCATTTCTCCTCCCACCCTGATGCTCTCTCTTCTGCGTGATGTATACAGTCGTTAGTCCAAGATTAACTTTACTCAGCCTGCTTACAACATTTCTTCCTCCTCTGGTTTTAATCAGCTTTGCCCAGCCAAGTCAGGTCTGTCTTAAATCCGCGATACTTTAACTTGCAAAGATGCCAGAAGAGGCGTCAGGTGCGAGAGGAGTGATGTAGGGAGAGGAGGATGCCAAAACTGCGGGCGTGGGTGGAGAATGGGGGCACGAGGTGATGGGAGTAGGGTTGGTTGCCCAAGAAGGGGTGGGGAAGAGCTGGGAGTGGAGTGGTCTGGGGAGTTTGAAAGGATGGAGCTGGGATTGCTGGTACCAAAAGGAGAGAAACCAGTCAGCTAAAGCACGAGCTGCAAGTGGGGCAAGCATGGTTTGGAGAAAGGAAAGGTGTGTGAGGGAAACGGGCCAGGGGTGTTTGTGCCTCCTGGACAAATCATCGCCGTGCTGTCATGTGGAACCACAGAGCCGCCCTGCTGCTGGGAAGGGTCTTGGGAACCCGAGGCAGAGCCGGTTTCTCCATTTCTTGCTGGAATCGAAGATGGCCCTGGGGTGCTGCGCGTTGTCCATTGGCTCACATCGTAAAGAACATCGAGACTGCAGCTGGGCTCACCCTTGGGATGGTAGTGCTGGGCGTGTGATGATATTTCGGAAGGTTCTTCAGGTGAGCAGTTTTAATAGCTTGAAAAATTACCTTTTTCAGGGTACATATAATGGTTTCCAGGTGAATTACTCAAAATTTTAACTTTTCTGGTCTAGGGCTTTCTCAGAATTTCTTGGAGAATAGAAATTAATGTGATGAGCCAGTTTGGTTAACGACCTTCCGTAATGCAGCTGTGGTGCGTACAGCAGATACAGGTATAGACAGGCCTTTGCTCTGTAAAGCTGTCTCCACTGCAGCATTTAAAGCTTATATCTAATTTGCATTCCTTATTTCTCATGCTGACACAGGGAAGTAATTTGATTTCTTTGGTTGTGCCCTATCTAGGCACATAAAACACGGAAGAAAGCTTTAGATACTGCAAATTCCCTTAAACAGGTTGATGTTGTATAGAAAAGGGAGCAGATTCTGATGCTACATTTTTTAAAAGATGCAGCCCATTTAATTCGTTATTTCAACTATTTCTTTCGAGGCAATTTACTTTGTTTTATCCACAGATAATTCTATTGAAGCACTTGGAGTCTGCGAGTTGTACGATTATCATATCTTCCTATCTCTGTAGATCTCTAGCCAAAACAAATTCCAGGGCTGACGTTTTAATTTGTGTTTGCCTTTCAGCTCTGCCAGACGACTGCAGTTTCTTGAAGCGAACTAGACCCAAAAAAACCTCATGCGAACAGGTGGCAAAAAATACAGCAGACAGTCTCCTTTTCACCCTTCTGTTCCTAAATTCTCCTCCCGACCATGAATCTCTCTTAGGATTTGATGTGCACGTGCTTTGCTGCATTTTCATTCACTCCTAGTGATGATCCACTTTCTTTGACGAGAGGCTGCCCTGCGCGGGGTGACCCCGTGTACGCTGCCACAGTGGGTGCAAATGGAAGGATGTGTCAAAACACATCCATAGCCGTGTACTGAGACTTCCAGGCCCGCTAGTAATTTGGGATCAATTTAAGAGTAGACCTGAAGACAAGCTTGTTTACATCAAAATTTGGAAATTTCACATGTAACTACCGAATGTTGGAAGTTTCAGCCGTGGAAACGTGGCTTAAGGGTAGGCATGAACGAAAGGGAAGTCAAGAGCGATCCTAAACAGTACAGCGCAATCTGTGCTACTGTAGCGAAGGTCTTGAAAAGCTCTTAGCGTTCAGCATCCACTGAGAAGGTAACTGCTCCTGAAAAACCTGATCTGCTTTGTGCATTATGGAAGTGTTGGTGACCACCTTCATGAGCGCCTCACAGCTGCTGTGTTAGGAACTCGCTGGTAAGGGCACGGCATTGCAAAGCTGGCTGGCCTCTGGGAGCAGGTGATGTGTTACGATACTGGTGATGCAAACACGCAATGAAGCCAAAGACGTGGCTCAGCACTGGAGCCGTAACGAGTTGCCGCTCTGGGCAGCAGCGCCGGCAAAGCCCGACGACCTAGGAACGCTGGGAGCAAACCGCCGCCTCCCTGCGGCACCGTCCAAAGGGGAGGTGGCGGTTCAAGAACTGTGTCCTCTGGCGAGTGATGTTTCAGGCACACGCGGCGCTATGAACAGAGGGTGTAGGTGCCACGACTGCCATAAATTTCTTATCCCTCTACGTTGGAGAGGGGTTCAGGGCTTTGGTTTGTCCTCTGCGTGCCACCTAGTCGTGATGCTCTCTGTGTCAACACTGCCCAGGCCTACTGTGTGTTCAGTATTTTATCTTTTTTGCTAATTTTTAACCGTCCTGTGGACTTCCCAGCTGTTCCTTGCCGCTGCCAAGCCGTTCCATGGCTCTCCTCCGTGCCGCTCGCTTCAGGTAGATGATGTTCAACGAGGATCGAGAATTGCCTGTGAAATGCAAATTGCTCTGGTGCCTTCTAATTAAATGTAATGACAAGGAGGCCAGGAAGCATCCCCTGCGAATTCCTGACCTCCCCTGGCAGGAGGCAGAGGGGAAGTAGAAACAAGGGAGGAGACTTGCCCAAATGGGTAAAGAAGAGAAAACCAGGACAAAAAGGGATGTGGCACTGCAGCATGTCCTGCACAGCCGCCCCGGGCACCTCTCCCCCGCTGCTCAGACCAGGACTGCCTGGCAGGGGCTGTGGGGGCCTTCAGCCCCCAGTGCTGGGCTTCTCCCCGTGGGAGTTGCTCAAGCATTATCTGTCTCTCATCGGCAGGCAAATCTTTCAGATGAGATAGCGCCGTTACTAGCTGCTCTGCTGTTAATATTTTCCTAATTCTTGCAGGAATATGCATGCGCCCAAGCTAATTTTGGTAATGTAGCTTCTGTAATTCCTTTTTATTGGTGCTACAGGGCTGGGGAAAAGCCCTGCTGTCCTGGGAGCTGTGCTCGTAACGACAAATCTCCCTTCAGCTCATTTCGGTTTCTGCCTTTCAAGATGCTTTGGAACAGGTTGCCCAGAGAAGCTGTGGCTGCCCCATCTCTGGCAGTGTTCAAGGCCAGGCTGGATGAGGCTTGGAGCAACCTGGTCTAGTGGAGGGTGTCCCTGCCCATGGCAGGGGGGTTGGAACTGGAGGGTCTTTAAGGTCCCTTCCAACCCAAACCATTCTGTGATTCTATGCTCCGGTGCATCCTAAGATCGGCTTCTCGGGAGGGTGAGTTGGCCCATGCAAGGTGTTGTGCTGTACCAGAAGCAGGTGGCAGGTACCTACACCCAGCCAGTGCGTCAGCAGCTCTGCCGGGTGCGTGTAAAATGTGCTTCATTTTGGTGCATAGACCCCGGTTGTGGAAACACGGATGCTAGGCAGGCTGCCCTGGGAAGCCTCCTCAGCTGCTCCACCTCCTGCTGGGGAGTGGAGTGATGGCAGATGGGCTGCACCTTATGGGTGGGTGTAAACGTGTGGGTGCTGCTGTTTCTGGTACATCTGGATCTTCATGCTGTCTCTATTGTTTGTCTCCATTGTGGAATACACTCCACACAGATTCACAGTGTTAGGGGTTGGAAGGGACCTCTAGAGATCATCTAGTCCAACCCCCCTGCCAGAGCAGGATCACCTAGAGCAGATCACACAGGAACAAGTCCAGGCGGCTTTGGAAAGGCTCCAGGGAAGGAGACTCCCCCACCTCTCTGGGCAGCCTGTCCCAGTGCTCTCTCACCCTCACAGGGAAGAAGGGTTTCCTCATGTTCAGGTTGAACCTTCTGTTTTCCAGTTGATGGCCATTGCCCCTAGTCCTGTCACTGGACACCACTGAGAAGAGCCTGGCCCCATCCTCCTGACACCCACCCTTTAGATATTGATAACCATTGATAAGATCCCCCCTCAGCCTCCTCTTCTCCAGGCTAAACAGACCCAGCTCTCTCAGCCTTTCCTCAGATGGAAGGTGCTCCAGGCCCCTCATCATCTCAGTGACCCTGCGCTGGGCCCTCTCCAGCAGCTCCTTGTCCTTCTGGAGCTGAGGAGCCCAGCCACACGGATGGAACTCTCCACACACCTTCATTTCCACGAGTGTTCAGCACTGATGTGAGCGCACACACCCTCCCCCCGTCTCACTTTCTGCATCCTCCCAGGGACTTGCCTCCTACCCAAAGCAAAAGAGGTTTGGTGGCCAGTACAGTAACCCAGGTCAGGGCGCCCAGGTGTCGATGGCAGGGAGGGACGGTTTTTTACCGCTTTGCCTGTGCGGTTTTCCCTTTTCTACATGAAAAGATAGGAAGGAAGGTTTTTCTTTGAAGGTGAAACTTGGCACAGTTTATAACCCACATTCTCCTTAGGACAAGCCTCCCCCCATCCTCCCTCACCCCCAGGCTGAGCGATGAACCCCACCAGCAGCCTCGCACCCCTCCAAGGGCAAGTTTGGTGTAGGGCAACGTCTGATGTGTTTCGGGGTGGGATAACTTGTCACTCGGGAGCTGGTACTCGGGGTTTCCAGTGACCGACTGCACATGGACTGGGAAAATGCTGTTCCCCCTCTCTCTTCACTTTTCAACACGACAAAAGCCTAAAACCAGATACAAAAGCAGTTTGGCCAGGACTCCTAGCAAGTGCTTTGTACAGCCGTCTGGGACAGTGACAAACGAGCTGTTACTTCCCTTACTCGGGCGATGGGAGCCACTGTCAAGCTAGTGCCGGGAACAGGAATTTCTATAAACTGTGGATGTGTAGTATTTTATTCTATTATTGCAGCAAAATGGTATTGTATTTAGAGAGATAATGCCAGAGATAATATGGAAAATAGCGTTAAGGAAGATATATTAGTTTAACAAAACACCAGCTGCCATTGAAATGGTTCATTTCATAAACTTTAGGACTTGATTGGTAATGCTGGCGGTGACAGGGTTTTTTTTCCTCCTTTTAATTTCCCCCACCCCGTGCCTTCACTGTTTTAGAGTATGTCATGTTGGCAGTCCTGGAGTCTGGAAGGCTCGCTCCATCCAGAAATTGTGCGAGCTGCTCCCTGTGCCTCGCTCCTCGCTCCCTGTGCCTCGCTCCTCGGGCGGACGGGACGCCTGTAAGTTAGTTACATGCTCTCGGTGCGTTTCCAGGCTGTGGATAAAGGAGCCAAATGTCAGAGCAATTGGGGGTCAGAGACCACCAGCGAGACCGATACCCCCAGGCTATTGCAAGCAGAGAAATAAATTTATTACCCGCTACCGGTCGCGCAGGGGGGCAGCGATGAGCTGGAGGAGAGGAATCCAAAAGGGGCTGCAGGGCACTGGGGCGAATGGTTGTAGGATCGGGAGCACAGGTAGTGTTTTCCTCCGTCCCTTTAGCAGCAGGGAAGGAGGCTGGAAGAACAGGAAAGCACACCTGATCAACAGGTGGCTCAGAGGCTGGTGCCAACGGTGGAATTTGGGGTTTTTTGAGCATGGGGAGGTTTATACGGCACCGGGTCGGCTGGTGACAGATGGCAGGCAGCTGTCTCAGCGGGGAAAAGGGTTCTGGCCCGTGAATTGGTGGAGCTCATCAATAGGGCTTTAAACTAGGTGGGAAGGGGGAAAAACCACTAGTGCCACCAAGAAATGCCCAGAGCCTGGAGAAGAACTACTGCTCGCCAGGAGAACACCTGGCAAACAAAACAAGGGAATTCCAGATGCTCCAGTCTGCAAGCCAACTCCATCGGAGGCCCACCTTAAATGCCTCTGTGCGAACGCACGGAGCACGGGGAATAAGCGAGAGGAGCTAGAGGTGAGCGCACGCATGAGGAGCTACGACCTCGCTGGCACTGTGGAGACGTGGTGGGACGGCTCCTATGACTGGGGTGTCAGAATGGAAGGGTGCAGGCTCTGTAGGAAGGACAGGCAGGGGAGACGTGGAGGGGGGGTTGCTCTCTATGTCAGTGACCAGCTGGAGTGCGTGGAACTCCACCTGGGGAGGGATGAGGAGCTGACCCAGAGCTTATGGGCCAGGATTAAAGGGAGGGCAGGAAGAGGGGAGACAGCAGTAGGAGTTTGCTACAGGCCACCTGGCCATGATGAGCGAGTGGATGAGGCCCTCTGCAGGCAGACAGCAGCAGCCTCAGAGTCACAAACCCTGGTCCTCATGGGGGACTTCAGCCAGCCAGTGTCTGTTGGAGGGACAACACGGCAGGGCACCAGCAAGCCAGGAGGTTCCTGGAATGTACTGATGACAACTTCCTTATCCAAGGGACAGAGGAGCCAACAAGGAGGGGTGCTGTGCTGGACCTTGTTCTCACCAACAGGGAGGGGCTGGTGGGGAATGTGAAGCTCAAGGGCAGCCTTGGATGCAGGGACCATGGAATGGTGGAGTTCCAGATCCTCACGGAGGCGAGGAGGGTGTGCAGCAAGCTCACTACCCTGGACTTCAGGAGAGGAGACTTCAGCCTCTCCAGGGGACTGATTGGAAAGGTTCCTTGGGAAGAAGCCCTGGCGGGAAGAGGGGCCCAAGAAATCTGGCAAATATTCAGGGATCTTCTCCTCCAAGCTCAGGAACAAAGCATCCCAGTGAAGAGGAAGTCGAGTGAAAGTGCCTGGAAGCCTGCGTGGATGAACAAGCAGCTCCTGGACAAGGTGAAACAAAAAAAAAAAAAAAAAAGAAGCCTACAGTGGGTGGAAGCAGGGACAGGGAGCCTGGGAGGATTACAGGGAAGTTGTCTGAGAAGTCAGGGACCAGGCTAGGAAAGCCAAAGCCCTGACAGAATTAAACCTGGCCAGGGACATCAAGGCAAACAAGAAGGGTTTATATAGCTACACTGGGGATAAAAAGATCAGGGAAAATGTGGCCCCTCTGCAGAAGGGAATGGGAGAGCTGGTTTCCCAGCATATGGAGAAGGCTGAGGTACTCAATGCTTTTTTTGCCTCGGTCTCACTGTCAAGGGCACAAGCCGTACCCCCAGAGTCATGGAAGGCAAGGGCAGGGACTGGGCAAAGGGAGAGCCACCCATGGTCAGTGAGAATCAGGTTTGGGAACACCTGAGGAACCTGAAGGTGCACAAGTCCTTGGGACCTGATGGAATACATCCACGGGTCCTGAAAGAACTGGCGGATGGGGTTGCGAAACCTCTATCCATCATATTCCAGGAGTCGTGGCAGACTGGTGAAGTTCCCGCTGACTGGAAAAGGGGAAACATAACCCCCATCTTTAAAAAGGGAAAAAAGGAGGATCCAGGGAACAACAGGCCAGTTAGTCTCACCGCTGTGCTTGGCAAGATCATGCTTGGAGGATGCCTGAGGGAGGCTGTGACCCCATGGGCAGCCCGTGCTGGAGCAGGCTCCTGGCAGGAGCTGTGGCCTCATGGAGAGAGGAGCCCAGGCTGGAGCAGGTTTGCTGGCAGGACTTGTGACCCCGGGGGGACCCAGGCTGGAGCAGGCTGCTCCTGAGGGATGGCACCCCGTGGGGGGGACCCACACTGGAGCAGTTTGTGAAGAACCGCAGCCTGTGGGAAGGGCTCACGTTGGAGAAGTTCATGGAGAACAGTGCTAAGGGTGTCCAGACGGCAGATGCTCAAGGGTGACAAGGAAGCTCGAGGCGTTGTCACTACTTGAAGGTGCTCCCTAACATCTTTGTGAAGTCATGGCAACCCTGGGAGCTTCCCAGTGACTAGAAAAAAAGCCATTTTTATGCCCATCTTCAAAAAGGGCAACACCATGGGGAGCAACAGGCTCAGGGAAGATTCTGAACCTGTGTAAGCCATTTCCAGGCACACGAAGGACTGGAAGGTGATCAGGAACTGCCAGCGCAGTTTTAGCAAGGTCACACCAACCTCTGTGCTGGAAAAAACTGGCTGTGCAGACAAGGGAGAGCAGCAAGGCTCTTTACCTTGACTTCAGCAAGGCTTTCAATGCTGTTTTCTCACGTGATACCAGCATCCAGACCGGGAAGTGGGAATGGATGGGTGAACTTGTAGTGTGGGTGGAAAAAAGTGGAAGGACCATAGGATAATTCAGGTTGGAAGGGACCTCAGGAGGGTCTGTAGTCCAACCTCTGTCTCAAAGTGGGGTCAGAACAAGTTGTTTTATCTAATGGAGTCTTCAAAAGCTCCAAGAGAGACCGCACCCCCTCTCTGGGCAACCTGTGCCCCTGCCTGGCTGTCCCAGTAGGGATATAGTCTCTCCTTATACCCAGTCTCAGCCTCACTTGTTTTGCTTGTGCCTGCTGCCTCTCGTCCTCTCATCCTTCATCACCGTGAAGATCCTGGATCCACCATCGTGATAACCACGCCACAGGTGCTGCTAGACCCCTGTGAAGCCACCTCCTCTCCGGGCTGAACGAGCCAAGCTCCCCCGGTGTCTCCTCACAGCTGTTGTGAACCACCTACAACTCACCTGTTTGCAAAACAAATCCCTTAGCATCCAAGCACAGCACGAGGCGACGGTGATTTGTTGAGCAGTCCGAGCTCCGTTATCTTCATGACAGCTGGGGTATTCTGAAGCCTTTGTAGGATAAATCACAGGTGTCTGTATGTTTATATGAACGTCAAAGCTTCCCATCAGTTCCTCTCTATTCATCTCATCTGCTAAACTTGATTTTATACACTGCTAAGATGTTGTCTTGGGCTAATGGTACCTCCAGGACTCTGCCCTCCTCTCGCCACCTGCCTGCCCTCCCTTCTGCTCAAAGCTCAGGCTCCACACCTAAACCTCTTTCCTCCAGCCTGCTCCAAGCTGGGTCCCTTAGCTGCCCTGCTGGCTTCCCAGCTTCTCGTCTCAGCCATCTCGAATGCCATCTCCACACCCCACCGAGGGAAAGCGGAGCTATGGAGAGGTTTCCGCATTGCTTCCCCAACTGTTTTGCAGCGTTCGCTGCGGAGAGGACAAGCTCTCATGTAACACAGCGCCATCCCATTTCCCCTTGTATTTCTGAAACACCATGTCCTCGCCGTGATGCTGTGCAACGCAGAGTGCAGCCCTGCTCTTCTACTCGTGCGTTTGCTCTGGTTTTACCATCAGCAGCAAACCCCTCCCGGGCAGGATTTTGTTTCTAGCTCTGGTCCTAGCCCAGGGGGAATTACAGGGCTTTACGCAGCTGCTAGGTGGTTTTTTAGCTGAAGTTTTAAGGATTGGTTTTTCACTCAGAAAGCTGCAAACGGCCTGTGACCTTTCTGCACGAAAGCTCTGTCGAACCGATGGCTGCTGGTTGCAAAATACCTCTTGGGCTGTCTTCGCCATTCTTCAGCTGCGTCAGGAGGCGTCTGGTAAAACCCTAGTGGAGATGAGGCTTTTAGTCCCTTTTAATGGGTCAAGTAAGCCTTAGGCTTCTTACAGCCTTTAACCTGTTCCGCTGACCACAAACTCCCGGTTGCTGCATCTCCCCTTGGATCTTCGCTGGTTCAGACTGGAGACGTGGCTACGGGGAGGTGGCGCACGGTGCCCAAGGCTTCACCGCCTCCGTGAAGCATCCCTGCCTTTCCCCTACCCTCCCACTGGAAGCCGTTCAAGTCACTGGCTCTTTTTCACACCGGTGTTTGCTTCTGCCTCACCAGAAGCTGACGCCAGCCTGTTTGACGCTGTGAGCTCGACAGCGTGGCCATTCTGTGTTCCAGCTGCTCTGCAGGCGTCCGGACGACATAAGCTACCGACAGGCAGACATACAGGTAATGTGACAGAACCCAGCTCTTTGCAGGAGTGAAAATTGTTAACTTTTAAGTAGATGCTAAATTAACTAAATTAAATAATAATTTCTTTCAGGCGTTAATCCTGCAAATGCACAGTGACACAGAGCACTGGTCTCACCTGCCATGGTCTCACAGCAAGCGCTTAGACAGGGAAACCAGGAGGCAGAGCAGCAGATAATGGTAGTATTTGCGGGGGCAGGCTTGATACAACCTCTTTCTGCTCACACAGCCGTCTGCTGTGAAGCGCTTTACATGTTTGCCAAGGCTTCTGTATCCTTGAAAACGATACTGCTGCTTTAGCATGGAACTAGATGATCCTAGAATCACAGAACGGTTTGGGTTGGAAGGGACCTCAAAGACCACCCAGTTCCAACCCCCCTGCCATGGGCAGGGACACCCTCCACTAGACCAGGTTGCTCCAAGCCTCATCCAGCCTGGCCTTGAACACTTCCAGGGATGGGGCACCCACAGCTTCTCTGGGCAACCTGTCCCAGTGCCTCACCACCCTCTCCAGGAAGAATTTCTTCCTGATATCTAATCTAAATCTCCCTGCTTTCAGTTTAAGTCTTTAAAATCTTCAAGGTCCCTTCCAATCCAAACCGTTTTACGATTCCGTGATCATAAATGGCCTGAATTGTTCTATATTTGGCCCTACTTTTCCCAGTATGCCATCATCTTTGCAGGTACCTGGCTGCTGTTCAGGATTTCCGCTGCCCGTAGCACCACAGGGGTCAGAGCCCCGCGGACTTTTGTCTCCGAACGGCTTTCCAAAAGGAAGCGCTCTCTGCAGCGATACCATACCACGCAAGGTATTCACAAGGGAAGCTTCACCTACGGCTGCAACGCAGCTGTGCCTGTGGTTAAATACGGAATCCACTGATATTTTGACACACGGGAAAGACCTGTGCTCGGGGAAGCCCTTTATCATACGATTAAGCTGTCACTTAAATGGTGTAAAAAAACTTCTAAGCAGAGGAACAAAGCAACAGCCTTTTTGCAAATGACTGCTGACGGTGAGATGATGGAAAGGGACACAGAGCAGCGTTTTGTTCCGTTTTTAACTTGACTAAAACAAAGCTCTGCATCGTTTTGTGAAGCAGCGGAAAAGATGGAGATTCCGCTGCTTAGATCTCTGGGGAGGGACACATGCGTTTAACGAGCGCTCATTAAAACAGCCTCTAATAGGATCAAGTAGAAGGAGAAAAATGCTAAGGAGAATAAGGGAAACTACTGGGCTCTGATGAATGCTTCATCTCATCTCTGAATAGAATACAGCGTTCCCTGGTAAGGCAAGTGGAGTGTAACCGTAAAGAAAACACTTAACTGGTATGAGCTGGGAACCTAAAAGCTGTGGGTCCACTGCGTACGTACTCCTACCCACACAGCTGCATGTCCGTGGGACAAGTCTGGCTTATGACACATACCCACCTGGTGACTCTTCCCCCTAGGAACTGCACCTAAGCTAACTGCTGCCTAACCCCCCACTGTGGACTACCTGAGGGCGGGTAAATCACAGGCTCACAGCCTGGGTTGGGTTGGAAGGGACCTTAAAGACCATCCAGTTCCAACCCCCTGCCATGGGCAGGGACACCCTCCACTAGACCAGGTTGCTCCAAGCCTCATCCAGCCTGGCCTTGAACACTCCCAGGGATGGGGCACACAGAGCTGCTCTGGGCAGCCTGTGCCAGTGCCTCACCACTCTTGCTGTGAAGAATCTCATCCTGATATCTAACTCTCCCTGCTTTCAATTTCAACCCATTACCCCTTGTCCTGTCACTACAGGCCTTTGTCAAAAGTCCCTCTCCAGCATTCCTGTAGGCCCCCTGCTCCTGGCTATCCCTGCACCTGCTCACAGCTTGGTACCACAAGGGAAGGAAAATCAGCCTCCCCAAGCAGTGCCTGTTGCTGCCTGCCCCTCGCACATGGCTCTTCCCAGGCCCCAGGGATGCGGTGACCACAGCAGCAGCGCCCTGGGAACGCTCACTTGGCTCCCCTCCTGCTAGCAGGAACATCCCGCTTTAGCAAATACCCCGTGGGGTGCAGAGGTAGGTCGCTGTCGCCATCCGAGGAGGGCTGCTGCTGCTCCCAGGGAGCGGGCAGCTTGGGAGAGCCTGGGGGCTGTGCAGGGACCAGCCCCTCCTCTCCCTCTCCAAACAGCTGAAACTGGAGTTGTAAGGGTGCTCTCGCACCTCTCCATTCCCCTTGTAAGCTGAATAATTTGGAGTGTGGCGGTCCTTGCTACTGAAATTGCAAGAGGATGCTTTTGAGCTCGACAGCTCAAAATGATGATGATGGCGAACTCAATGCAGCTCAAAAACGTATTTATATAGGCTCTCTGTCAAGCATCATTTAAACCCCGTACATCACGATAAAGAATGAAGGTGAAACTACCTCTGCTAGGCCACTGGTGGGAAGAGAGTGTCCCGGTACATTAAAATACCTTCTGTTCTCAGGTAAAGGATTAGCACAAAATAAGGGGACGAAGCACTGTGGCAGGTACGAAAGAACAAAATCCCAATAAAATCCGCAAGCAGAAGGTGCTCAAGTAAGAGCTGGTTTGCATGTAGTAACCGAGCGTTGGTTGTAACGTGCTGTGCAGCACTGGGCTTGCTCAACTTGCGTCGAGTCAGAGGAATGCAGAGTAACCACCCCAGGGAGCATTTCTGTAGAGGATGCCATTTCAATTAAAAAACCCCAAACAAACAAAAAGATCAGGTGAGCTGCTAGCTCTAAAAGCAATTCTAGAGAGAAAAACATGTAGATCCATACGATCCTAGGTCATTTCAAAGTAACTTGAAAGGGTGTATATTAATTGGAGTTTTTTTAAACCCTGAGTACCTGCAAATGGAATCGTCCCTGCCATACATGGGGTGATATTTCCTACACAGTTTTCAGTGATAACGTAAAACATCCACTAACTGCACGGGCCTCGCACTTTGCACAGACATCAGAGATTCACGCTATAGGACAGAGGTGAGGTTGTGGGCACTCTTTTATATCCTGCTATAAATAAGACCATTCGTAGGAATTCAGTAAGAAGGGAGGTTACTCTGCACAGTGTCCAAGTGCCCACGTAACCCAGCAGCTCATCTCCAATGTGACCTGCAGACGTTTAAGAGAAGAATGTTAGAACAGGCATACGCACCCGGAACGCTGCAGCCAAGCCTCCTTGAACCAACAAAGAGTCCTGCACTACACTCCTTGAGTTTCCACTGGTGGGCCTCACAAACCTTTTAACCATTTTTTTTTTGCTTACCCTAGCATGGAAATTTGATGTCAGGAGCTTTCAATTATTTTATCCTTGTCAATACACTGACCACTTATTAGAGGCCACAGAAGTTTTCTGTTGCACATCCGTTATTAAAAATTCTGCTGTTACCCTCTGCTTAGTTCCAGACGTCATTAATACACCTGATACCCAACCACAGCGCACAAAACGCTACACATTTGGCAGGGGACACAAAGGAGTTGGTTTTGGGTGGTCTAAGCACTGCCAACGCCTCAAGTTCCCCGTTAATCCAAAACACTGTCTCAGTAACAGCACTGTTTCCTCAGCTTGCGACGCAGCTGGATTTCTCCGCGAGCAGGACGTTATCTCCGCTACACAAAAAGGCGGCCAACCTACCAGTTCGGTACCGCCATTAATACTTCCACCACTTTAATAGGAATTCCTTTACAATCCTGGCTGAGGGCCATTAAGTTTTGGCAGGTTTTTACTATTCTATTTATTGATTTGATCAGCCATTTTGCCCTCTTAATGGTATTTCCATCTCAGACTGCTAGGAAGCCGGGAGGCTGATGCCGACGCTGTCAGGTGTGGAAGGGGCATCAGCACGGCAACGCCAAGGTACATGAACCACCCGTCCCTGCTGTTCCCGGCTCGTTCCTGAACCTCCCAACCGCAGGAGCAGGTTAAACACGCATCGTATGGTCAGAACAGGTTCAGTTTATTGTCCTACTTTAGGCTCCAGTAATTAAGCCTTAAGATGTCCCCAGACAGCCCCGGCCATGTGATTTCAATATTGGCTTCTCCATCAGGCAAAACATTTGTTTTCCCTCCCTCTCTGTTGTTTTTCCCATTAATTTTTATTCATTTTCCATTTGAGTAGACTGGATGGCTGATAGTTCCTAAGGGTCCATACCGTGCAACTGCAGTTGGTGTTTAGTTAAGCAAGCCCCCTTTATCAAATACACCCTGACCACCACTGTGCTGTACAACTTTTGGCTGCAGCTTATCTGCAGAGAGACACAAACGGGGCCTCCACCCCCGCACCACCATACCAACTTCTTCTCCAAAGTAGCTGGTGGCTGGATGTCTGGTGTGAGAGGTGGAGAGGGCAGCTGTGTCTGGTAGAAGTAAACATCACTAAGTTCTCCTCCAGGATACACCTGAGCTGCAGGATAGTCCTGCATAGCTTAAAGAAGCAGCCTCACTCTCCATTACTTACCTGGGTATGAGTCAGTCACTCAGTTTCTTTCAGAAGTCATGTTTTCACCAGCTACTGTACACAACAGTCAGTTTTACGCTTAGAGATGTAGCTCACTCCACCTATTTATATGCCTGGAAAACAAGTTGGGTATTCAAGAACACCGTTCAGAAGGCTTAAAACATACGTTTCTTTAAAAAATTTAATTAGGAAAACGTTTTCTTTTAGCCTGTCTACAACACTCAAACTGGAAAACCAGAACTCCGAACATGCATCTGATTTTGCACTTACCTCACTGGAGGATCAGGACCAAACTTTAAAAAAAACCCCAAATCTAGACTAACACAGTTTCTTCCAGGTCTTACCTCTCCCAGTTAATGATCACTAACTCAATATTAACCATTTACATCCATTTAGCAAGACCCAATGCAGACCCTCGTGTACATCCACACTGAATTTTGTTCCCCAGAACTGAGCATATACAATGATAATAAACGGCAGGAGAGGTAAATTAACTTGAATAAGATAGACTTGGAAGGGCACCCTGGCTTTCAACTACACCGCTAGATTCAAGAGTTCCCGTTAGCTCTTCTTTCAGACTTCGCACAAAACTGGGGTGCCTGGCATTTTCTTCTGCGGCGTTAGTGGATGCAGGGGATCTACAGGAGGTCAGCTGGAGTCTGCACATCTGAATTTAATCCCCCAAGCATCATCTGCCGTCTCCTTGCACTGGAGCATACTTAATTTTACATTTTTAGAAATAATATGGTTTTGTTATTTGAAATAGAATATGAAATTCAATGAAATGAAACAGACAACCGTTCTTTTTTTAGAAAGGAAAATTTATTTATGGTTACATATACCACATATAAAATTAACATTTAACTGAAACATGTAATTGTTTCAATCCTTTATGACTAAACACAATGTTGACTATAAAACTGTACAGTTTATATTTAGTAACCGATTCTTACAGCATAGTGCAATTGTAACATTTTATAAACAAAATAATTTGTGCCTTTTTTTTTTTTTAAATAAAGTGCATTAAACTACTATCTTGTATACAACAAGAAGCTCTGTAGTTGCAATCCGAAGCTTTAATCTTAAGGGAAACTGAGGCAAAGATGTTTCACTTCCTTTCAAAATTTCTTCATATACTGGCAAGCTATGGTTCAAACTTCAACCACAGTTAAATGAAAAAACCCTTAATTAGTATAAGAAATAACCACAGGCCTTTATGTACTAAACCAGTAATTGGTTTTCATACAAAAAGCACAACATGCAGAATTTAAATTACTGGTTTAAAGCCATTTGGCTCCTAATGAGATGTGCAGCGTGAGAACTACCCTCATGCAGCTGCTTTCGCGAAAGCTTTTAGAATTCAGCACGGAAGAGCACTGCAGTCAGTAGTATCAGGAGTTTACGTGAATCATACGAGGCTTCCTAGGAAAAATTTCTCTGAGAATTTCATGGAGATGAGCACGGTAAACCACAGGTTATTTTTTATTGTGTTTGGCAATTAAAAAAAGCAAAAGTAGGGGTCTAGTTAGTAAGTCTAGAAAATGACGAGTGGTTCTACTAAGCCCAGGGTATTCCAACTTTCACGGCCTGAAGTTTAAATAGAGTTGTACAGCTTTATTTCAGAGGCACGTTATAACACTTTATCCTGTGAAATTTCTTTTTACTTGTAAACACATTTACAATCAAGTTTTGTAGGTTTTGGCTGTGACAGTAAAGCTGAGACCAAAGAAAGGACGACACGACTGTAGATTTTAGCCCCAAAGAGTACGAGGATGTAGACATACGAAATGGACAGCGGTCTAATGTGGCTCTTCCTAAAAATAATGAAAAGTAAGAATGCCCATGTCCTTCAGCGGGCTCTGGCCCATCCTCTTCTCCTCCATACATACATGGGCCTGCTAGCAGCTTCAAAGAAAAAATATATTTGAGCACAGGCAAGTAGCCCCAGAGAGTGCCTGGATATTCGGCTGTGTATGTAATCTGGGCAGCTGACCTGCCTCTTCAGCGGCGATACCCATTCCACACTTTTGGCACAGCTCACGCATGCTGTTTCCACATTCTGGGAAACCGCATTTTCCTCCCCTACGTTTTAGCCCGTGGGAGCAGCCCGAGTCCAGAAGCAGATCGCTGTACATTCAGCCGCCCCGCTCTGGGACAGCTGCCGTGCAAAAAGCTGCGCACTGGAGCGTGCGAACTCCCAGCAACGAGTTGCTCTCCTCCTCGACTAAGGGAAGTCTCTGCTTACATTTAAAGGGAAATACAAAAGAAAGATGCTGAAACTTGGTTGCAACGCGACTGAAGGCTCACTATTTTCCATCACGTCTTCAGAAAGCTCTCTGCTGAGAGCAGAGCTCCTTTCCAAGCCCAGCATGCTCTGGCCCTGCGATCAACAGCACAGAAAACCCTAACCGCCGTGCTATTTTCTCGGGAGCCCTCTGGGGCGGTCAGAAAGCTCTCTGCTGAGAGCAGAGCTCCTTTCCAAGCCCAGCATGCTCTGGCCCTGCGATCAACAGCACAGAAAACCCTAACCGCCGTGCTATTTTCTCGGGAGCCCTCTGGGGCGGAGGCACCACAAGGTGAACTGAGTGTTGCTTATATATTGAGGGATTACATTGTCAGAGGGCAACCAAAGAGCAGTGAAACAAAGCCCCACGGATGGGGCACAACTCCCCGACCTCCATGGGGACACAACAGCGCATCCCTTTCAGGACGCGGGTATCTCGGTTTTCAAAGGGCATGGTCATGCCCCCCTTTCATTTGCACATAATAAAATACCTCTTCCCTGAAAGCACTGGGAGCTGAATTCCTGATTATTTTGATGGGTTACCTCTTAGCAAACACTGAAATAAGAGGAAAACTCTATGGGGACCACATGTAATCAGTGCATTAAGAGCTCCATACCTGGGCCCTAGCTCTTAGAGGTCTTAGTCCCTTTTCCTTTGTGCACGTGTGTCGTATGAGTGTGGACTGCTATTCAGGCTCATGATCTGTGCAGTCCTGTTACCAAAGCACCTACAAAAGACAGAGAGAGAGAACAGGGAACAGCGTGCGCAGGAACACATAACTGCTATCTAGGCTCACGCTAAGTGATAAATATCCTTCTTGTATTATGGCCCAGATGTGGCCATATAACACGTTCCTGCAATCCCAAAGCTGGCAGTGGGATCTGTTCAAATTCAAGACAGGAGAATTCACCTCCCTCCCAAAACCCCTGGATTATCTTTGTTGAAATACCAATTACTTACCACTGAACCTTTCAGTGTTTGCAACATTCATACAGGTTTGGCAATGCTTTTCTTTAGTGCTATGAAACTACCTCAGCAAAGAGGCTACACTTTGACCATTACAACACTGAAGGTATAGAGCATGGTATCTAGCATCTCATACGTATAAAAAGTAAATTTAATATTATATATATGTGCATAATTATGATTATGTAATTATGCTATTTAATTATTACGAGCTGTGATACTTAACAGCATACCAAAATATTCTAAGAAACTGTTTCTTCACTCAGCGTGTCATATAACCAGTATTTAAGTTCTTTAAGTTAAAACTGAACATAGGTATTTCCTCGTAAGAATTTATTTATGCTTTTTTTTTAAAAAACCCACATTATTTTGTTGGCATCTGTTCCTTGAAAGTGGAAGACCCTTCCGTTTTCCACAGTTAATTGTCACAGGATGCGGTCTTCAGCACGTGCAGTTCATTGGCTTGCTTTTTCCTTGAGAAACAGGGATTAGGCCTGTGCTTAGACATCATGGTAGATCATATAGTTGGGATCAAGTGGTTTGAGGGAAAAAAAAACCCCAGAGTATCACTCGTGTAAAGAAAATGGTAGCAGTTGACTGGCTTACTCCACCCCCGCAGGTGAATCAGATAAACTTCCAGCATTAGGCAAACGCTCACCAAAGTTTTCAATGAAAAAGTGCTGCTGACATATTTGAAAAGGTGGTAACAAACTTCAAACCTTCATAAATAAGCTCTTAGCTAAGAATGCAGCACTGTAGTTATCAGAGGGAGGTTCTTAGAATCATTTACGTCGGAAAAGACCTTTAAGAACACAAGAGTCCAGCTGTAAATCAACATTTGTCTTGAAACAAAGAGGACTGTGCCAGATATAGTACTACTATGGGGAGCGAAAAAAACCCCAACCCAAAAAAAACCCTAAAACCAAACTCTCCCATAATCCTGGAGGCCATCAACTGAATTACCCTACACTAGAAGTCTGATGAAGCCCCTAACTGTGCAGTGAATGTCCCTAAGCACACTTCTTAGAAAAGTCTGTTCTACTTAGAGGTATCAGATAGAGACATCAGTTCACTCGTTCTGCGACATAAAAGTCTTCCCAGCTCCTGGGAGGGGGACACCCATAGTACTATTTTTTACAGTTAAATATTTAGCATGTCAGCAAGAGTTTGTAAAAATTGCCTTGGCCTACATAAAGGGCAAAACAAGAGGTTTGGGGAGGTGAGGACAATTTCCTCGGGCAGTTCAAGGAGTTTGGCATGCAAAGTTTGACTGACCTTGGTTTTAAAATGAGCCTTACTCTGTCGACCCATTTGCAAAAGCCTCCACTGGAAAACCTCCCCTTTCAGTGGCACTGAAGTAGTTTGCATCACAGCAGTGATGCACTGGTTGACTGCAATACGGTTTCACCTAACCTACATCCAGGTGTGGGAGGTTTTTTCTTTGAGAAGTTTGTATAACACCGTGGAATATGCAACAGTATCCTTGCAGTTCATTCAGATCTTGGATCAATGAAAATTCTTGGTCTGAAGAAGCCAGTAGCACCCATTTTCATTGGGTAACTTCCTTTTGTACCAAAAAAGTGTTTCCAGGTACGCTACCTTTCAGATTTACTGGGAGCCCCATCATTCTGTTACTGACAGACAGGGGGATAAGCACGCCGAGTATCTCTCTCCTGAACTCTCGCTTATTCGTGACACAAAGCACGCCCCTTCCTTTTAGTCCTCCCTGTTAGCACAGACTGAGAGATCTTATTTTTTCTCCATTGCACAACTCTAGACTACCACTAAGCCAAACTAAACGTGGCACTGAAAGAGGGGGTAAACCACCACTTTATATAATGGCATTCAAAAATCAGGAAATTGAAATTGTGTTTTCCTAATTATAGTAACGCACTGCTATCTGCACTGGCCTTTTTTTGGTTAAGCACCAAATTTCACACGCTTCTGAGTAGTCCTGCTGCCTAACATCAGTCAGGTTACAGGGCTTCTTGCTAACACGCCACACACCAAGCGTGCAATATGCTAAGCATGTGAAAATTTTATTTACCACTGAGGTTCTCAAACTGTTTTTGTGAAGCAGCTCCCTGCGCTATTATTGGAAAGATGTTGTCTAGTGGCAAACGACAATTCTGACTGCAAATAGCTATTTGTTCCTTTTGATAAATACGCAAAGAAGGACAAATTACTGCATTTAATGTATGGAGCAACTGGCTGTTCCAAACAGCAGCCAAGTAAAACCTTAGAATGGTTCTCAAACCTTCTCCCAGAGATGCGACAGGTCTACCTGCAGATATTCAACCATTGCTTCTTTCACAGATCTAGCTGCGTTATTGATGGCCCTCAAAAAGTACACCACCATGACATCTTTTCCTGAATAGCTGACTAGTAGCACTTTAAAATATCCTTTAATTCTTACAACATAGCACCCATATCCAGTGGAAGCCTACCTGATACTGTCTTCTTGCACCAGGGTGATTTAAAGAAACGCTCTTCACTGTTTTCTGGTGCTTTTCTTATACACATAGGACTTGATCTGTCCACAGTGGGTACGCAGGTACATCGTTCTTACTCACAGAGCTGTTACATCAACTTGTTTTGCACTGGCAGCCATACTAGTCCTCCTACTTTTGCTACAAAGCTTTTACATTGACTTATGGGTATTCAGGATTTTCTAGCAAGTTGCCAAAGCTGGTTTGTTTCAGGACTACGAACCATTCAGTATCTCAGATAAAGTGACAGAATAGCTGATGTTTTTAAAATAGTGACCACTGTCCAACTCTTCTTTTTCTTTCTTTATTGTACGTACAAGAAACAAACCACACATACTTTCTCTCCATAAAAGTCAGGGTCAACATTTTTAAAACACGGTTCTGAATGTTACAGAACCCATTTTTTAAAGTAATGAGTGCGTAGTTACGTTTCAGGGGTCTAATCCGTAGCAATGCTATTTTATCCCAACTTCCAGTCACACTGGCAGGTTGCTCCTCACTTTTGAGAAATGAATCCACAAGTATCTTCCTTTCAAAAGCTAAACAACCCCTAAGAAAATGAGGCAACGGAAGAATAACTCTTGGGGGATGGAACGGCTGCTGGCCCGAGGCAAAGCTCAGTGTTCCCCACTGAAGGGTTTTAGTGACTCTGTGCTGCCTCAGTGCTGGCCCCCGAACACAAAGGATGGATGCAGCTGCTTATGTCACCCAGCGTCCATGGCGGGAAGATACAGCAGCGATAGCAGGCCTTTCTGCTTGCTTCCAAATACCCTGGGTATTGGTAGTTTGGTTTTGTTTTTTTCCCAAGGATATCATAATCTTATTCTCTTAAGAGCCAGGCTGAGCTGAGAATGGGGTAGCACCATCTATCATATCCATCTTGATGGGCATCACAAATCCGAGTAGTCTCAGTTTTTGTTTGATGAAGAGTATTCTCAGTATGGAGTTACAATCAGAAATCCTGAGTGCAACGAAAACATCCACAGAATGCTGTACAATTCAATGCCAAACAATGCAAAGATTAAACATCCCCACTGCAGTACATAATTCTCTCTTGCAAATAGCATGAATTCAGGATCCAGGAACTAAGGTAAGAGGTTATTGCTGAGCAATTCGATTCAGGAACTCAGTAACTGTAACACAAACCAACCAGAAATAATGTCCCACAGTCCGACAGCCACTGCTTAACAAAGGAAGACTTCTGCTTACTTAAAGTCTTTATGCAAGTTACTCTTTTTTGTATAAAGAATATATTGCTTCCTTCTATTGCTCTGAGTTTACTCACCAGTTTATAGTACCTGCAATATGGAGAATTTTATTGCTCTTGTGCTAAAGACATTATTTCCCCTTATTGCTGAAATCTTAATGTTAGGAGAAATGGTTAAAAAGACTATTAAAAGAAAAAATCCTCTCCTAAGCTTTGGGGATGAATATATGAAACAAACGACTACAGTAAATTTTGTCCATCAAGATACAACCTGTTACTAACTTTGGGTCAAGTGCGTTAATAAATAAAAATTAACTGTAACTAAAATTAAATGATGCATTAAGAAAAAAAGGCTTTTGTCATTACGATGGAGAAATGAAAGATACTTCACTGCAGAACGGTGAATCCAACAGACCTGCTTTTACACACGGGTGTCATTTAATGGGACACCAAAGTGACAGAATCCTGCTGGTTTCAGAGTGACCTTGGATGGATACGGGCACCTTGTTGTACGGAACCGGGGCCTACTCTGTAACCCTGAGGTGATGGATACGGGCACCTTGCTGTACGGAACCGGGGCCTACTCTGTAACCCTGAGGTGATGGATACGGGCACCTTGCTGTACGGAACCGGGGCCTACTCTGTAACCCTGAGGTGATGGCAGAGAATTGTTTCGTTCTGCGGGGGCTGAAAAGTGGCTGTCTGTCAAGCACTTGTTCCCGTACAAGCGAGGTAGGCAGCTTCGTCCCCACAGCTCTGCCGCTCCCCACAAAGAGCGCGATCGCACGTGTGTTCCACCGCTCATACCCAGTACTGCAAACCACGCTGAAGTTTGGTCCGACGGTTGTGGGCAAACCTGTCACGGACTTCCAGAAGGATTTTCTGGCCTACGCTGCACAGTCTCACTTTGAGAACACATTTCTGGAGGAGACACCATCCTCAGTGGAGGTCGCAGCAGTAGCTTGGAGGCATAATCATGTTTCTCATCTGCTCGTGGTGAAAGGTAACCACGCGCTGCTCCTCAAACGAGGGCAAATCACATCCCTACGAGCTCGCTTTGTGGGACTTCTATAATTAATCCTTCTTTCCTCCTTTTGACTCACTCTGCTCCTCAGGAGAGGAGCTTCCAATTACAAATCTCTCTGCTCGGGCACAAGGAAAAGGTTGGCTCCCCCGGCACTCTGGAGAGCCTCTGCGGATTTGAGCAGCCTGTGGAGCGAGGAAGATGACAAGGACGCTAGGTGAACCAGCGTGAGAAGAGGGGACAACATTATCTCCCTCTGTGCTGGTTTTTTCTGGCTTCCCTACCACCCGGGTGTTGTGGAGAGAAAAACACTAGTGCCTGTGAGCTTATCCAAGAGGATGAGAACAGGTCTGCATACGCAAAACAACAGTTGCCCTCAGGATTGAATTTTGGTCGCAGTTGTAGCTGCTCGTCCTCATCACGAGGACAAGCAGTTTGACACAGAAGAACAATTGGGGGGAAAAAAAAAAGGGGTAAACTTTGCATGACTAAATTATCCCATTTGTTGTTTTAAAAAAGGTGCCATTCTACATTATTCAGCCTCTCTACATTATTCAGCTCATGACTTTTACTGCCCTTTATTCCCAATACTTTGCATACTTGCAAAACTGCGTGCATACGTAGCATAAATATTTACGAAGTGATTATTTCTTATACAAAAATTCGTAACGAAATAAGAACAAGGCAATGAGTAGGGTTTCATCACCATTCAGAAGCAGATAAAGAACACCAATATCCTACACTGAGCAGGGGCCGTAGTCTTAATTGTGCTGAGCATCTGCAAGTCGCAGTGAAGCCAGGGGAGCTGGAAGTTCACAGCTCTGCTGGACCATGCCATGCAATTAGTAAACTAATCAGATTACAACGTAAGAGCCAAATAACATGAAGATTGAACCAAGTAAAAAATGGAATTTGAACCCAGCATTGCAACCGAAATTAATTATTGCTCATAAAAATCTCTACAGAGCCTTGTTTACAGACAACTCATTCACATTTGAGATTCAGCTTTGCGTACAGCATACGAGTCTTAACGTCACAGGAACTCTGCCACAAAAAGCTACAGTCACCCGAACCATGTGAAAAGGACATGTTCCATCTGGAAAAATCCAGACCAGCAACACGATTGTCTCTACTATCTATTCTACACAGGTATGTTTTTTCCATTAAACTGTAAATATTGCTATTTTTACACTTGAGTTTGTTGGGGTTTTTTTTTAAACGTAATGGAAGATACGGAAGCAATGATACAGTACGCCGGCTTTGACATTCAAGGGCATGTAACCTCCCACTGATGCCAGGGCATTAACAGACCGAGCTCCCATCAACACTGATGGGAGTGGTTCTACAAACTCCCCTGCACTGACACTAGGGTACACCTTAAGCTTCACAAAGGCATCTGCCAGGAAGGTTTTCTCTCAGACAATCAAGTTTTCAAATTAGAAAACAATGTTTTATTTCCAGTGCATTCTAAGGTGGCTGCAGTAAAAGGTTAGAAGCAGTTCAGAATGTAAGCACCCACGAGAGGAAGCTCTGCTTTTTAGACCAGAACTATCACCCTACAATGAACTGGCATGTGTACAGTGCCAAGAATCACAATCTGTAATGGATGAAACTGCCAGAAAAGGAGAGAATATTGTTTCATGTTGCAGTTCTGGTTGCATACAATTACAAACCAGACATGCTCTAAGGATTTACAAACTTCAGTATTTTAAGTTATGTAGCAGAACGGTGAAAACAAGCGATAATAGTTTTGACTTAATAGCAAACTTAAGGGGAACCGTTTCACGTAGATGCTAAATACGTGTTGCAAGTAATTTGTAGGTTATTTTTTTATTTTCTTATACACTTCTGCAAAGATAAACTTGTCTGACAAACTCAGTGTTGCACCCATTACAAACGCACAGCCAAAAGAGGCCGTAGTGTTTCATCCATTTCAAAACTTCCCCCCCCCCCAATTATTTTAAAAATTAATATTATGATGAGCTCTGATGTGCCGTATCTAAGTGAAAACATATGGCTGACTTGAAAAGGAAGGCAAAGCATATCTTCTGTTTTAATACCCACCCAGAACTCTGGAGAGAACAGGTAACCCTTTCCAACAATTATCAAGCTAATTCATGCTGAGTTGTAAAATAAAAAGCTATACAAGTATTTCCTCACCTAGAGCAAATTTGTTGCACTGAGATCATTACAATAAGTAGCATATAAATCAGTACAATTGGCCATTATTTTGAAGAGTGTTCTGATGATATACAAATGGGGTAACAGAACATGGGTTTTCTTTTCCTTGCTTTAGAAAGAATTTAAGAGGGGAAAAAATATCCTGACAACAGACTGTAACATGCAGTATGACTGAACTCCATCACATAAACAATTTCAAAGGAGGTATGTGGTTTCAATCTAATTTTAATTAGCAAACTTAACGTAAAATCATAGCAAACATGGCAAAGTCTAGGTAACGTAACAAAAAGACCCTGAGCAACGTTATAAATCTGTAACACTGACTGTTTTGATTAGGGGAATCTCCCTTAAACCACTCAATTAATTTTGGTCACTGGGGTTTTCTGTTTACAAAAAGGTCAGTGCATCCTGTGGTTTTTACACGAACCCCTCACACACCATTTAACGAATGCATCTAAACCAAAGACAGCGTCGCAAGAACGTCTGGCAAGTGACACGTTTAGGAGCATCCTCCTAGCTGTCAATCAGACATCACTGGGTGATCTTGCCCTCTGAGACAGGTTAGAAGGAATACAGCCACAACAGATGAGCCAAAGTGCTTTCTGTATCTCCTGGTTTCTAAAAGCGTATATGACAGGATTGATGATGGAATTGTAGGTAGCTGGCAGGAGGGTGGCATAGGTGTATATAGAAGGATAGGTGTAATCTGCTATTAAAGAATAGACCGTAAAAGGCATCCAGCAAGCAGCAAAAGTCCCCAAAATAATGGCCAAAGTAGACACTCCTTTTCGGGTGGTCACATAGTGGGAAGTGGCCAGGAAATGGTGTTGCAAGGCAATCTGATGGGCATGGCGCATCACGATTTTACAGATTTGAATGTAGAGCTGCAGCATGAGGGCAAACATAAGCAAGAAAGAGACCGAAAGGACAGCTGTGTTATTTTTAGTGAGTGGTCTGATAACACTGCAGGTGGATTCATCTCTGAGGCAGTTCCAGCCCATTACAGGCAGCAGTCCAATACAGATAGATGCTCCCCAGAGCAGTATAAGCATGACATAGGTAAAAGTGACAGTCCTCTCTGAATTGTAAGTCAAAGCGTAATACAGGGAGAGGTAACGATCAACAGTAATAGCCAGCAAGCTGCCGACAGATGCTGAGAAAGAGGCAACAATCAGTCCAATCGTAACCAGCTTCGTAGCTTCTGACTGCAGAAGGTATGCAAAAACGAAATTGATGATCAATCCAATGCCCGCTAAGAGATCTGCCAGCGCCAGGCTGCCTATCAGGAGGAACATGGGGGCACGAAGACTGGGATTATGGAAAATGATTAGGACCACAATGGCATTTTCGCAGGAGATAAGGGTCCCTGAAGTACACAAGACAATGTCCCAGGGGTTTACCAAAAGCTCTGGCTCTGGGTCTATGACAGGAACCAGGGAGGAGCCTGCGGCTGAGGCATTCTCGGTAGAGCTGGCGTCTACACGATCCTGAGGCAGCCAGCTCAAATTAACCTTCAGATCTTCATTCATTTTAACCCCTGTCTTCTTCAACGGAAAGATAGTCATTTTTAATGTTCAGACACAGCACTGGATACAGCATCCCCGGAGCATGCAACGCCCTGGACGCCAACACCAATGTAACGTGCAGGCAGGCGCTCGTTACGTAAATGTGATAATAACCAAGATAATAAAAACAGAGGGGATGGGGCAGGGGGGGTGGAATTTCAAAGTGCCCGAGATTCCCAGCCAAGGGACACACATATGGAGGCTGAGCGATAATTCCCTTCACCTGCACAGAGAATAAGGCACAGGCAGGGAGCGATTAAAACATACCCACCCCCTCCCCAAAGGGCTGCAGTGTGGGGTGGGGGCCGGCCGTGGGGCGGTGTAAACCCCGTTATTCAGCACCCGCGATCTCAAAGCGGGGTTATTTTGGCCGCGGAGGAAGCGGCCAGGAAGAGGGCGGTGTGTGTGGGGCGATATCCTTCACCGACCCCCTGTGAGGAAACCCCGCCCGGGGGGGGTGGGGGGGTGGGTGTGGGGAGTAAAAGGACGCGGGGGGGGGGAAGGCGATATCCTCTGAGAATTTACAAACTCAACGCGGACACCACACACGACACCACCACACGCACCCCCCTCCCAGCCCCCCGGCGGCGGTCACCTGGGCTTATCCCGGTCGGAGGAAGAAAGGGAGGAGGAGGAAGAGAGGGGTCAGCCGCGGTCCCTTTCAAGGCGGCAGCGGGACCGGCCGCCCTCACGGCGGGGCTAAGGGCGCAGCGCAGGTGCGCGCCCCCTGCGCGCGCGCGCGCGCGCGCGCCGGGGGTGTGTGTATATGTGTGTGTGGAGGGAGGCGCGGGGCGGGGGGGGCGCCTCGTGCGCGCGCGCCTGCGCAGGTGCCGCCTCTGCCCCCCCCCCCCGCCCCCACCCCGCCCCTTAGGTACTGCCGCGACCGCCCTGAGGCGATCCCCTCGTGCTATGAAGGGGGGGGGGGGGGGGGGGGGTGATGGGGGGGGGGGGGGTGATGGGGGTCCCGGCAAAGTGGGTGCTGGTGCTGAAATGGTACGTGAAAGGGCTCAGCTCAGCCTGGCTGTTTCCAATTAGCGGCGGGTGTTAAAGGCAGCTGTGGAGCTTGGGGAGGGGCGAGCCCGGGAGGGTCATGGAGCAAAGCACTGTTGTGCCCAGCGAGGCGCTCCCGGCGCTCAGCTGGCCTTTCAATCTCAGCGGAACTCCCTAAAAATGGATTGACTCAAAATCAGCCTTGCGGTGAGGGGGTTGAATGCTGGCACGGGTTGCCCCAAGAGGTTGTGGGGTCTACATCCCTGGAGATACTGAGAACCTGGTGACATGGTCCAGAGTCACCTACTCCAACTGGCCCTACTTTGAGCAGACCAACTCCAAAGGTGCCTTAAAGCCTCAACCATTCCGTGATTCTGTGGTGTATAACCATATGAAAATAAAAACATAGTATGAAAGGTATAAATCATAGAATCACAGAATGGTTTGGGTTGGAAGGGACCTTAAAGATCATCTAGTTCCAACCCCCCTGCCATGGGCAGGGACACCCTCCACTAGACCAGGTTGCTCCAAGCCTCATCCAGCCTGGCCTTGAACACTTCCAGGGATGGGGGCAGCCACAGCTTCTCTGGGCAACCTGTTCCAGTGCCCCACCACCCTCTCCAGGAAGAATTTCTTCCTGATATCCAATCTAAATCTCCCCGCTTTCAATTTAAACCCATTATCCCTTGTCCTGTCACTACAAGCCCTTGTAAAAAGCCACCCCCCAGCTTCCTTGTCGGCCCCCTCAGGCACTGGAAGGTGCTATAAGGTCTCCCCAGAGCCTTCTCTTCTCCAGGCTGAACAATCCCAACTCTCTCAGCCTGTCCCCATAGCAGAGGTGCTCCAGCCCTCGGACCATCTTCGTGGCCTCCTCTGGACTTGCTCCAGCCAGTCAATCTCCTTCTCATCTTGGGGGCCCCAGAGCTGGACACATAAAGGAGCATTGCACAGTATCAAGTGTAGAGCAGGCAGCACCTGACAGCATGCAGGAATCCTGGGCATAGGGATACCTGCTGTCTACAGAGGGTGACATTAGGGACATGTGACCAGATTTGAGAGGCTCTTAGGTGTTTGATAGTGCAGGCAGGCCAGTGGGACTTGCACTGAATTAGAAACCAAACTTGCATAGAAGCCACTGGGTCAGGGCAACCACCCCAAACAGCTTTAGACACTAGATGTAGTTGTTTGTGTGCAGAAGGTAGCCTTCCAGCATCCTTTATATTGCTGGTGGAAAGAAGTGTGTCCTCCAGGATATGTCAACATAGTGGGACGTGCTGGGCTTTAGAAGAGCCTGGGCAATTTTAAGAAAACATGCTTTGTCCTCATTTGCATCATGAAAATCTGGCCCCCAGTAAGGTGCTCAGCAAGCATGTGTCATGCCATCCTTCATTCACGTCTACCTTAGCCCTTGTGCTAAGCCTTGTGAAAGTTTGCTGGATGATTCATGATGATGGATTCATATTTCTGGTGGTCCTTCTGCTTTATAGCAAGGATTAAAAATGGATATCACCGTGCTGCTGATCGCTGTCTTCCTGATTTATCCACTGATTTCTTACGTGACAGTGGAACAAATACTTTCCTGTGATCTAGACTGAGTGTATTCGGTGTGTTTCAGCATCTGTCACTCTTACATTTGGAACAGTTGCATTAAAAAATGAAAAAGCTTTTCTTCATCCTGTTTTAACATTTGTTTCACAAATGAACAGCATTTCAATTAAATATTTCACTTTAGGACTTTGGAGAGCTGTGTTTGTTCAGTTAGTTAATTGGTGAATGGTTTCCATTCCAATTACAACACATTATGAACAGGCTAATGTTTGTATCCTGTATTGCCGGTTTGTCACTTTTTAGGGAGATGGTGGACTGTCGACATTAGGGCAGATGGCACTGGCCATCTGATTTACAGATTTTACCATGTAGCACTACAAAGCAGCTGTGATTTAGGGGAAAATCTCTTTTTAGGCATTGTGAAGATTAACATGCAAAACATAGTGATGGGTTGTAGTTAAAGAGTTCTCGTACCACTATCTTGCTTCTGATTTCTCTCTCTCTCTCTTGTGAGCATGCTGAAAAGAGTGATGTTTGCTGACCCTCAAGCTAGCACAGAACAGCCTAGTGCTGGAACAGGAAGCGAGGTCGGGCTGTGCTGGTTTTGGACCCGAGCTAGCATCCCTGTCTGACGCTGTGACTGCCATGGTGATGTGCAAAGATACTCTGACCTATCATCTCGGGTAACACAATGACTGATGCATATATTGTCATATTCTGAGGCATCACTGCGAAGTGTAGTGCTGTTATCTATCTCGGGACACAGTTTGGAAGTTACTCACTTGTCAGGCTGTCTGTGGCCTGCTGCGTCCAGGAGGTTTGGATGAGAATTGGGCATGTGCACTTCTTCCCTTCAGGGAACTGTGACTGCCAATACATGGGAACTGCTCCTCTCAGGCCATGCTCCAGCATCTGAGGGACTCCACACAGTCCTGAGTGTCAAGTCTGCTTCCAAGACTCTGTGTGCTGTGGGTGGGAAGCCAGTTCATACAGCCAAGAGATTAAAAACCTCACCCGGTCCATGACTTCCTGGTCTTAACAGTAGGAGCATCAGGCTTTGATATACATCCTGATTTACCCAGCAAGTAAGTATAGAGCTGCCCACAGAAACCAAACAGCACAATTCAAAGAGGAAAAAATTATCTTTAAGTAACACATTGACATAAGACCTTACCAGCTAGCAGGTCTTCCTGCAGAAAATCCAACAGGGCCCCATGCCCCTCTTATTCCTTCCTAACCACCTTCTCAATCCCCATAGACTCCTAGGCTTTAATCCATATAACCAAAACCCCCCTGAATGAGTATGTAGTAAAGTGACAGGCCTCAGTACACTCGTAACTGGAGCTATTTTTCCTTTGGATTTTTCCCCACGTGTAGTAATGATCCTGGGTAAGTTTTACTTTCAAACACACATCCACCTCCTCTGTGAACGTGCTCTGCCTAGCTTGGGCCTGCCTTTAATTACTTCAAGGATTCTCTTCTGCAAAGTGAGAAGTGACTCGAGGTTCTGTAAATGTGTTTGTCACTTCTTTTTAATTCATTCCTCTTTGCCAATATTTTTTTTATTATTATTATTTTGACAGGGAGCTGGCTTCATATTGGTTTAATCTTCAGTGTTACAGGAGTGTCATTTAGACACTCAGACCGTGTAATGAGCCAAACTCTGCCCGTGCACAGAATTGTGCAGTTATTAGTGACCTTTCAGACCATTTTACCTTATTTAAAAAAAAAACAATCTTTTTTTCCTCCCACTGGCAAACCAAGTGTTGAAGTTTTTGCTCACATTTCTGAATTGTTAGGCAAGCTGAAAACAATTAGGATCATAATTAAAATAAGGGTTATATAGACAATGGTTTGGGTTTATTCCCTTATCCCAAGTCAGGACTTTGCCCATTTCTGAAGGAAAGAAAGAAAAAGGAAACTAAAACAATACTTGCCAATCTATATGAAGTTAGTAGAAGATAAGTCTTGTCACACAGACGTGATGTTATTACAATGGGAAGATATATTTTGTTCCTCCACAGGTGCAACAGATTTTTGAAAGACACTTGTCTTATCATATGTCATTATAACACAAGTGCCAATTTCCATTAAAATACTTGTGAAGGGGATTAATGCCTGTTTTTTCTAAAACCTCTTAAAACACTGGCTTCCACCAGAGCCTGTACCAGAACTTGCAGTCATTCAATAACACACAGGACTGCTGGCCAAGAATGAATGTGTGACAAAGATGGATGTAATGGTAAATGAAGAGGAGAGCGGGGCATTGAGAAGGGAGGGTTTTGGTCACACAGCTCGTTCAGACAACTTGTTTTTTAATACATGCAGCCAAACTGTATTTCTAAGAAGAGATGATGTAGTCATACCTACATCGTGGGGGAGTGAGAACTGCAAAGTGTTGACCAGGCACAGGAAGTAGGTTGCTGTATATGAGTTCCCTGTGCAGGGTGGTATCAAAGAGGGCTGTTGTGATACAAGGAGAATCGTGAACAGAAATGGGGAGGTTGTGTTACTTACGGGCTGAAATGATGAGATCAATATTTGAAAGCTGGATACAGTTCAGACCAGCACGTTTTAAAAAGGTACTGAGGAACGAGAGAGAATGCAGGGAAGAGTCACAGAAATCGTACTGAAGACCTGAAAAAATGTCTCATAGTGAAGGATTTCTAGGAGTTACTCTGCTCAGTCAGTCTAAAAGAAGGTCAAGAGATGACTGGATTACAGCATACTTTCACCAGGGTTTCGCGTGGTTCTTCACTCTAACAGAAAAGGGTGTAATGTCTGAAAGCTGAAGTTAGAGAAGTTCAGATTCAAAATTAAGCTCAATCATTTAATAGCAAGATAATTAAGCACTGGAACAACACATCCAGGGCAAGTAATGGTTCCATTTCCTCTTAATATCTTTTTGGGAGATGCCCTTATCAAGTACAAGTCCTATACAGGCAAATGCCAGAATAAAAACCTTATCCCTGAAGTAGTAGCAACTGAATTTTTTTCTTTTTGCAAGTTATTATAGCAAGGAAAATTCTCTTATTACTCACAGTTTGTTCTCTGGTGATCTTAGATGTTTGAAGACAATGCCTTTTCCCTTGGGTGCCAAATGCTTTCAGCAGTCAAGGCCGCCCTGAGGAGTTGTCCTCTGTTAGTGGGCTTCTTTCTTCCCTGTCTGATAAATGCTCAGTATTTGGAGTCATAGAATTATCTGTCTTGGGGACACGTTTCCCTGCATATACATCTCATGCTTTTTTTGGCAGCTACTGTGTCTCTTTCCTGCTCCCTTTAACACAACATACTGATTTTCTTTGAATTCTTCTGCATACATACTTTAACTTTTTTCTCTTTTTTTCTTTGATGATTTCTCATGGCTGGTTTATTCTGGGACTGAGGACAGTGCACTTTGTTTCTACTTCTGTGCAGCTTTTGGCTGTTTTTTTACTGCATCTCCAAAAAGCGCTTTCATGACAGTCTTCATTTACTAATTTGGAATAAAGCATGAGATGAATGTGAGAGGCACTGAGATTCTATAGGCCACCACAAAGTACTTGAAGTTCTTCAAAAGACCACAGAGGACATCAGCGGTGTGCTCACTTCTCAGGAGTCTTAGAACACAAAACATACAAGCATAATAAAAATACTAAAAGGTGTATGTTGTCCTGGGAAAAGTTTGTACTACAAACCATTATAGTGACCGTGCTTAAGTGGAAAGGCTGGCTTGCGGCTATATTTGGTTGCTCTGTCGGCCGGCAAAGTAATATCCCACAGCTGAAGATTATTTGAGGCAGGCTGATAATTCTGGTGATTTTAAATGAGATAATGGGCATCATGGCTCTTAGGAGCATGGGAAATATTTCTGAGAACATTTCTGGAAAGTGGGTTCAGTTATAATAGATGAGACGACCAACTTCTCTGACAGAAGGGCAAATGACTATATTGCTGTGACATAGAAGTGATGATTTACATGTTCGCGCTTGCACCTTGGTGGAAATTGTGGTAACAGTGTTTAAAGATACGTTATCACATTTGAATGTAGGAGCTGGCATCTGTTGTAGGCAATGCTGCCGTGGTGTCTTCACAAACTGTATAACCCCTGTGACGATCAGGCTGCAAAAGAAAGAAATGGGAGCTACACACATTTATGTCTTCAAGGCCAGGCTGGATGAGGCTTGGAGCAACCTGGTCGAGTGGAGGGTGCCCCTGCCCATGGCAGGGGGGTTGGAACTAGATGATCTTTAAGGTCCCTTCCAACCCAAACCATCCTATGACTCTATGATTCTATGATCTGAGCATGGTACCCCTGAAACAGTTTGTAAACTCACGTGTAATTAAAGTAATTATCCAAGTGAAATGTATTGCAGTGCATGGTATGGGCAACGTTAGCTGTGTGAGGAGGCTTCGTGGAGGCGTTGTCCCACAAGACAGGAAGGACAGTCCTCATGTAGGAACACTGGCTTTATCGTCTGATGGCTGCTTTGTGTTACACATGATGTTCAGTGAAAGGGGTTTAACCGTGAGCTTGGTCAGTGGCAGAATCCACTGAGTGGAAGCATTTGAATTCCTCTTTTGTCAAAGAGGAAAATATCTCAGAAATTCATCATGCATCCAACATGTCTTTCACAGAATTATCACAGGTGTGACAGTAATGCTCCACTTCGGTCCATGTAATCAAATGCAAGTTGGAATTTTTTCTGGGACAAATCCACATGAAAGAAAAAGTTTGGAATTCCACTCTGAATGACAGCACCTTTCTGAATCGTTTTATTTGCTAATACCTGTGTTGGAGATCAGGAGACTCCCAAGTGCATAACAATGCAAGTACAACTTAGGACAGGTCAGACAAAGGCTTTTTTAACTATGGTCATAGTTAATGGTGTGGGAAAGTGGGGGGATATAAACAATCACTGTTCACTTTTACTTGAAAGGAATGTTCTTTTAATTAGGATAAACTTCTTAGACCACTCAGATATTAAATATTAATAATTTAACCACCATACCAGCAATGGGTGCCACATATGGCCATGTTTAAGGAGCAGCAGTAGTAGAACTGCTTTTAAATTTTCTGTCAAGGCATCACAACAAATTTATGCTTTATTTCATCCAGTCATCTCGAAAAGAAGGAAATATATATGTGTGTGTATTTGTTACGAACTGCGTGGGTGAAGGAAAGAATTCAGGACAGGAGCAGAAGCTTTTCAGTTGAGTTTATTAAAAGAGAGCACATTTAGTAATGATACAGAACTGCCCTAGATTGACACTGCTGGTCTCCCTCCTTAGCCAGCTTTCCCCGTTACTTGCTGACTTGGTCACTGGTCAACATCCCATCTATGTTTCAGAGATTATTCTCCAACTCAGACCTGTTTGTCTCCTTGCATCCAGACCCCATCTATGCCCTTCAGATTATAGTGCCTTTCTTCACCACCTGCATGGCGATGGGTCTTGCCTAGTCTCCCATCACTGAAGTATGATTCTGTCCAAGATCAACACATGCAGCCTTCTCCAGCTTATTTCCATCCAGAATGCTGCTTGCGGAGGTCACTTTCCTGCAGCAGTGCTTTGAACAATTTAATCCTCTCTTTACAACCCTCCACTGACTCTTGCCTCTCAAACTTCAAACATGAGAGGCTCATTTTCTCTTCCAAAATCCTTCAGGAGACGTTACCTTTAGGACTTCAAAGTGTTCATCACCTCTGATGAGCTTCTGGAGCTGCCCTCTGCTACCTACTGATGACATTATAGTCTCCTGCACTCCCTCTGGCACTTGGCAGATGCCTCCCATAAAACATCTATGCCACCACCTCATTATCCCCTTTCAAATGACTCGTTAATGCTCCTGACTGATTTATCCAAATGTAAGAATTATTAGATGAAGTCTTACAGAGGTCAGACTTGTTCCAAAGATACTTTTTGGTCCTGAATGCTATGAATCTCAAAGATTGCTGAGTTTTATTTGATCTTTGTGCTGTGAGTGCTATTTTTTTTCCGTACGTGCCATGTAAGCAGCTGGATATACTTGTTATGTGTTACTTTGATGTATCATGCTTCCAAAAGTGCTCTAATTTGCTATAAAAGAGAAATATTTAATGAGCATTTTTCTGTATTTTTCACATGATTAATGTGACATTTAATGAAATAGCCTCCTCAGAATCCTCCTGCTCCTCGTGAATGCTTTACTACCTGTCTAAGCAGCATCTTCCCATTTGGCTAGTACAGACCAGATTAATACATAGACAAAACTATTACTGATGGTGCTGTGCATTAGACAGCAGAGCATGATCCCAGTTGCAAATAATCAAACATCATCACATGGGCTTTTCACTTTTCGATTACTTACACAATTCCCTTTCAAAGGCAAAGGTGCGGTAACAAGGAGAAGCTGTGTTTCCTATTGACTGATCTTATGTTCACTTCCACTCTTCTTGTGGGTTTAAATTGAAAGTGGGGAGATTTAGATTAGATATCAGGAAGAAATTCTTCCTGGAGAGGGTGGTGAGGCACTGGAACAGGTTGCCCAGAGAAGCTGTGGCTGCCCCATCCCTGGAAGTGTTCAAGGCCAGGCTGGATGAGGCTTGGAGCAACCTGGTCTAGTGGAGGGTGTCCCTGCCCATGGCAGGGGGGTTGGAACTGGATGATCTTTAAGGTCCCTTCCAACCCAAACCTTTCTGTGGTTCTGTGATTCTGTTAAACAAAAAGTAATAAAGTTATTAATGTACTTTCCATTGATCCTCTGACCATAACTGCCTCCTGCTTGAATCCCTAACTTAATTTGCCTTTTAAAATGCTATATATGAAATTTTCTTTTGTCTTGTTTGCCTACTCATAACTGATGTTTCTTCTGTGCTGTTGTCCTTGTTCTCAATAGGAGAACCATGATCAAGCAACACTAGTTTACGAAGGTACTATTTGTTAGCTGAGATGCACTAACTGCCCCCATCCCTATTCTTAGACCTGGTTGAGAAGTTATGTGCCTTAATTTAGCGTATGATCAAAAAGGATTAAATGGCATCATGGTCCATTTTTCATGGTCCAACACTGATTGCATGGGCAACTTCACACACATTTGGTGACTTGATAATAGTAATAATTTCTCAACAAATATAAGAGGTTAGAAACCCTGGAATCAGTCACAGAATCAGATTGGCTAGAAGGGCTTTCCCGAGGTATCTAGTCCAAATCCCAGCTCAAAGCAGGTCCAGTGATACAGCTGGTCACCCAGGGCCATGTTCAGTTTGAGTATCTCCAGAGATGGAGATTCCACTGGCTCTCTGGGCAACAGATGTATGAACTTGAATGTCACTGAAGTTAAGTATTGAAAAAATGTAATAACAATCCGTAAGAATTTGTAATGGGCATTATTACATTGCTTTTTAATCTGATAAAGAAGTAAATGTTGCTAGGTTTCTTTCAGTGCTTGAAAATATTTTGGGTTATTGTTCCAAGTGGTAAAAAAAGACTGCTAATAATTTTTGTGGTAGGGAAAGAAGTCAATTTGTTTTGTTTAGAATTGTGGAAAAGTCTTCACAGTAATACCTTTAGCACAGGTCTAAAAATCCTGTGATTAGAGATATATTCATAATGAAGTTGGCTTACTGCATATCTTGTACATTAGAAGAAAAGCCAATAATTTTTTTTCTGTCTAGTTACATATTTTTATGTATTAAACATGACTGAAATTTTAATTTATACGAGGAAATGATGGGATATACTACTTAACATTCATTTTTCTTTTGATGTTTCTGGGAGCAAAATGGTTATGGGCACATTTGTTAACTGTCGTATGATTTGATTTTGGCTTACATGCTAATTCCTCCCCTCCTCTTTTAAACATTAACTTTGGCCTTCCTGCACTATCAAAACATCCACTGATGTTTGCCAAGGAAACCATACCCATGGAATAAACTGCTGGGCTCAAATATTTCAGAATGATTGTACTGTTAGCCATACTGATAATGATTAACATGCTGAATTTCCGTGTGATTGCAGGAATACTGAAATTTTAAGAGCTAGGTTTGTTGATTCATTTTCTTTTGGGATGCCCATCTCAAATACTAATATGCAATTTATTCAAAAGATGTCTAATTTACAGACAAATATTAATCAAATTATTGGACTTGGCATTTAAACCCTATGAGCTGCAGAGGTCTCTAGAGCAATTTCTGTTTCAGGAGGAGCAAGAACATAATTTTTAATATCTGTAGGGCTAACTATAGCCTATGATGAATTATAAACTAGATCACAGGCTTCTAATATTTTACTATCTGGACAGTGACCCAGAACAACCTCTTTCTGTGGCCATAAAAGTGATTAATTTTCATGGCTCATTCATCCACAGAAATATTTTCAGCTAAGATGACCGGTCTCTGTAATGAGAGTGATTTTGAGTCACAGATTTCTGAAGTTCAAAGAGAACACATCTATTCACAAATCAATTATTTGTAACCAGTATCAGTTCTTACCGTGGCATTTATATGCACACATGCAAATTATATACTCACTCATATTTTTGCTTCAGTGATCACGATTATAATTCGATTTTTTTAATGCTAGCAACAGTTCTCATTTAAATTTTAAAATGCTTTAAATTGACAATTTTAAATTATGTATATTAGGGTAGAAATTAAGGCTTGAAAATTACATGCTTATTACCATGTGTTGTCTAAAAATTAGTGCATGGTCAGAACTTGGGGGAGTTGTTATAATGCTGGTGTTTCACTAAATGTCAAATGCTTTATACGTCTGACATTTAGAATCTGTGAAGGAAAGAGGAATGGTAAAATATGCAACCTTAGCGCTGATAATTGAAAGCTGGCCTTAAAAAGTCGGGTCTATAGGGCTGCTACCCTGGTCATTGATGCAGGAGGTGTGTGATTAATTATCTGAACATGTGAAGACTTGTAAGAGCCATCATTATTCACAGCAGCCATATGAATAAAAAATAGCACTACAAAGAAGGATTCAGGATCAGGAGGAAAAGGGCGATGAGCAGAGCCCGTGGTTCATCATGATTTCATTTACACAACTATAAATTTATAACTGCTCAATGCCACTTCTACATATTTGGGTTCACTGTCTGACTGGTGTTTAATTGTCCCACGGTTCTGGTAGGGAACTTGCAGCTGATACAGGGATGGTGTAAATGGCACAGCTGTACAGCTGCTGTATAAACACGTGCAACTGTGCATCCTGTGGCTGAGAACCCTGGGCTGCCTCGGCGTACCCTAATGGAACAGTAAATACACACCCGGTAAACGTAGCCAGTGTTTCTACTACAGTAAAGCACAAACAGAGGTTTTGCACACAGTGTGTGTTTAGAGACATTGGGAGATCTCTGTCCCTTGCCTTTAAGAGGAATGAATATTCAAAGAATTCCTGAGATGAAACAGTTGTGAGAATGATACTTGATTATGATGAAGGTTCTGTCTTTCAGTCTGATGGTTTGTGGTGCAATTTTATCTGCTCATTCTGTTAAAAATTGCTCACTGGGGAAATCACAACCACTAAAAGCATTTGTGGATTTCAAGCCTGGTAGAATGATTTTTCTCTCATTTTTCTCTCTCTGGCAGGGGTGGAAATATAGCACTCCTTCCTAGGGTTGAGAGGGAAGGGGGGTGAGACAAAAGCCATTGGAAGTGGTTCTCCTGGGAAAGCACCACTTCTGAACCTAGAGTAATGCTGTTCCAGTGCCTTTATGTAGAATTGGTCCATACGGGTAGCTTAACACTGTGTAACAAACTCATTCACGGCACTGAAGAATCTACGCGTTGCTTTTGTATCTTTGTCACTTCGGTTAGCTCGGATTTTTAACAGTCTCTCTACAAAGACTGCTATAACCCATTGGGTTTCAGCTGATCCCAGGAGAACTGCTACACGTGCAAATAACCACCCCAGAAATGGCCTGAACAGAAGCTTTAATAATCCTCCGTCCTCATTTATGGATGCAATGACCAATATATTTCTTCTTTCCACCTTTTTCTTTCTAAACCTGTGTGGCACCATGGCAGTTCATAGCACATGAAGCAGGACAGAAGATTGCTAAGTGGCCAGATGAAGAAGTACAATGCTGAGCAACTGCAGCATGAGAAGTTTCTGGATTCCTGTGTGGTGGCCATTGTATGAAAAGCCCAACGAACCTTTGCTTATGTCCTTGCAACTGTAATGTTCCTGTAGCAGAAACACTCCAAGACATGAACTGCAGGCATTCCAGCTTAAGTATTTCTTCTTCTTAGATGTTTTTGACTAATTCTACAGATATTCATTGAGAACAGCCTGTTTTTCCATTACTGCCTTGTGTGCTAAGCAGGACCAGTTGTGAACACTGAAGCTCTTGGGTGCAGACCTGGGTTATATCTGTATCCATCCCAAGCAGTGAATCCAGTGGCAGGACCTTGAAGCTGTTACTGCCACTGCTTGTCATAGCACTCTTCAAATTCAGGTAGGCCTGTTGCAGAAGAATACATTTCTTGGGGGTTATAATCACCGTAATGTTTTTGTGTGAAGTCATTTGGTGTCAGAGAAGATTTTTGGGAAATTTGGGATACAATAGGTTGAGCAGAATTAGCTTCTTTTGATGCCAGCCACGACAGTTCTCAGTGACTTACTGGTGCAACCTTGATCTACAACAGGTTTCAAAAATGGTTAGGCTGTGGTTTTGTCTGTTTGCTGAGTACAAACAAGACAGGGAGTTCTGGATCCACCAATTGGAAAACATGAGGCATGTTTGCTGGTCTGAAAGGCACCCCAGTTATGGCTGTAATTAGGTGTTTGAAATAGAATCATAGGATATTTTGCATTGGAAAAGATCTTTAAGTTCAAGTCCAACCATTAACCTGGCACTGCCAAAACCACCACTAAACGATGTCACTAAGCACCTCGTCCACACGTCTCTTAAACACTTCCAGGGATGGTGACTCTGCCACCTCTCTGGGCAGATCTTTCCAATGCCTGACAACACTTTCAGTGAAGACATTTTCCCTAATATCCAATCTAACCCCTGCCTGGCACAACTTGAGGCCACTTCCTCTTGTCCTATCCCTTGTCACTTGGGAGAAGAGACCAACCCCCACCTCTCTGCAACCTCCTGTCACACAGATGTAGAGAGCGATCAGGTCTCCCCTCAGCCTCCTCTTCTCCAGGCTGAACACCCCCAGCTCCCTCAGCCGCTCCTCACAGGATTTGTGCTCCAGACCCTCCCCCAACTCCGTTGCCCTTCTCTGGACATGCTCCAGCCCCTCAGTGTCTGTCTTGCAGTGAGGGGTCCAAAACTGAGCACAGGATTTGAGGTGCGGCCTCACCAGTGCCCAGTCCAGGGGGACAAGCCCTGCCCTGGTCCTGCTGGCTGCACTGTTCCTGTTGCAGGCCAGGAGTGCTCGGAAATGGGTGCCTGGAAATGTGACGTGTAGTTAAGTGAGGCAAGAAGATACAGTCAGTGCATTATTAAGCAAAGCAGGGAGTTGGAGAGCACATGGTCAGCCCTGATAGTAGGTGCTGATTAAAAATAGGAGAATGTATGGTATGATGAAAAGAAGCAATACAATAGGAGCCGGAATGCATAGTTATTGGACTCAGGCTGCTGGACGATTCCACCTCTCCATTTGTATTTTGATTCCTAACTTGCCATGCTTTCTGAGTATTCATCTAAGCAATGAATCTGGTCTTGGGTTCAGTCTTTGTTTCAGGATGAATTTGGATCTGTGGCTAGTGAAAGGAAAATTCTGCACCACTCAGTAGCTAGACAAGAGTAGGTAAGAGACCTACTTTATGACAGAAAGAGATCTAACAGTCAGTAATTGAAAATTATGTTTTCATTTATGTCTGGAATGTGTTTCCTTAATTTTTATTTTTCTGGTGGTTTTGTTTGGTTATGGTTTTTTTTTTGTTAAGTGGATCCTTCTGGATGTGTATATGAAAGAACAGGAACATAATATAAATCATCGGTACTCTTGATATAAATGGTCAAAACACACTGCATCCATTTCCAGGGAACAAATGTTGTCCACTATAAAGAAACCTTTGAGGATGCACCCACTGATTGTACTATTTATGAGATATATATTATTTATTTGGCCTGAATATTCTTGTATAGCCTCCCATTTTGTAAAAACAAGCATGTATGGCCAGTGTATTGACAAACTGACTGCAACTCCTCATCTAAACTTGCCTCCACCCAGACACTGAGCTGTTGACCACAACTCTCTGACTGCGGTCATCAAGCCAGTTCCTTATCCATCAAGCAGTCCATCTGTCAAATCCATGTCTCTCCAATTTAGGGGCAAGGATGTCATGATGGATGGTGTCAAATGCTTTATGCAAGTCCAGGTAGACGACATCAGTTGCGCTTCCCTTATTCTCCAACACTGTAACCCTGTTTTAGAGGCCTGGCACATATATCAGCATGAAGCCATGCTGGCTGTCACCTTCGATGTTATCAAACCATTGCAAAAGGGAAATAAATAAAATCACTCACTATTTTAAACCCAAAACACTTTGGCTGCAACTTGGTTTCCAAAATGTGGAATACATTTAATACTAGCTGGAATAGGCATACGGTTTGGCCACCCCATTTCTGTCTGTTCTAAACACCTGTTTTCATTTAGCTGTGCAAGACGGACCAAAATTCTGCACTAGCTTTACACTACAAACGACTCCACTGAAACCAACGATGGCGGTTGATGTTGAACACAGTCCACAGTATCACACTTCATTTCTTCTGGAAAAAAAATATATTACGGAAAAAAACTACAGCGTAACTAGCCAAACTGATGGGAATTTTGTAAGATGACTCTAACACACTTAAAACCCATCTGTGCTCTTGTGGCTTCATTCTCTCCTTTCTCTTTGGATGCTATCTCGCTTTCTCCTGCCCTTGTGTTACTTGAAAGCTGACACATTTCAGGCAGAAGCTCCAGGAAAGATTGGTGATAGGGAATATTTGAAGGAAATAGAAGCAAAGTAAAGGAAAACAAGTAAAAATTATGCTTAACAAATGAACCACATAGTTCCTTAAATATCCAATATTAGTTGATTGGTAAATTTTAGTCCAAAGATCCAAGCTGATTTTTGACCTTACTTTTCCATTTTCTGCTCTAGTGGAATCAGAAGAAAAACCAGCTGGATGATCCCTCTGTATGTCTGACTTGCTGCATGCATTTTTTAAAAGATATTTGTAGTATTCAACCTGATTGCTAGTTTTATCATCTTTATATGAAATAATTTTCTCATCGTGGTACCTATCAAGTGCTTTCAAACAAGATACTTCGGCCTGCATCTGTAATAGCTGTGCTTTAGAAATATGAGGGGCCACAGCAAGGAGGGATTTGAGACTTGCTAAATGTGGTATGGAGGTTTTGTTCTTATCTGTGGACTTTCGAGGGCATCTGCTTTCTGGAGTGCCGTTTCCAGCAGAGAAGGTGGTATAACACAGAGAGCTTGAACAGATCATGATGACCTCACGTCACCTTGCAATAAAGGTAAGGTGCAGAATCAAAAAGCGTGCTAAGATGGGGGGAGGTACTTCAGAAAACTTTCCTAAGTGTATCTGATTTTTCTTTTTTTTTTGGTAAAAGACTGCACGGAAGGTGACTCAATGAAATGTCTTAGTATGAATCATCACAGCCAAGGAAAATACTGCACGAAGTGGCAAAACTGATGGTAACTCCCCAAGTCTCTCTAATGGGTTGTGTTGCTGTTCCACTTAACTTTCTCTTTGTGTACGTGGGAGTGGCTCTGTGGTAAATCTGGGCTGTCTGAAGCTGGTTCGCCCTCAAAGTGAATAGCACAGGCTGCGTGTAGGGGTGAATATTGGTGTAGTGTGCTTCACGGCTGAGTGCACTCCTGCGTATGGTATGGCATTCCCAGTGCTATATGTCACTTAGTGTTACGCCACTCCTTGCTCTTTTTGTCTCATTGCAGCTCAACAACTGATAAGTTTGGGATTAGTGTGCAGCAGTAGCTCCCCATAGAGCAGATACTTAAGGGCAGTATTTAAATATCAGAATCTCATAGGCACAAATTAAAACTAATCTCTTCTTGCAAGATTTACAGCTCACTCTCTGATTAGCAAGAGCCAGACATTGTTTCCTGGGATGTTGGTGCTGCTGCAGCTCAGTAACAGATGTGACACTAATTAAAGAAAGCAGAAGAGACAAAAGCAATCCTGTTGTAACTTCAGCAAAGCTGCAGGAAAACATGGATTTGACCATGGTGTGGTATTTTGGATACCTGCTGAGAGTAATACTTGTATCTGCGTCAGTAGTTTGTAGAGCAAGTTACTTCTCTTTTGTGTACTCTGTTTCGTCTAATCTCTTTTGTATTAGGCACCTATTGGCAATGTGGGAAGCATTTAGCTACTTTTTTCCATGAAACAAGCTGTGTGACTCAGGGAAAACACATTTCATGTGCATTTTCTTGTGCAACCTACTCTTGTCTTTATGGCGAGAATGAAAGAAGTTCTGAAAAACTTAAGCTTAAGTTAGAGCCATGGTTCATATGAAAACGAATGGAAATCTGTGATACAAAGAGGATGGAATGAGTGAGAAAGAAAGTATTAAAAGGCTGTATGTCCTCACTAATCAAAAGGAAATGGTCTGTACTGCAACATTTCATGAAGGGAGCATTCCATTTCTTTATAACTAGGTACAAAAACCTTTTTGAAACAGGACGGCCTTTGAGAGGGCCCTGAGCCACCTTGCTTCCTTGCTTCTCTTGTTCTGCAGTACTGACCTGGAGCTGTCAAGATGTAAAGTGAACTTCAAATGTGCCAAAAGCCCTGTATGAAAAATGTAAACATCTACCATGACATTGCTGTAAGGGAAAATTCACCCAGTCCTTGGAGTCTGAAGTTGCTTTGTTTCATCCTCTCTTTATTATGTTTTGAGCAGGTACCCTGTGAAGTCCTGCCCTAGAAATCAAAACCAGCAACCAATGGGTATTTTTGTATTTTGTAGGTTGTTGGGATTCCATGCCTTGGATAGGTATGTAGAAGATGAGGAGATTAACATAGCAGTCACGCTTATTTGCCTGATTATGCAGCTTTTGTAGGATACTTTCTTGAGCTGGGAAGGGAGTAAGTAATTGGGATTTACTTGGCTGTACCAACAGCCAGTGCTGAGTGAAACACTTGGATGGACACAGGTTCTAGGAAGCTGATGTGTTTTCCTCATTCGCCTTTTTCAACCCCTGTCCAAACAGTCAGATTTCTTTAGAATCGAGGTCAAAGCTAAGAGAAATGGTTACTTCCTCTATAAATCAAAAACTTCTAGACACAGGGAAGGAGAAATTCCTTCCTGATAATGAAAAATGGAAGTATAAAAGAAAGAAAATTCTAATAGCTTAAGCTCCTTTAGGTAAAAGGAGAGGGTTACAAATACTCTGTTTGCTTGTTTGGCCCTTGGCTGTATGATGCACCCTTGACTGGGAGAGATGGAGCACAGGCAGGTGGTTCCCCAGCTGCTTCATGCTGAGGTGATTACCTGAGTGGGCATATTTAAATATACATCTGTGTAGACATACCATCGTGTGTGCCATACAAGGGATGCTCTGCTTGCAAGAGAAGGAACCAAAACCTCCAGTCTTCACGCATTGTTCCCCTCCTGCCATATGCTGCACACCCAGGGTGGGCACTGTCCTAGTCCAGCCCTGTGCAGCTGCGTGGAGTCCTGCTTGCTGCGAGCAGCTGGATGTGGCTTCAATGCTGTGTTCTCCTTAGAGAGATTACAGGGTTAAATATTTCGTTCACTTCCACATTACTGTAGTGTTTTTCAGCATGTCTTCTGGCTGGTGTCGTTACTGGTTGTCACAGCATGCTTATTACAGCATCACAGGGAGCCGTCACCACTACAGAGCAAAACCAAGCCCGTCTATTGTTACCTACCAAGAGGTCAGTGCTTTACTGATTAGTGCAGGAAAGATGTACTGCTGTGCAAATAAAACCGTTCAGCTCTGTCTGTGAGGGTACAGATGGTTAATTGTGCCATGAATAAAAACCCTGTATACATAGAGGCTGGAGTGGCAGCCTTTGTTTCCTTTAGGTGAGCGAGTTCAGCTGATCCAGGTGAAAATTGTACAGGGCCAGGGTCCTGTTATCATCACCCTACTGCCAACTTCGTTAATACTTCAGTGCTGGCAGGTATCATTTTGTGCTAGTTACTATACAAAGACGTAGCACAGAGCTTACTGGTGAAGACCCTAGAAGGCATAACAGATGGATGGGGGGGAAAAAAGCCCCAAAATCAGCTGAGCCAGCAAACAGGTGGCGTGTGTGAGGAGCTGACAGTGCAGCAGGTTTTTATAAGCTTGCTCATTAGCTGGGCACATGTAGCTGTGTACTAGATACTCTCAGCTAGACTACGTAACAGAGCTCAGTCTCGAGGAATTTAAGGCCATAGTGGCTGGGTGAGGGAGGACTTACGTCACACATGAAGGGCAGAGTCTGAGTAAGTTCTGACAGGAGGGAGAATTAAGCTTTCAGGCAGATTTTAGCCTGTGAATTGTTGAGACGTATTAGGGTAGCAGGGAGGCAGTGAAGGCAACCTCTGGTTTAGGTGATCAGGAAGGTTACCTTCACTCACTGTTGGCCTCTTGCATCTTGATGACCCAGCTGTCAACTTTCAGTTTTCTGGTGTAATGCTTAATTAATTCCATGGATATTTCACATGGAGATTCATTGCACAGCTTGACTCTCAGTTGGAGTTCTTTTTTTTTTCCAGTCCTTTTTTTCCCCACAGTTAGTGCTTATGTGACTTTTCCTAGTAGTGGTGTGTTCTGGAGCAAAGTGCACCTGTCTCCTCTTAACTGAACAGCAGCCCATGAAACACAGTGTTACGCAGCACAGGTCAAAAGGGAGAAGTGAGGAGAACAAGGGGATTATGAAAAAAAAACATTACGATCCTTTTCCTATATCCAAGTCCTAAAATGAAAAAATGTTCCTCTTTTGTTCAGCCAAGCAAGTGAAAATTCCTGAGGGGTAAAAAGCAAACAATTCCCACTATAAATGAACAGTGAATTATATTTGCAAATAACATTTTTAAATATACTTGGCATATGTGATCCTCGTGCTGGTGGGAGCCCAACGCAAGAGCCTGTAAACCAGGAATCTACCAGTTCAATGTTCATCGATTATTGTTTCAAGTTACATTCGTAGTTTCTTTAGCTATTCTCTAACAGTAAAAGAGAAAGGGGAGAATGTTGCTGATTCATACTTTCAAATGTACAGATTTTAGGGCTGCAGCTCTTGACACATTGCAGAATAACACAAAGAAGGCTGACAGTGATGAGACTGCTTCCGCACACACATGCAGCAGCAAAAAGATGCAGGGGCAAAGTCTGCAGCCCCAAACGTTTGAAACCATGATTCACATGTCTAAACCTCATGAGAATAGCCTGCAGGATACAAGGTGGTTTCTTGTTTGTTTTATTTACTAATAAATTGGGGTTGTCTTATTTGCCCTCTGTCTTCCAGCCATTAGGTTTCACGGTAACAAGCAGCCCATGTTTGTAACTTATTTGCTGGGGCATCTACATGCAGCAGCAAAGCTGAAAGTGCTGGAACTATGTCTCCGGCGAAGTCTCGAAAAATCTGTAGCTATTTAAGTGTGGAACTCTCACTGTTTTCAATGGTAGATACATGACCAACAATTCTGAGCCCAAATGCCATTATTTTAAAGGTGATGAACTGAGGCAGAGAGATCAAGTCCTTCCTCCCCTTCTTTTTTCTGACTGTGAGCTGTATGATGCAGAGAGGGCTGTCTTCATCTATATTGCACTGTGTATAACACAATGCCACTGGGATATAAATAATAAACATTGATGATACACAAATTCAGATAACAAAGTAGCTGCCTCTGCCTTTGCTGCTTTGAGACTCTGAGATCTTCTCTTTAGCAGGGGAATAAGGCAGACGTAACAATTGAAGCCTTCTTTTTGAAAGGAAGCTTGTACCTTATGTTTGAAAGACACTGTGATTATGAAGACCCCAAGAGAAATTATATTGTGCATGACTCAATTTGAAAAATCGCTTCTTTAGGCATCCAGAGTGCCAGTGCCAGAAATTTTGTTCGTGTTAGGGGAAGGAAGGCAAACAAACAGAAAACTCCAGCTTATATTGTAAGAAACCCAAGAGACAGAAAAGAAACCAACTTAAATCTCAGAAATACACAAGATCCATGACCTGCTGCAGAAACAGCCTGTTTAAAGTGATCACATTTTATAAATAATCCAGCAAATTCTGGACTTTCTTTCCCCATCTATTGTCCCCATTGGGCTCCACTTTTCATCTCTGCTGTTGTACGTGGGCAACGAGTAAGGCACTGCACGTGTTTCTGTTGAAATCCATGTGACCTGCCAGCCAGCAAGGTCCAGCCTTTTTAAGAAAGCAGAACAGTTGAATTTGTGAGAGGCATGGCCAAATCTCTTAAAACCTTACAGTGAAAAAATCCAACGCTTTCACCCAGGCAGCTGAATAATAAATACAAAATGCTGGACCTTGAGCTGGATGTCATTCGGTGCAGAGCTGTTGAGTTCTCGTGCTGGTTACCAAGATAAAGAAAGATGTAATGCATGTTTCTGTTTATGTCTCTGGTTTTATTTGGATCTCTCAATTTTTTTCCCCCGGGGGGGGTTCTTCTCTGACCCAAACATTTTTATAATACGTGCAAGTATCTGCAATAGTTTTTTTCTTGCTGAAACAATTTACTTCCTTATTACTGAAAGCATTAACATGGTGCAAAGGCTCTGAATGTACGGGAACTGTAACTAGGTGATACTGCAAGCTTGGAAATAAGCTGATTTGAAGCACTGAGTAGTTGTAAACAGCTCTTGGTATAGAAAGGTGTAGCAGTAACATAATTTTGAAATTTAAGCTTGAGGTTAATTTACAGTTTGTTCTCAGAGAAGATGCTTCACTGAAATTCCTTTCCAGCGTGCTTCTAAATTTCCTATTTTACTGTACCAGCCTGCAAAAAATCCTACCAAAATAAGAGGGCAAGCCAGGTTTGTTTCCCTCTCCCTCCCCAGTATCTTTATGCTTTTACTGGGAGCGAGCTGAGGGTCCTGTCTGACAACAGCTTTTTCTCTTGTATTGAGTCAGTGCGCCCAGAACTGCAATCACACCAACAGCTATTAGCTTCCAGCCTCTGTGAACCCTCGTTGTCCTCAATGCACTGAGAAGCATCTGCGTAATTTTTCTCTCTCTATGCCCATCTTCCCCTCCCCCCAGCCAACCACTAAATCACAGCCAATGTTTCCTTCCCACTCCGCGGGTGCTTCCCTAGGCCCTCTGCCAACCAGCGTCTGCCAGCCCCACGTCTGCAGACACACTGCCAGGCTGTCCTTTGGATGAGTGGGAAGTGGGAAATTATAGAAACAAGCTTCCAGCCATCCACAGGCTGAGTTTACACAGGGCCTGTCAAATCAACCAGCAAAATACAACGGGCTCGGGCAGGACACAAGTGGGAAAGAAAAAACTTCCTGTCAACGGGTGCAACTGTGCACAGCCAGGCTGTGGCAAAAGCAAGTCACCCAGGCACACGTCTGTCCTTGCAGACACCTGACAGACAGCCAATGCAGGGTAGCTGACACACGGCAACATGTCACCCCATGGTAACTTGTCTGCGTGCCTGAGTCTTCTCATTTTTGGCCATGGTGCTAAGGTACAGTTAAGGTTGCCAAGGAATCATGGTTGAGAGTGATGTTTGTATCTGAAAACGTGTCCTGAAAACACAGTCTCTCGGAAAACTGCAGCTAGACACCCACTGTATAAATTCACTGCTTTGATCCTCCATTAGTGAGCTGGGTGGGGAGCATATGGGGTGCCTGTCCTGGTATGGCAAACGAGGGGCAGGGCAGAGCAGTGAGACAAAACCATGCCAGGGCAGGGGCTGTGAGGCAGGAGCTGTGCAGGGAAAGGGGGTACGCCCAGCCTCTGGAACGGAGTGGGAATAAGGGAGCAGGGAAACACCATAGGCTCTGGGGCCAACCCTGCTCTTCAGTTCCCTTCATAGCTCAAGCTCATAGCAAGAGGACAGTGGGAGCAGCACCTTTGCTGTTCTTACACAGAGCCAAGGCCTTTTCTGCCTCCCACCCCACCAACGAGTTGACTGGGGGTGGACAAGAAGTTGGGAGGGGACACAGCTGGGACAGCTGACCCCAACTGACCAAAGGGATATTCCATACCATATGACATCATCTTCAGCCTATAAAACTGGAGGAAGAAGAAGGAAGCCAGGGAGGGATGTTCAGAGTGATGGTGTTTGTCTTCCCAAGTAACCGTTACGCATGATGGAGCCCTGCTTTCAATGGGGATGGCCGAACACCTGCCCACTGATGGAAGGTGACGAATGAATTCCTTGTTCTTCTTTGCTTGTGTGTGCAGCTCCTGCTTTACCTGTTAAACTGTCTTTATCTCAACCCACAAGTTTTCTCACTTTTGCTCTTCTGATTCTCTCCCCCATCCCACCTGGGGGAAGTGAGTGGCTGTGTGAGTCTCAGTTGCTGACTGGGGTTAAACCACGGCAAGTCTCCATCCGAGTTTTTGGACATTTTTCACCTCAGATCATTTTTGAAACTTTCAGTCTCTGTACGAAGGGGATTGATTTCTCTTTCCTGTTCCATTGTATGGTGCTGAAGTCTTCTGTGACTACCTTGGGACTCAGAACACAACAGCAACACGCTGTAGTAAAACATCTGAAGTCCTAATCTTTTTCCCTCTGGTAACAGAGTATTGAACTTATATTAGAGATCCCAAAGAGCCCTAGTAAACCTCTTTTCAAGTCCTGCCAGAAGCAATAACTTGCTTCTCTGTGTCTGAACCCAGCAGAGAAGACTGGTGCCCGCAGGCAATGTACTAGTGATATTTTAGTTCTGAGTAGGAGTGTGCTTTTAGGAGGAAATGTCCCCTTAGCATGCTTTGATTCACATAAAAAATTGGTCTTGGAGCACACAGATTGGATTGCCTTCAAACTACACCAGAAGGTGCCCCCCAGGAGCACCCCCGTGCACTGCTACTGTTAATAGGCTGCTTGTGGCATGGCACGTAGTTGGCATGTGGGTGTTTCACTCTGCGAATCCATTCCTTTTGCTCCTCATTATGCCACATGTAGGCATCACTTTATCATCTGCTCAGCCAGTAACAAACCTTCCCAGATGTTTGGAATGTAATTTATTTTCAAGGTGCAACAACAAAACCAGTGGTTTAGGGAAATACCTTAAATGACAAAGTCTTAACTGAGAAGTCTTATGCATTTTTGTGGTGTGAGTATCACTACAACCTTAAGAGAAGAGGAAAGAAAAAATAGCGCTACTTTTCTGGTAGAAGCTTTTTCATTAGTACTGCTAATGTACTACATTTTTTTTTCAGGCTTAACTCTGCACTGGAAGGAATATTCATCAGAATCTTATTCCTGCTCTTCAGAGGCTTAATTAATAGATTCAGACCTCATGACAAATGAATCTTTAGCATCAGGGATGGGGACAAACCCATGGAACAAACCAAGGAAATGATGTTCTTTACAGTATAGACTGGAAAATTACCTACCTGAGGATAACCTGAAATGAGCTGACTGTTGTATAGGCTCCATGAAGTTTACAGATTCACCTTGAAGCTGTATTATTCAGTCTTGCTAATTGTTGTTAGGTTCCCAGCTCATACCTAACTTGCCGATGAGCTAATTAGTTCTTTTACCAGTGTCCCAATTAATTTTGCAGTCACCTGGACACTCTGCAGTTATTTCCAAAAGCTGGCAATAATGTTTGTTGCATTTCATCTTTCATCTTCTTATTTGTGTAAATTTATATTATTTTAATCTTTTCCTGTCATGTAACTTATTTTCCTTGATGGGCTTTGACATGATTTTGTGTTTTCCTGAAAGTATCAGGTGCTCCCCATGGATTCCAATTAATGGTGTTTTGAGGTTGAGTTTATGACATGACACAGCTGTTGTCACAACGTTGTCATCTTCAAGGGAAGGTAAATGAAGGTGGCTTCAGCTAAGCAAACATCTACAGCTGCTCTAGTCACCACTCAAAAATCAGTCTTTGCTCAGCACGTACCACTGACACCAACTATTTCTTGCCCTATGCTTAAGAAATGAGCGTTATTGCTGATAACAATATTGAGGAGTGTCATGTATTGAGGCTGTTTTTCAAGCGGGTGATCCCCATGCTCAAAGACAAGTTGAAATCAGATGGGGGTTACATACAGACACTGTAATGTCTCCAGCCATTTTGCTGCAGTGCAGCTATTGCTGCTCTGCAGTCTTCGTTCACGCTGGAGCTCATCTGATGCTGCTTTAGAAATGTATGCAGTTAGTTTTTATGACATTTAAGTTAGCAAAGCTCTTACACTCCGGCTCTGTTGGAAGCCCGGCAGTGATCCCATGGAAACCTGTCAGACGATTCGCAAGTTTAAAGCTATTCACTCCTAAGTACCTTTGTGGAGTGAAGCCTGAAATTGCTTTGATAACATCCATCATTTATTATAAATGTAATCTGCCTTTAACTACTAGTGACATGTATACTTAGAAAATCTCCCTTTAAAAGTAATTTTAAGGGCAGAAGACTCTTTTCTTCATTCATAGTGATCCCCCCACTGCAATAAGTTTGGGAGACTGATTTCTTCTTTGCCAGGAATCACTGGATAAAATTGTCCTGCTTATACACGCAGTGGTTACACAAGAGGTAATACAGGCTAAATGATGCCAGAAGTCCCTTAAGGCCCTAAAATCTATTAACCTACCGGATAATTTACAAATGGAACAATTTATGGAGTGAGAATCTGTCTTTTGTGCGTGAGGAAGGAAATGTTAAACTCCGCATCATTCATTCTGATAGAACCCCTGTTTACTCAGTGTCTGCATGCTTATTACAAGGGAGCAAGAATAAATTAGTGAAGGCTCTTGCATGCTAATGTAGTATTATTCAAGCTATCTGTGAGAAAAGTCTAAATTTAAATTTCATGTTGCTTTTCCATAATTCTTTCTGCAACAAGTGCAGCAACATGGAATATCCAAAAAAAGGCCATGATAATGAAATGCCATGGGTTGGGCAGGATGGGAACATTGACAAATGGCAGTAATTTGCAACAGTGGTAAAGATTTAAGTAATTGCAGTAGCCTACAGCACTGCAGGTTGGATTCTTCATAGCAAGCCATTCTCGCAGCTGTTTTCAAGGATCTGCTTACAGCAACAGACTTTTAAATATTTAGAAAAGGAGAGTAAGAGACATTATGAATAAGTATGAGTTACTCCCATCGGCTTTAGTGACATCTGATAAAGCTGGAATCCTTGAATATGTACAGCTAAGCTACTGCCAGGGCTCTGAGAGCACTAATAGGCCCTATTGGCCCTGCCTGACCTTCCCTGGGGCTTCCCCCCACCCTGCCCATGGCTCAGAACTCCATTCTAGTCCCCAGGGGCCCCATGGCCCCAGCCATGCAGTGTCTGAACCTGACCTGTGGGTCGACCTCCCAGCTTGACCCTGGTCCTGCCCCATCACTGCAAACTCACATGATGACCTGGGTGCTTGGTTGACCCCAGGTGCTGTCCCCAGGTCTGTCCTGCTCACCTGCATGAGATCAAATGAACTATTTCCACTGCCATAGGACTAGATGATTAAAAGGAAAAATGATCCCAGTGATTTCATATTCTCAGCCTTGTGTTACCTGAGCAGGCTGTCTGATTCCCAAAGACTGCTCTGAATGCATGTTGGGCAAAATTCAGATTTCCACAGTGAGGGGAGGAGGCAGGTGCCTTCAAAGAGGGCTTAGCCCAGTCTAAGACCTGAATCTGTCTTTGGAGGTCCCTTTCCTTCTCTGTGAACTGGAGGTTATCAGTCTCCTCCTTGAAGTGCTGACAGTTTGGTCTGGTGAATAACAGCTCCTGTATTAGTTTCCAGGTAGTTTTATCAGTAGTTTCCATGCACTGATTTGCTGTAGTTAACAAAGTCCTCACTGACATTTTCTACCCAGAGATTTGGTTACCTTCCTAAAACAGGGCAGTTGCTAAATTGTGTCCAAATAAACAGCGTTAAATACTCCCCAGAGTGCCAGTTTTCATAGTAAAAAATTGCTGCAGTGACTACAGAGGCAGCTTTTGTTAGCCCAGGGTAGGAGGATCCAGATGAATGTGAAATGGGAGGGAAACTAGAAACAGTCTCTTTATTTGTGTTGTCTGTGCTATGAAATGTGCCTGCTGCATGGACCTGATGCGAATTATGCAAGATTTGGAGGTAAATAGGTGCCAGTGTAAACTATGTGTGAATAAAAGAAATTTGCCAGGATGGGGTTATGGAAAAGGAGCTATAAGAAGTTAGCCGTACATCATCTAGTAGGAATTTAATTTATTCTACTTTACCACTGTTGACAGGTTGCCCCTTCTGCTGCAATCTTTCCCTTCTGCTCATCAGCATGGCAATCACTGGCAATCACTTGGAGTCTTGCACTTAAATTACCTCCACCAGAGCGCTGATCCAAACCAGGTCATTGAGGACTGTGCACTCACTCTGTGGAGGTTGGGATCGGGCCAAGGCAGCTTCGTGCCAGCACACACCACGGGCTCACTGCTGTGCTGCCCTTGGAGCTGGTGTGATGCTCTAGGTATAGGCTAGGACCGTGGCTTTATTGCCACACAGAGCCTTACTCACAGGAAAATGTGGTGAGAAACGAGGTTACTAGGAGGTGTTGCAAACCCTGCCTAGATTTGGACAGCCTATAAGCAGATGGTCAGCTCCTGATCTGAAGGATTCAGTTAAAAACGAAAGAAGAGGAAGGGTTCTGGTGCAAGGGCAAGGCCAGGCACAGCCTCAGTTGTTCAGTGGTGGAAAGTGATGAGGATGGAATACAGAAGGATGGAAGTATGATGAAGATGAGCTATCGTGAAAAAGATAGTTTGATCCTTTCAAAATCATCTCATGCCATTGTTTTAATTATGTAGAGAAAAAATCGGTGACTTCAGCTCTTTAAATGCTAGGCTCTAAATGCTTGTTTCTCTCCTTGCTTTCTTGCTGTTGCCCCCGGACTATCACTGTATCTTCATCAGAGTAGCTGACAAGCAGCTTTGGGTGGCACCCGAGACGCTGTGGGAAGTGGTTGATGGTGGGACTTGCCAAACGCAGGAAGTTGTCTGTGGCTGTGAACATCAAACCACAGCTCAGGAGTGTCTGTACGTGGGCCTTTATTGCACTCTGGAGAGCTTTCCAGAGCGTGTTTTCTTTAGTGAAATGAATATCTTCCACTTTGACTTCCTTGGGTTATGCTCAAAAGATTTTGGCATCATGCAGACTGAAACTGGAAGGTAGACAGTTCCTGCTCAGCATTCAGCCTAGAAATAAAAACACAGGGGGAAGTGTGACATAAGGATTCAAATGGCTTTAATTTCCCCATGCATGCACCCAGTGGCTATGGTGCTAAGCTGCTTCCCCTCCTGCTCTAACGCTGTCATAAATTAAAGGATGCAACCCTGATTTTGCAGTCAGATATTGCTGCCACAAGCTTTTGTAGACTGGTGAGTCTCTGGCAACCTTGGAAGTCTGCCAGTGCTGGATCCACCCGGTCAATGGAGCAACGAGCAGGTCTAGAAGTCTGTCCTGTAAAGCAAATGTGAATCAGTGATCCCCATCAAAGGAGCCTTTCTCCCTGGTGACATGAGGCCTTGGGCAATGAGTAGGAGGTTGGCAGATGGGTGGAATGTAACCACAAGGAGCCCAAATAAAGCAGATGTAACTAGAGATCAGGTAAATGGAAGAGCTTGATGCAGCCATGGCACTGAAGAAGGTGGCTCCACAGTGGTGGGGCCATTCCCCTGCCACGTGGTCTCAGCTGCCACTGGTCCCATGCCCTTGCAGTGATGTCACTGTTTCTTGGTCTGTAACAGGGGACAGTGATATAAATAATCATAGAATCATATTGTCATAGGATGGTTTGAGTTGGAAGGGACCACGAAGATCATTTAGTTCCAACCCCCTGCCATGGGCAGGGACACCCTCCACTAGACCAGGTTGCTCAGAGCCTCATCCAGCCTGGCCTTGAACACTTCCAGGGATGGGGCATCCACAGCTTCCCTGGGCAACCTGTTCCAGTACCTCACCACCCTCTCTGGGAAGAATTTCTTCCTGATATCTAATCTAAATCTACCCACATTCAATTTTAACCCATTACCCCTTGTCCTGTCACTACAAGCCCTTGTAAAATGTCCCCCCCAGCTTTCTCATAGACTCTTCAGGTACTGGAAGGTGCTATAAGGTCTCCCTGGAGCATTCTCTTTTCCAGGCTGAACAATCCCAACTCTCTCAGCCTGTCCCCACAGCAGAGGTGCTCCAGCCCTCTGATCCATCTTTGTGGCCTCCTCTGAACTTGCTCCAACTGGTCAATATCCTTCTTATGTTGGGGGCTCCACAGCTGGATGCAGAACTGCAGGTGGGGTCTCATGAGAGCAGAGTAGAGGGGCAGAATCCCCTCCCTCAACCTGCTGGCCACGCTTCTCCTGATACAGCCCAGGATCTGGTTGGCTTTCTGGGCTGCCAGTGCACATCGCTGGCTCTTGTCCAGTTTTTCATCCCCCAGTACCGCCAAGTCCTTCTTCTCAGGGCTGCTCTTGATCCACTCTCTGCCCAGCCTGTATTTGTGTTTGGAATTGCCCCAATCCTGGTACAGGACCTTGAACTTGGCCTTGTTGAACTCCGTGAGGTTGGCAGTGGCCCACGTCTCCAGCCTGTCCAGGTCCCTCTGGATGGCAAGAGGGGTTATCAGAGACACTGAGCACTGAAGTTGCTCTTTATTAAGGACAATCATTTCTGAAAAGCCTCCTACCTCTGAAATGACTGCGGAGGGAAGAAACGTGATTGACAAGAGAGCTGGAAGATCTGTGTGTGCCACTCTCACTGGTACCACTGGGTACTGGGAGAGATGGGAAGAGGAGTCGGTCCCTTGGGAACTGATCGGATAACAAGAAAAGGGAGCCCCAAGGACAGTTCTTTTTTCCCTCTCTCTGTGACAGTCCTGGGGGAGACGGTCTTGCCTTACACAAGTTTGTACATCATTTGTGTGGGGTTTTGTACTGTGGTTCTTTTAGTGGGGAAGTAATTATCCTCTGTCCCAGAGAAAGCTATTGAGGACGTACCTGTCATGAGAACAGGCTCCAGGAACCCAGCTGTCCCTGTGGGCTGGTGCCAGCATAGTAACAAAGCTGTGTGTTTAAATTATACAGAGGTGGTTAATGAGTTTTCACCTTGTCAGGAGAGCAGTCCAAGGTTAAAGAATGATGTGTCCCAGAAACGAGAGTGAGAAAAGCTGAGTTTTGAAAATATACAACCTACAGGTTGAGCTGGTATTTTAAAACAAAACTGTGACAGGATTTTCCTTTTTATGGAAGCAAAGCACAGCATTACAGAAGGCAGGAGAGGGGCACTCTGGTTCTGAGTGCAGCGTGGCAGCTAGGATATATTTAACACGTTATTATGTTATCAGTGGAAGTGTTTAATGAGATTTGGTAGATGTTCCCAAAGCTGTCCTGTCATGTTTATATATTCAGACAGGGGCTCTATGAAGTGGCCTGTGATTTATTTGGCTGGCAAGCCAGGGCAAAGCGGGATTTCAGTGTTTCATGCTACATCACATCGAGCAAATCTTTTTTCATTTTTGCTGAGACTGTAAATGTAGCAAATTAAAGGAACAGAGCAGATTCAGATTTCTTTAGATTTTGGGAGGCATTTGCATTATCTGTCACTTGACGTTTTGATTGCAAGTGTAGCTCTATACATTATTAAGACTGTACATGTTCAATCAATTAGTATCCAGTTAATTAGTGGAGGCTGACAACAATCATATTTACCCAAAAACAAGGGAGAGGGGAAAGACTTGTAACTATTTATGAGAAAAAGCTTTTGTCTTTGAATATAAAGTCCCACCCCCTGCTGTTCCACGTCCTCAAAGCTGTGCTTCCTGCATCGCCCATCCTCTGCACACTTGGATCTGAAACTCCATCCTCTTCTCTCACCCCGTGCCCACATCCCAGAACCCTGAAGTGATGTCTTCACCATCCTCATTGCCATCTTTCCCTATTCCTGATAGTCTCAGGTTGATAATTTCTGTCTTCACAGTCCCAACTGCTTTTGACTCACTGTTCTAGTCCCTGGAGTGTGGTGGATGGTGGGCTGGGAATGTGTGCCTCATGCTGGCACAAGCTTCTGTTGTCTGTTAACTGGCTTTTGCTGCCTGTGTAAAAATTCTTACTCCTACCCTGTTCACACCCTTGCTCACTTTATTTCCATACATGTCATACTTTGGTCCGTTTTGGTTTTGTGACAGCCATATTTAAGGCCAGACTCCCCAGCACACGTCTCTCAATTACTCATGGAAAGCAAGACATGAATAATGCATATAATGTATTTTTAGAGCAATAGTCCTAGAAACACCCTAAATTGTCTTGAATTTACATAAGTCTAGGGGCTTGTAATAGGAAATCATCACCAGATTAAAGTGTATCATCTCCTGAGAGTCTTCAAGGATCTGTACAAGACTCAGTACTACTCAATATTTTTAGTACTGAACTCAAAGCCAAAATAAAGCCTGCAACTCACACAGAGACTGAGAAAGGCCCTTAAAGATAAGGCAGCAGACCTGCGGAGCAGCCTGGAGTGCTGGATAAGTTGGTCTTGATGCACAAAGTTGTATTTAAGTATAATCAAACAGATGCTATACGTCAGGAAAACAGTGATGCTAATAAAAACTTAAGAATTGCAGTGAGCATGTGGTTGAATATGAAATTCTTGTTTGGTGCTGCAACAAAACTGGCCATGAGATGAATAAATAAAAGTCTAAGTCGAAAGGGAGCTGACCTCTGTACTTAGCATTAGTAGGGTTGATACTTGAGGGCTGCACCCCGTTTAGACATTCATGGCTTTTAAAAGAAAAAACAGAGAACAATAAAAATTTGCAGAGATCACAGAAAAGTCATACTTTTTCTGAAGAAAATGTTTTACAGTGAGAAATATAAAGAGATCTTTAATCCTGAATGAATACCTGATGCAGATCTGTATTACTTTACTGGTGTAAATTTATGCTTTGCCTGATCCAGGAGGTCCCAGAGCCACAACCTGCAGGGGGTAGGGGGCACAATCAGGGCAGATGATGGTGGACGTTTGCCCTGTTGTCATGCTCTTCCTTGGGCACCTTAATATTGGCGCAGATGGAGAGGGGAGACAGGATGCAGGACTGGATGGACTGTTGCTCTGCCCATGTATGGCAGTTCTGATGTCCCCAGCAGTTTGTCTAGTTCCTAATATTTCCAAAAACTAAACTTTTGGGCCAATTGCAGGCGTAATCATGAAAAAACCCAGAGCTTGTGATAAACATGGGAATACATACTGGAGCATCTAACAGTTCCTTTTGCCTTAAATTCTATTTTTGCTTGCAGTGATAGTGTCTCGAGGGCAATTTTAAAAAATAATATCAAATACATGTATACATATAAAAGCTTGAGTTTAGCTGCATGGACAAAGGACAGCTTGTTCAAACTCCTCCTAAGACAATGTCTACACCATGTCTACACCACCTCCCACTTTGTAACTGGGCCAGTGGATCTGGCAAAGCACTGCTTTCTGCAGCACCCTGAAAGGCTCCTCATCTACCCAGCTTACAGTTACAGAGATCTCTTGCTGTGTCTCTTCAGTGTGTGTCCATCGTCACCTTCAGGGAAGCCTGGAGATGCCTCTGCTGCCATCGAAAGTGGGCAGGATTTGAAATGAGCTGCTATTCACTGACTCTGCGCAGCTCCCTGCTGCCTAGGGTTCATCCAAGTATGAAGCATCCAAGTGGCCACAGAGGTTCAGGTTCCACCAGGAAGACCAGGATACTGAAAGTCAGGCATTGCCATGGCATGTAATGACAATTTATTATTAGTGTTCTTTTTCTAGGCTCTAGACATTAGCCTCTTTGTGCTGTAATTCCTCCACTGTATAGTACTCTCTGAAACAATGGGTTAGCATGATGTTAAATATGTTAAAATTGCTAAAATATGTTAATTTGTGAACCATTTGGGTAATCCCATTTGGTGATGGGGACCTTGCCATTGCCTTGGGCAAACAACTCCCCAGATTTACATGGTGCGTTCAACTGCGAGTCAGTCTGGAGGGATCAGTCAAGTAAGGAATCACAACCTTTGTGCCAAGTGGCAACAGAAAAAAAATCCTCCGAGGATCACACTGACAGCTTTGCCTTTCCCTTCGGAAAATCTTCTTACAGATTTCATGAATCCAGTAGAGTCAGAAAGACAGAAGTGTTCATAGAAGTGCTTGGTAGTGATAAAGCATAGATGTAACGCTTCAGATGATGGACGGCTGGATAGCCCTGGTGTCTCCTCCCTGCAGTCATAATTAGTGTATCATCTTAGTCACTGTCACCAAAGATTCATGGTCAGACACACGGGGGAAATTGTGTGTGTCACTGCTACTTCCTTTGACTGTGTCAGATGCACATTAACTGTCAGTGTCTAGACACTTGTGTCCTGCAAGACAGCACTTAAATCTGAGTCAGAGAGAGAACATAGATGCTAAAACACAGCCCTTCCTCTCTTGGTTCATCTCTGCATTTGGTTTCTGCATTTCAGAGTACACAGAGTTTTCTAATTGTTGCTATTTTACACCTTCTTTAATGCATAGTGTTTTATGATGGTGCCTTATGAATTAGTTATCAGTGTCTGCAGAGCTCTTGCAACCATTAGTTTTGACAGCAGGGTAATAGCTTAGTAAAGGCAATCACTTATTACTTTTATAATCCATTTTTACTGCTCAGATCATATTTGCACTAGTTTCTTTCATTACTGTGCACCTTTTCCAGCTGGGCTTATGTAATTTGTCAAGTGATGCTCACAGATATCATAATGAATGTTTACTTTAGTGTCTGAAAGGCAAGTGAGAGGCATGATTTCTGCTTAGTTTCCAGATATATGTATCATAAGCGCTCACCCTACACAATACCATGGGATCTATTTGAGACATATGTTGGATTTGCCAGGTAGTGGTTTTTTCTAATGGGTAGGTTCAGAAAGCTTTTTCCTGCATCTTCAGAGAATAAATTAGGCAAAAGCATGTGACAGAACTGCGTGATTTGCCAAGTGTCTATAGGTGGAGAACCGCAACCGAAACATCAGAGAGATTTCTAGAGCCCACTGGCACCTCACTACAGTTGTGGCTGGAGGCAGGAGAGGGCAGGTTAGATTAACACACATCAGAAAGCTGCTGGTTCTTGAAAGTATATTCTGCCATCAGTAAAACTTTTCCTGTTTTTTAAACATCCCATTGAAATGCAGCAAACACCAGGAAGTCTCTTCTTACATTTTGTGTATCTTTGTCATGTTCCTACCACCTTGCAGAAGTTAGGATGTAATTGCCACCAAAAAAAAAATAGTCTTTCTGTGTTATTTAAGAGGTGAGAAGCAACCGCAAGTGTACTAAACATAATGAGGCTAAGAATAGGACATAAATATTCACAGCTGAACATTTTTATTTGAGCCTTATGTTGTGTGCACATTAGTGGGAGTGAAACCGGGGGTTGAGTTTGTATTTTGCAGTATTTCACGTAGGGTTGGAATAATAATGTTGAGTTTTGTGTTTGACTTGCAGACGGATCCCCAGCAAAAGGTTTGCGTGTGTGGACAGCAGTTCTGTTTCGGTATCACTGGAGTCAAAAGCAATTCGCCATTTGGCATTTATTTCAAAAGAAAAAAGCTGGAGTCTCTCTGATAAATAAATAGTCACAGGTCTTGAGCTTGATTAGTAGGTGCAAATCAAATAGCATATCTATTTGTAATTTGTAATATCTGTGCACAGAATGCACCCAGGCCTTTCAGTGTTCCTGTTTCACATTATGTGTATTAGGCATTGAAAACTGAGACTTAAGGCTCAGTTGGGCTGGAAAACAAGCCCTCCATCTCATGAAGAAATGTTGCAGTTCCAAAATCTGGTTTCATTTTGTGTCAAAATGAAGCTACAAACTTTTCAAAATACATCCACTGAGAGCGATGAGATGCTCAGTAAGTGCACTCTGTTGGGATGCGACGCATGTAGGTGTCACTGCTTCCCCGACTCAGGCACAAGCAGGGCTGGAACCCGGGCTTCACATCGATTACGGGTTGTTTTGGGCTGCCGTTGTGTTCTCTCTGACACGGCAGCTACAGGCCAGTTCAGTTTTAACACTCACGGTGAACAAGCAGCATTCAGATTTTGCAGGTCAGATGAGGTCTCTCTCTCTCTCTGGCTTTTATTAAATCATCCACCCTTACTTGGACTTCTTGCAGGTTTCTTGAAATAAATACCTTTCTGCAAAATCCCTTGGTCTTGCCAAGCTGGAGTTTTCTCCCTCAGCTCTTGATGTCATTCCACTAATATCTGACAGCTTGGATAAACCTCTTGTAAAATCTTCCAGCAAGTTCCTTCACATTTCTCCCCTGGCTTGAGTAGTTGTGAAGTTACCTATGGAAGATTACTTGCTGGATGCCTTCCTCTGTGTGTGGAGGAGCTCCAGATAAACAGTGGCAAAGCTCCCTCAGTGCTTGCATTCACATTTCCCAATAAAATCTTCCTGCTGTGACATTTGAAAAAACAGTCAGTGCCGGTTATACAGAGGGTGGGCTGGGGACGGTCCCAGCGCTGCCATTCCCTTCTCGGCCAGCTATACCTGCCTCTTGTGACTCACATGGACATCACAGGACATGGACTGGACCATTTTTAACAGACTTCTGCATGCTCATAATGACTAAATTAAATGTATTTGTGAGTCTCGACTTGGTTACACTGCCAAGTTTGCCTAGCTGAAGTGAACAGAGAGAAGCTTTCCTAGGGTAAGATAGAAAAACAGGCCTGATTTACATTACAAACAAAATCCTTAGCCCAAAATATCCTTTTGTGTGGCAGGGCTGAAATCTAGACAGACACAGCCTCCGAGATCCAGGTTTAGGAGCAGGAAGGAGTTTACCTCCAGGTCAAACTACACAATCAATTTTGTTTGTTTTATAGTCTTTTGTAGGGTCATCTCAGCTCTGTTACATAATAGACTCTCTTCATATCTTCTGGGTTTTGGGTGTTTTTTATTTTTGCTTTTTTTGTGCATGCACATTGTCATTTTTGAGGTTTTTAGGCTTTTATGTGTAAGATCTTAAGAGTGTTGGAGCATGTTACAGCCTTTTTTCTTTTTTATGGCTTGTATTTGTCAGGTGCACCAGAGTGGTTCTTATTTATACTTTGTTGTTATGTTCCTGGGACTCTTATTCCCAGATTTCCAAGCAAAAAGATCAATCATTTCATCCGGTCCCTGGCATCTTCCAATAGCAACAGGAAAACTGTATTTTAGTACATTGGGAGGAGATTTTACAACAGCTTTAAGTGTTTTGGAGCAACAGTAAGGACAAGTGATGGAGACTGAAGAGGGAATAATAAATAGGACCCTCCAGCATGCTGGAGAGGGTTTGATAGGGTTAATCTAATATCCTGAAAAAAGAAATCATGAAGATATCATTGTCTCCTTATGTATTTCGAATTAACCCAGTGGAAACCTTGCCAGAATGTACAGGTTTGAAACCTGCCCTATTGCCTCGCTGCATACCTTCCTGAAAATCTGTGAAAAAGGATGACGGGTTTTGTGGGATGTCCTCCCTCCCACATGCCATGAGAAATGTGGAAAAACGTGAGGAAAGTCAACTAGATTTAAAAAAATCCCCAAACCAGCGAATTTCCTGTGGAGGTATTTATAACGAGCTGTGCACAAAGGTACACTCTAGTAACACATCGATGGCAATACCCCATCACGTCAGTGGACGTGGGACATCACCAGCCTTGGGAGAGAGGAGACGGGTCGAGGTGGGGCTGTGCCCCCCGTTGCTGGTGCAGTGGGGCTGGCTTCAGACTCACTTGCTGCAGCTAGAGCTGGGCCAGGGATAAAAATGTCTGTAGCTCGTAAATAAGAATTCACACATGCTACTAAGCCAATTTGTTGGTGTTATTGCCTTGTTCCTGTTGTTGCTAAAACTGTGTTCATAGCACAAAGAAAAAGGGATTGAAAGGGTCAGAAGCGTCAGAAAGAACTGCAGGCTCTGAAGTGGGTATTTGAAGAGCTTTCTTCTGCATCGGCCATAAACCAGTTTTCATTTATATACGAGCACTGATTTATTTTACGGCTGGTGAATTGGGTTGGAATTTGCCTGCTCGGTGGCTGGTTCCACATCACACATGTGCAGAGCAGTCCTGTTGTCCTTGACAAGGATATTACTTGAGGAAGGTAATGATCACAGCCACAATGCCTTGCTGTCTGCCCAGCTACTTGCAGTGGGCTTTCTTAACAGGTTCTTGTACGCTTGAGATAAGAGATTTTCTAGGTGAATTCATCATGTCAAGAAACTAAACACCTGCATTCAACCTTTGCAAAGGCATTTTCATGTTTCTATGTTTCGGGTCTTTTTTTTACGTTTCTGTTCTTACAATCAACTTCAGTGGTTGTAAAGACATGCCTGTGTGCCTGCTGAGGGCCTTGCATCTCCCATAGAGCGGGTGGGAGTAGGTGAGGGGGGCCGTGAAGAAGGAGAGCTGTTGCTGCAGATCTGGGAAGGAGCAACGAGGATCAGGAACACACGACTTCACAACCGATTTATCTTTACAAAGATCAGTCCTATCATACTCCTCTCTGCTGGCCCTGCTCCTGCCCACGATGTCACCTTTTCACAGCACTGCATGAAAAATTTGGAACTTCAAAAATGCAACAATTTATATGTCCTTCCTTGTCAGCAATCAAGATTCTGAGCCCAGTGTTCAGTAAATAGGCTAAAACTGAAGCAAACAAGTCTCTAGCCTCCAGCCGTGGTGGCACAGGGTCTCTTACTCCCTCAATGGCTCTGTAGATCCATCCCTCTCCCTTTTCTAATTTGGCAGCTCCTTCAGGAGACCTAAAGCTGCGTTGTTGCTGTCGTAATCGGTGAAATGCAATAATTGACAAACTGGCAGCAACATTTCAACCTTAAAATACTCGTGCACTTTCAAGGTATGCAAGGTTATCATGCCACAGAAAGTGTGCTTGGCTCGTTTTGGATATATAGCCAGGCTATTTCTCTGCCAAGATCTGTGCTCTGAAATGCTGCCAATCTTGAGTTATTCAGGTGGATAAAGGACATTCTAATGAGACAACAGCTTATTCACACACTTGTGCTTGTGAAGTGACTGAAAGCTGTTTTCATAAAACTTTCAAACCAGAAATAGGTTTAAAGCATTGCATTTTAATGAAGTAGATATTAAATAGAAGATGCTTCAAAATCCATAAAAAATAGATTTTATGCAGTAATAGAATTGAACAGACAATAGATCTTTTTCTCTTTTCAAACCATCCACAAAATGTGGTTACTTCAATTTCAAACTACTTACTCTGAAAAGTGATAAAAATGTATGGGTTATTGCTGCAAACCTTTGGGTTTTAGTACAGCTATTTGTATGGGTGGGCATAGCACAACTATTTGCTTGGAGGCAGATTTGCCTGTTCAAACTTGTAGACGTAACTTTTTATACATGAGCTGGTCCTCCAGACTCCACTTACAGTTATAGAGAAGAAGGCAGCACTTTCGAGCTGTAGTTCACCTCATCTTGAGGTAGATGAAATCCATTAGATAACTATTCTCTGGAAGTGCTGCTGCTGCTCTTGTTTTTGAAGGGCTGAAAGAGCACCCCATTGGCTTGGTCTGGCTCCAGAGTCTCCTCCTGCACAGCTTCATCCTTGGAGGGTCTCAGCCACCAGTCAGGTCTTCATCCTTGGACCCCAGGTGATTTCAGATACCCCTGGAGCAGGTCACAGAGCACTCTGATGAGAATGGTCTCCCCTTGTGGAGTTCAGTTTGGAAGCTCCTGCCTTAACCCACAGTGGTAGTGTGAGATGCTGCTGTGTTTTGCATGAAGCTGGGGTGGTGAGCCCAGGCACAATGTAATGCTGGCACCCACACAGGAGGTGATGAAGTTACATATAGCCCAGGCCTTATTGCTGCCTGCCAGGGGGACACAGCCTCTTCACAACTCCTCCAGTGAAGGAGAGCAGTCCGATCAAACTTTGCTAAGTACTGAAATAGCTGTTCTGGAAATCAATGCTATTCATGCTCTGCTCTGTCCTTTGAATGGTATCGTTTACTCAGAATATAACATTGCACTTAGTGCTGCATCTCGCTGTCATTGAAACATTTCTCATTGTATTTCTCGGTGCAAAGCTAATGGCTTCTCTAGAAAAGCAATCCGAGACCTAGAAGAAAAAGAAGAAAGAGGTGACAACTTTAGTAAACCTGCCAGTTCAAAGGTATATTTAGAACATATTGTAACAAAAGAACTGTCACACTGAAAATGAGAGGCTTTGCTTCTCAAGGATTTACATGACTATGGTTCATGGAAGTGAGCCTGCAGCAGGACATTTTGGCTTCACCTACACTTGAAAATTAAACAGGTCAAAGATTGTCCTCTGGAACTTAGGACAGCCTGGAAATCCTCCTGATAAATTCTTTCAGTCTCCAAAACAGGATGGCTACAGGAAAACTGGCTACGAGGGAGTGTTCCTGGCAGGAAGAAAGTCAGTCCTTTAAAACTTGCCCTTTACTGCTTGCTCTGGGCCAAGTCCCTGAGTTTACCACTGAATGATGGTGAGCTGAGAAACCTTCTGTGCCTGAATACCAGTTACAGACCAGTCATCAAAAAGGTTTTCTTCATGTGCACAGATCCCAGTGATGGGTCTGGGCTCCACATGTCTACTGGGAATGCGTGGGTCTGGTGCGGCAGAACTGGGATTGCAAAGTGGGGTGGAGTGGGTATCGCCCAGTCTTGCCCAGACTGCACCTTTCCCATCTTCTCCAGACTATGTTGAACGAGCAATAAGCAAGTCCTGTTTATCAAGTACTGATACTATCTGTGCTCTCAGCAACTACAACACTGGTCTTTGGTAAGCCCGTGGGAAACATGAAAATTTTGAAGAAAACTGGTCTTGCCCTGAGAAAAGAAATCTGTTCTGCAAACACTTTTAGAAGTGAGAAAACCTTTGGCTCTATAGAAGAGGTTCATGTTAACCAAAAGTGCTGATGTTTTCGCATCTGAACCTTTAAATACTTGATCAATCAGGTGGTTTGCTGTATGGAGTAAGCAATGAATTTAGCCAAGTTTTTTATGCTTTGAGATAGCAGAAGTCACTGGCCCGAGCACAGAGAGAGTCAAAGAAAGTGTATGGTTTGAGATCTGCTATGAGAATTTCAGAGAACCTCAGTTCTTCTCTGGACTTCCAGTAAGTCCTGTCCTATGAGACGTGAAGGAGGTGGTGTCAGGGGTGCCACACGTCACAGCTCATCAGGGAACGATGACGAATGAGTCAAGGAGGTTGAGAGAGCTGTCACTCGTGTGTGGAGACACATATCTCCCCACCCAAAATCTGTTCAGATGAGATCCGGAGGACAACTGTGCAGGACAAATCATCAGGTTCACCCAACTGTAGCAGGGATAGTGCCAGATAAGGGGAGTGGACTTACATCCGCTTTTTCTGAAGGGACGATGAAACAATTTTCTAGGGACAATCTCTGAGAGACTATTGTAGTGGATGAATGGGGTTTTGCCATGCTGCTTTTCATGCTTTCAGTGCCTTCTTGTCATTCTGCGAACAATAACTACTATTGTTTCTATTGGCATAACATTTCCTTTTCGGAAACTCATAAATGTAGAAGGACCCTGTGCTAGTACTGCGCAAAACAGAACCTAAGTAACAATTCATGATATGCAAAAACTTTCCTGAGATCAAGTGTGTCATTGGTTTACAGGCGTATTCAAATAAATTAATATAAACCCAGATATTTCCAGTGACTGTGAAGATTTACCCCTGCAACACACCTGCTCTTCCTTGCAGTGTACTCAGCTGCTAAAAAACACATGTGCAATGCACCTCTTCTCATCCATTTTTCAGGTCCTTCTCTGTCTGATGAGGTTTGAGAACAGACAGCAGTTTCTTTTTACAATAAGCACTGTGTCACCAAATGACAAAATTAGAAATATTGGCATGGACTAACTCAATGGATACTAATTAATTATGGACACCGGTGCTACTGTTCCCTGCATAATGGAGGCATTTGGTTTCAGCTGGATACTCCCTCCCGTTCTGGTTTCACCCGTGCAATCTCAAAAGGCTGAACTGGAGAAACATAATTCAGAATCAGGAACAACTTCTTCCCTCTGTTATAATCAAACTCACCTTTATGAAATCACGTTATGGAAAGTGATCATTTTGTGCAAACAGCTTGTGTGGTGTTGAGCACATGCACCTGTCTCCATGGCTCAGGTATTATCATGATCTTCGGTGGACTTAATTCTTAGAAGAGCTGTGCCAGGCTGTGTACCCATCCCAGCCAGGTGGCGAGCAGAGGTGGAACACCTGCATGGATATACCATAGCCCCTTAGATGGGATTCATATATCTCAGGATTACTCACTAGCTGGTTGAAGAAATGAGATTATATTCCATTAAGGAGACACTGAACAGCATGCAGGCAAAACACTTCCCCAGGAGCGGAAAGCAGGTTTCAAGTCCCAGAATATTCCTGGTCTTTGGCTGTTCTATTTTGTGTGCTCTCGTTTAAGGACAGAATTTACTTACTGCCAAGCAGACTTTCACAGCTTGAGCATCCAAATAGTGTAGGGAAAGCAAGTTCCACCAAAAACACTGGGGCAAGCCCAGGTCTCCTCCCCGTTGGCTGCCGTGTATTCTGTGCCACAGTCACAGAAGTTTTATGCTACAGCCTTACTCTGCCTGAGCATGTATTGCTTCCCAAATAGCAAAGTTCTATTATAATCCAATTATAGTTTTTCTCAAAAGTGACAAATATTTGAATTAAATGCATTATGTTCCAAATCAAAATCCTCTGCTCTCTGAACTCAGTTCAGCCTCTCTCAGAATGTTCTGGTAACAGTTGAGCCCACAATTGCAGAGATATCAGGTGATATCCTATTCTAAGAATATTTTCAATTCAGCTAAACCCAAGAGATATAGTAAAAAATCTTGTCAGAAGCCAAAACTCATGAGACTTCCAAGCCAAAAAAGGTTCTGACAAGTTCATCTCTTGAGCATTTGGCTGATCTCCCGCAACCACCCAAAATCAGATGTAACAGTTTTCTGTGACTGAAAGTGAAAGTGACAGGAGATTCACTACCACATCTCCCAAAAGGTCTCTAAAACGCTTAAATTTGACCTGATCTTCTAGTTCAAACTCAACTCAGTGGTGTTTTTTTCTTATTCCTGCAAAAAGTCTCAGTGCCATGAAGAATGGTAGAGAATTGAAAAGCAGGATGTATTTTTCATGTGCATAGCTGGGTTATAAAGGTTATAATATGTGTTACATATTTCTTTAATAAGAAATAATTAATATGATGTTGATTTTCCATTTTATCTTATTTTTTATAAACCTAAGAAAGAAGTCATCCCTTTGCCATGGGACGGTGATGTGTATCTTTTAGGTTCCCTTGAACTTTGCCTTCCCATGCCTTCAGTGGGCATTTGTAAGTGGCCTGATTTCCTAACAGTGTGTTGTCAAAGAATTCCTAGAATACTGAATAAGGTACTGAAATACAATTTTACTCTGAGATACATAGAAGTACATTAAATTTGTATCGATTGGAGACCTGTGGCGATGTTCCAAAGTACATATTTCTTTTTCATTTGTTATGGACAGACAATTAACTTTACTTGCTTTAATATAAATTAAAGTTTAAAATAGCTGCTTAGGTTCCCTGTCCTGGAAGGTGCAATTAATTACATCATTGCAAAATACATTACATAGCCAGATATTTCAGCAATATCTGATTTCAGACACAATTCTCATGGCAGGTCATTACAAATGCAGTATATATATAGTAAACCAAAGCCTTTCAGAGATATCACAAACACTTAACATTATGCCAGGAACCAGAATCTTAGGGGGAAATCCAGCCTTCCCAGATAAAGCATCAGCTAAGCTCAGCGAAGGACTTTTACAGAGCTTGCTGCAGCGAGGCAAGATGATGGTCTGTGCTCATCTTGCACTGCACCTAGCTCCTATAGTTGTAGAACAATATAGAAAATATAGAAAAAGGGGTTTAGCTGGTGACTAGACCAGACTGGTTTGGGGGGGGTGGGGGCGGGATACTTTCTTTCCCGTTGAAAGTTTTGTGAGCTCCACAAGTCCTGAATCCTGGCAATAAATGAGAATGAGACAGTAGCAGATAGCCCAGGTAAGATTCAGCAGGAGCTGGGAGATGTTCAGGACAGATGTGCCTCTGTACTTGTGCTTACAGGTAAAGGTAAGCAGGGGAGCAATCAAGAGAGGTCCAAGCTGGCAGGGAGAGGGTGGGTTTGCTCTGGGTAAGTGTCCACTGAGTGAAAGCTGACATGTGAACTGCTCATTCCTGGTTCCCAACAGAGAAGTGGATCTTCGAAGGTGGAGCTCAGCTCATCCTGTAGCAGACGTCAGACACCCGAGGTAAGATGGGGTGTCCTCTCTGCCTTAAAAGATTGCTGAAGGAAAGGCCTGAGCAAGGGAGCTGGAGCTGTGCAGTTATGGGAACTATAACCTGGCTTGCTGGATCCCCTGATGAGCTCTGGTGGGCATTTGTGATTCTGCAAGGATCCTTTTTACTGTGTTTTCCGACCACCTGTACAAAGAGCAGTTGCAGCTTGGCCTGTGGATGTGGTTCAGAGGGAGGACTAAGCCTGGGGTGCTTCCCTGCCCAGGTGCATACCGCATCCTCACTTCCACTGAGCCTTACAGAGGCCTTGAACATGCCTGAATATCCTCATGATGGGGCAAAACTGCAGCCCCACTTGCAGCCCCATAGGTGATGGTGCTTTGAATGCAATGTAGAAGCAGCTTGGAGAAGCCAGACTTTTCCCTGAGGTGCCGTGAGCTTGCACAGCCTGGTATGTCCGTAGTGGGATGGGTGATGAGTGGGTCTTGACACTCCTAAGTGTTAAGGAAAAGGTAGCATGCCAAATGCAGGGGCATGCCCTGTCTTCTGACCCTCCTTGCACAGCAGTGATGAAGCTGTAATTCAGAGCTAAGTGCCCAAGGATTAAAGGTGTTAAACCACACCTCCTAGAGCTCTACTTGGCGCTGTTTTGATGATGCTCATGAGTCTGTCCACCTGTACAGCGAGGAATACAGAATAGAAGCAGACCATGGTGAGCTTTTTTTTTGGGTGGGTAGTAAATGAAGAGAAATTCTTGTGATACCAGTGATCTGCAGCCTGACACAGGGATGTTCACAGCTATGGACCTGTCTTCATGTGGAGATACTTTAATTGCATTTCATCCTTTAGAAATGAAATTGAAACTGAGGACTGGAAAGCAAATGGCACACCCCTCCCTCCCAGCCTCTGGTGACCCAAATACCCAGACCTCCAGAGGGGAGAGCTTTAAAGCCATGGACCATTTTGAACCAAATTTCTTCTTTTAAAAATCAGAGGAGTTAAACATAATGAATGATATTTAGTTCTATTTTGTCTTTCAGGTGTATGAAATAGACAGCCGCATGCAGAGAAATCACCCAGTTCCCCCATGAGCAATCTTTATTCGAAATCTAATAGTGCCGCAGCAGCCTTCTGTGCTCAGAGCTGGAGTGATTGACATGGCGTTATGGCAGCTACACCATGAACTGTGTATGCTGTCTCCAAGGCTTGCTTCGTATTCACAGCACCAGCGCTCACAACCCCATCTATGACATCATTTAAAAAAAAAAAAAATACCATAGAGATGTAAATTAAAACTGTGTCAAACTGAGTTTTGCTGGTGTTGTGCAGGCTGCAGGGAGCTGGCGGTCCAGGGTATCTGTGCCACTCGTGGATGGGAAGGTGGAGGACCTGCAAACATCAGGCTCTGGGCACTCCAAAAGCTGTGCAAATGTGCTGTGCACACTCAGAGACGCTCTCAGTCTGTCCCTGATAGCACGCATTTCATGGGTGACAAGTGGGTCCATAACCCATCTCGGGGTGTTACATTTCTCAGTCAAAGCCATAGCAGGCAGTTCAATAGAGGAGTTGTTTGCTTCTTCTCTGACTCAGGTTTTGAGTAACAAAACAGGCAGATGTGTTCTTGACCATGGAGGATCTAGTAAGCAGTGCAGAAAATAAATCAGTGCAGACCAAAAAAGAGCAAGGGGTTCTAATACCAGGGGCCGTTCCCCATCACACTTACCCTGGCAGCAGGGCAGTTAAAGATGTCCCTGCACCTGGAGGAATTTCATCCTTTTACCAGAGGCTTTGTCCCTCCACAGTGAGCTGGTTGCCTTCTTTTGTATTTCTGTGCTTTGGAAAGATCCATAAAATGATCCATTTTAAGAAAACTGTATCTTTTGACAGAAGGAAGTTTTGCCTTTACAAATCTTTTGTTCAGCCATGTGACTTCACCGATTTGGTTTAAGCAGAACAGCTGAGGCTGCGGTTCAAGGATACAATAAATCTTGCCTGAGTAGTCCTAGGTTGGTCTGGAAAAAGCCAGAACATGGTGTCAGGTGCTCTTCTGGGAATTCTGCTTTTTCAGATGTCTTTGGAGGACCTGGAATGGGTTAATTTGCACCCACCAGCTTTGTACCAGCCTGAAGCTTTGAATTATCAGAGGGACGGTAGTGCGGAACAAGATGCTGGGCTCTGCAGGTCATCATTTCTGGATGTCTCTTCTTTCTCTTGGAACCTACAGCTCTGAGACACGACCATGACTATGTCATTATAGTGTTTACAGGCCAAACCAAAGGTCTTTTGAATGGTGAAGTGGCTAAAAGGAAGTGGACAGACCTGCACTGATTTCTTGACCCAGGAGTGGTGCCTTTATATTTATTACTGCTTGAAAAAATGCCTCTTTGGCTTTGCCTGGTCTTCCTTAGATCTGTGCAAAATCTCACCACCTGCAGTGTCCTGCAGCAATGACATTGTGAAAACTCCTCCCCACTGTTTTGAACCTGCCAGGTGGTAAATTTATTAGATGCTTTGTAGTTCCTATATCAGTGGGTTGGTGAACGTAATTTCCTATTGAAGTTTCAACATCTTCCATTGTTTTGAGGAGTTCTCTCATCTCTTTTCTCAGCAGTGAAGGGTCCTAGTCCGCTCAATCACTCTTTGCACAGAAGTCTTTGGCCACCCTTGTCCCCTCTTTCTGTATCTTTCTCAGTTCCCCTTCATTTCTGAAATGAAGAGGGCTGTACCATCCATGGTACACTGACAGCCAGCACGATGTCCCTTGCTATGCCTTTCCCAATTCCCTTTCTAATCTCCCATTTGACTGCTCCTGGGCGCTGAGCTGACATTTTCACAAAGCTATCTCACTCCAAGATCTCTTTCCTGATCAGCTGGCTCAAAGCTTATCACTCTGTCTGCAACGGAAGCATTATTTTTTCCCATGTGCATTACTTTCTGTTTATCTACACCAATTTGCATGTTCCATTTTGTTATCCTTCACCAACTGCTTTTGTATGTACTACACCAAAGGTCATTGGGAAATTTCTGCCCATTTTCTGGATAGCTTAGGAAATTATCCATATGATCTTGCCTCCCTGTACAGTCTACAGTCTCTGGGAATGACTGAGCACTAGAAACCATTGGCTTTGCCTAAGTCAGACAGAAGGGAAAATGCTGAGGATGGATACATGTCATAAATCTCACCTTTGTAGGGTTTGGGGGTGCAAGTACCTTCTCAGGATGAAAATTCAGGGAACTGCTGCAGTGTTCGAGTCCAGGCTTGAGCAGAGTGTGGATCACAGGACTTCCACGAGTCCCATCCAACCTAAATTATTCCACAGTTTGGAAAAAAGTCAGGTGTGTGCTTGAAGGGGGTGGTACTTTTTAATTTATGTATTATCTGTCAAATTAAACAGGTTAATTTATTTATGATGCTGTTGAGCAATAGCCCTAATAAAGCCTAGCTGGGGGAGAAGGAGCAGAACGCATTGACGGTACCTGTGCTTTTCAATATTATCTGTCACATTACTGGAGAAACTATAACAAGAGGTACCTAAATAGATGATGCAATTAAAATAACTAATAAATATGGGCTTTTGTATTAATGCAGTTTCTAGCACTGCTTTTTCACCTGCATGTGGCTTTCATGTTATGACATGAGACCCTAGACAGATTTCACATCTACTGTGGATTTGACCTCTGCAGGGAATATTGCAGTGGGCTGGCCGCGCTTTTCAATTTCTCCTGCTAATATTAATCTAGCATCTGCCCCAATAATAAGCCTTTTGGGGGTCACTATACACAGACTTCCTTGTGGTAAATGGTTTAGGAAATCCTGGCGTGACATGTGACTGCAGCCACCTCCTCCCAGGGCTACAGATCCCTCTGCCATCCCACTCCCTCTGCACCCTGCCACCTCCATCCCAGACCAGGACCTCTCTGCAAAAGGCACACCCTCAGCCCTGAGGCCCTTCCCCATCTTTCCTGCCTGTTTCTGATGCATTCACTTGGTGCACGTTAATTTTCAGTGCCAAGCTGGCTCTGCTATAGGATCCCATCTCCCAGCTCCCCACTGGGGATTTCCTTGGCTCCTGCCCACCACACTGCCTGTGCCTGCCTACATGTTTTTTTTTCTGGTGGGGGAGCCTGGGATAAGGGAAGATCAGATTATTTTTGCATCTTTGGGTGTTGGCCATGCACTTAACAGACCTGAAGTGAAATGTTTGTATGTGATTTTCTGCACAGCAGGCTGATGTGGTGGGTGGAAACAGCCTTTTTGCGCCCCTGGTTTGGAAACTTGCAGCTTAAATAATGTGAGAGCGGCAGATCTGAAGCAAAGGAGGCCTGGCTTGCTCAGCTCTCGCTCATGAGGTGGGCTGTATTTTCTTGCTTCCAGCACTGAGAAAGAGAAGGAAAAAGAAATTATTTCCACAGCAGAGGCTGTAGAATTTGAAAACACTTTATTTTCTTGACACAAAAAATGACAGACATATACAACACTGCATATGCCTGGGTATTTAAAAGAACCTTTACTGGAGCATGTGCTGGGTTGCTAATGCGTGGGCTTTTCAGGACTGCCAGTTTTTCATGCTATGTGAGACTGGGTGCTGTCCCCACAGTTCGTGCTGCGATGTCCCCCTTGCTCACATCCCACGTTGCTGCACGCTGGATGGGCACAACCCGGAGGGTTTGTGTGCATGGGGGAGCCCCACCGGCAGCGGCACAGAGGCTCTGCAGCTGGAAACAGCTGCCTGCAGGCACACTTCTCGTGCTTAGAAAGTCGAACATCTTTTGGGGGGTGTTGCAGATTCTGGTGGGTCTCCTTGAGAAGGCAGCAACGCTCCTATGTGCAGTACAGAGGGGAGACAGGGACGTGGACACTGCAGGCTTTGCATCAATGTGAGGCACTGAACAGGCTGGATTAAAACCACTGCCACTCTCACACTTATAGAATCACAGAATGGGTTGGGTTGGAAGGGACCTTAAAGACCATCCAGTTCCAACCCCCCTGCCATGGGCAGGGACACCCTCCACTAGACCAGGTTGCTCCAAGCCTCATCCAGCCTGGCCTTGAACACTTCCAGGAATGGGGCACCCACAGCTTCTCTGGGCAACCTGTTCCAGTGCCGCACCACCCTCTCCGGGAAGAATTTCTTCCTAATATCCACTTGCTCATGAAATTATGATTACAAAGAAAGTGTTTTCTAAAATGCTTCAAGCAATCCTGTTATCATTGGAAGAGATTTTGCATGTGGATACAATGAGATAAGACCCAGCACTGACACTTTCAAAGGGACCATCCCTGCCTGCGTGGGAAGCTGGGGCTGCTCAGAGAGCACTGTAATGGGCATTGCCAGAAGCAACTCCTGGAAGGAGAGGGTAGCTGCTGGGACTCCTGCCTGAGTTGCCATGGGCAAGGAGAGGGAGCACGTGGGGAAGCTCCGTCTCCAAGGGATAAGGCAAATGGCAGGAACAGGAGATGGGTCTTGAACACTTCCTAGGAAAAGTGTGGGGACCCCCTGCTATATAGCATAAACTCTCCTAAAATACATAATAATAACTGTCATTTCACAGTTCACAGTGCTACTTCCAGTAGCTAACTGGGTAAAACTGAAAATACCCTGTAGTTGGATAACTCAATGGCATAGAAAAAAGTGTATTTAACTCCTTTGGGACACCCAGGTTTCACATTAGACGTCTCTCCATCACCCCTCCTGTGACCTGCTTCCCCACAGACCACGCACCCAGACTCCTCGTCAGTGGCACGCGTGCTCCCTGTTTGACTGGGAAAGTTGCCAGGACCCCCACACTCCCCTCCCTGTCTCCCTGTGCCGACGCTGCCCACAGCCCGAAGGGGCAGCAGGGATGCCAGTGCTGTGCACATCAAGGTGACTAGCTGCATTTGGTGTCTCCTTGGTAGCTGCTTGATGATAGTACTTTCCCCACGAGGCTGCACTGCTTTTTGGTGGGTTTTTTAAATTTTTCTGTTGGTGGGATCAGCTGTAGCACAGGGACATTGTAGCAATGGCACTTAGTGGTATTCAGGCTCCAGTCCCTTTTAGCAGGGCTACCAGATGGCTTCGCAAAAGACCCAGGCACTGGGGTAAGAAATGATCTACGGAGGTTGCTGCTGGAGTGAAAGCAATGTTTTATACATGTCAGGCCGGGGCTCTGGACAAGGCAGACCTGATTTTTATCCTGCTTTTCTAGCAGGCAGAACAGATGCCAAATTACAGTGCCTGAGAACAACAGCAAAAATCCTGGGTTTACATGGCATTTGCTGTTCCTTTGTTAAAAATAGTATGTATAGGTTCTAGGAGTGATTTCGGAAAGGCAGAAATTTGGAGCAAGAGGTAATATCTTTTATTAGAGAAACAGATAGAGCTGGAAAAAATGACCAAGCTCCTCTCACAGCTACATCACTGCTGTACTATGATTCAGTTATTAATAAACACATTCTTACATTTTGAAAGGGGTCTGTTCAAGGCCCTCTGGAAATTGAAGTGTGCCATTACTTGTGATGGTGGTTGCTGCCTTATAAATACACTCAGCGATGACATTAGCCTTGGTCTTTAACTGAAGACTGACTTCTTTCAGCAGGAAGGTGTTTTATGGCTGATTATATATGTTCCTTTGCACCAAATGACACCTGCTGTCATAATAACTTCCATTTTTATTGCAATATAATACAAATGGTCTCAAAAGGTTTCATAAATTGCTGAAAGATTTATGGAAGGGAACAAGATATTTTTAAAACCTTACGTATGAAGTCTGTTTTTTCATCTTCTTTTAGAATGTACTTTTTTATTATTTAATTTGTCTCCTTGAAATTATTGGGAATATCAAAGCTTTTTTCTGTTTATTGCAGGGAAGCACTGAATAATGAACTAATGGACTTTGGGTGGCTTCCTTGTTTCCCAGCAATGGAAAGGATGTAATCCTAAATACTTAGAGAAAAGGGAGAGACCCTCCCTCTGTTTACCCTGCAAGTATGTATTCCAAAGAAGTAAAAAAAGAAACTAGTTTGGTAAAAAATATCTCTTCACTTAGTCTCAACACTTTTCACTTTCTTGGTCCCTTCATTTTCTCACTTTTTCATGGAGCTTTCCAGATTGTACAAGGCTTTGATTTCCCTAGAAAAAGTGAGAAAAACTTTTTGCCTCCCTTAGGACTTTAATAATAAATCTTTCATACTCTGCCTAATACATCATAAAGAAATGACCAAAAAAAATTACAACCCGTGCAGCAGATATTGGCAGCACTGGCACAAATTCAATTTGCACATGGGTAGACAACGGAGTAACGTAAAAGCAGAGTTTATGTATGCTCCTGACAATAGCTGAAGGCTCTCCTGGCACAGCCAGAAGGTTCATGACCCATAAATGTTTCTCTCCTGGCAATTGCAATCTCAACCTCCTGCTACAGCAGAAGCTGTAAAAGCTGTAGACAGTCTATGGCTCTCCTGGGACTTAAAGGCTCCCCTTGCAAATTTTATGAGTATCAATCACAGGTGTTATCTCATAAGACTCACAGGTTACCAGCTGGTCTGATGTGTAAAAGTGCTGCTTGCAGGGCTGGAGACTGCAAATGCCACAAATTTTCACTATTGCTGTTTATGGGATATGTAAGACAACTACATTTTCATCCTTTAGAACTTGAAGTTTCTGTTAACAGGGAAAGGATCTGATCTGACAGTCACCAGGCACATGTACAAACAAGACTTTTACCTACACAATAGTTGTTTTCACAATGCTTCAGGCCTCTTAGAGAGCTTTCTGCTAGAGCTGACAGTGTTCGCAGGACTCTGGGAGGTGGTCAGACACGTGCTCCTGGCAAGTCATAGATTCCCGTAGTCATACAGGCACCAACACCCTGGTTTCATGGAAAAAGACAATGTAAAGAAAACCCATCTTTTTATAGATCAATCCGTTTAGTTCAGATTGGTTGGTAGAGCTTTTTAAACCCCCATCTATTGGAAAGGGAACAAACCCTTCAAAATGAAAAGCTTGCTATTCCATGGGTTTTGGTGTCTTTCCTTCTGGGTCTGTTCCTTACATTTGGTCTTGGCAGATTGAGGCTGCAGAGACATCTGTGACTTCAATGCATTTATACATAGGAAATAAAAGCCTCTGAGCTCAATTTCTCCATATGCCTCTTTCAGCTTTCTATTATTAGAAGGCAAACATCTTGGATGGGTTGCCAGTTAGCTATAGGCAGGGCTGCCAATTGTCCCTACCTCATATTCTAGGTTACAGATATTTTCAGGCTTGTCTATTGGTATCTTTAGAATCTGCCTCGTGAAAGGAAAAAAAAAGAACTCATTATTTCACTATTGGCTTCTCAGAGCAAGCCATTACATTTGATAAAGCACTGGAGAGTCTTTCTCAGTAGGTCTCTGATTCACTTCTTATCCTAGCTCCTTTCAAGGGAAGACTAAGAACCTTTCTATGCTCCTGACATTAGAAAATGTGCCTCTTCCCTGTGTTTGCCAGGAAAATAAATGAGATGTTGGTGTGTTTCCCAACCTGCACCCCCAAAAGTAATCTGCTGGCCCTGTATACGCAAAAAGTATAATGACAGTTTGGGGCAGGGGAATACAGCACCTGGGGAGATTTTCACAGGTCATACCTCCCACTCATGTCCAAAGCCAGTCTGGTCTCTCACTCCCTCTCCAAAGAGAAGGCATCATGTAGCCACAGAGCCAACATTCTCCAAAAGGAAAAGCAACCAAATGCCAATAATTTAAAATATACGTGAAAATTGTATGGAAATTAATAGACTCGAGTGTGTCTACTGTCTCATTAGCTTTACTGGGAGAATGAAGACACTGTCTCAGCTCTTGCCTTTACGTTCTCCAAAGACCGAACCCACACAGGAAAACATGATGAGGAATATATCCCTTGATTTTCCTTAGATGAAATGCCATCAGACCCATGACACAAACCGTGGTCCCTCAGGGGCAGGGCGAATGTGCCATGTACTGAAGACACACCATGCATGAGTGCGGTGACACTTCTAACAGAAATCGATCCTTTAAAACCAGGCAGCTCCTCTGTGTTTGGCTTAGATTCAGCTCAGGTGCTGTGAGGTTGAGCGTTCAGGACCCTGGGCTTGGTCTCCCCATGCTGCGTGGCCAGGCGCCGTGTGAAACCCAGGTGTCGGGATGCTGCAGACCACTTCTCATCCCTACCAGAGGCATCTGCCAGGGCTTGGATGAGGCTTAAATTAGCTTCCCACCCAGAGAAAGCATCTTCTCGCTGAGGTAATAAATCACAGTCTTGCAGAGACACTAATGCATGGAAAATGGACTACCTGTGGATTTAGATGGTAAATACTGATTCTGTGACAACTGTGCTACAAGAATGCTTAAAGGAGCAATCTGAGGTGAGGATTGTCCCTGTGGCAGGTGCTGTGGTATCTCACCATACCCACAGGGCTCACGGGTAAAACAAGGTGGCAAAGGGGGAGCAGTATCATTTCCATTTTGACAGTAATGCTAATGCACCGTCTTGCCCAAGGTCACCTGGGAAAATAAAGAGCGCCGATGGATTAAAAGTTGGAGTGAACTGATTTTGTGATGAAAATGTTTGCTCTGTAGTGCTGGATGCCACTGAGACCTTCCAACCTTCAGTGCCCCTACGTGCTCCAGGTTGGCCCCCGTATCAGAGTCTTCATCTCCTCTCTCACTTTAAAATATTGGCTGATCCACTTCTTTTACTTCCAGCGTAAATCTGATTGATAGGAAATTATGCATCAAGCTCATTAGAAGCATTCTGTTTTCCCCCAGGACGCCTGGAGGATGTCCCAGCAGGAGCAGAGAGTTTTCTGCAGAGATACATGGGAAGGGGGAGTAATTGCCAGGAAAGAGCATCCATAAAACAAAAACAAACTTAAAGCAGGTGCTGCACGGGATGCGGCTCATCGGAGAAGGTGGTTGCAAAATGTGTGGATGTGGCTCAGACACCCTGGAGCCCCTGACTGGGGTGCCAAAATCAGCTCTGATCCAGCACTATTACATGCTCGCATGCCCCCCGGCCCACGGGGGTGTGAAATGTGGAGCTGTGGGGCACTGACCTCAGGCTGCTCCTGAAACACCAAGTGCTGTGTGCTGCCTAAAGCAGGCTACTGACTTCTGAAAATCTCTAAAAAAATGACTGTTTTTTTAAAAAAAGGAAAGGCATCAAACTCCTGAAATCTTTGGGGTTTGAATCTGACCCCCTGCTAATACTGCCAATGGCTCCTGACTTTCGTGGAGGGTTTATGCAATGCTTTGGGCCCAGGACCACTGCTTGGATGTGGTGGATCCTCAGCGTTGTTTTCTTTCCCTTGAAGTGTAATGTCCATAATATTTTGCATATCTTAATGCAAATGTGGATGTAGCGCTGAGTCGCACAAAGCCTCATCTATCTCCAATTTATCCTTGAAATATAAGCAGATAATTATTCTGTTATTTAAGACTGAGCTGACAGAGCAGGAGCAGATTTGATGCTCTTTCACAATGCTGTTGTGTCTGCTGAGCCCTGGACAAGGAAGGGGGTGGTGGACTTGGTGGTCTGCAGAAGACCAGAGGTCTCTGGGTTCCTGTGTGAGGGCTTGAGGTGGTTTTAAACCACGACAAGGCTCCTGCACTCATCAGTGGAGTGGTATGAGACTTGCCCTGAAGGTGCATGGATTGGGAAGCTGTCAGGGACAGAGAACAGAGATCCAAGGAAAACCCAGCATTTAGTGTCCTGCTGCGCGGGGAAGAGCTAAAGAGTCCAACACACCAGAAAAGCCTGCACAGATTACAATGGTAATGCAAATAATTAATACAAGCCCTTACCTACTAATAGTGCTTAATAATGACAATGCCTTACTCTGTGGTACTAATAGCATCTAATACTGGTAAATTAATAACATCTGGAGTTTTAATAGTAGACTACGGACATCTGATTCACAATCTGAAAATAGCTCATACCCTGTTGCTGTGGTGCATCTACTGTCCACACGTGTCAGAGACTGAGTGGAATATATTTCTTTTCCAGCTCTTTATCCTTGCTGGAGGCCTGAGCAAACACAGTGAGCCTCCTAATACATTTAGCAGTGGCCACATGGTATAAGGGACCTAGGCCATGAATCTTGTGAACTAGAACAATTTAAATGAAAAAAGGGTGGAAAAATACCAGCCAAACAAGCACACATGCCATGTTTTGGTCTGTTGAGGAGGGATGTACTCCTAAAATGGCTTACCAGGCTTTTCTCTTGGAATTCAGGATCTCTGTGCTTGCTCTTCGCTCAGGTGTTAATGCACTTGGCTGCAGAAGGTGGCACGTGTCCTGAGCATCACCTTTTGACATTGCTTTTGCAGCGCAAGAGGCAAAGAGGTTTCCCCTGGTGTGGTGCTGAAGGGCCTCTGGCTCTGCACAGTGCTGGTGGGCTCCCATCTGCAGGATGTGGCTTGGGCTGTTCTCCGGGATGTGGATGAATTCTCCTCCTCCGCTGGTGTCACCCAATTCTGTCACAGTTCATAGGCACTTAGGAGGGATGTGTGGGATGAGATGTCTGCAAGACACCAGGACCGAGGGCCAGCTGGACCACGGGGAATGCTCTTCTACCCCTCAAATCCTCTGTTTCTAGGGGGGAAAAAGTACTCCACAGCTCTGGCCTGTCTTCATTCCCTCAACCTTCCTGTGGAAAGGGTGGGTGGGTGGGGTAGGGACAAATCACCGAGACCTGACAGGCTGGAGACATTTCTGACCTCCCACCTTAGAAATAGCGTGGCGAGTTCAAGCCTTCTTTTCCCTACTTTAGGAAACAGGGGTCAGTGAAAGATGCTGCTGAGCTGGGTTTGAGATGACGCAGCTCCAGCAGGAGCTGAGAAGAAAGTCCGTCCCGCATCCCTTCAGAGACTGGCCTAAGTCTCCTGGGAGTCTTCCCAGGTGCAGGTGTGCTCTCTGCTGCTGGCCACCGTCAGTGAAACTTCCCAAAGTGACCAGGGTATGGTCACCTTACCTGCCAGACACAATGACAGGTCTGTTGCTCTCGGGATAGACATTTAAAAAATCCAACCTCGCTCACTTTTTCTCATCCATCTTCCATACAGGTCCAAAGATCTGCTGTGTTGCGGGATGACCTGGGACCTAACTCCCCTGCAGTGGTATAACCCGGAGAAGTCAGGCAGACACAGCCGTCCGCAGCCCAGCCCCCACCTCGAGCTGAGGCTACTGCGTCATTTTGCTTTTTAAACATTTCTGTAGCTTCAGACACTGCTTTAGGCAAATTACCAGCTGGGACAAGATGCACAATTAAATATTTCCCAGCTATAGCATGCCACTATTATACTGTCCGTAAGGTTCAGTAATTGTGACTAATGCCTTGCTCATAGAAGGTAGATTCATGATTTGCAGCAAGAAACAAAAGGTAACAGTCCAATAAAAGCTCTGCAGCCAAATCTGCAGTTCATGTAAGGATGTGTTATTGTATCGTATACAATTTTCCACTTTCCTGGGGCAGAGGAGAGAGTCTTCTTAAGCCAGTCTTAACTTGTAATAGGCTGAAAACCAGATAGCTTGCTCTGCAGTATGTAGGATCAGTAGAGGAATAAATGCTATGACCTTGAAAGAAAACAGTGGCTTCTGTCTGCTAGGTCAGTGCATACCAGAAACAATCAAGGGACTAATTCTCCAGCTAAGTAAAGACTTGAAAATATAATTTCACGTTGTGATTGTTTGCAATTAGTCACAGATGTTACTGACCACATGCTGTGCCATTATTTTTCCATGAATATACTAAGAAATGCATTTTAAAGTAAATCAGCCAAAGGCCTAGAATTTAAGGTTAGATTTGACAAAACTCCAGCTTTCATGTATTTTATCAAAAATTATTAACTGAAGAAAATATTTGTGATTTTCTTCAGCATAACACACACATTATATATGCATATGTTTTGTAGTTTATACACTGCTAAATGCAGATATCCTCAATGTAGATTTAGGTTTCCTTCATAGTCAAAGGGGAGAAATAGCCAACTTGTCCAATCACCTTCAGATTCTGTCTTGGGAGAAAATTAATCCCACTAGCAAAACAAAATAATCACAATTTCCCTTCGTTTCACTGCACATAGGGAGCCCAGCGAGACCCTCTCAAAGGTAAATGTGATGGATCTGGCGAAGTGTGTGATCATCGTGATTCAAATTTGGTGGAATTCCCAATCCTGATTCACACCACTGCAGAAATCTCCAGCAGTCATGTTTTATGGAGAGCCTAACACCTGCAGGAGCAAGCACAGCAGGGTACAGCTTCTTACAGAGCTTGGGCATGTCATGGGCATTAAGTTGCCCAGTTTGATCTGCTCCTGAGGGCACCGAGACAAGACAGCAAGACCATAGCGAAACGTGCTGCTAGGAACAAAAAATCACCTGGGAGGAACATACATTCATGTGGGGAGCCAACTTGGAGGCGAAGTCCATTGCCGAAGTGTAAGCTAGTCACGATAATGAATTTCTGAAGCCAGTGAAGTGGATCATGCACTTCCAGAAGTGATTGGTTTTACCCTAAGAGAAGAGGGAAGAGACTCCGTTGGTGACGCCTGTTGGTCTTCATCAGGCACACCGAGGCAGCCCAGGGCCAGCATCCAGGCAGGTGAAGCAATTCAGAGTTTGCAGGTGAGTTGGCAACTTCACAGGAGTTTTGAGAGTAAGATCCTAAAATTATCCCTCATCCTGAGTCTAACCCCTCATCCTTTTATTAAGTTAATGATGTAGCTTAACAGGAATAAGATTGTAGAATCATAGAATCATTTGGGACCTTAAAGATCCTCTAGTTCCAACCCCCCTGCCATGGGCAGGGACACCCTCCACTAGACCAGGTTGCTCCAAGCCTCATCCAGCCTGGCCTTGAACACTTCCAGGGATGGGGCAGCCACAGCTTCTCTGGGCAACCTGTTCCGGCGCCTCACCACCCTCTCCAGGAAGAATTTCCATGGAGGAGACCAATCCCCTGGTTGAACAGAACAGCCCAGGCTCAGCACCTAACAACATGGTGCAACTGCCTCTTCCCGTGTCTTTCCCATCCTTTTTTGTCATCGCGCTATGTCCAGCTCCGTGTGCTGCTTCACATCAGCAGCAGGACAAGGCACTGCTGATAAACAGGCTTTCTGTGGAGCAGTGAGCACATTCCTTTTTATTCTTAAGAAAAATAAAGTTGTTATGGATAAAGTATTTCACTGTGTAATTTCTTGACTGATAAAATGTCATCCCTGAGCTGTATAGCAGACGTCCCTGCAGAACTGGCTCATCACAGAAAGTCAGTGGTGACAAATGTAATATTGGATCATTGTTGCAGAGGATGAAATCCTCCATCTGGAGGGGAAAGACTGGATGGTCTCAGTAGGTTTTTCATAACTAACTTTTCAGATTGATTCTCCAGTGTGTCTCTAGACGCCGGTTTGCCATCATTACTTAACACTGTAGAATGCACCGCGTGAATTTGCATTTTGGTCTTTCGGTTTCGAGGAACAGATAGGTATACAAAAGAATGAAGTAGGATTCACAGCAGCTATATATCCTACACATGATGCAAGGGCATTTTTCTATGCTTTCACCTTCCAAAAAAAAAAAAAATCTCCATGGGTCTGGAGATTCTGGTAGAGAATCTCCCTCTTGAAATTTAAAAAAAAAAAAAAACCAAAACAAAACCAAAAAAACCCACAATAAATAAACCAAAAACAAAACCAAAGAGAGACCATTTTCATTACTTTCTGCATTTTTACATAAAGGATTACTCATCTCCACGGACTTAAAAGAATTTATCTATGTTCTGTGGGTTTCCATCAAGTTGTTAATGTGACATTCACCTGAACAAAATGTAGCTCTTCTAACATTATTGCCATGGCAGACCTTGGGGAGAAACTTCATTATCCTCTATGCACCAGCTGAGTGGACATTTTTCTCTTGGGTTGATTGTGCTGATATTTTCCAGTAGCAGTTTTCTAGATTAATGTCAGTGTCTTGGATGCAGAGGGACTGCTGAAGCAGGGTTATATTAATGAATGATATCACAGGTAGTGCTTAAAAGCCTTCAGGAATCAACTTGTTGGTAGTAACCAGAAAAAAATGGGTATCCTGAAGAATAATGTTCCTCTGGGCTCTGACTGTTGATCTGAGAAAATAGCCTGAAGGCCCAAGCAAATATCTTGCCTTTGGTCATGTTTTCCTCCAGTCAGGAAATATCAGAGCATGGTACTAATGCAACTCTTCTGCTCCTGCCACCTCAGCTAGTTTGGGCAGGATCAATGCCAGTATCTTCCCACCTCACCCCATGATACTGTGTCACATACCCACAGGCCTGTACTCGCTCCCCAGCAGCAACAGAGGTTTTAGGTGTTTCTGGTCCTTCCACAACCACTGTTGCTGCTGCACTGGTGGGATGGGATGGGGGACCTATTCCTCAGGATGCTGGCCCACAGCCTGACATTTTTGCCCAGGCTGCCATGTGTGCAGCAGTCCAACGCCTTGGCAGTGAGGAGGGAACCTTTGCCTGGAGGTTGTAGCGCCTGATGAGGACACTGCGGGGTCCCCGGCCACCAGGGCCACCTGTGACCACCCCTCATCTCAAGGAGGTCACATATTGCACTGGACCTCATAAGCTCAGAGTGGGAAGGGGAAATAAAGGGGAAATACTCAATGAGGACGTGAAGTTCTTCTGAACTGCCAACATGAGAACACCACCCCCTGCTAGTAGAAGAGGGTGCAAATATTTGCAGGAACTCTAAGGATTTCGTTTGGAATGTTTGCAAAAATATTAGTTACCAGACTTGCACCCTTGCCAACATTTTGAAAACCTGCTTTGCAGGCTGGCTTCACTCCAACGATGCCAACCTTGCACGGCCTGTTGGTCACTGCCCGAGGGCAAAATGTGGGTCACTGGCCAGCATGAGCAAGATGCCGTTTGCCAGTCTAACGAGATGTATGAAGTGGTGGCTCTGACCCTGATTTATCTGAGCTGTCAGGACAGCTGCTGTCCTGCCCAGGGCACAGTCCATGGTGCAGCAGAGAGGATGTGGTGGGGGGCAGACAGGGAGGGGGAAAATACAGCAAAGTGGAGCAAGACAAAGAGCACTGGGGAATATGGAAGGAATCACAGAAGGAAGAGGGGAGCAAACCAAAATAGCTTTTGGGCATCCAGGGAGAGGAGGTAGAGGCAGATGTGGGACACGTGCAAGGCAGTTAACCAAGCACAACATTGTTAAATCTGAGTCTTCAGTGCTTTCACCACTTTTGTGTGCTGTGCATCACTACTGGACTCCGGGGATGATACCAGTGCTGTATTATTGTCTCAGAGGCCACTTTACCTTTGAACTTCCCCTCTTCTCCCCCCACAGTTTTTAATAGGCCAAGTATCCCTGTTGATTGATGGGGAGAATGGAAGGTGGAGAATCTTTATGGGCTATTAACCTTAATAAGGGCAATAACTAAGCGATAAGTCCATGCATGTTCTTCTGCAAAAGTGAGTGCCTGAAAGCTGCTTAATATTTCACATGTGGCAGAGATGAACTTATGAGCAGCATTAACATGAAACAGCTCCAACACAGCTGGGTCAGGAATAAATCTGCACGCAGCAGCATCCAGTACAGCCTCACTGACCTGAACACACGCTGGCTGGTTGTAGGAGGAAAAACAAACCAAAGACATTGTCAGTTGCTTAAATAGAAATTAGCCCTGAGTGGTTAAAACCTCGCTTAAATGCCAGCCATTTGCAAGTCACATAAACAAGCAGCTCATTATTAGCAACATCCATATGCTCTTCCACATCACGGTGAGGACCCTTTGCTTAATGAGCATCAAACGGCCATAGATGTTGGCATTGTTTTAGTAATGCACAAAAGCCATTTGATTTCTACTTGCTTGCATGGGTTAACAGATTTTGAAGATCTCCTGTAGCATTTGGGGCAGGAACTGTGATGTGTCATTAGGATGGAAATAACGTCCTGACAAATCCAGACTGTGCATTACACGTGTGCTCCTTGGAGCTCTGCTGGGGTTTTTTTTAGACACATATAAATGCAGGTTTTTGCTTTTATATTTACACGGTTCTTCTTTTTTTTCCCTCAAAGTAATGAGTTTTATATCCTATTGAAGACAACAATCTAACTTACCCTATAGGAAACAGGAAAATATGAATATTCCCAAATTCTAGTTAGGAAGTTGACATGGGAAGGATAAGCAACAGCACAGCTGGACATAAGCCCTGTTTCTCTATGAGCCGCTGCTCGACGTTCCAGTTGGCTTGTAAATTCCCAACCCACCCTCCCTGCTCTTACCCAGCTGCACAAGGGCTGCCTTGCCCCAGGCACCCCATAAGCAAGGGGGTGACTCCAACAGCTCCGGGGAAGGCTCATGTTCTTGCATCACAAGGCTACATTTCTCCTGCGATAACCGGTGTGCGTCCTGTGCCTGCACCCCTGGCATCACAGCCCAGGTGCCATTCTCATGCTGCTGACCCCCCATTCCCTCACCCAGACTTGGAAGGTGGGTGGCTGAGTGCCTGCCCTCTCCCGTGGAGGCACGGATATCTAGCTGTCTGTCTTCTCTGAAAGGCTGTCTTTCCGCAAGGAACTTTTGGATTAATTTCCAGTGTTAGGTGAGATGATGAGCAGTATAACCCATGGTAGATCCTGCTGTTTGGTAAGCTTTCTACTATGGGTAGTTAAATAAATTTACTCTATGTAATTAGGTAAGTTTTAACACCTTGTTAACTTTCTTTCCAGTTCATGCCGTGGCACTCGGAAGGCACAACATGCGGAGGTCAGCTTAAAACCGAGGAGAGATGGGAGTAATGGTGAAAATGACACAAAATCAACCCCGTTATACATTTGTGAGTGTGCTTCCCTTGAGAGTGTGTAATGTTGCTGACACGTCCCTAGGATTTTCTAAGCACAAGTTGTCCTGACCTCCCTCGTAAATCTTGAAGCCTCTGTTCTCTTCAAGGTGCTCCCATGAGCCGTTACGCCTCACTCCATCAGTACAACGGCTGCTTTCCTGCACCACAGCCATCTGTTTCCTGATGATTATGTCTAGCCTGGGTTAATCTGCTCTTTTAGGGTACGTCACGATGGGAAAACCACAGTAACAACACAGGCTTCTCAAAGATGGTTTCTTGGCTACAGTAGCTGATGTCCAGGCCCACGGAGTCCGGGCTAGCTGCCTGCCACGAGACCTCGAGAGCCAAGTTTGAAGCTCCTTTTACACCCTATGCTGCAGGGATCCGCACTAATTTAGTTGCTAGGAGTGAAGAAATTTCCTCCCCTCCCTTCTTCCTCAGTCTGCAGACACAGACCTGTTGGTGCTCTGAAACACAATGCCCCCCTATTTTCTGAGTTTAGGGGGAAAAGGATACCTAGATGCCCAATTTGTTTTCACTTAGAAGTCCTTTTTTATTATCCTTTTACCAGCTGTTGATAAATCATGATGGGATGAAGATGTATGTCGTCACTCCCCTGCTCAGGTGATTCCCCCTCCCCATGGGGTTACCTGAGGGCCAGCAGCTGAGCCGGGACTGCAGTCCTGCCTTAAGATGATTTGCTTTCAAATAAAATCTCACCAAACCGAAGCACATAAACCAAAGAAAGTTCTTTTAATGCTCAAACAGAGTTTGCTTTTGGGAAAACCTAGCACAAGAAGAAGAGGGTGAATTGGCCGAGCCCTAGGCAGGGCCAGGTCAGCAGGTGCAGGTAATGATGTGGGTCCCTATGCAGCCAGCAAAAAACATCTTCTCCTGTCTGTGTCCCGGCTCCAGGGCTCCAGTGTGAATCACACACTTCATAGCCATGGCTCTAGGTATTCCTGCAGCTCTGTGAACTGAAGTTTCTGCTTTTATTTATTTGCTTTGGCTTGAATCAGTTTTCCTTTACGTAGGCATAAAATATAAGATTCATCCCCCAGATCCCCTCAGATCTGCGCGATGGAGTGATCTGCAGCTGAGCTGCTCAGCCCAGACTTCTTCCACAGCTCAGGGAGGAGAAGTGGTCACTTTTGGCATGTGGTTTGCCAGGTCAGTGTGGGCATCTGCTCCAGGGTGGGATGAATCACACACCATGGGCTCTACTGCCTGTTAAAGCAGCTTAGGGCGACCAGCCCAGACGTCCCCATGGGACTGAAGGAACCCTACGCCCTGTGTACCATATCTGTCTTGTAAAGACAACTTCTGGTTTGAATTCCCATTGGCTGAAATCCCAGATCTGTTTAGTTTTTCCTCGTAAATTCTGTTCAATTCACATCTTTCTTTGGTAATGATGCAAAGGTGTTTGTTGTTTGGGTTTTTTTTTTAAGTTGTCGCCACTCTATCATAAACTGCCCAGTGAAATATTGGATTCAGACACTGAAAAGCCTCACATAGCTGCCTCATTAATTATAGTGTTAACTTACGATGCTTTCATTTTCCAGGTGTCTTATTTCTGAAAGTGAGAATGCCTAAACAACCCTCTTTTTATGTAAAAAAACCCCAACCTTAAAAGATTCTTTTTGATGTGAGGTTTTTTTCATGCAGATAATTTCTGTGGAGATCCTTAGAATTTAGTCCTGTAAGTAAATGAAACAAACCATGTTATCTTATTTGTGGTTTATTACACTTGATTCTTGCATTTTGGGGGTCTAAAAATACCTGCTTCCAGAGTACAGCACATGGAAGGACTGAAACACGTGCATAATCCACCCTGCGCTTCCCAATCACCCTGGCATTTCAGCTACGAACCCAAGTGGGTGTCGAGCTCCCGTTTCCTAACTCCCATGTGCAGGTTTAATAAAACACTTGGGATTACTTCAGAGAAAGCTGAGCGGAATTTGGCGTGCAGAGAATTTTCCAAGCAAGGAGCATTCAAATCATGATCATCCAAACACATTCACTTTGTTATTTTTTTAGTGGAGTTTTTCTTTTAAATGAATTTTTTTAAGTTACATAATGCTGCCTGCCATCAGTGCTATTTCTTCTGGACACTTCTGCTCTCTAAGGTCATCCTTATATTACTGGTTGAGTTTTAGTCCTTTTCGAGCTTTGAAAGAGGAATACAGCAAAATACACGAGACAACTTTTAAGAGAGCTTTTGCTACATCTAGTGGCAGAGCCTTTGAAGTGCCTGGAAAAAAGGCAGTTTAGCAGAAGCCAATCTCCGTTTAAAACTCCTGTTCTAATGGAACCTGACGTACTTTCATATCGCTGTCTGTTTACTTCTGTCTTTCATTGCAAAGCTCCAGTATTATTGCCTGGTATGGCTGTGCTTGATTCCGGCTGCCATCTGAGACAGGACTGGTCTGGACCAGCTGACAGTTTGGTTCAGACAGAATTATTACTGAATGCAGAGAAAAGCTAGATTATGGAGGGGGAAAACCAACCCTGCAGCTGTCATCCTTCCCCATTACATCAAACCCTATTAACCTGCATTTTTTCCAGAGAAGAAATAGTGCCTTACACTGGGCACTGGTTCTTTATGGCGGGAAGGCGAAGAGGATGTGCTTACGCTGCTTTAGCTCAGAACCGTGGCAAGCAGCTCCTTTCTTCTGCTTGCTTAGGGCTGGCTGTGGGGAGGAGAAATGCCCCGTCTTGTATTGGTGGTGGGAGCTCCCTATGTGTGGCAGGGCAGCAACTGCTCTTTGCTGGAAAGAGGGTTCCTTTGTAGTTATGGAGAGAAACAGCCACTTTCAGGGCACAGCATCCTGCAGAAGAGCAACATATTGGTCACTGTCTCTGAAGGGAGTCCAGAGTGACAAGCCAGCTACCATCAGTGGTTGAAGACTGGAGAGATGACTTCCATCCCTTCTGCCTTTCAGTAACAGGCAGATCCTGTTCTGTGAACAGTATCCAGCCATATAAACAAAACTATTACAGGTTTAAAGACATGGAGGTGAATCTGGTAGTGGATATTGCAACAGCAGTTTGAAGGGTGTACACAGAGTGAGGGAGGAAATGCCTAGGACCATGGAGGACAGTCTAGCCTGGAGTATCAGAAATAACCTAAGATGCAAAAAACTTCCTGGGTGCACACCGTTCATACCTTTGGACTCTTGCAGTAGCATATGCAAGAACATTAAAAAATGCTCAAGGAGGATGAGATGTGCATTAGCTGGGAGATGGTACAGATGAGGAGACAATTCCATCTCGAGGCGTTACTTGCTCTTGTGAAATAGCAGGAAAATAAGGAATAATTTCAACTTAGAATCATAGAATGGTTTGGGTTGGAATGGACCTTGAAGACCATCTAGTTCCAACCCCCCTGTCATGGGCAGGGACACCCTCCACTAGACCAGGTTGCTCAAAGCCTCATCCAGCCTGGCCTTGAGCACTTCCAGGGATGGGGCATCCACAGCTTCTCTGGGCAACCTGTTCCAGTGCCTCACCACCTTCTGCGGGAAGAATTTCTTCTTGATATCCAATCTAAATCTCCCCGCTTTCAATTTAAACTGTTACCCCTTGTCCTGTCACTACAGGCCCTTGTAAAAAGCCCCCCCCAGCTTCCTTGTCGGCCCCTTCGGGTACTGGAAGGTGCTATAAGGTCTCCCCAGAGCCTTCTCTTCCCCAGGCTGAACAAGCCCAACTCTCTCAGCCTGTCCCCATAGCAGAGGTGCTCCAGCCCTCTGAGCATCTTCATGGCCTCCTCTGGACTTGTTCCAACTTCAGCAGTTCATACTTGAACTATTGTTTCTGTTTAAAAAAATCCTTGATGGAAGGAATATCCATCCTTGTTATTTACCACTGGTGTGAAACCACAGGAGCAGAAAAAGATCTGTAACTTTCTTGAGCTACAGGTTATGATTTGAGAAGATAAGGTTTCTAGCATCAGGAATTATTTGTACATGACAAGCTTGATCTGTTCCTACAATACATGGGGAGAATCGTTCCAGTGCTCTCAGAGCTGTTGGACCGGCCCCATGCTGGGCAGCCTCTCTGATGCCTGCAGTTCACTCCAGTGCAGAGAGATTGTCCAGAGATAACACGCTGTCAGAATACTCTGAGGAGCATCACTACCTTTTTTTTTTTTTAGAAGCAAACATAAAAGAGCTCAATAGCTCTCACAAGGAAAAAAAAATGCTTTGAAAGGAAAACAAAGAAAGTAGGGACTTAAAAAGCATGATTTTTTTTCCTCCATTTATATTGACTCTGCTCCTTTCAGGTACATAAAAATTGGCACAGGCTGTATTTTTTAATGATTGTTTGTGCTTTCTTTCTATGTATGAAATACAAGGAGCACACGTGTCTCCTTTGGAAAAGGGACCTACTTTTCCTCCCCAAATATCAATCACCATTTAAAAAGCATCACTCTATTTCATGTCTCTGTGCCCTGTGCTATGGTTGATGGCCACGTGTGGAAGAAGATAACTAGTTTCTCAAGTCTCCTGATTAGCCCAGAAGGTTAAACACGTCTGGCTGATAAAGGTTTTTCACCTCCTTCCCTGAGCAGCATGCATGGCTTCCCTACCTCCTTGCAATTACCGCTCCCTGTGCATCACTGCTCCAGCCCAGAGCAGCAGGCAGCACTTAGCAACACCGTGTGCTCCAAAACTCAGAGAACTCCTGGACAACCTGGAGGTAAAAACACAGCTGGCTGAGCATGAAGGAAGGAGAAATTTCAGGATAAGGATAAACGCTTTCGTTCACTCGTTTCTGAACTCTCAAACTGCAAATTCTTGGCTGGCTGGGTGCTGGCACACTTCTCTGCTAGCCAAGGAATTTACCAAGTATTGAGGGGATAATTAGCAAAACTCTTGCTTTTACTCAAAACTTTTTCACATGCTTCAGTGGCTATTTGAATGTAATTAAAAACTTTATCAGAAAGGCACAGGCATAAAGAAAATGGAAATAATAGCAGTTTGCGGGGTGGCAGGAGGTGGAGTTATTCAAGTTTCCTTTCTAAAAGTTAGGGAACTACAACTAGAAAATAAGAGACCACAGAGGTTATGTTCTTTTCAGTTATGTTAAGTCCTGTAAAAGTAAACCACTGGTTTTTCAGGGTGCAGAGGAGGGACAGTACCTATTCATTGTATCTCTGTCTTCAGTGCTTTTTGCTAGATGCAAGTTCATCAATTAATCAAGACAAAATATAAAATAAGCAAATGTTCCATTTTAAAATTAAAATACACACTTAGTTAATTTTTAAATTCCCTTTGCCCTTTAAGTTGCCTTCAACCTCTGGTATCTAACAAGACCATCTCAGGCCCAGTCCCCCAAATCCAGAAGATCACTTCTGGTGGTCCAGCTGTACCATCACAGGGACAGACTGACATCTGTTCGGACAGTCTGAATTCTGGCATTTCTTAGCTTCTGGGCATTTGATGTTTCAACCTAAGCTGTATTTCTAGCATAAACTGTCTTACATGTAACATGAGATAATTTTCATGCATATGACTCCCCCCCAGAGACATGCATCAGACTAACCACTATGTACGTGCACATAAGACTCATCAGAACTCCAGGAGGGGTCGGGCTCAGGTCCAAGCCGAGGATGGGCATTTCCCAAGTTACATGTATTTTCCATGCCCACAGGGCACAGCATCACCTCCTGTCTCTGGTAGCTGGCATTTTTGCCTGTTGGTTTTGCATGTAGCGATAAATTGAGCCACTTGGCCCCATGAGTCCCTCTTTTGGGCAGTGCCATCATCGAGAGACACTGTCCTGGATGCAGACTGAGAATGATGGTCTCTGTAAGGAAATCAGAAGGAACTGGTATCTCCAGGGAACAGGTTAAGAGAGGAATCTGTCTCTGCTCCTGTTTAAACTGCATAACTCATATCTGCCTTTTTTAATATGAAGGGCTCTTTTTGGAATTAGGTCTGCCAAAGTTTCTGCCTTATTAAAAAAGTTACTTATCTCAGAGCTCAGGTTATTATTAGCAATTTTATATCCCGCAGTCGATAGCTTTCTTGACTGTTATTATTAGCATTTTTATTTCAAAATCCTTCGAGATAATCGGAGATGCAGGGAAAGGCATCTGGCATTCCCTTATATCCCTTGAGGGTGGTTCTGGATTGCTCATGTATGTTTTAATTGCTATTTTATAGCTTTATATTTCTAGATGGCTTCTTATGGACTTATTCCCATATCATTATTCATTCTTACAGACAATCCAGACACAGTGGTCCAGCACAAATCAGGTCTGCTCAAAGGTTTATTACTGTGATTAAGAGCTGGAGAAATAACTCAGACATTTATACATATGCAAAGCCTTACTAGTTAAACAGGATTTTCCAGGAGCTGTGGCACTAAGAAAGGCTGCTTTCCTGGGAGGGAGCTCCTTCCAGCCACCTCAGGTCTCCTGCCAGCTCCCACACCATGTTGTCCACATCGCAGCCCTCCTTTACGTCCTGCCCACAGGGCAGCAGGCGCTGGGGATGGCGTGGAGCAACTTCTCTGCAGATTGCCCAGCTGGTGGGGATGTTGCCTTAGCTGGTGGCTGCTGTTTCAGGGGAGGGATCAGGCTTGAATTACGCAAGCATTTCCATGCCTTCATGGGCTGGCTTGCCTTTCCCCTTCCCAGTCACTGACCGTCGCTAAGTCTGTGAGATTTAGCCCTTTGAGGTCTCTATGTCACTGGCAAGTTTGACTCAAATAGGCTGAAGGTATCAAATGGTCACATGGAGGCTGCAATCCACCTAAAGTCAGTTGTCTGAGCTCTGGGTTCCCTTTTCAGGTGAAGGGGAACAAAGAGGCAATTTCAGATTTCCACCCCATGTCTCCGCTGGCTTCCTTGCCCGCATACCAGAACCACTTGGTCCAATGACCATCTTTCAGATGGCTGCAGTTTAGTGAAGCAATTCCTAGGTGAAATGTATACATTTCCAGCAAGCCCTTCCTCCCTGAAATTTGACTTTTTCCCCAGCCCGATTACACGCCTGGGAACAAAGAGGAATTTGTCAGTATGAAGAAATGTCTCACAGAGTTAGTGCTTGGGTCATAATAAGGATGAGTTGATGGAATAAATGTTGGCCATACCAGTTTGTTACTAATTATTTCTCAAAGTATCAGTTTGAATCAACATCAGAAGTTTTCAGATGGCATTTCACATCTTTTAAATCCATCTGTTCCCCGTGTTCCAGGAACTTTTTCTGTGGTCTGAACCGCCATTTTTTCCTACAATGACAGATTTTCTTCCTTCCATTGCAGGGCCTCTCCCTTCCAAGCTGTCTTTCTGTCAGGGAAACAAATATCAGAAGGAATGCTGATGTTTTGTCTTCAGTGTCCAGACCAATGAAAACAAGCCAGACGCTCTCCATCCACTTCCTTTCATTTCTCAGTTCCTTTAATTTTTACCTTTCTCCTTAACTGACCTATGCAGGTTGCACTGGCTCCAAATTGTCGATGAGAAATGAAGCTGCGTGGCAGCTTCAAGACAACTGTGAAGTGGTTTCAGGACTGAAATAGCAGAAGCTGCTTCGGATCAGGAGCTATATTAGCTGAGAAAGAAGAGGGATTTTTTTTGTGCCTTCACAGCAGCTTTGGAGAGTTTGATTTTCCAGTCTAAGACTGTTCAGAACTGATACAACAACTGCAACCCACTTCTACAGTGGCTTTATCCATCAGCACAATGTCCAGACTGTGATTCTGTAAAAACACTTCTCAGACTTGTAGAAATACTGTCTGGAAAAATTTATGTCTGAGATGTATTTGGTATCAGCAAACTGAACTTGACTGGGTTGATGTATGGAAGTTAAGCATTTGTCCAGAAAGGTGATAGTACCTTTATCTGTTGGCAGATAAAGGTAGGTATTGATGTTGATATGTATGTATGTTGATATCTGGTATCAGAGGGCAAATTTGGGCAATAGGTAATTTCTGCTTCATTTCACCTGAACTAGCAACTTCCTTTTGACAGATCTCCTCGAGGGTAGCACAGCAGAAGACACTGAAGTTGAACCTCTACATGGTTTTGTTGTTCTTTTTTTCTTCTTTCCTTTATAGATACATTTTCAGAATAAAAGATTTATTACTGATCACCAGAGTTGTTCTCCTCATCTAAGCTGGTCATTCCCAGACGCTGCAGTGCTGCAGGACACAGGACACCGAGGAAGGTACCTGAGGTCCACATGCTGCAGCATGGTTTGGTGACAAGGTTTCCATACACCACAACACGATATGCCGTTGCCCAGTCATGGCACCAGCCATGCGTGAACCTGCACGATACAAGCACTATCTGCACATTGTATTCATGTCTGATGTCCACAACTCAAGAAAGATTCACCGAGTGTTCAGGGTTGGAAGGGACCTCTCGAGATCATCTAGTCCAACCCCCCTGCCAGAGCAGGGTCACCTAAAGCAGATCACACAGATGCAGAATAATCTGTGTTTTCAAAGCAAACGCTACACAAAATAAGTGATCACAGCAAGCAAACCTGAACAGTTACTGCCTAAGGCTCTGCGGAATATGTTAGGTAGAAAGCAAAAGATCATCTAACATCCAAACAGACATCTGAAATCTGCCCAGTGAATCATACCTCAGAGTGCCTATTTCTTGCCTTTGGTTATAAAAGGCTGTCAGGCAGGTCCCTCAGAGAGAGATACTATATTGAGATCCCCTAAATTCAGATGAGGTGTCTGACCAGTGGGACAAAAAGCATCACTCAAAGGGATCCAGGCAGGTTATCAGCATCTGGAAGACTTTCCTCATAACCAACGTTCATCTAGTTTGGTCACATTTTACTGACTAGCTAGATGTTCTCCTGAGCTCCAGCGATCTGGCAAAGAATGGCTTGCTCTGGTCATTTTAACCCATTAAATTCATTACAAAATTTGTTGTCAGAGAAAGTATGGAAAGATAATATTTTTTAATTATTATTAATATTTCTGCCAGAAAGAGGCAGGAGAAAAAGGCCTCATCTAAAGCCACAGGAAAAAGATGATGTAAAGTAGAAGCCAAAGGGGAAAAAGGTGGAAAGGATCTAGCCTAAATCAAATTAGTGGAAAAAGTCTGGCTACGAACTTTAATTAATCCTGGCTAGAAAGAGGAAAGGAAATGAAAAATGAAACAAAGCAGAACTAGCACTTGAGAGAGAGACAGAAGGAAGATGCTGAAGAGAAAGAAGCCCAGTAAATTAACTGAAATGCAGCCACACATGCTGCAGAGAAATTCTTTCAGCAGGCTCAAAGAACCTGTCTCCATTAAAGTTTCATAGTGAAGGCTCGGTGGGATTTTCAATTTTTAAAAAGTGTTTCTGAAGGTAGCCGAGGGGAGACGCACTGGTAGCTCTTGAAAGGCTAATGCATTAGATTTCATTACGTCTTCAAATAGCACGGGACAGTGTCTAACTCTATGGTGCTTTAAGAGAGCACTCATGTCTTGCTGTGCTCCCTCCTCTCATTAAAATGTCCCTGTCTGGGGTGTTTTACATCCTCTGCTTTTCCTTGCTGATCACTGGTGAAGATGAGACAGGTGCAGGAGGGTTGAAGGCAGAACCTGGGAACTGTGGGGCTGCTGGAAGGCTGCTGGTCCACCACCCCACAGCACTGGGGTAAGACCCTCACACCCTGCAGAGAGGCAGAACTAGGGAGACAAGGGTGTCACCATGTGGTTCCTGATGCAGAGAAGAAGGAACACGGGTTTCATATGTGCAGAGAGAAACTGCAGATGCCATCCCGGTGACTTGTAGGTGGTAGTCCCTGGGCAGGGATGGTTTATCCTTTCTTGGAGTCCTGTCTAATGAATGGGAGTGAAAGCTCAGAGGGACAATATCTCAGAAATGCAAAAGCTCTGACAGGCAGGGCCATCGCTCTGTTGCTGGTGGATAGGTGCGGTGTGAGAAAGGAGTGAATGTAATGCTTTGAAGCCAAGAAGAGGAGCAGCAGCATGTCAGGGGGCAGGTCTCTGCGTGGTGGAGCATCTCTGCTCCAGAAAGCACAGCTCCTCTCCCCTGGTTTGTTAGCAGCTGTTAAACTCTCTTCTTCTTCTTGTACTCAAAGTACCAGGCCAGCAAAATAGCTACTTAAACGTTATAAAATAACATGATTTAGTCTTATGTCACACTCTTCCTTCTAATCTTCAACTTGTGGGGGATCCAGAGATGCTGTATGCCCTCCATACCCAATCCCATGGCACTTTTCAGGACACTACACGCTTTCAGGGGTTATAACACAGAAAAATCCAAATGAGAAAGTGGCAGAATGTTCCCCGGGCAGGGAATGTTCCCTGGTGCCACGCAGAGCATGTGTCATGGTCCTTGTGTAAACAGCGTAAATCTCTCTTACTGCTTCGCATCATAGACTGCTGCATTGCAGGCACTGCGTGCAAGGATCGGACTCCAAAAGCTTTTACGTCGACTAGCACTTACATGAGTTATCCCCTTTTTGCGAGAAAAGCATTCAGCCCAAGATTAACACATCTACATTTAGGCATCCACCTGCACACTGTAAGCGCGTAACACACCTGTGATCGACAGAGGTCTCATCAGCGCAGCCCACTGAGTTCAGCTGGTGATCTGGGGGACTAGCCTGGTGGAGGTGGGGTTGGCAGCACTGCTCCCCCGAGCACAGCGCTGCTTGTAAGGGGAGCTCAGAGGCTGGGCTTGCATGTAGTAACCTATAGGCAGGCTACTAAATTTAGGGGATTTCATTGAAAACTGAACTGCTCCTCCATGTAGCTACTTCAGGACAGAGTTATCTCACCCTTTCATCCAAGCAGGGCAGGGATGTAACACAGCACAGTCCCGCTGGGCTGACATTGAATTAAAGGTGGGCACCACTCAGCCAGTTTCTCAGTTAAATTAGAAGATGAGAACTGGAGACTGGTCATTCGGATTCAGTTCCAAACTCCAGCTACCTCCTGCTCCTAGCAGATCTAGCAGATGCTAAGGCCAGACAAGTGTCTGTAATACCTCCCTCACCCAGCCCCTGTTACATTTTCAGCCTAGAGGCTTTCCCTTGGCTTGGTACCTCCCAGCAGACCCCTCTTGCAAGTATCTGTCCATGTAATGAAGACACAGGTCAGACTGTGTGATGGGAAGGAAGATGTGGCACTGGGCACTTTCTAAGCACAAATTGTCTGGCCAGAATATGAAAGAAACCAAGTTCTCTCCCACGACTAACCGAGGAAAAGGAGGTGTTAGCTCAGGTGCAGAGGTCTCCATTTGGCACATGCATAAAATCAGGTGGGAAGAATCCCATCCTCACTGGATCGTGGACTCAAGAAAGGCACCCCCACTGGATGGCGGCTCTGTTTGTGCTGCAGACTTCTCTGACTGCTGCTCACTGGCCATTTTTAGCATGACGTATTTTTCAGTGAGAAAGTATGCAAATTCTTACCTGTTTAGTAGATCACAGGGATCCATGAATGCCAAGAAAATAATAAAAGCGCTAAGTAATTGTTCTTAGAAAATGAGACCCAATGCTTGCCTGAAAATTTAATTACCATAGTGATTGAAATTCAAAAAAGGTATCAGACAAAATCTGAACTGCGACAACAAAGAGCACTGAGCGTGTTTTATGCTTTTTTCGTCATAAGCCACCAGTCGAGTCACTGTGAAACCTGTTCCCCTTTGCACGACTCTCTTTGATGTGCATTTCTTTCCTTTTGGTATCTGTGAATGAAGTTTTGAGGTATTTTAGATCCCTTTCCCTACCAAAGACACAAGCAGAGGCATCCGTCCAAATCAAGCAGCACATGCAAGGTTCTGCAGCGATAAGGTTTTATCTGTCTCCCATCCAGCTGTCCTGCTCCAGGTTTCCTAATCCAATGTCAGGGATATAGAGACAGAATGAGACGACCCAAGAAACCAGTCATTAGGAGGATGGGACAGATTGCCAAGGCCTCCCCTGGATCCCTTTCTTCTCCAGGGCTGAGCTCATGCTATGCTGTCCCTGTGGGGCTGTGGCACATTTGACTCAGGGGCAACAGAAGCAAAGGAGCATCTGGGCTCTCTCCTGCTACAGAGCTCAGCACAGACATGATGAAAACTCAGTCAAAGTCTGATAGCTTCAGTTCCCAAATGACTAATGTTGCTTAAAAGTAGAAGCCAAGATAGGACAACGTAACATTATTTGTTGTCTGCCCCAGCAGCAGGGCAGGGCTATCTTTTCTCCCTCATAAACTGAATGGTTTTGACCCAGATCATAACCTCTGGTTTGAACGGAGAGGTAAGTGTTGTCATGTCAGCCTTGTGCCAAGGCTCAGAAATAACTTGTGGCAGCAATGGTGAAGTGCTTCGCAAGGCTGGATGGGCCAGAAAGGCTGCAGGATCTGGGCAGTGTGGTCAGACAGATGCTCACCTCCACCCCACATCTGGAGGGGCCCAGGTGCAGGGGACACTATAGACTCTAGTGAAGCCATATTGCCAGTAGCAGGGATAGAGCTAATTCCAGGTACTTGTGAGTTTACAGCCACAACAGTGGATTTAATTATCACTTTACTGAGCTTTAAGTGAGCTGTAAGACTAATCTAAAGTTAACTCGCATTACAGGGTCGGCAGTCTCTTTACAAGCTTCCTCAACAGACAAGTGTCAAATTAGGGCTATATCAATAGATAAAGGGAAAAAAAATAAAGCTATTGATGGCCATAGATTTCCCAGCTGATATCTTTATACTCTGCTATAAAAGCCTACCACCCTTCGTTTAAAGAAAGTGAAAATTGTTGACATATCCTTCAAATGCTAATCATTAGGAAGCAACTTGAACTAAATATAATTAGAATCAAATAATGTGCACCTTTTATTGAGGAGTAACAGCACGCAGTATCTTCAGCTATTTACACTTCCAGATAATCTGAGTCATTAGTTTGGGACCAGATGTTGGAGCCTCTCCAGCTGCTGCAAGGCTGCGCCTTGGGCATCGCTGGTGCCAGTGCCATCGGAACCCAGCATCGTGGCTGGGTGCTGGTTTTATAGCAGGTTTTGAAAAATGCAGTGCTTTGCTTGGGCGCCAAATACTTGCCAGGGCAGAGGGCTCTGCTCTCTCCACCTGCCTGGAGCTAGGGCAGCCCACGGTTCCCGGGGCCTCGCGCCTGGGTGCAGCAGAGCCAGCCGGCCACTGCAGCAGACCTTTGTGCACCATAAAGGGGTGGACTTTGGCAAAATCCTGCCCTTGGACTTTCCTACAGCTGCACCTGCTGACCTGGCTAAGTGGATTTTTGAAGTCACGGTGCCTGTGAACACAGTGCCAGGCACAGAGATCTGCTGGAGGGTCCTCCTGGACTTTGGGGGGACAGCTCTGAGAGGTGAGAGCCTTGTGAGGACAGCTGGCCCCTGGTATGGAAGAGCCCATCTCCTGTCCCGCTGACATGACCCTCAAGACATCCTTTCCCACCCTGTCCTGGGCAGCAGGAGCAAGCGGCTGTCTGTGTGACCAAAATCCCTGGCAGGGAGCAGAAGGGAGTTGCTGCACCATGCCTGGGACTCCTGCTCTGTCATTTTGCTCACATAGATTCCTCTCTCCTGGATGTTTCTTTACCAGACAGGACCACATTACGTCACACACTTAGTCCAAGCCAGATGATAGCCACCTGCGTAGTCAACGGGGAGAGTTAGATACCTCCAGGGGGTTATTGAACCTGGTCTCTGATGTACTGACACCTGTCTATCTCCCTTGCTTGCTCAGAGAGCTCAGATGACCAGCTTGAAGCTAAATACCCACATTTTGCAAGACTTCAGTTCGCCATCCAGTGGGATGAATCCTCCACAGCCGTGGAGAACATTCCCTGACAGTCATCATCTATGCAGCTCCTAGAAATAAACTATTTAGCCCCTTTCGTACATCCTCTTGTATAAGAATACGGCTAAGCCTAGCACACAGCATACCCAAACTAAACTACACGTTTCTTCCCACCACTCTTTCATCCAAGGCAACGGCTACTTGTACTCTCACCATAAATTCCTCCCCTTTGCAGAGCTTAGGGACCACCTCTGAGCCGTCCTGGCTGCTCATCTGCAGAAAAGAGATGCTGGTGCTGCCCTGGATCTTTGCAGAGAGGCAAACCTTCAAGGATCTGAAAGAGCTGAGGTTGGAGGAAGCTCCCTGTTTTCTGCCCCCAGTTACCTGTGAGCTGGAAAGATAAGCACCGCACTGGCTGGAGAAATGGACCCCATGCTGTGTCTATTTGCATTGCTGAGAAGTGCTTCTTATCTTCTGGACTTTCGAACCACATAGTTTAAAGAAGTACTGGAGTAAAATTATAGCTGATGATGATTAAAGCGCTATATTTAGGCTTCACTGTAACTTAAACACCAGATTATGAACTCTGAAATATTTTTTACATAAACTCTTCTCCCATAAACAGTGAGCTAAAATATCCAATTTGTTCCATTGACTTCAGCCAAGTACAGCACAATTCTGGTTGTACATTAGACCTAAGGAACAGCCACGAACCTTGAATTAACCAGGAAAATACAGGTAGCCAGAGAAAATGACCAGTGAGAATATCCTAGCTGCAGACTTCATGGTGTGCCTGCTGATATCCCTTGTTAGGAGGAACCACTTGGCTTCAATCAGCATCCAGACTGTGGGGTTTGTTGGTTTTAGTTTCAGAAAGACACCACAAAATTTCAGTCATGTGAAACCCACCACCCAAGGTGAAGTGCCTAAGTGGAAATCTAGCTTTGAAGGAATTTAGTCCTGGGTCACAGGTAAATACCTTAGGTAAAACAATGTGGATAAAGCCCTGCTGAGCCAGCTGACCTTGAAGAACACAGACAGGGTGGTTATCTGAACTTCACTTATCCGAAGGCTCCTGTTGTTTGGGGTGGGATTATGTCATCCAGTGGATTCTGTGTGCCCTGACCAACCTAAGGCTCATGACCCAGCGTCCACAGCTACATCTCGGGAAGGCAAGTGACCCTCCCCTGGAGAGCAAAGTGGTTTAGAAATTAAAAACCCATACAATTTTGGCTGCACAGCTCATACACAATCATATGAGGGGAGAAGCACATAGAGGAAAGAAAGATGGAATAATTTGCGAGAGATACTGAGCTGAGATACAGTGGTGAGGCACTGTGACACCTCTCAGGTAGTCATGAGGATTGCATGCTTCCAGGGTTTTCCCAAAGCCTCTGGAGACTGCTGTGAAACCACAGGACAGGTATTTTGGTCACTTCTATGATGAATTTTGATCAGTCATCTCTTAAAATCCTGCTGGTTCTTCACTCCATAAGAATTTGGAGCATCCCATACCTATCCCAGCTTTGCCCAGCAGATCAGCTTCCCCTTGGTGAGCCTGAACCTGGGACATGCAGTGGCTCTACCTAGACTAGTATATAAAAAGGACCACAGTGAGTCCTGGGGTCTGGATAGCAGTTATCATGGCTGGCCTGGGCCCGTATAGCTGCACTCTTTGTCACAGCCGTACTCCCCACTGGGAACTGAGGGAATGCAAAGCCTTCGTATGCTGAACCACTCCAACTACTACATCAGGATCTCTTATGTATGCAGTGTTGTTGGGCAACACGTTCCCCATACAGACTGTTCACCTCCTCTCCATGCCCAGTTCAGTCCCAGTCCTCACCTGGAAACTAGAAACAGAAAAATGTCAACAGTCCCTGTCTAATTAATTCTCCTCGAACAGGAAAAATTTAAAAAATTACAACACTGATGACTTTGGGGTTCCCAGGGTGTCAAAAATAGCAGTGTACCTCTGCTTGTAGGCCTGATGGTCTCTCATGCTATACTGCTGACACTGAGAGTTAAATAAGAAAAACCCCAAACCAACAAACCAAAACACTGAAGGACACCAAAGAATTATTCTTATTCCTCTTTTGCTTCACCAAAAAACCCATCTAGTAAAACCTTTTCACACAAGCAGCAGTGAAAGAAACAGTATAGTATATTTACAATTAATTTTGAGCTATGAAAACACCTCATAAATGAAATGTGTGTCTGAGTTGTATGAGAGTCAAGAAGGGAGAAAAGATAACACCAGCAAGGGGAGAGCAGATTTATAGAGTCTGCTGGTTGCCTTTCATTTTCTGAGCAGCAGGAGGAGATTAATGATATTGTCACAACAACATTAATGATGCTGTAAAATCATAAGGACAAAGAGAGCCAGGATTTGATAAAAGTGAGATTTACAGCTGCATCAGTCAATTTAATTATCTTTTACTGGGCTTAAACCAAGCAGTAAGACTAATCTCCATTTAACATGTTTTACAGGGTCTGCAGGCGCTTTACAATCCTCCTCCATTCAGAAGTGTCAAATTATGGCAATATTGATAAAAGAGTGGTGTAAATGGTTGTCTAGTCAATCCCCGAATCAGTTAATACCTTTCTTTACTACATTGTAAAAGCCTATTACTCTCAAGTTTTGGAGTGAAATTTGTGGACGGTAATCTGAGTTGATAATGTTTAGAAAACGAGTTCGGAGAAGATAAAGATCCGCGTCCACCGGCCCGCGGTCCCTATAAAAGGCAGCGCTGGCTGCCTCGTGCCGGCTCTGCTGCCTGCCCTCCTGCCCTGTCAGACCTTCCCCAGATGGGGCTGCTTCCCCCTCTGCCCCTCCACTGGGAATGGGCTTTTACACAGCACAGGGGAGGAGCAGACCTAAGCGATGTCTGGGCTTGGCATGAGTTTTAGCACTGGGTCCTCTGCAGCCCAGGACGATGGGGCCCCACATCCCATGGGGAGCAGCAGTTCTCCCCAGCATTGTTTTTCAACCAATCCCTGGGGCAAAGCAGGACTGGTGTCCTGCTTTGTCCCCATCAGCTCTGCTCTGCTGGTGCCCCTACTCGCACAGAGACATCAACTGCACCACCAAATCCCATTCAGCATCTTACCTCTACTTCCCATAGCAGCAAACGAATTAAGTAATTGGGGATTAAGTAATTGGAAGCCAAACAATTACCTAAGAGTATAACAGGATGTTTGTTCTTATTACATCCTGCAAAACCATGATAGACTCTGTATGTGTTCATTTTCCGTGTGCTGTTTTCAAAAACCAAGTACTTTGGTACTTCAGTTCACTGGGATTGATTTTTCACCCTCCATCCCTTTGTGTAATCAGTTATACTTCCACAAAGAGGGTGTAAAGCCCCACCATCTCCACTTGACAGGCTGTTTTGTGGTCATCAAACCCTACTTTGGAGAAGTATCTCTCTTTGAGCTACAGAACAGCAAGCTTCTGGCATCAGGGACAGAAGAAAAATGCTTAATTTTGTATTTTTTATGTTTCGATTTTCAATGAAACTGAAGAAAATGTAACTCACAAACCAAACGGCAGCTCCCAGCAAACTGTACACTTCAAGCCTGGGGAGTGACTCGTTTGCCCAACTGTTGTTTGACTCAGCAGCTCAAGAAAATCAGAATCTTTCCTGATGAGATAGATTCTCCTTCCCTCCTCTCCAAGCAGAGGAACACCAGTCTCTCTCTGGCCAGGTATGGCCGGCAGTGAAGAAACAGATTATTTTTGATTTACTGCAGGCTCTGGGTCTGAGAATTTGGTGATGGAAGTTTAAATTCCACCTTAATCTCTTTATTTCATACAGTTGCCTGTATCTGAGTGCTGTGGACCAGCCTACTCTTTAAGCCGTCCTCTCTGTTGGTCAAGTGGCTCTGGAGGCAATTTCTGAGATACTTTGGTCTCCCTAACCCATGTTACTGGGCATTTTTTGAGTGAGGAGTCAGACTTTCTGGGAAACAAACTTCAGGGCACAGGCATGCCCTGTGTCATTGCGGTACAGTTGTTCTGCTCATGCATTGCTTAAAAAAGTCAACAAACACGGAATGACTGAGCCCAGTGTTTCTATAACAGCTTATTTTTAGTTATCTCAGAACATTTTTTCTACTAATAATGGAATAACCCTCTAACCAGAAACTAAAAATATTTCTCTTCCCAGTCAAGGGAAAAAGGAGCATGTGGGGTTTTTTACAATTTATCCAGAAAGTTTACATCAAAAAAGAGTAAGAGAAGCCAACTCTTCTGACTACAGTCATAACTACTCCTAGTTATGTTTGAAACACACTGCAGCCTTGCCTTATCGCCTGCTTCCTTTAGCTTGCCAACACATCCCGTATCCTAAATCATGGCAGGTATAATGTGCTTCTGACAGCACTGAGTGTCCCTCTCTCCTTGCAGCTGGGGATCGCAGCGCTCAGCCTAGGAGTTGGTGCTCCTGGTGCAGGTGGTGCAGCTGCCCCTGTTCCCAGATGCTGTCCCACTGGTCCCAGCTGGTGGGACACCCCAGGTCAGCAGATCTATGCCCAGCAGACCACAGATGAGAGCGAGCCGGAGCTCTGCAGCCGCTGGAGGGAGGCCTTGTGCACCAGAGCTTTTAACCATTGGGAAGTTGGCAATGCCCGGCAGTTCCCATCAACCTGACCCCACCATGACCGACGATCCCCTCATCGCTTCTCTGTCCAGGGACCCTCCAAAGAAGGGTTTGCAGGCAAAGCAGTGGTTCACCCTAAATCAGCAACGGTCTCAAACTTTACTGCCCGTTTCAGGGAATCTCCACTAATCCTAGAGGAGGGGGTGTAGAAATTGGTAGGAGTTATGTCCATACAAGGTCTTCAGGATTGAGCCTCTGTCAGTAAGTCCTGAAACGTGCTTGTCAGTGCAGGAAATAGGGAAAAAAGTCAGTTCGTGATTCTTATCCATCCAATCTTATCAGGGTGGTAAATCTGGTCTTTGATCTTTTGTCAACAATGCATGGAGTTGAAGGCAGCTGTCACCACCCTGCTCAGCGATGCAGTCACCGGGGTCTCATAAAACATTTATGAAACCCGTCGTAAACTGGCCCGATAACGAGCAGGACATCGCGTTTCAGGAGTCAGCAGCTTCTTGGGGAAGATCATCCCTCTAACTCCAAGGCTCTCTTGTTTAAATAGCAAACACAAGCCACCGATTACACCCTGCCATAAAAGCTGGGAGCAGGGAATTTTCACGAGCCCTGGCGCCTGCTGGGTTTGTGCGGCAGGTACTGGCCTTCAGCATTTGCCTTTCCCACTTGCCAGTCTTGGGTAGGAGGGAGAAGAGGGGAGGAAGAGAGGAACTGAATAAAATCATAACTGAAGAAGGAAACATCTACAAACAGATGGTGGGACTGTTTCTAGAATAAGGAAGAAATAGAAATCTGAGCTGAAATATTTTTGTCCCTTTAACTTCTAGTCTTGACAAATTTTGTGACATTATCTGGGTCTGGTCCCATGTCTGAGCATGGGGTGAGATATAATGAGACCCATCTTCTGTTCCCACCTTCCCCAGTTACTGCAACTACAACTCTGGATGTGTCACAGTCCCTGCCTTTTCCTTTCTTTATGAGGAAATCAAGTTGACCTGCCTTGTATGTTCTCTGTGCCTATGTTTTCTTTCACTTTTTTTTTTTTTTTTTTTTCCAAAAGACTAAATCCCAAATAGGGTTTTCTTCCTAATCAGGGAGAAATTCTTCCTGTAGAGGGTGGTGAGGCCCTGGAACAGATTGCCCAGAGAAGCTGTGGATGCCCCATCCCTGGAAGTGTTCAAGGCCAGGCTGGATGAGGTTTGGAGCAACCTGGTCTGGTGGAGGGTGTCCCTGCCCATGGCAGGGGGTTTGGAACTGGATGGTCTTTAAGGTCTCTTCCAACCCAAACCATTCTATGATTCTGTGATAACAGCAAATGGGGTGCCTCCAGCATCCACCCCCAAAAATATGATCATGCTGAGGTGCTGTGCAGTGATTTTTTTGCTTGCCTCAGCAGCACAGAGCACCCCTCAGAGCACAATGTCCACGTTAGCACCACGATCATCCTGAGCTAGAAGTGAAATAGCTGTGCCAGGCAGGGGATCATGTTGATCACTCATGGTGATACTTCTTGTTCTCTGGAACAACTTTGGCTTGGGAGATGCAGTTGGAAAGGGAAACTGCTGCTAGGATCAGGTGTGTACGTGGTGCAGCCTTGTTATTCACAGAGGATTCAAAACCTTGGGTTTCTGCATGCACAGGAAGGGCGAAGGCAGAAGACAGCTAATGTTCCCAACTTAAAGCCTTGCTCCTGGTTAACACCAAATTCAAATCCTTCTCCTTTTGCTGCCATGAGGCCACATTTTTCATGCATATTCCAGATACTTTCAGGGTTTCTTTTCAGCAAAGACACAAAATAACACACAAAACCTTACTTGGAACACAGAAACACAAACCAATACCTAGCCAATCACTTATGTTTTTCTCTTATTTGCTTGTGTTCTCTGTGATGTTGTATTCACAAAGTCGGGGTGCAGGCCACTGGTGTTTTTGATATCTGGCTTCATAAAGAAGCTTAAGTGTTTCTTACAAGTAATTTAAATCATGCAGGCTACACCCTACCATAATAAGATATATTTACAGCTACATATTTATTTTATCAAGCAATGACTATGAGATAAGCAGCTGTGATGTTCTAATTGGTATTACTGTATTATTTACCAATCAAACTACTTGGAAGTTTGGTGGTGCAATCACATTTTCTCTACCTTTTAATTCGGTCTTGTTACAGGGCATTGAAATCACTAATAGTAACAATTGTTCAGTGTTAGCATGAAATTGGTGCTGGAACAATTCCAAAAGAAAGAGATAGATACAAAGATACCTTAATTAGGTGTCTGTTATGAGTCATTTATCGTAATAAAACACTAATTCAATGCTTGTATATAACCACAAAACAGCTGTAATAAATTTCAGATTTGGTAATAAAACACTACTATATGCCTTGATTAGGTGATAAAATAACATTATAAACATATCAAAAATACAAAATGCTTCTAATCTTAAATATCTTTTTGCGTACAACAACTTGGATAAAGATTCCAGGAGTGCCAGAGAGCTGTTTGTATTTTCCCATCGGTGAAGGTGATTGAGTGAAGTGACTGATTGCATTGGCTAGCCTGTGTCTCATGTCATTAGGTGACCTAGTTCTCCTCCTCGCTTCGTGGCAAGCAAACTCAGGACAGAAGAATCTCTACTTGCCGCAGTCAGATGCAATTAGTCAGCTGATTGATCAACTACAGTCACTTTATAGCACGTCTTAATTGTGTGAACTTGCTCAGTCCCTGTATCGGGTTATGTTATTCTACAGAAAAAAAAGAGTTTCACACATTATCTAACACCATTCAGAGGGATACAGGCAATGCACTCACTCTGTCGTGTGGTACTTTACAGAAAACGTGACAATCGTGGCATTTTGCACACACTGGTGCAAAGGCAGCGTCCAGCATCCTGTGTGGGTGGCCGTCTACTGAGCCTCAGCACTCTGAAGGTGACCACAGGGCATGAAATTGCTGTTCCAGTTCTTGCTTTTAGGTTTGAAAGAAGGACTTGAATCAACTAATGAGGAGGATGGAAACCTCCTGTTCCAAAGAGCGTGACTCCAGCCAGGGACTTCCACTGGGGAGCTGTAGGATGTGGGACCACAACATCCTGGTAAATCATCTGCATGAAAAATCCTGCAGTGACGAGGGACGCACCAGCTGTCTGGGGAATTGTATTTGAAGAGGTACCAGTTCTAGACCGCAGACATGTCTTCTGACACGAGGAGAAAGGGCAGTGCTGAGGCTGTGGTGCAGGGTCTGGGCAAGCACCTGCCAGAGCTCGGCACCCTGTGCCAGGAACAAGAGGGATCCTGCGCAGCCATGGCACGAGTGCTTTCTGCACCGTGACCGGGCAGTTTCAGAAAACGAAAGTGCTGTGTGAGTAAGCATTTATATGGGTCCTATAAATCAGAAGACCGGAGACTGCTATCTGTTCTTTTCAGCTCTTCTCCCCACTCCCTTTTCAAAGGAAACTGCTACCAAAGTTAACCCTTATGCTCTCCTCTGTTTCTTTTACTTTTTTTCCAAACTTTTCCACTTCTATACTTCTCATTCTTGCTCTTCTGCTTCTCTCCTCAATCCTAGATTATCCTGGCAGGCCTTTGTCTCTGGTATAATTTCTCCTACTTTCTGCCCTTACAACCTTCACACTCTTACTTGCCTCCATCCCGTCTTTCTACACAATGGGCTGCATTTAGACTGCTTGCTCAAGGCCCCTCATTTAAGTGCTGCGATCGGCAGAGGGAGGAGGTAACATCCGGCAGACCTGGAGAGCAGTCTGGGTTGCTCATCCCCTTCTTGGCCTCAGCCACCATGGTGGACACGATGTACTGGTGGCACCATTGCCTCCATGCAGATCTGTATCAAGGGAAGAGCAAACCTGCTTTCCCCACACCCTCTGAAGTTCAGCACTGTGTAGATCATCTGCTTTGCTACATGCCAGGAGGGACTCTCTGCCAAATCCTAGTAACAGCTAAAGGCAAATGGTTAACGTACCTGGAATCAGTGTGGTGTGTTTTCCTGGCAATTGTTAGCCCAGGTCAGTCAGGGTTTACAAAGCTTCCAGCAGAGGTTGAAGACATTTGCCGAGAACGCAGATCTCTGTTTAGACCAGCTCAATGAGGACACAGTGGCCATTCTGTTCTGCCCTTGCACAGAATGAAGATTAAGAGATCAGGTGTGACTTGAAAAAAACAGCCATCTCTTCCAGTGAGAACCAGGAAAGTGTCCCCACAGAGTTTTATTTCCACAAATAATTCCCCTTTCTGCCTCATGGGGGTGAACTGGATGTTTGCCCTCTGAAAGGAGTGATGCTGGCCTTCCAGAAGACCCCAAAAAAACAACCCACAGAGAAGTGCACGGCCATTGACTGCCCTCGGTGTATGCTAACGCCCTCTCACCACACACCAACCAGCTTCATTTTCAAGATGTCATCACTGGGGAAAGTTTTACACCCGCTGTGTCCCCATGCTGCCTTTTCTTAGGCACCAGAGAAGCCACAGAGCAGAGAGATGCTGGAAGTGAGCTTTGTGCTTGCATTCATGAAACAGCTCTTAATATCCCTAAATTGTTCCTTCCTGGGCACACGGTGTCTTCATGACTTACTGACTGCAGTAAAATAAGCCTTTACTGAACATGCACATTTTATACCTTAAGGATGACCGCCTGTGATGTGGTTGGTAAAATGGAGCGGAACTACACATGAATTGTGTTCATTATCCCTAAGGAGTAAAATTTGCTTACTGCAAACTCTTGAGTAATGCTGAAGATTATGGATAAATACAACCAAAGTGATTCAGCCCCCAGAATTTCAAAGGTTTTTGGAGTATGCACCCAGACATCTGTCTGTAACTGATGAAAAGGCTTTTGTCAGTAGCGTGCAGCTTTCTTTGTGCCAGTTAGTGCCAAGTGATTTCATACACACAGAATTGTCATTTCTGCAAAGCATCAGGATTTGGAACTTGTGAGACAGCAGGGGAGGCTTAAAATTGCACTGCTATTTCACACACACCTAAAAAATCAATAGACCCCTTTCCTGGTCTCATGGAAAAGTCACACCTTTCTGTGTTTCGAAGAAAGAGGGATTACTGTCGATAGCATCCTGATTGCAGCACACTTTTCTGCCAGGGCTCAGCCTACTGGAACCGGGCAGAGCCATTTGATCAGCTCCAGCCCCACCGAAGCAGCTGGGATGAGGCGCTGTGCAACCTCCTGTGCTCGCTGGAAGCTTCTAGAGGGCTTTGATTGACTTGAGCAGAAAGCGAGTCTGCTCGGTCTAGCTGACAGGCCTTGCTGGTGTAGATAGCGTGTTTGCTGTTTGTTACTACATGCTGGTGCTTACCCATAGCTCTGTGCCTTATGTAGGTGGCATGTAAAGCAACACACCATAAAATCTGGATGTATGGAGTTATGACAAAACTGGCTGAAAATTTACCGGGGTGGTGATGGGGAATAAACACCCTTCCATGCCCTAACACCTCTAAATAAAGGTAAAAGAATACACCTCTCAGCCCTAACAGCTTTGTTGCTAGTCAGAGGGAACATGCTCTTCCGAAGGGCAGACAAAATCTTGTAGTGGAGAGGATAGAGCTCTCTGCTCCCTCCTTTTGACCCCATGGAGATGCCTTCCCTGTAGCGTGGCAGGTGCTCTTTCTTAGAACTGGTGCAGATGTTTTTCATGAGTTTCCGGTACTGAGAAGAAGGAATCATTTTCTTTATTTACGCCCTCTTGGGAATGTGTTCCAAATAGCAACTTCCCAGAGTGACTGCATGGTCACACACATATCGTAGACTCACAGACCCATAGGATGGTTTGAGTTAGAAGGGACCTTTAAAGATTATCTAGTCACAGATCCCTTACCCATCAAGGTTACTGGGTTTGAACTCCTGATTCCACTTCTTTATGGATTTTTTTACTGTCCCACTTTCACAGGGCTTGAAGCAGAAGTCTGCCCTGAGAGTCACTAACCAGAACAGATATGCAGGAGTCAGCAAGATACTGGCTAATCAAAACAATTGACAAAATGGCTTTGACTCCCCTTTGTTTGAAATTATTTACAATTTAGGAGAGCAGGAATAAGACAGTATTTAAATTCTTGAATGAATTCAAGATTGAATGAACTTCTTGCTCAAGTTCAAGGCTTCAGCAAATCACCAAAGGCTTCAGAAAAACCTTCCAGGATCCTAGAAAATAATAAAATAAAATTAAAATAAAATAAAATAAAATAAAATAAAATAAAATAAAATAAAATAAAATAAAATAAAATAAAATAAAATAAAATAAAATAAAAATAAAGTAAAATAAAATAAAGCATATGGACTTAAACAAAGACTTCTACTAGAAGTCTTGTCTGTATGCATGAATCTTTTAAGATTTGAGGCTGAGATTTCTTGTGTTTGGAGCAGTCCACTGAAGACAGAGGCTGTCCTTGCACCATCCCATTTCACCTGACTGCTCTACAATCCTGAATCCACATTCTTGCAATCACAGCATCCATGTGACCTCATTATCACCCAAGGAATATCCACTTGGCTGCTTCCTCCTCGGCCCATGTCCCTCTGCCCGCCCGCTCCCCTTTGGCTGGTGGAATCAGGAGTTGCTCCATGTTCCCAAGAGGCTAAGAAGTACAAACGGGCAGTTCTGCAACTCTGCGTATCGCTGAGCTCTGAACCACGGCCAGCTGGCTGGCTGTCAGCACGCAATCCAAACACCGGCCAAGGCTGCGCTGGCTGCAATAAACCCTTCAGGGCTGCAAAACAGGTCAGAGATCTCAAAGAATACAGCTCTGCTTCGATAATGATTAACAGGATGGTGGCAAAAGTCCCTGAGGTTTTGGCTGGCTCTGTGTGTGTGCATACACACATGTGCATACGCCAATGGGAAAGTTTATCTGTCCCGTGCCCAGAAAACCCTTTCCTGGTAGGCTATTCACTCAACCCATACTATGGCCTGGTGTTCCTGATTTTCTCTGCATCGGCAGAGAATTCCCTACTGTTAGATTTAAAACCAAAAGCAGAAACCAAGGGATCAGGCTGAGTTAGCATTACTCTATGCAAGACCAGATTCCAGTCTCTGGTTCACAGATGTAAATCTGAAATTGGAGGCACTGGAGTTTTCTTAACTGTCAGACTCCTTGACTGAGAGTAGAATCTGCAAATCTGACCTGAACTGATGCTGTATGATCTTGAAAGTGTTGTGTTATGTGCCAGGGCATGTCCTAACCCCAGGAGGTTATCTGTTAAAGTGTTCATTTCCAATGCAAAATAATTTTACGGTTACTTGTGGTTCCCATGCAATTTTTTTTTTCTTGGTCTTAATTTCTACTTGTTATGTTTCAGAATCATATAGTCTAGGAATTTTTCCAATGTTTTACGAAGCATGCTGTCATAACTTTTTGGAAAACAAATGTTTGAAAAAATTCAACTCTACTCTTGGTATATAAGTGTGTGTGTGTGTGTGTGTGTTGCTGTGTATATATGCACTCAGATGCTGGATCTCTAACAGTGTGCAAATGTGTTCTGTTGTTAGATGGACAGTTAGAAAAAAGTAGCACTCCTAATGAGATCAGAATCATTAGAAATACCTATTGTCACTCTTTCCATGCTCTATTATACTTAAAAATGCTCCAAAAGGTGAAACACTGGGGGTGGATGATGGGAGCATAGTGGAGATGAGATAGAATTCCTTTCTGACCCTTCTTGCTTTCCCTTCGGTGGAGGGGTCAGCAAACAGCCATGCAGGGACACTGCTGCAGGTCAAGCCCAGTTCTCTTCTGGATGGTCAGGACCACTTCAGCTGGTGCTTGCAGTTGAAATTGCCCAAGCATGGTCACAACAGGGAGTCTGCAAGCTACAGCAGACACCCACTGCCAGCCCTGGACAAGCATGAGGCTCCACTCTGCATTCCTGGGACACCTAAAGCAGCCAGCAACGGGTCAGGAAGCTCCACAGTGGGGCAGGGAGCTCCATGAGGAATGCCAACTCAGGTCCCTTGTAATCAATGACCGTTTCCTTCCTTTGTCAGGATCTTGACTGGCAATCTGATCTTTGCCTGAGTTTCCTCTATCCCAAGCCAGTGTCAATAGAAATGGATAAAATGTAAATGGAGACCACAAAACTCCCGTGTAAAAGTGGATAACATTCCTTGACCTTCCTGCTCATAAAGCTGCATTACTTCCTCCTCTGCAATGAAGATTAGTTGTTATACAGTATTTACATTAGTTTATAGGGCTACATCCTCAAAGCCTTTATTCAGCTAAGTGTGGCCCTGCCAAAGCCCAGGTGTGGGTTTGCAGAGGCAGTGAGAGCTGTGGCCTCCCGTTAACATGGCCAGCTCTGGCTCATGCCCTCGCTTAGATGCCCGTGAGAGAGACTGGAAGATGGCAACGAAATAAATGCCCAGCTCTTAGACACTGATTGCTAGGCTGGATGAATTCAGCCCCGTCACAAAACACCTCATTCAGCTTCGGGAAAGTGGGTGGTAGGGGGGGACAGAAAGGCAGCTGAACCCAATTTTATCATCAGAACATTTCTGTGTCTATTGTTAAGTGTTCTTTTGTATGCATACAAAAGAGCTGAAGGAGCAATCACTGGAATGAGGACTCCAGCTCTCCAAGTGCTTACATCAGTTGAAAAAAGAAACGCTTCCAAAAACAATAGGCTGATGTTAGTGTCACACTGGAGGAAACAACAAACCTTCCAGATTAATGGAATGCAGCCCTTCCATTTGTTCTGCACTTATCCATAGCAGAAATACCAGGAAATTACTTTATTCTGGAGAAATAAATTAAACACCCTAACAGTTTCCCCTTTTAAATAAACATTCTATTAGCGAGCTGATGGGTTGGGGTTTTTTTTTAAAACTCTGCTTACTCATTTATCTCTGGGAAGATAAATAGTTTAATTTGCTTTATGATATTACTTAGATTAATTAGCTGGTGTTTGCATGACACGCTATGTATGCAGAGTGCTACAAATGCTCATACTTTTCGTAGAAGTTATTGCACGCAGCTAGGAGCACCTTTGCAGTGTTTGTTATGAAAGGTTAAAATGTTCTGGACTCCATACTTTCCTTTGGGGAGGCTTAAACAGGTGTTTCAACACCCCTCACTGACCAGTATCCAACAATAACATGGGAAAAAATGTAATGTTCCCTCAGACAGGCTCTTTCCCATGTTCACCCATCCCACATCTCTCCCTTCACCTTCCAGGGAGATCCCTGAGAAGAAGCTGAACATATTATTGGATTGTTACTTTCATTCACTTGCTGCTTTCTACTTTGTAATTAAAATATTTATTGATGATAGGACCTGACTGTTACCCCCTCAAATAAAAATGGCTTTGGGATCTTCCCAAAAGCAAGGTTTCAAACCTTGCAGTATCTGGATACAGAGAGCTATGAGCACAGCTTCTTCCTTCCTTCCTTAGCTGTGCTTATGTTTTCCTGTGCTCCCTGTATTTTACATTTTCCAGCTTCTTCATTTGCTTCTTAGCAACACATTTTCAAGGCAACAGCGCCTACACTTTTGTCATTAAGCCTCAACGTTCATAGCATCTCTGTGTCATGGTAAGGGAAGCAGGCAAGGAGGAAATGACAGCACACCTGGTGGCCAAGGACCAGGAACAGTGTCCCTGGCCTCTCCAATTGCTACCAGGCATCTTTGATGGTGATTTTTTCCTCTGCATTCCTTAAAGTCAGTCCGCTGGGGCTGTGGGGAAGGGCTCACCTGGCCAGATGAGGGTCCACCTCTGAGCTGGGGGCCTTGGGGCTTCTGCTGCAGCGCACAACCTTAAGCAGTCCCACCCGGCATACAGCTGGGTGCTGCCCTGAGCAGACACATCTGCAACAGGACAGAAAGATTGCTTCCTTAGTTAATAACATCCTTTTCCTCTTCAAATGCACAGGTGACCTAGAGGTGGTTTTTGCACTCTTTTTCATTCTTACCTACACCGACGAGCCACACAGCGGGCAATACACCCCTCTCCTGGCAAGATGGAGGCATGGATGGAGACATGGATGGAGACGTGTTCAGAGACCCACATCTCTGCCATCCTCAAGGTATGTGCTAACCACAGAGCTGGTCGGGATATTGGGAAAGTATTGGAGGAAGGCACTGTCACAGCTTGGTCTGTGGTTCGTTAATGCTGGTGTCACCAACACATGGGCTCTGCAAAGCCACCCTGAAGCCATGCCTCTTGAGCTCCAATAGAGAAAAAAGGGCTATGATTTGTGTATAAAATAGTCTCGTTTTTTATAGTTACATGTTTCAGTGACAGCCATTAATGGAGCAGGTCACTCTTCCAAGGATCTTGCTAAGAATCTAGGACACCACGATAGGATCCAGGCTGCTATATCATGTAAACAGTGCGACCAGATTCCACACACCTGGAGACTTTCTTGTATAACCCAGACCCTGTTGGGATTTTAAGTCAGGCACTTAAATATTGCACTCACCTGAAACTGCCAGCACAGGCTCTCTGCATTTCCTTGCACAGACCTGTAGATTTCGGAGTGGCTTAGCCCTTTGACTCAGGTTGGTGTCCAGTGTCTGGTTCAAGGGAGCCCCAGAAATGTGTATTGTCACTCTAAGGATGTGCCCAGCCCCTCCCATGTTTAAAACATCTCCCTCTTGGGATTTAGCAGGCATTCACCAGTATTCAGTACAGAGAATTTCATGTTCCTTATTCACTATTTCAGGCTGTGAAAGGATGCTCTGTCCCTGTAGGGATGCGAATTTTCTCACTCTCTGATCCTGTAGATATTTCTCCCTTCCATGGTTTGGTCTTCACTACGGCCTGTCTGCTCTGAATCCACTCTCCTGTGCACAGGGACATGCTCTGTGTGCACCTCAGTGCTGTGGGGTTCATAGGCCTCCAAAGATTTCCCTTGGGCTTAATGAATGGTACACATTGGCCTTTCTTAGCATTTACACAGTGTTGTAGGCAGGTGGCGGGGGATATTGCTTTATGGCTAGCAAGATACAGAGAAAGCTGACAAAGGTGATCAAAGGTATAGAAAGGCTTCTGTGCATGGAAAAAACAGGTAGAGATAACCCCGTAGCCCAAAAACCAGACAGAAGGATATGCTAGCAGGTTATAAATTACAAATGACATGGCGAAGATGAAGAAGGCACCACCTGTCAGCCTTTTTTAATACAAGAGCTAAGGTGACTCACACAGCACCAGCAGGCTGCAATTTCAAGAAAAACAAAATGAGATTTATTTTTATACAGTGTGGAATTTATACAGTTGCACAGTGTTGAAATCTGTGATGCCCCCCGTGAGAGGACATTATGGATGAAAGGTAAATGTGCGTGGGTTCACATATGTTTTGGACAACCACAGAGAGGTGAACTCCACTGAGGTGTCTTAGGTGCAAAGGCCTCAGAGCCCCGTGAGCCATAGATTGCTGCGTGATGGAACAGATATTTTTATTTGAAACATCTCAGTATATTTGCTTGGCCCTTTTACTATTCCCCAAGCCACTTCTGTTGGTTTTCTCCACTGGAGGTAGGCATCAACACAACCTTAACGAGACTAAATAGCCTCCTTCTCTTCAGCCATCTGCTGGGTATAGCCACTCCTACATTCTCACCATCATCCTTCTGCCATCCTGGTTTAGTGACTAGCAGTGCTCTTCTAAATATTTTGCGAACTGCTCAGGAATTGGGTCAGGTAACTCCCATCATACTCCAGCTGCTGGATTTACACACAGCTAATTGCAATGATCGCACAGTTGAAGATGGGACCGAGTTGCATTCTTGCAGTTGCTCCCCTGTCGAGGGTCTAGCAGTGCTCCTTGCACCCAAGGATGCTGAGGGTCGGGGAGAGGAATGCAATCCTCTCAACAACCCCTTCTACCTCCTCACTCCAGGGAAAGGAAGGGTGACTTTCTGACTGTGTAATTTCACCTTTACCTCTCCATCACCTGTTTTTCTCCTCCACATTTTGTTCCAAAACAGCTACGCACAACAATGGACGTGACAGAGGTGGCACCCACAGGTAGGCAGATTTTAGGAGCAGATGAACCGTGGCTGTTATCACACAAGATAAAACTACTCTAGTTCTGCCCAATTAACTCAGCAGCACAAAGCTGAGTGCTGTTTTCTTTCTTTCCCATCTCCTCTGAAAGCTAATACTCTTTGCAACACCAGCAAAATGTCAGCAACCCCATTATTATTTTACCCTCGCAGCAACCTCTGAGCACAAAGCTCCCAATCACTAAAGACACTTGAGTTTGGCCTCTGGTCCCGGCTCCACAGTCCCACTCTTTCATACAAACGATCAGATGTATTTGTTGTGGTGCCCAAGCGGCCCCAGCACAGCTCTCACCGCGGCTGCCAAGCAAACCGTGGCAAAGCAGTCCAACAAAAGCAAGGATGGATGCTCCCCCTAAAAAGGGGGGGTTGTGTGACAGCGGCTACTGTGGAGAGCCCAGCTGGGACCACAGAAGGCTTACTACACCATGGAGAACGGGGCAGGAGGGATGAGAGACATGAGAAGAAGGAGGTGAGACCTGCTGTGTGCTGGTTGACCAAGAGAGATAAGGCTAGAGCACAGATTATCATGGCAATGCAGTTTGGGTCCCGCTGGCGTGACACAGTGGCTCAGCATGATGCTGAACGGGATGCCTGGACTGTGTCAGGCAAGGATGTGAGCTTGGCAGAGCCCAGACCTTGTGTTTGAAGGGGTATAACAGACCGTTAGCCTTCGGTGGTGGCACAGGACACAGCCTGGGCCATAAAGCAGCTCTTTTTCATTCACTTGGGCACCATGAGGACACACCATGAGCAGACACATATATGGACCTGGGTTTGCCTCATGTAGGATTTGGCTACTGTTCGCAATACTGGCTGCCCAGCCCACGCATGATGGCCCACAGGGCCATCAGCATCGCAACCTTGCTGAAGGGCAAGGCTTGATGATATCTGTTCCTCTTAACCAACGTGCTTTTGAACCTGCCCAAGCCAGGGCTCTCCCCAGCAAAGGTGGCAAAGCAGTGCTAAGGAGGATTTAGAGCTGCTTCAGGAGCTGCGCTCAGCCCTGAGTCTCCCGAAGCCTGCCTGCCTACAGACCTACCTTGTCACTGACTCCATCATCAAAGGCCGCAATGCCTGACTCCAACTCTGCTTTCATCCGGAAAGCTCTCACTTGTGTGGGTTCCTTGGAGTCTGACAAGCCAAGAGGCTCAGCTACAGCTATTGGCCCAGCAAAGTTACTGAAAAGGGTCCTTGTCTCTGTCTGGCTATCCACTTTCTTGACATTTATACAGACACGATTTTCCTCGAAAGCTCTGTCCTGCTGCCAGCTCAGACTGAACTCAGCCAACGCTGTACACTCAGCGCAGAGGGGACACTGCCAGCCCAGCTGCTTTGCGTGCTCAAACCAAACAAGGCTAATAAGTAGTTACCAACAACCAGCTTTCAGTCTTGGAGGACATGTGAAGAGAAGCCTAACATGGGTCTGCTCTAATGAGGTATCACTTAACGGGGTCATTGACAGGACACCGGGTAATGGCTTTAAACTGAAAGGAAGTAGATTTAGATTAGATATCAGGAAGAAATTCTTCCTGGAGAGGGTGGTGAGGCACTGGCACAGGTTGCCCAGAGAAGCTGTGGATGCCCCATCCCTGGAAGTGTTCAAGGCCAGGCTGGATGAGGCTTGGAGCAACCTGGTCTAGTGGAGGGTGTCCCTGCCCATGGCAGGGGGTTGGAACTGGATGGTCTTTAAGGTCCCTTCCAACTCAAACCATTCTGTGATTCACTGATTCCATGATTATGGGGATGATGGAGTAAAGGGCACCCTTATAAAACTGGCCCATGTCAACAAACCAGGAGAATATGGGATTAGGATGTCGTATGATCTGGAAGGACTGCAGAAAGGGCCTGAAAGCAGAAACATGAAATTCATGCAAAAGAATATGCAAAGATCGACAGTCTTGAGGATGAAAACTGGAATAGTGATACAGCAAGAGTCTTCAGGCAACTATCAGGTCATTACAGAAGGTATAGTAGCTATATTCTCTATCTTAACCAACAGTAGCACAAAAGTAACCTGGCTTCTGTAAAATCCATGGGACACAGGAACAATTCCCAGCTGCTGTTTGGGATGGGAACCGAGTGCACATCCCCTTCATTCCCTGAGATCTTGGTTTTGGAAGGACAGCCAGGTGCAAGGGACAGGGATGGAGATGTTACATACTCCAACTCCTGTGGAGAAGGCGCTGGCCTCACTGCTCACACCTGGTCTGGTGTGCAGCAAGGCTTTGCTGCAGAGCGATCTGGTTTTGAAATTTAGACCTTTTTTCCCAGGGTATTGATGCCTACAGGGATATTGTAAAACCCATATATAAACCATAGTAGGACAAATGGAGGCCTTTGAAAAACAGGCTAGACAAAATTCTGTCAGGAGGCATCCAAGCAGACAAGTTATACTAATTAATCTCCTTCAGCCCAATATATTTGATATCTGATTGATTAAAACGCAAAATACTCACACATTTTTGGTTTTAGAAAGGGGCATTTACCTATTAACACACCAAAAAAAAAAAAAAGCCAACCCCACTACTGTCAACTTGCCTTTGACTTGAGGAAATCATGTTCATGCTGGGAACTTCTCTGTTAATTCTACCAGTGCTTGGAAACCAAATACCCTGAGGCCTTAAAAATGCCATCATCAGGCAGGCTAAATAGGTAAATAGATATTCATGAACCAGAAAGCTGGCAGGATACATTGGGTAGAAAAGTCTTTAAAATAGATTCTCTTTAATAAAAGACAATTATAACAACATGTGACCATAGCAACAGCGGTGCGAGATGCAGAATGGAAGAGGTAAATATTCCCTTTAGCAGATGGATGTCACTCCTGTCTTTCATTGAAACTGTGTGCTGAAAGGCTAACATCAAAGATTTGTTTAGAAAATTGTTATCTCTGAACCCACTGCACACATACAACTCCCCTGAGCCTCGGAAATGCCTTGTTTTTCGTTTTACAATGTGAGTGCTCTTTCATGGAGGTGCATTTGGAGTAGTTTTTAGAGAGTGAGCCTGGGAAATCTACCGAACAGCGAGGCTCCCTCCTGCATGATCTCCTTCAGCAGCAATGCCAGGTCTCCCTGCCATCCCCAAGGAGATCCCTGATGTTCACTCCTTAACTAGCTTCAGCTGTTTGGCCCCTAAATCTCTGCTTACCGTCTCCAAGCTGGTGTGAAAAGAGTGAAGTTATGGAAACAGAAAAAGGGAATCTCTTGAGAAATAAATAACATAGCTGTCTGTTTTGCTCCATACGGCATTTGTTCCTCTCAGAATGACAGAAGGCACAGGAGTTTCTCTTCCTTCTGAGAACCAGAGCCACCAGCCACAAGGCCAAGCCCACCATGGCCACACAAGCAGAGAAAAAATGTCCCACTGGCAAAACGAGGTCCCGCAAGCCTTTGATTTCAGTATTTACTCTTCCCTTTCGATTCCCTGCATGAAGTATTTCCAGGTGACCCTGTGTGGGTCAATAAATAATATATCACCCCCTGATGAAAAAAAACCTAGCTACGTCAAAGGCGCCTTTCAGTCTGAGGCTGGCTGGAGTTTATCTCTTACCTTCAACTGGCAGTTTAGAAACATTACGACAATCAGATAACCAGAAATGAATAAGCACTTCGATGGCTCAATATCTCACTCCATGAGTGACAATAAAAAGCTCATAACTTTTCCGGTGGCACATTTATATGTGCAGCAGGCAGGGGTGGCGGGGTCTGCTGACCCCAGGGAGGTGGCACGCACTGCCTGCACTCAAGTTACAAATCTGTGGCTTAAAGGAGAGCCCACAAGCGCAGTTATCCACAAAATGTTTAGGTCTCACCTGCAGAGCTGCAGACCATGCCTCCACAGCCTAGTTGTTTTTTTTTTTTCCTGGAAACATCATTAGGCTGCAGGAAAAATATAAGGGCTCCCTTGTTCTTAACATTTAGCAGGTAGAAAAAAGGGGGGTGATGCACAGACGTGGCAGGACAAGGTTATAATCTGCAATTTCTGAGCCCATATTCAGCCCCTCCCCATGTCCTGAGCTTATCCCTCCATCTGACAGGCCAGACTTCCCGTGGGACCTACAGCGGGAGTTTTATAAAACCCAAGAAAAAGGCATGGCTGTTCCCAATGGAAACAGGAAGGAGTGAGTTTTAGCCAGCTGCAGACATCCCTGACACAAGCGAGGGAGCAAGGAGATGTGCAACAGCTCCGGCAGCAAGGAGTTTAATGTGCCCCGGTGTGCGAATGTGCTGCATACTGACAGCGAGACTGGAAGCAGTAGAAGGTGGGAATCTCACCACCTTCCAAGAAGGGATTGCACAGAAAGCGGCCTCGGCCAAAGTTTCTGTTGGGAGAACTTCATCTACACCGGAGGAGCCTTTTGGTTGCGTTATTGCTAACCCTCCTCCGAGTCACCTGTATGAAGGAAACGTGCACCTTCTGTAAGCAAAGACATTGCTTTTCAAGTTTTCCAGCCCTTCTCAGGCTTGGGGATTGGGAACTGCGTGACCCGCAGTGAGGAACAGATTTTGCAGACCCTGATGTCCTCTTGCTGAGCAACGGCACCAGTGTGGAGCCAAGGCCGACCCACATTCCTCCCCAGGTTAATGGGGAGAGTGGGCTGGGGGTGCACAAGAAGTTGGGAGGGGACACGGTCGGGAGGTGACCCCAACTGTCCAAAGGGTGATTCCATACCCTATGACGTCATGCTCAGCGTATAAAGCTGGGGAGGAGTGGAGGTGGGCAGGGGGCTGCTGATGCTGGGGGGCGTCTCTGAGCATCAGGTGGTGGTGAGCAAGCGTTTTCTTCTGTAACGCTTGTTTTTCTTGGATTTTATTTTCCTCTCTCTTTGTTGTTGGGAATTTTTTTTTAATTTATTAATTATTATACTGTCTTTATCTCAACCCGTGAGTTTTCTCAATTTTTACCCCTCCCAATCCCACCTGGGAGGAGAATTAAGCAAGCAGCTATGCGGAGCTGAGCTACCCACCGAGATTAAACCACGACAGCGTGTCCGGAGGCGGGTCACCCGTCCTGTGGGGACCGGGAGGGGGACACCAGTGCCGGGGTGATGCCCGCTCCCCGCCCCTCCTCCCCCCGGCAGCACAAGGAGCCGCCCTGCTCCACCAGGTGGCGCTGCGGCACCGCGGCGGGCTCCCGACCGCGGGATGGGGGCCGGGGGGGGGAGGGGGGGGTTGTCCACTATGCTCCGTGGGGGACACCCCCTCCTGGGGATGGTTGCATCTCCCGCATCACCTTTATCTGCAGTTAAACCAGGACCTCAGCCGTTAAGGAGCGGGGTACGGGACTTCCTGGGACTTCGCTTGTCAGTTGGGAGAAGAGAGCAGCCCCCCCCCCCCCCCCCGCACCCTCCTCTCAGGTGGCTGTAGAGAGCGACAAGGTCACCCTGAGCCCCCTCCTCTCCAGGCTGAACACCCCCAGCTCCCTCAGCCGCTCCTCACAGCACTTGTGCTCCAGACCCTTCCCCAGCTCCGTTCCCTTCTCTGGACACGCTCCAGCCCCACAGTGTCCGTGCTTGAGCCACCAGGAACATGCAGGACACACCAAGAGCAGACCTGCTGCAAGCAGAACCATGCTGTGGAGACCAACACCACGAGTCTGAGATGGTCCCATATTCCGTGCGAGCTGGATGGTCCCGCTGGCACAGGGAAGTCAGTGATGGGCACAGGTCTGCAGAGTTCCGTGCACCCTCTCGAACCCCCGGCCGGCACGTTGCAAGGCACCGGCATGGGGGTGTCCTGAGGCAGGGTGAAGGAACAGAGTGAGGAGCTGGTGGAAATTATGGAGTGATTTAGAGGATACTGGAGGGCAGGACACAGGTGGGAAGAGATAAGCCTGAGCAATAGGGTTGGGGAGAGTAAGGATGCTTGAGTGAGAGGGAGTGCAAATGACTTGTGTACTGGACCAGGGGAACATGGACATGGACACATGTCCACTCTAGCTGATTTGATGGTGAAAGAGAGGCAATGCGAACGCCGGCTTTTGCAGAAAGGGAGAAGGGTGAGGAAGACAGAAGAGAGGAAGAAGGACAACATGACCAAAAGGAGAGGGCAGAAAATGTTTTGCAACAGCAAGGCCTGGTGCCAAGGCAAGGTGGGCATGGGAAAGCTGCAGGGAGGGTGAGAGATGGAATTTTGATGTGGAGCTTCCTAGGATGTGGGGATGAAGTGAGTGGCAGCTGTTGGTAAATCTACCCCCGCCAACCCCCAACCAACTTTATGCTCCGTGATGCTGCTTTGGCAGAACAAAGTGCCAGGGAGCTGGTATGCATGTAAGGGCTGGGATACCTTTTTGTTACCATGGACACAGGTCCCCATGCTCCCATCTAGGATGCACCGGCACAAAATCAAACCAACACAACTGCAACTGCGAGTGCTTGAAAGACCCATTTTTCATTCTCAGGAATGGGGAGTCTTTTCTTGAACATTGTAAACCCCTGCTGAAGAGAAGGCCCATAGATGTTACAGTCTGCCTTTCTGTCAGTGCTGAATTATTCTTAGGGCACATTCTTATAGCTTTATTTAGTTACATTTTATACGGGCAATAAAACAAATTCATTGTCTAATCCATCTTCCAGAAAGCTCTGCTGATACACAGCCTAAGTTTTAATTTTGGAGCTCTCACAAGCATTTCTTGTCCTCTTTGAGATGATTTGGGCTTAAGTTTAAGCAAAACAAGAACAAAATTAGTAGACTCATAGCTCTCAGTCCGTTTGAACTTTCAATATTGGCAACACCGCTATTGTTTAAGTTCAGTCTGCTGCAATAACTCTAGCTAACATACAGTAATATCTCTCAAAACATTTGGTGTTACAAATACAGGCAATAGGAGAACGCTCAATAAAACAAATTTCAGTCATGCTCTGACTCTCTTTGCTTCTTTGGGGAATCGCCTATTAGCATGGAGATTGCCCTTGGCATAGTACGGGATGTATCCTGGACTTTGAAAAGCCTGAGAATAAATGGGCTTAAACCTGAATAAGTTTAGGTTGGCAACCAGAAATTGAAGAGTGCCATGAAAAGTGAGAGCCTGGGACAGAGTCTCCCTGGATAAGCAGGAAGACCAGACCCCTCTTGTCTCCCCTGATGTCTTACAGAAGGATGAGGAGTTTGTCAGCTGTGACAGCAGGGGACGTGCCACTTGGGTTGTTTACTGATTAAAGCATGTGGTTACTCAGATGAGACGTAAAATGAGAAAGGATCATTCCTACACTCTGAGGAAAGGAGAGGAGGTCACATGGGTGGTGGCATTTCCCAGGTGCTGTCAGTGTTCTTAGGGATGTCTTCTCTGTCACTGCACAGGGTCTGTAGGACAGCACTATGTGCAGCCCCCTCCCTCTTCAATTCCTCCCTTCCCTCTCCAGAGCACATACCAGCAGTAATCCCCCTCTGCCAAACCCCAGGGCCTCACACAAGCTTTCCTCAGGGATGTGGCCGCTGACTGCATGGCTTTGTGGCCAACAAGCTGCTGCAGAACACAGTGGAGGAGGGGGGTGGGGGTGGGGGGTGTCCATGCACCAGTGTCAGTGCGTCCTGCCTGCTAACCCCACGCAATCTCCACCAGCTGATGGAGGAGACATTGCTGGTTGCAGAGGAATGTGAAGACTTGCCAGTGCTGGCTCCTGTTCCAGGTTTCAAGAAAGGAGTGTGCTGTACTGGTTACAGGCTGTTCTTCATCTACTTATCCCCTCCAAGCTAGCTTGACCCCTTCTGTGCATGCTGTCTCCAGTCTGTCTGTCTCCTAGTGCCCTGCTTGTCCTCCCCCCAGACCTTGTATCCTTGGATGAACTTATTTCTCTCTGGCATTTGAACAAAGACACTTCCTTTCCCTACTTGCTTCTCTGTGCCAATGGGAGAAGTATTAAAAGCAGAGGGTGGAGAGACTTTCTTGCCTCTGGTCCATGGCACCCAGGAGCTGAAATAAACTGTTGCTGAGGAAGTCCTGCTCCGACACAGACCCATGGGTGGAGCGTGGGTCATTGTTCCCTAGAGAGGGCCTGTGTGCAGGATGGGCAATGCACCAGGGACGTGCCAGGGCACAGCAGGCTCAGTGCCGGCATAAAGCATCCGCAGAGATGCTGAATTCAGAGAAGTCTCTGGGGAATGCGTGAGGTCTGAGAGAGCAGAGGCTGCTAAATTGCGGTGGTGTTTTGAGCCCAGAACTTCTACTGTTCCCGCGATGTAAAAACCAGTCATCTGCAAAACATTTCTGCCTTACTTAGTTCTCGGAAACGGCTGAAACACCACAGTCCTGTTACTAATAACGAGCTCAAGACAGACCACCAGCATGGGAAAAGTCAGTTCAAGTGGTGCTTACTCAGCAAAAATGCAAGGTCACCAAAATCATGGGGATGGCGTCAATGAAAGCCATCACAGGTGGCACCGTGCGAAGCATTCTTTGAAGTGATAGCGACATGACTGCTTGTAGTGCCATCATGCTCCCTTTGTCCTTGACATCCACTAGCAATGAGTCAGTAACGGCAATTATTTAAAGAAAAAAACCCAACAACTAAACAACCTTCTATTAAGTCATCCAAAAAAGCACATTTTCCCAAGCTGAGTCACCCCAGCATGACTGTCCCTCTGACTAATGAGTTTCTTCTGCCACAGTCCCTGCCACAGCATCCCTGCTCCGATGATCTTTCTGCTGCCTTGCTCATTACTGTTTTATCCTTTGCCGGCTTTCATGTGTAACGACAACAGAAGAGAGGCCAAGGGAAGGATCTACCTGTGTTTAACACCAAACATGGTGTGGTTTGTGGCGGTTCTTATCAGAGATATGTTTCCTGAACAGGACTGAGAAAGAAACATTAGCAAGAAAATAAACCTAGTACAAGCCTATGTCCGGATACTTCTCCAAGATGAAACACGGCAGGGCTAGTGACTTCCCTAAGGAGACAGGACAAAGTGGCGTTGCTCGGTCTGCATCAGTGTAGTTCACTTCATCCTCCTCCTGCTCATTTGAGCACACCTGCCCCACAGCTCAGGACAGTCCTTTTAGGCAAGGGTGAGCCTTTCCCCACTGTATAGACATTTCTTGCAGTAAAGGTTTTATTTGTGGCTAAATTTATCAGCTTTAACTCTATTCTGGATTTTTCTAGGTTACGTATGAGATGCAGGTGGACTTGGAACAGACTGAGCCAAAATTGCTCAAGAAATCATGAAATAAAGGGAACTACCATGTTTTTCAGCATTACCGGCTTCAGAGAGCCTGCCTCTGGAGAAACCTTAGGGTCCTCGAGGCTGCTGGATGATGTGACTGGCATGCCAGGAGTAATCACACTGCTTCTGAACCCTGTGCAGCTTTGGCCGGCTTCTAGAGCTCAGATCTCACTTGTTTGGCAAGGAGGTCTTAGGAGACAGTAGCCCCCATCTCCTTCCCTGCGCCTGCTACCTTCAGACACGTCCCTCTGCACAGCCTCGTCCCCCACAGCCACTCACAGCTCTAGTCTCCATCCCGCACGGCTGAGTTTGAGCTCTGTGCCAGCAGCTTCTCCCTGGCCACCCGTGACCCTCCCAACTGCTGCCACCGCCGCGGGATCAAGCACGGAGCAAGGCCGCGGGCGGAGACGTGAGGGCAGCCGGGAAACCGGGCAGGAGGGTGGCTGAAGAGCCGCGAGAGGCAGGTCGTGCCGGAGAGATGGGGAAAGACACGCTGGTGGGGTGCGATGGGCAGAGGCACTGGGTGCTGTGGTGTGCGATGGCTGTGAGATGCTGAGGAGGGCACTGGGAGGAACGGGGGCTGCCGGGAGCTGTTGGTACAGACAGCCCTCATGGCAGTGTCTGCTGGAACCCACGTGTCCCTTTACCTGAGTGGGTTTGGTACACGTTGTTTTTGCATAACCAATTTTCCCGTGATCTCTTGGGGTGTTTCCTGTAAGGCCGGAGTGTGGTGGGCTGAGTGGCTTTTAATAGGACCAACTTTCGAAGGGATAGGATGTACTTTCAACTAATTGCCTGTGTGCTCAGGTTCCCTCCTCGTTTCTCAACCCCTCGAGCAGTGGCCTTACCAGAAGGGCACAAGTACTTGTTAGAGCTTCCACGGAAATTATGCAGAGAACAGACTGACATCGTTCCCGTCCATAGAGAACAATCTATTTAAAATAACACCATTAAAGGCCCCAGTTACTAATTACCCTTTATTAGTTGGTGGATATGAGTTTTCTGAAGAAGCAGCATATCTGGCTATTGCTTACACCAAACAGAGCGAAGCATCACTATGAACATTACGTTAGCACACGAAACGTTTGACTGAAGGTTGTCAGCAGCTACTGAAAGCGGGATCTTTTTTGAAGACAGACAAATCTTTTTGTTCTTTTGCTCCATCTTTTTCCCCAGGCAGTGAAAACATCAGCAGCAACGAAGGACATAGGCACCCGGGGCCTGACTACAGTGGTGGTGGACCTTGACTGGTACAAAAGGGATGGCTGGTTACTGAGTGTGCTAAATAAGCCCAGCATCTCATAAAGGAATCTCTGTCCTTGTCTCAATTCATAGCATTTTCCATACAAGTGAGAAGTGTGCATCTTCCAGTAGGCTGCCGTGCCATCCCAGGCACTCCCGTTGGTTGGCTTAAGGCCGGGGAGCCGCCGAAGGCTGCGCATCGCACCCTTTGCAGGAGCTGCATGTGCACCTGCAGGAAGTCTCCTGTGTGGCTCTGGGGGGAGGCTACATTCTCCTGCTGTTTCTGCATCCCCTACCTTCTCCCCAGGTGGGGTGGGGGAGGCAGCAGTGTGGGCAGGAGGCTCCCAAAACCTGGGAGAGCCTAATGTGGGGTTTTCCAAGCCGCAAGGAAATAAGGGGCAGAGGGGTGGTGTGGGGCAGAGAGATGGTCCCCAAAAATAGCCCCTGGAAAGGCCAGCCCCTGCTCCCTGAAGGCTATTCCCCATCCCCAACCCCATCAAATGTCACTGCCTGTGCCCCACAGTCCTCCCTGTGCCCATTCCCTGCTGCCTGCGACAGAAATGGATTTGCCTGCACAGCTTTGAGCCAGCTCTGGAATTTCCGAAGCTGCTGGGAAACTCTTACTGAGTAGATGTGCTTACAGAAGCAAAACCGTTACCAGATCCCCGAGAGCCGGGAGACACAGGCCCAGGTTAAAGTCCACTGGCTTGTTAGTGATGCACTTTGCACCTCCAGAGAATGTGACTCTTATTTCTGAACCCAGGAAGCTCAAAGGATTAAGTTCTGCAGCATCATATTCTTGAAACAGCTACATGCCCCTCTCCCCAGTCTTTGCTAATTTTCTTTTGTTCTGCTGGTGAAAATCATTACTTAAAATACAGTTTTAAAATAACTCTAAACAGACAAATGGAAGAAAAAAATACCCGTGACATCAGCAAAACAGATACTAATAGACAGATATCAAAGTGATGCTGCCTTCAGCTACACACTTGAAATACTGCTGACGTCAAGCTGGGGCACATTTTAGCCTCCTGTGCTTTGCATTTGGGAAGCTGAAGTACATTACATATAATTGGTTCCACCTACATACAATTTGTTGAGGAGAAATCAACAAGATGCACATTCTCACCATGACTGTAGGCACAAGGCGTATTCCTGACGCCCCAGCAGCCTTCCTGCACGCCAGCTTCAGATGAGGCTGGTAGGAGCTGCCACAAATCCCAGCCACCACCTCCCGGTCCTTTCCCACCTGAACCGCAGACAGGGACTGACTTCGATACGTGCACGGGAGGGACCACGGTCCCACACGCACGTACCACGCACAGCAGGTGACAAGGGGACACTACTTGTTATCAGGGCCTATAGCGGCAGGGCAAGGGACAACAGTTCTAAACTGAAAGAGATTTCAGTACAGATTGGATATCAGGAAGAAATTCTTCCTGGAGAGGGTGGTGAGGCACTGCACAGGTTGCCCAGAGAAGCTGTGGGTGCCCCATCCCTGGAAGTGTTCAAGGCCAGGCGGGATGAGGCTTGGAGCAACCTGGTCTAGTGGAGGGTGTCCCTGCCCATGGCCTGTCGTGGACTAGATGATCTTCAAGGTCCCTTCCAACCCAAACCGTTCTATGGTCCTGTGAGCTTTCACCTGCAGTTTCAGCCCAGGAGCTGGGTGGGTACTCTCCTGGACATCACAGATTGCACAAGAAAATACTGATACTGTCAGGGTTTTTCCTCGCAGCTGTCCCGGCGCTGATGGCACTGACGGCACTGACATACTGACTCAGCTGGGTGCCAGAAAGCATCCGTGGTGGACACAGGACCAAGAAGGTGGCAAGCCCAGGGCACTTCACTGCTTGGACCCCAGGTTCCTGATCTGACAGCATTAGCAATGGGAAAAATACGTTGAAGGCCCATTCTATGAAATGTGTCCCTGCTGGCTTGATTGCCCTAATCAGAAATCAGGTTAATTGAAATCAACAATATTGCTGTAGTATTTATAGCTGCACTGTCATTCCAGCAGGCAGGTCAGGATCCCACGTGAGCTGATGGGAGGAAAGGGGACAGGAGCACCCTGCTCTTCTGGTGGAGAGTAGGGACTGTCCGTAGCAAGGGGCTTCAAGCTGGCAGGGAGCTGGCAAAAGCTCTGGCTTATCAGTGCCCCCACCCTCCTAGAAGGTCAGCACATAACTGGTTTTGCACGCCTGTAGCACCCTGCAAGGTCCTTCCTCCTGGACTTCCAGTAAATTTGTGTAGCAAGAGTTATTGGCCCACTGATGCTGTCCTGTACTCATGGAGATGGTAATGCCAGAGGGTTTTGTAAAAACTTTCCTCTTACCTCCAGATTTTGAAGGAGCAGATGTCCAGTTCTCTGAGGGGGTCCCACTGAAGTCATTCCCCCAGAGATGGGAGATGCTGAAGTGGGCTGGAGAGTGGCAGCGTGATGGCATTTCTGTCTTCCCCCTGCTGTGCTGTTCCTCCAGTGGAGTTGTAGTGGGATATTCCACCCATGTTGTCTCATTTTAAGGTGCTCCTTCTTTTCCCTCTTTCCAGTTGCTGTTTTTCCCAAGATGAAGAGTCTCCAGGGCCTTTCCAACCTCGCAACAGCAAGACCCTTTCTGGGAGGGGGCACTAGCAGGGTGGCTCAGGGAATTCCCAGATGGTGCCTGGACTGAGCTGACAAACCCTAGTGTGTACATGTTGTTTCTCCAAGTTATTCTGTGATACCCTCCACAAAAACCACAGCAGCCCATGGTTGCCTTGCAGCCACCAGCTCTACTGTCACCCACAGCAGCAAAGCCCGCTTCTCCTTCCTTCCACTCCCAAAGAGCCGCATACAGGATAGCACTCCTTCGCCCTCCACACGCTTCAGTTCAGCACAGCCAGCTGAAAAGCGGGAGCCCAAAGGACAGCCTGATCCAGTCACTGAATTGGATGAACCCTTTGCTCCATAGGGATCTCACACAACTGATTTCGGGCTCTCGCAGACCTACAGAGCAAAGGTTGTGGGTACAATGTTCTAGGACTCAGATTCTTCCCACACACTGAGAGCCCCTGACCTTTTGCTGAAGGCAGTGGGCAGTACAGGTAGGTCAGACCTTTGGAAACCAGATCTTTTACTGTTTGGTGGTATCTAAAGGGAAGTTGGCCGGTATCTGAAGACAGCAGGCAGAAGAGGGAGGAATGAAGTTGCGTGCGTGCTCAGTCTCACCTACTAAACCAAAGAGCACAATGAGAAAAATGCAGTATCCTCGCCTCCTACGGACTCAGGTTGTAAAACAATGGTTTTAAAAACCTTCCTGTGATTTTTACTTGTCTGTGCTTTAGAATGAACGTACTGATTTAGCTAACCCAGGTTGGGTCTGGCTGTCTGTCCAGGGAGATTCTGGTTGACCCTCTGGCAGGGCACGTTACCTCTGCCCTGTCTGCCAGGGACACACGGCATGTGTCCTGTCTGCCATGAACACATAATATACCTGAAATAAGGACATTTCATGTGAAGCGGGAATAATTCTCAGAAAGGTCTGCTAAGTGACTGAGGTGCTTGCAATGAGGACTTCCAGCATCTGTCTCCTCTTATCTCTCTTCCCCCACTGGAATAAAACACACTCCACAGTGGCATAGGCAGAGCAGGGAAAAGCCTCAAACCCAGCATCCTGCCCTCTGAGCAGGGAGATGTATGGAGCAAACCAGCAGAAAACACTGCAGAGGGCAAGTGACCCAAGCCTGCCATCTCATTTCATGATGCCCGTGTCCAGCGTGGCTCGGTGCCTGCTGGAGCACTGGCCAAGGGATGGGAGGCTGGCCAAGCGTCAGGTCTGAGCACTGCTCCTGCTGAAGTGGGGCAGGGCACAGCAAATAACACAGCACACGGGTGGGAATGGAGACAAGGGAAATCTCGTACCCAAACGGTGCTGTCCTCTCAGCTGGGGGGATGGGGATCCTGTTCCTGGTCTCTTTATATGGTTTATACATAATAGACCAGGGTAGAAACACATCCGGGAGGGAGCAACGGTTGTCTTTAACACCATTGCCTGCAAAAACCCTGGCAAGGCTCTGGAGCAGGGCGTAGAAGCATTTTGAGGTGGAGACCTTCATGCCCACCCCCAAGGACTTTTCAAGCAGCCAGATTGAGCACATCTTCGCTCAAGTTTCAGCAGCACTGTCAGAACTGCTTGAAAGCAGTTGTTCAGCATTTCCAGTACAACCCAATTCTTACAGAGGCTCTATCTACCATGGGAAATTATGGCTGGCACCTGCTACGTGTTCAATGCTGCCCGTGCCACCTGTATACCCACTGCTCATGGCAGCCCCCCATGTACCCACTGCTCATGGCAGCCCAGAGGCCTTCTCTCGCTTTCTTGCTAGTATTTCCACCTTGAATAACAGAATCATCTATCTTTGTATTCCAGCAGTTTGTAAAACATCAATCCATTAACTAAGGGCTGGGTTAACCCCACGGACCCGAGCCATCGCGGTGATAGTGTGCCTGGCTACTAGGGGCACCGCTATATTGCTGCCTGGAGGACTTCTCCTCCTCTCCCTGGTACTTCCCATCAGTCACTGATTTTCCATGAGTACGTGCCAGAGGAATGGGTTGTATTTGTCAGAGTTAAAGAGGGGGATGGTCCATTTTGCTAAGAGCAGCACTCAATCCTCAGCTGCTGGGTGAGAGATTAAGAGCCCTGGTCCCCAGTGTCTGCTGCACGGAGCCCTCCTTCCTTCCCACCGATGGCAGCGAGCTGGCAGACCGCTTGTCCTTCCTTTGCCTTAGTCAGACACACCTGAGGGGCTGATACAAGCCCTGAGGGATACCAAGCCAGGAGGGATCCTCAGACATGGCGCGTGAGGATTTGTGACTGGAAGTCCGAGTCGCTGCCTACTCCAAACAAGCAAACTGTGGCAAAGTGGGTGAATAATTCATATTAAGTGGAAAGATATTCATGGACGCAACCGCAAAAATCCTTTCCATGGGTTTATCATCAGCTCTAAAAATAAACGAGTGCCTACGCGGTTCTTTCTGCCTTTGATGACAGCTGAAATATTTGTGGGACTTTAATACCTATGTCTAGCCTGGAAGCAGGAAGGGTGAGTTAATGGGTTAGAGGAGCACCTAAAGAAATGCAAACACTGGCCGGACTCAATGTTTCAGGTTGCTGCTCAGAGCAGCCCGGTGGGAAGCAGAGCCGGCTCTGGGCTCTGGGCTCTGGGCTCTGTGCAGAGCCGCAGCCCGGTAGCACAGCCTTGGGCTGCCCTAAGGCAGGTGGGGTGGTCTCCAAGGTATAGCACTTGGATGCTGACCTTAATTTCGATGTCATCACCCGCAGTAGAGAGCTTGGAGGTCAATTCAGCTGCAGACTCGCGGGATATTTGCTTATACCGTGACTTCCAGATGGTTCTGAGAGAGCTACGCCCCACCAGCGCACTGCAAGGCAGATTGACCAGAACTAAAGCCCTAGCACTGGTACCAGGGTCAGTATTTTCATGTCATACCTGGCATCAAAACATCCTGCCGTTAGTTAACCCTGCCCCACCTCTGACCAGCCTCCCTCGTGCTGAGGTTTAAGGAACCCTAATGGAAAATTCTCGGAAAAGACCCAGCATAAAGGTAATGGAGGATTATAAATAATGAGCAAAAATGAGTGCTGACGTGTGTTTTGATAGAGGTATTGGAGGAAGAATTTTTTTTTTTAATGGAAAATACAAACTCGGATGAAAATAAAACGAGATTCAGCCTAAAAAAGTGCATAGTCCCTTGGGTGCAGGGGAAGTGCTGTAGTAAAAACCTGAACTATTTGAAGGGCTGGGGATGAAGAGCTTGTTAAGGAGGCATCCCTGGGATTTGGGGCAAAGTCACTGGCACTTGGCAGGAAGCTGTTTTTTCCATCTGAGTCTTGGAGAGGAGGTTTTCACACCCAAACACCTCAAGAAACATGAAAATCATGAAAAATGTAAAATAAAAATCTAGCAGAAACATTAATTTGGGTCTTCTCCCTCCCTAGCTGGGGCAGGCTGTCACCCCAGGCCCCAGGAGAGCAACTAGCTGGTGGGGAGGTTCCAGCACAGCACCGGCCAAGGACCAGGAGCCTCCTGAGCATGCCCAGCACCTCACAGACAGAGCTCACGTGCCGGACAGCTTCAGTGACACCCAGCATCCCTCTCTGTACAAGCCGGCAGTCGGTGCACGCACTTCCCCGTTGGAAACACAGAAGAGGACAGTGTGATCCAGGAAAGAGAAGGTTTTCTAAACAGAAGGCGTTGCTTTCCCTTCCCCCAAGGTTTCAGCAATAAATACGGACTGTCTGCACCCTTGGCATCACGGCTTGTCAAAACCACTATAGAGCGTAACTGTGAATCCCCAGATGACATCCACTTCACAGGAGATTCTAAAATCTAATAAATGATGTGTTGAGGCTTTTTTTTTTTTGTCTCGAAGGAAGATTCCAACACTTGTGTATTTGTCCTCGGCTAGAATAGAGAGGAAATAAAATCCAAATATCAAAATCTCCCGCAAGCTGGCAACATCCCTTTCACCCAGCGCAACAACCACCGAAGCAAACCAAGCGGCGGTTAGAGGGAGGACCAATGTCCGACAGCTTCATCCCACCTACAAATAAAAGTGCGGCGTGCTTGTCTCTGCTTGAATTAATACCAGGTAATTAGCACATCCCTACAGTAACGCTGCACAGGCACCAGCTGGAGGGATAAATTACTGCTCGGGAGCTGATTTCCCAAACAAGCCACAGCAGGAACGCGGCGCAGGCTGGGCTGGAGCCCAGCCAAGCGAGGAAGCGGCGCTACTGCCATCGGCTGCAGGGAAATAACAAGTGCAATTTTCAGTAACTGTTTACAAAAAAGAGAGCAATATATTTTCATGTTTCAGTGTAATTGGAATGAGTCCTCTTGACTTTGCCAGAGACTGTTTCTTAGATGTGCAACAGCTTAAAGTGAATGGGGTTTGTCATAACTTTGGGTGACTATAACCGAATGTCACTTTATTTACGCATCAAGGGGGATTTGTCAAGGGAGGAATACCACATTTTGAATTAACGCTGGAGAGAGAGGTGCTGACAACTGTGCTCAAGCTTTTAGTACCTAATTAGCGGCATGCTGGAACTGCACCGCCTCTCATTAGTCCTGATTACAGCCTCATGCCGTTTTGTAAAAAATTAGCACAATGTTTATAAACCCCTTCCTTGAGAGTTTGTTTCTGAGGTTTTGTTGCCTGGCTGCCAAGCTGTTCACCTCCCCGGGGGGCACAAGAGCTGGTATTTTGACAAGGAAAAGGCAGTTAGCCATCCCTGGGAAGCCGCCGTAGCAGTGGGCTGGAGAGGCAGCTGCTGCCTAAGGCAGAAGCAGCAGCATCCTGTGAGCAACCTCTGCTCAGCAAAATGCTGGGAAAGCTCCATCTGTCTTGGATGAAAACAAGTTCGTTGATCTTGAGCACAGTTGGATGTGTGCTGGTTTTAGTCAGGACAGAGTTCATTTTCTTCACAGTGGCTGGTATGAGGTTATGGTTTGGATTTGCCCTGAGAAAAGCACTGACAAGGTGTTACTTAGTTGGTGCTGGGGAGTGTTTGCACCAAATTCAAGGTCTTTCCCACCTTAGAATCATAGAATCACAGAATCACAGAGTGGTTTGGGTTGGAAGGGACCTTAAAGACCATCCAGTTCCAACCCCCCTGCCATGGGCAGGGACACCCTCCACTAGACCAGGTTGCTCCAAGCCTCATCCAGCCTGGCCTGGAACACTTTCAGGGATGGGGCAGCCACAGCTTCTCTGGGCAACCTGTCCCAGTGCCTCACCACTCTCTCCGGGAAGGATTTCTTCCTGATATCTAATCTAAATCTCCCCGCTTTCAGTTTAAACCCATTACCCCTTGTCCTGTCACTACAGGCCCTTGTAAAAAGCCCCCCTCCCAGCTTCCTTGTCGGCCCCTTCAGATACTGGAAGGTGCTATAAGGTCTCCCCGGAACCTTCTCTTCTCCAGGCTGAACAAGCCCAACTCTCTCAGCCTGTCCCCATAGCAGAGGTGCTCCAGCCTCTCATGGATCATCTTCATGGCCTGCTCTGGACTTGTTCCAACTGGTCGATATCCTTCTTAAGCTGAGGGCTCCACAGCTGGACACAGAACTGCAGGTGGGGTCTTACAAGAGCAGAGTAGAGGGGGAGAATCCCCTCCCTTGACCTGCTGGCCACACTTCTCCTGATACAGCCCAGGATACGGTTGGCAACCCAGGATACAGTTACCTTCCGATACTGGAGCTGCGTTCCCAACTTTCTCACTACGAGCAGTGTGGGGACACACACAGTTCAGACAGCTGACCCAAACTGACGGACGGAGTATTTCATTCCATAGCACATCATGCTCAGTACATAAGCCAGGAGTGGGCTTGGAGGGGCATAGCTCACTTGCTCATTTGTTAGTGAGTTGGTGGGTTGGCTGGTTTTCCTGGTCATGCTGTCACTCGTCGGGCTCACTCGGACTCTGCTGCAATCTCTCTCAGGCTCTGTCTCTCACCACTCAAGACCTGGCTGTGTATCGGTCGGTGAGTGGTAAGAAATTATATCATTTGTTCTATTTTCCATTATTTTAATGACTAGTAGTATTGTTAATATTATTAGCATCACTATACTATTAATTTATATCCAGTTATTAAATTGCTCTTATCCCAATTCATGAGCTTCCTTGTCTTTTCCTCCAATTCTCCTCCACTGGAGGGGAGGGGAGCGAGCAGCTGCGTGGTACTTTATGGCTAGCCGAGCTTAAACCATGACAGGATGATAGCTGGAGTGCTGCACCCCACATCCGCCTCCCTGGGACCAGCCCATGCCCCAGCCTCCACCACCGCGGCTGAATCGCAGCAGCAGGAAACCCCAGGGTGCCTGGTGTGCAGAACGCAACATTAAAATGGCAAAGCGTAGCATGGATCCCAGAATGAGGAATCCCACAGCAGATGGAAATCGCCACCACAGGAAGGAAAAAAGAAAGGAATTAGAAATAATACTGAACTCATCACAAAATTAAGAGATGTTGTTTCCATCACTGTCATGGGGAACACAAGTAGAAATCCGAGCTCAACAGTAATGAATGCCTTCTGCTTCAGTGTCTAATATCTTCCGTACATAACAATTGCTACGATTGCCCTTCCACAGCATATAGGGCCCCAGCCCCACTGGACTCTTGCTGTATAAACAGATGGTAATAGCCTGGGCCCCTCTACAATTGAAGGATAACACAGTAACTGGCTGGGAGATATAAATGGATGTGAGAGGGGCAAATTTAAATTTAGAAAATGAGAAAATGGTATTATTAGCATCAGACAGTGCATCAGATGATTTTACAGGTGAGTTTCAAGGTTAATTTTGCTTAGGAAGAAGATAATGAAGTGAAGTCATCATGCCAATGTTTTTAATTTGCAAACAACTACATTTTAAGCGGCTACATGAATGGGGATGAAGGAAAAGGTATTGTGACTTTGTTAGGAAAATCAAGCTGCGTGGTTGTCCAAGCCAGACTGCAGATGGAGACGAGGAGCAGACCATTGATAGATAGGGAATCTTGGAACTCAACCATGTAGCTTTTGTATAGTACATTGCACAGGCGAGGGGGTATCCAGGCTGAAAACAGAGCAAGTGGTAGTGTCCTCTCTGGCAGGCACCTTGAATGAAGAGTCATGTACCACTTAGAGGTGTTCTGCAGGAGCAGATGGATGAAATTTATAGCTCGGTAATATACACCAAGTCATGTTAAAGTAATAACACTTCTTTGGTTTTAAAATATGGGAAAGGGAAGCCAGGCCTGTGGAAGGGTACATGGAAGCCACGTACTCTGTGGTACATGGTGGGAGGATGAGAGATAATCATCATAAACTGAAGACAGGGAAGTTCAGACACGCAAGGAGAAACTTCCAGGACAAGGACAGTCAAGCACAGGTTGTCCAGAGAGGCTGCAGAGCCTCTGCCTTGGACGTTTTCAAGGCTGTCGTGGCTTAGCCCCAGTAAGTAACCAAAGATCCAAATGGAGAAAGTCCTGAGCAGCCTGGTCTGACTACAAATACTGCCTGAACACGGCTTTGGGAAGGGAATAGTTCCTGCTCTTTCATTGACCAAATGTTTAATTCCCCAGAGTTAAAAGCAAACAAGAGGATGGCATGGGAAAGCTATTAAAAAAAAACTTGCCTTAAGCAGGAGTGAGATAATGGAGGGTTAAGTGGGAAACAACCTCCTCCAGCCCAGAGAGTCAGAAGTTCATTCCAAGGTCACTTGTTTTCCTCAAAGGGTCTTTGTGAAGCCCACTTGCTACCTCATATGACTCATTCCAGACCAAAGTGTTCAGAAGATAACTATCCTGTCTCTTGCTCCGTTAGCTCAAATGCCAGGCTTTATTTGACAGATCCAAAGCTTCCACTCCTTCTAGATACTGAGAAACTGTCAGCACAAGAAAGCACCTCAGCACGGCACTATCCGATAGCCTGGTGGGTCAAGGGCTCCATCAGGTGGGATCTCCTGCAGCTGAAGAGCTCACACAGCAAAATTATGCTCAAGTCCCAAAATCCAGGCTCTCCATAAACCTGACCGGTGAGTCGGCAGGCAAGCAAACAGTTTGCCCTCTTCGCTCTGCAGCTGTTTCACCCCAAATTGGTGAATGACGTTCCCACAAAGCATTTCAGTTCTCACAACTCACTGATTTCTGACACAAATTCTCTTTGCTGGAAACGTCCTACCCCGCTGGAGCTGGAGCTGTGACAGCTCAACTGCAAAGCCAGAGCTGCCCCTCCTCAGAAGCGCTGTACCCCACCAGTGGATTTTAGCCTGGCCATTGACGGTTTGGTGGTCTCCATCCTGTTAACTAATCAGAGAGAGAAGGATGGGATGTGAGAAAGTTTAGGTGTGTTTCACCGGTGCTCTGAAGACCTGGAGTAGCACAACGGATCCGAGCCAGGGTCTTACCGGAAGCTAGCACGGGCTCAGAGCGCGGGGGCGTTATGTTTGCTGGGACGAGTGCTGCTTGGTAGGTGGCCTACCGCACGCTCAGCAGGCTGGAACTCCTCCAAAGTTCCCTCCTGTAATCCCATGGTTTGCACAAGCCAATGGCTGGATTTAATTTTTGACACCCAACGAGAAACATGTTTCAGCAGAACCAGATGCCCTCTTCTCACAAAGCTGCTCGGGCAGCTCTGCTTTTAAAAGCACGTGTCGCCGGCACGAAGGCGACTGCTTCTCCTCACAACAGCACTCTGGAGCAGCAACTCCCTAACACACCATTAGTCAGCGAAATTCCGGAGGACAATCGGATACTTGGCACACAGGCCACGCGGCGCTGCCTTGGGAGGACTGGTCTAACGAGCCTTGTTTGAATGCTGGTGGCAGAGCGTGACGTTCCTCCTCCCACAAGACAGCCAGGGCCGTACCTGGAGCCCAGGTAACGGGGTGTCCCGGCAGGACCGCCTGCTCTCTCCGGTCAGCATCGCTCGGGAGCCAGCGGAGGTTGGCCCGAGGGCAAATCGCCTTTCCAGGAAATCATGAATTTGGATAAATCTGTTCCCTAACTATGGTGTTCCAGTTTGCCCTGTTCTTGAGTAATACAGGCAACACTAACCATTGTTTCACGGTTTGCACGAAACTGAGTACACGATGGTACAGTGGCTGGGATCCCTCTTCGCTTACCAGCTCCAACAGGAACACCAGGTTTAGTTTTTATTCTCAGGGCACTTTGAAATGAGCACGAGGCAGGCAAGAGGGAAAGGCCAATATTTACATCCAGCAACCAAAGCATGATTTAAGAAATGAAAAACCCCAAACCCGCCAACCATTCTCTAACTCAGAATTGCACTTTATTAATCAACATCATCCTCAATGTTATTTCAGTATTTTATCAGACATATACACTTTCACAGAACTGTATGCATATAATTATAGAATTCTGTGAGTTTATCACGTCATTCCTGTGTGATCTGCTCTAGGTGATCCTGCTCCGGCAGGGGGGTTGGACTAGATGATCTCTAGAGGTCCCTTCCAACCCCGAACACTCTGTGAATCTGTGAACAGAAGGGGACTGTTCTTCTCGAACCATGCTTATCAAAACCAAAAAAGCAAAGGTCAACAGTGTAAGAAAACAGAATAAAAACTGTTCTCCAAATATTAATAATCAGTTCTGAAGATTTAAAACTCCATGTGTAGTGAGAGAGCTGTTAGGGAACTGTGAACAAACTAATCATAACAAGGTCTGGCTGCATTCTTCAACTCAGCTTTAGTTTGAAACTTGTTCATTGGAACACATAAAGGAATCCAAATGTATTGTGAATGTTTTCTGCAAGCCCCGAACGGTATCTGGAGGAGAAGAGATTGAATTCTGGCGAAGGGGGCCTACAAGGAAGCGGGGGGGCGGCTTTTTACAAGGGCCTGTAGCGACAGGACAAGGGGTAATGGGTTCAGACTGTAAGCGGGGAGATTCAGGTTAGATATCAGGAAGAAATTCTTCCTGGAGAGGGTGGTGAGGCACTGGCACAGGTTGCCCAGAGAAGCTGTGGGTACCCCATCCCTGGGAGTGCTCATGGCCAGGCGGGATGAGGCTTGGAGGAACCTGGTCTAGTGGAGGGTGTCCCTGCCCATGGCAGGGGGGGTTGGAACTGGATGGTCTTTAAGGTCCCTTCCAACCCAAACCATTCTATGGTTCTGTGAAAGGTTTGTGCAATTAACTGAGCACAACGAAGTTATGAGCAAAGTCTGTTTCCAAAAGACTATTTAAAGAAGATAGACCTTCTCTCCCACGCTCGGTATGTGAAAGCTCTTGCTGTTGATGTTAGTATTTTTGTATGAAGAGGATTAATCATCCACAAACACAAATCTGTGCTCAGAGAGGTTTGAATATGCTATGCTATTATGCCACGCTTAGAACAACCTAATGCTTTCACCATTGCTGTTATTTGCTCCAGGGATTTTAAGAAAACTAGGCTTTAATAATGCAAATTCTTTTCAATCATACGGAACTGTTGGTTCTCACCACTGTCCATGAGATGGATCCTGTACCTATGTGATGCTGAAAACTCCTATTAATAAATCAGGTCAAAATTTTCAGCTCTGTGAAGTTAGGTTTCCAACTCCGTATTAGGAATCCACATTAAAATGACCTTTCCCAGGTATGAGACTACATAGCTTCCTTTCATTTCAGATGTCTTTTACTGTTAAAACTGAAAAAAATATTCACAAGGCAAGTAGAATTTTAGATCATACTGATTAGCTTCAGGCACTTGCATTTCCAAAGTTGTTTGGTTTTTTTGTTTTTTTTTAATACAGAGCCTGTTTTCCAGTATAAAAGTAGCGATTTGAAAACATCCATATTTAGATACTGCAGAGTTTAAGTATTTGCATGTCTACGTTCAGCTTACATTTGCACAAGCATGTCAAAATGTTTTTTAATTCCTCCTCGCGCTTCAGGAGAAACATTCAAGAACTGACGGATTTGTAGAAAAAACACCCTCAAAGTTGGCCGTTAGGAAGAGTCAGTGATTTACATACCATTATCTAGACCTCCGCAACAGACCCATCCGCCAAATAAATGGAATGCTAATGTGGCAGCTGACTTCTAGGCTCCGTACCTTCCTTGCTACAATTAAAAAAAATAACAGTAATAATGGGAAAGGAGCATTCATATAAGGAAACCTAGAACTTTAAATCACCTAATAATCATCTATGAGAAGTATTTCAGTAAATTATTAATTATAAAACACCAACAACTAATTTCCAGTGAAAAACATTTCCAGCCTCAAAATTCACGTAGACCTTGCTTACAGAGTGGGAAAAAAACCTGCTTTGTTACTTTTAATTTCACCATTTGCATTGAATCAGCATCTCCAAGACGATGGACAGGGAGAGTACTGCTTCTGCCCTTAGGGAACACCTGGAAGGTTCCTTCCCTCTGACATTCAAGACCACAGACTGTCAGCACTCCTTGCTTCCGCAGAATTACTACGGATTTTGCACTGCACTATCTCTGCTCCTCACTGACAAAGGTATTCAAAACACCTAACTCAAACCTAGTGATTAACTGGATTTTTGTAATCTCTCTGCATGCTGACCTCTACAACCTTATCCAGCCCTTGAGGGACCTGAAGGGAAAGCCCAGTGCTGCTCTTAGTGCCTACCCAAATAGCCACGAAACATCGGGAAGCCCTTTCTATCCATGCCCAGCCAGCAATGGAACCTGGAGTCACATCATGGTTTAATGAGATAATCTCCATGAGCCGATGCTAATGCCCCTCCGTTAGAAACCACTCGACAGAGCAAGCTGGAACAAGAATGACTTCAACGTAAAAAACACCGAGGACACGCATAAGACCTAGAAGCTGCTGACCCTGTCGCACACTACCCAGTCTGACCTCTAATTTTGCAAGGAACGTTTTGTAAGACACAGTATTGACGTGCACTCCGCGTAGGTGGCTGCGACGCTGGACACCAGCGGAGTAAGGGGCAGGCAGGCCGAGGTCCTCCAGGGAAGGTTTACGGCAGCTCTTTGAAACACACGTGTTCTTGAAGGGAAACACCAAAGTGAGACTGGATTATGCCGGATTCCGGAGACTGAGACTCAGCGTCTTCAAAAACCCAAGATTTCTGTCTTCTTGGCTCTCATGGCAGCGATATTTTCACGTTATTCCTTCTCAATTTCCAAATTTAGGTTGGTATTTGTACAGTTAAAGACAAATATTCATGTGCTGTAGCTATTATCACAGGAACATTCCTTCTGGAAGTCTTCCGCTGAATGAACAGCCGTGTCATCTGATGGATGTACTTGCACCTGACATACCGGGAGATGAGTTTTTAACCACGGAGGCTCGTAGAGCAGGCTGGTGATCTGTGTAATACAGACTCTCCCTATCGCCTGCACAAACAGCTTTTCCTTCTCTTTTTTTCTTTTTAATTCTAGTCTGGTAGGATGGTCAGCAGCTTTGGAAGATTTCAAGGTTCTGGGGCTTTTTGTCATTTCACCCTAATCCTGATCAATAAGCTTTCAGTATGCTAGCTAATTTTGTTTTTAAATGTTACCGAATTTGGCCAAAAGCAGCGTTTCACTGCTTTATGTTCTTTAACAGTTACTCACTGAAGCACACAATTATCATGCATTGTCTCTTTTTTTTAACTGCACAAACACTTTTTTAACCTTTTCTTCCATATGTAATGTGTAAGAAACAGGAGGCTCATCAGTGTTGCAATATATGCATGGAACATACTTCTAGATTTCAACCTGTAGTCCTTCCTCCTAGTGCTTTGCAATTCAGAAGTTACCAAATTTTATCGCAAAAAAAAAAAAAAAAAAAAAAAGGGAATGAATACAAGAGCCTGTACATATCAAAATTTTGAACAGGTTGCCCAGAGAAGCTGTGGCTGCCCCATCCCTGGCAGTGTTCAAGGCCAGGCTGGATGAGGCTTGGAGCAACCTGGTCTAGTGGAGGGTGTCCCTGCCCATGGCAGGGGGGTTGGAACTGGATGGTCTTTAAGGTCCCTTCGAACCCAAACCATGCTATGATTCTATGAAAATTATAACTTCAAAATGGTCTCACTTTAATCCAAAAAACATTGAATGCCTTTTAGAATCTCCTTAAAAAAGAGGAAGAAAGGGTTACACCAAGGTTGTATTTGTTCAATCCCATGACTCCCTCAGAATTTTTTTTGATAGAGTACTTTCAGCAGAGATGAGGATTAGAAAAAGCACAAGCTATTTTCAGTGCAGAAATCTTAAACACTGATCTCATCCCTGAGACACAACTCAGTAATTCAGCAAACACCGCCTGTAGCTGCGTACGAACGGTCTTCCTTGACAAGAAAGATGCAGCGAGAAGAGTGACGTGACGTAACATTAGGATAATCAGCTTCCAGAAACACAAATAAATGTGCACGCGTGCAAGGATGCGACTCGAGCTGAATGTCGTTAGCGCCTCTCATGAGAGCTGATTAAAGCAGCCGTTAATCGCAACGTTCAGTGAAATGAAGTAACGTAACCATCACGCTCCAAGCAGTTGATCTAGATCAACCTGCGTTACAATGTGATGACATGCAAATCCTGAACAGCCGATACTTGACAGCAGTTAGATTTTTAGGTATCCGTGGGTATTGAATCACATAGTAACACAGCGTCCCAATAAAATATTTTGAGATCTTCATTTTTTTTCCAATTTACAACCAGTAACAGAATGAAAAATGAACCCCAGTGAACAGCTGAAACTGCTTTGTAGATGAGAACATTAAAAGGTTATATTCCATTTGACAGACACACACGCTTCTGGAGGGGCACTCGTTAATACAATCACATCAACCTAACAAATTTGTTTACAGATGGAAATTTCAAATATAGGTTTAAATAGCAAATTAAACACACAGAGGCATGGCTCTCTAGCAAGCAACAAAAGCCGAGAACAGCAGGATGCTCTGAGCACCCCCTAAATTCTCCAAACACCGGAAATCTGCGTTAACTGCAACATTTTTATCTTTTAGGAAACGCTGCGTTTGTATCTAGTACATAGTAAACAACTGAGAAGCCTCTTCTCCATGTTCTCTGACAGATCCTGCTGTGTGTTTTCTCTCCTGGATTATGTAACCTGCAGAATGCAGATCAAGGACACGACTGACGATCCTTCTGTAATTAAAGTTCCCTAGCGCTGCCAACACGAGTTCTATACAAAGAGCCACACAGAAAGAACCTTGCCCTTTCCTGAGCCCCTACAATCTCTTATGCAGGCAGCAATCACAAGCCATTACGAGGGAAAGAGAATATAATTTATTTGTACTTCTCACTTAAAAAAACTCACTTTAAAAAAAAAAAGTCAATAGGCAGACAATTTTGCAGACATTTTATGAATATAGACCAAAGAAAGTTTATTTCTGCCTCCCCACACTATCGTTAAAACTGGAAACAACAGACCCCAGAGATCTGTATTTAAAAGATGCGGCCTGCGTTTGTTTGCATGGTCCCTGACTTGCATAGTTCATTTATAACAATCAATCAGTAGCAAAGCTGCTGCAAATTGAACAACCCTTGAATACAGATAATGTAGAACATTAATTCCAGTAATAATTGACTACTTGGCAGCTTGCATGTAAAGAGACTAATGTATTATACATCTCACGTTACGCTGTGAGAGGTTAGAGGACTCTGAAGCCCTACGAGTCAGAAACCATAAAATGTGCGTATTGCATTATCGAGGGAAAACGAAGACTGAATTAGCATGTACTGGAATCAAGTTTTCTCCTCTTACAAAGGTAACTGAAGAGATACATGTGCTGCTGGTTTAATCTAGGAATACCTGGTCTAGTGGAGGGTGTCCCTGCCCATGGCAGGGAGGTTGGAACTAGACGGCTTTTAAGGTCCCCTCCAACCCAAACCAATCTCTGATTCTATGAATACAGTTTCTAATAACTGTTTTCAGTTAAATAAAAAAAAAAAACCACCAACCCCAAAACCCAACTGAAATACATACACAAGTAGACAAAGCTTTGTGTGTAAGAGAATTCATCCCCGTTCTTTTATCATCCACGCTGCGGAGGTACAGTATGCTAAAGGACAACTACTGATTCTGAATGAGAAACAGTTACAAGGAAAGCTATGGGGCTCTGTTTATGACATTATCTGTGCACAGGTAAGGTTCTTCTGGTAAGGGCAATTGGAAATTTCTGTAGAAAAAGCTAAGAAGAAACAAAGCTAAGCAAGTTCTGCTAAATGAAGATTGAAGTTTTCACATTTCAAAACTCATTTTCATTACAAGGATGAGCTTATTATTAAGACTATACATAATCACCTTAATCCTACAGCTGAGAGACCAGACCAAATTGCACAGGATAAAATTCCTTTAATTTTAATAAGGGAATTATGAAAGTATTTAGAGGCCTCAGATACTTCAGGTTTTAAAGTTTACAAACATCACCACAAAAAAGTACCCAAGCAGTACAGACTTTCATCTGTCTATGATCCAAACAGTGCAACAGTGCTCGTGGAGAGACTGAGACAAGAGGCAGGGGTAACAAGCCAGGATGTCCTGTCTGGCTTCCAGAAGGATGCAGATCTTCGGGGGATCTTGTGTTATACCTGCCAGTCCTATGCAGATGTCAAAGGGGATAGCAGAAGATCTGAAGTGGCATGAATGTCACCTAAAGACACACAATCTTATTCACTACAACCTTCTGAAAACACAACCCAATTTAACCATTCACGTACCTGAACACGTACCAGTCCCCATTTCCACGCAACGCAAGGCCATGGATGTGGCTGTCAGAGGTACCAATACGCAGGGTATGAACTGTGTGTAAAACTGTGAGTACACCCATTCGTCACCAACGGTAGTGGATACTCCAAAAATGACACCAAATCATACACGGGATATTGGAAGCAGCTGCATCTTTTATTTCTGATGCTGGGCTCCTGCTCTTTGGTCAGTCTCTCTCTTATGTTAGTGCTGTAAACATTCCTAGTTTTCCTTCTATTTTCCCCTCCCACAAGGTGTCCATCTGATGAGAAAACCCTCAGGTAACCTGCATGCGTATCCCTTAGGTAAACTGGATGCACATTGTATAGCAAGGTACCGGTTTCTTTTGAGGAAATGGAAGTCAGGAAAGAACAGTATTTGAAAACACTCCCTTCTCCTCCACCTCAGAAACCAACAACTTACTTAAATACTAATTTTGGAAAAGTACACCACCACAGCCATGGCTGTCACCAAACTCTTTTCATGACAACACATCTAGAAAGATATGTAACGCAGTGTATTTAAACCCACTTCTCCCTACAGGGCTCAGGGTAGTTAGCTTAATACAGGAAATTCCAGATACTTTTTAGGTTTGAAAACACTGAAAAGCACAAAAGGCAGCTAACTGCACATTCGGGCTCCACAAAGGATACAGTACTTACCTTTAGAGAACATACTTTATTTAATAGAAGTTTTTTGCTCCAATATACAAAATAGGGGACCTGTAGTCCCAATTAACATTTACATAGTTACACAGCAAATGATTTCCACCATTTACAACAACTGACGACTTTCCCACACTCCCCACTGTACTACAGTCAAGAAAAAAATCCTGTAATGTTTTACATACCGAGCAGTTCTATTTTGTATTTCCCTGCCTCTTTTCTTTTAAATTGCAGTTTCTGATACCAGTTTAATTAAGAACTTACAATTATTTCAACTGCACTAAAAGAAAACTGAAATCTATAATTTGGAATACTATCTCAAAAATGCTATACAAAATAAAAGTCAGTATCTTATAAAAATACATTGCAGGAATAAAACCAGTGAAACAACAAAAATGTTTTAGATTTTGTTAGGGTATAAAATATTCAGCAACTAGCTTCAGCTTTTACCTACACAAAAAAAAAAAAAAAAAAACCACCAAAAAAACTCCGAACATGTTCAATTAGCACAAAGTAATGTGACAGTTCTTTTACAACACTGTACCTTTAGTATGCAAAGGACTTCATCCTTCTAACATGCACCATTACCCAACTGATTCACCCCTTAAACCCTTTTCCCACTGAAAGCTGAAAAAAGGTTTTTAAAATTATTTGAATCTCTAAGAAAAATCCAATCCTATTTTCTGCATCTCCCACATTATTGAAGCTTTCCTTTACAATGCTGGTAGTTTAATCACGATACATAATTTTATATAAAAGAATTGTAGCCAAACCGAGGCTTTAGAAACTCTGCATTTTACAAAAGCAATTTGTTACAGTATGACAGTTGCTAAATAGCCCAATTTATTTAGTGACCCTGTTAAAGATTTGTTCAACTGAGTGAATAGGTGAAGTCATTTCCTGAGCTAAAAGATACAGGTAAGTAAATAGTCAGTTATAGCAGCAGACAGGAGACATTCTTTTTAAAAGTTGTAACAGTATCAATAAAATAACCTTAGAAAATTACAATAATGTAAAAATCACTAGCTGAAGAGGGAGTGACAAGGACATCCGAGACCTGATTGCCATAATCTGGAACGCACATCCCATGACTTTCCAGAAATTACATTCAGCTACTGTCAGATAATGTACTGGTAAGTGGAAGAATATCAAATCATGACAGTTCACATTTCTTACAGATCAGGTGTTTTGTCAAGATTCGGTTCTTGATGCTATTGTTTCATTAGCCTGAAGCAAGGTAAACAGCTTGGTTTCAGAAATTTTCACTCTACAGGACTTAGTATTATCACTTTTAAAGGAATGTGGTATCCTCAGTCTCATGAAATTCCAAGCCTATTTCTTATTACTCAGGTGTAATCATACTTCAGACCATGTGTAGATTTTGAGAGAGTCACCCATGCCTTTGGGAACAGAAGGGGATCCATTTTTAGGAGAGGAAATAATATCCTTAAAATATTTTACCTTGATCCAGATCCATTCTAATTAGCTTAGAGTATGAACCATTAACAAATAATTAGAGAACTATAAGGGCCGGTATACCACCCCTGCACCATTAATTTTCTTAGGATATGCATTCTTAAAGGCTTCTATGTAATAGTTGGATCACTTTTTTTTTCACCCATTAACGCAGAGAGGGTATTCTGATTTAATTAAATAAAGTACCTCACTTAGATACCAGTTCCTCCAGAAGGAAATCTCTAATCTGTGTTACTGATTTTTTACAGATACTGTAGGCGTTGGTTTTACAATTTCTATTGGCTCTTCTTTAACATCTCAACATAATTAGTTTTAATTCAAATTAATATATAAAATTTCCAATACTTGTTAGAATAAAGGACAATACACAAGATCCTAAGTTACAATATTTTATAAATAAAAATAAACTATTACAAACCAAATCTTTCCCCATACGGAGATTAAAAGCCATAATCTTGACTGATTGTTCCCGATCGTACATTATAAATAACGTAAGCTTCTTCAGAGAAGCAAAACATACTTGCCTCCCTGACACCAGTTTATATCTTCAGTTAAACGACTACCATCAAGAAGGCAATTGTGTTGGGCCCAGACACATCTTCTTGCTCACATGTTAACCCTCCCAATCTCATTCTTTTAAACTTAAGCACAGGAAACAGAGTCCTTTACCTTTTATACACCAAGTCTGTATAAAATACAGATTTCTAATGCTCCTATTGCACCAATCTGGCAGTGCAGTTAGAACTGGATCCAAATTCCACTGAAGTCCACGAAAGGTTCTCCAGTGACCTTAATGGGCTTTGAATTAGGACCGCAGAGATAGTACTACCTAGCGGAAAGCTCCTGCAAGAGTGGCTGGTATCTCTCTTTTTGCTTATGGGATGCAGTGGAGATGTGTAGTCAGCATGATACCTGAGCAAATAAAATGAAAATGATACAAATGTTTTAAGAATCCCAAACTCTCTGCTTAGTTGTGTGCAAACTGTGCTACTGCCCCTGGAGCTCCCCGCTTTCCTTTTTTTCAGTGCTTGCTCCATTCCAAGATAGAGAAGACGTGAGGCATAAACATCTCTCTTCACTACAGTCCCCCTTCAATCTCGAGACTGATAGAAGAGGATGTAACCAGACTCAGAGTTCTTTGAGATGTCTGATGTCAACCCGTAGAATTCTTCAATAGCTTGTGCATCAATTTTCTGTATGTAAAAACACAAAAATTTCAGGTAAGAATATCTTGCATATATATGACATTAAGTTCCATTGATTCTGCTATCATTTTCAGCTACAAAAGAAACTGAAACTGAAAGTAAGCTCTCTTGACACTTTTTAAATCAAAAGCAATTAGGCTACAAACAACAGAAAGGTGGGAAGATAAACTTTCCTTCACTTAAACAGATTTTAATTAATCTCATTCCCATTATTTGGAATAAAACCTCTCAGGAAGGAGTGAGCCATTGCAACTTGATGAATCATGGGCCTAAAAGTCAATGACATGTTTTAGACTTAAGAACAGAAAGATTCTTTCCTCCTTAGAAGGGCTAAGAGAAAAAAATTACATTACTGCCAGGTGTTACTGCTTTGGAACTGGAGAGATTGTCCCTGATGGTTGTGAAATAATGTGAGATCTACCACAGTGCTCCGTTTTCCTTGGAGGAAAGTGAACTTTTGACCCTACTGAGACATTTCAATTTACTGTGTATCTTGATAAGACACAGAAGCAATCCTTCTCCTTTCCAACAGCTCTGTGTATTTCCATGTTTGTCATTTCCTGTGTGATAAACCATCCATAATGTGGCTTGGAGAGAACTCTTCAATACCCTTGACTCACACTGATAATTGTCAGGATGAGTCCAATACCTGCCTCACTCATTGTTCTTTTTAATTAGGCAGTTCTTGTGTGTTATAAAGAAAATGTAAACTGTTCATTTTATAGATTTAATGAATTCAAATGAAGTCAGGAAAAGGACTTGGGCAGGACAATCATACTTCTGTTCATGCATAAGCAGATGACAGAACAAGCAAAAACACTGAGCTGAGCTAAGGATACCAGAAGTTTCTGCTCTTTCCCTCAATAAAGAATAGAAGGTATCAGAGGAAACAGAAAGATGACAAAAGATAAAACTAGTGACGGGAATTCTGATGTTCCAAGAAATAAGTTAGAAACCTTCTTTTTTTTTCCAGGTAAGAGTAATTCCTGGAAGCATAGCCAATATTAGCAAGAACATCACCAGAAGCAAAAGGCTCCTGTTTCAGGGATTAACTTTTGAATTTTAGGGTGAAATCTCAAAAATCTGAAGTCCCTGCCTATTTCAGTATTTGTTACACCTTCACCTGAAAGAATCCAGGATACTTGATAAAACAGACTACCAGACTGATCCATTAAATCGTAAGTTCCTAGAAAATACGAACAAACGGCTTCTTCCAACAAATTGCCCTCAGAAAAGAACTGCAGTAAAACCAATTTATCTTTACCTTTATTTGCCATGTCTTCTGGCCACCAGAGTAGCTTAGTAAACAAAGGTGAAAGACACTGGCCATCAACGAAGATGCTTCTTTTAAAAAGGATAAAACCCAAAATGCAATTCAATTTATCGTACGGTCCAAGTTGTTGCTGATTTACACTGGTGTTTAACCCTCGTTTCATTAGCATGCTCGTTCTTTTACTTTAAGTAATCATATACACAAGAGGGGGGCTGCATGCGCCTCTGGTTGGCGTCAGAAAAGTCCAGGGCTACCCAAAACTTACCTCAACAATATCATCATCAAAAAGCAACCAAAAATCATGACTCTTCACTATCGCAATATAATGTCCTCTGTTAGGGCCACTGTAAAATACGATCAGAAAAGAATACAGACAATAACACACATGTATGTAGAGAAGTATTTCATTATATTGGTTTCTTTTTCTTACACAAAAGCAATGCTCACAGTAATTAAAACGGCTACCCACTACAATTTCTGTTTGGGTGTTTCTTTTCTCTTTTTTTGCCTCTGCTATATCATCTTCATAATAAGGTCTTACTTATCTCTACATTTAATAGTGTGCTTAAAAGAAAAGGATTATCATTTCAAATGAGGAATAAGCAGCACAGGCATCGAAAACAAATTAAAAAAAAAAAAGGGACACAGAGAAGTGAAAACAAGAAAACATTCTGGTGTTTCATAGGGATAGAGCAGATCCCACACTATTACTAATCTTCAGAAAGAAAAAGCTGTGGAGCTGCTGTTCATGCACAGTCTCAACCGGGAATCTATTTGCTCCACTGTAAATAAAAACTGAATTAAACTGACAGTTTCAAAGTCTCAAGAATCCTCATAGCAATGAGAAGGGCTCCCAATTAAATTAAAGCTGTTACAATGCACAGCTCTTCAGCTTATGGCAGACAAGAAATTCCTCCACAACTCTGACAGAAAAAACCCTCACCCTTTAAAAGTGTCCTATTTCTAATCAGATTTCAAGTAAGGAAACAACACACTTTCTGAAAGAGCTGAACCGTACAACTGGAAGTGGACAAGCAGTTAAAGCAGTTCTGGAAATGCCTTAACTGGCTAACAGCACTCAGACAATTTTTTATGTCTAGATCAGGGAGGGAATGTTGCCATCTGTGAGGGACATGTCTGTGTACCAAATCACATAACCCAGTGAAAACAGGGTTCATCTGCCATGCCTCTAGGAACAAGTTCCCAAGGCTGGAGCCTGAATAAGGGAGACAGAAGTGGTCAGAATTAGATAGAACGTCTGTCATTTTGAAGGACATCAAAAAGAATGGGCTGCTAAGAACCTCATGAAATTTAACAAGTACAAATGCAAAGTCTTGTGCCAGACTGACTCCATCCAACGGCACCAGCTGCAAACCAACTGGCTACGTGGGCCCAGGAGGTCAACAAGATGAGCTCTTAGCCAGCAGCGCATCGTTTTGGTGACAGGGCTGAGCATAGGTGGGGCTGTACTGTAAGAGCAGAGCCAGCAGTGAAGTGATAATCCTCTCCACTCTGCATTTTGGGACCCAGAACTGGTCGTGGGATTCCAACCATGACTGTGTCAGTTGAAGTGAGACTGATAAACTGGAGGAAGTCCAGTGGCAGGCTGCTACACGCTACAGCACCAGATGGATGAAGAGAGGCTGCGCGAGCTGGCTCTAGTCAGCCTGGAGAACACTAAAGGAGGAATCCAACCACTGCCTTCCACTACCCAAAAAAGAAGAGTTATAAAGAAATCAGAGCCAGGCTCTTCTCAGAAATGCAGAGTGAAAGGACAAGAAGCAGTGGTCGCAAACTGCAGCAAAGGAAAATCTGACCAAATAGGTGGGTGTGGGAACACCGTGACAACACTGACCTACAGTAACAAATTACCCAAAGAGGCAGTGAAATCAGCATTTCTGCCATGAAACTGAGCCCACTGCAACCTAATCTAGAGTCAGAGTTAGCCCTGCTTTGAGCTTTAAGTAGTTGTGTTCGCGATGTAAAATATTCTATGATTTTAGATGTTTCATCTTCATTTTCCACTTCGGGGCTTTTATCTACTCAATAAGTAGTTGGCAGAGCAGCCCTGATTTTAAGACCTGAAGTCACACCAACATTTGTTGAACACAGCAAAATCAAATACAAATCTAAGAGTCATGTTTTGAAAGCAAGGAAACAAACTAATCAACAAAACTCATAATATATGGTTATATTTCAGAAAATGTTGCTCAAGCCTTAAAAAAACCCACACCCTAAAAGAAATGTTTTATAAAGGAATCCGTTCTATAATGCTTTTCTTCCTAAGAAACTTTTAAAAATGATCTTTAAATATTACTAGAGTTTTATGATACTGTGCATTTTGGAGGGTTTTTTTAAACACAGTTAAATCCATACAAGGATCCATGATGTGAAATCCACTGTTACTACTTTTCACAATGAACTATCGCAGCAACAAAGCCGCACGTTCTGTCAGCATCTCCCCACAATACTTTCTTTCCTAGGAAACTTTTCTTTTAAGAGGTCTTCAAATGCTATCAGAGTTATATGAGACTAGGTGTTTTGTTTTTTAAACATAGGCACGCTTACACAAAAATCCCATGTGTAAAACAGAGTTATTACCTTCCACAATGAACTACCACAGCAACAAGGTCATACATTCTGTCAGGATTGGTGGCATCTCCTGAAGTGTTAAATAAACGAAGCTCTAAAGGAAAAACTACTCTATAAGAGAGTTTTGTGTATCGATGCAGTTGATCCATGTATTTAAATCTCTTCAAATGGAGAGCTAGTATCATAGGCAGCTTTTTTACTTTCATCCTGAAAAAAACCCAACAAAAACAAGAGTATTTCCAATATCCATCCAAAATATTGTTGATATCAGACAGGAAACTTGTACTACACAAGTCTTTAAAAATTTAAAAAAGAAGCTCAAATAATCAGCTGTTTAACAAATATGAACCATTTTGCTAAACTAAAGGTGGATTTTAACAACTGAGAGGATTGCAAATGTACTAAAAATAATCAGCTATAATATACAACAGCCACGATGAACCCACATAATAATTCAGACATAATGACTGCACAGCGCAGAACGCAGTTTTTAAACATACCTACCCACAGCTTTCCCGAATTCCTAAAAGCAAAACCTAGATCCCAACAGGTATACAGTGGAAGGTATTGCAACAATTCTTCCAGAGATCCTGTTCCAGTTGAAATGTCTCAGTAAACTGGCCAAGTCAAACAAGCTTTTTAAAATAAGCTTTGTTACGACACTTTGTCATGTATGTATTACTCCAAGTTTTCAGACTGAACATTGCCAAGGGATACAAATAGCACACTGTTACTCACCTTACCTCATGCTACCCAAACAAGATAAGGTTGTGCTCTAGCAGGATGCTTTTATACAAACGTTGCAGCGTTATTTTATGGCAGTCAAAACCAGAAAGTGACCATTTAGTCTTACTGAGGCATCACCAGCCCCTTTCCCGAGTCTGAGGTTTTGAGATCTTGCATCAGTACCTACGAAACCTTCACGCGCCAACCACAGCTGGCCTGGCAGCGTGCACAGACTTCCACTCTCCGAGCGATAAATTTGCCCGTACCAACACAGCAACCAAGCTAGAGTGCTCTGCTTCCTGGCACAGCTAACGGCCTTAGATCAGCACTGTGCTGAATTTTTCAAACTGCCTTCAGCCCCGAAAGGTAGCTCAAAAGTCTCAACAATACAGCCCAGACATGGCTACTAAGACCATATTTTCAGAACGTCTGGAAGTAATGCTTGTACAAGACAATCATTCTTCAAAAAGAAGGGGCTGGGGACAAAACCCTTGAAAACTCACCTTCCTTCCCTTTTTCTCATTAAATTTAGACTGATAGTAACCAGCAGGAAACCCTGCTAGACTCAAATTTTCACCATGGCCCACAAGGGAACTAGGAAATGAAAAAAGATGGAAAAGAGCAGAAAGCTGACAGAAACAGCTATTTTTAGCAGAGTTGCATTTTTATTTTATGACTGAGATACAGATATAATTTCTGCTCTGTTGCTTTTTTCAAAATGAAAGTCCTCTTCTTATAATGCAACTGGTTTTGATAATAGGAGCTCTTTCACTGGTGAAGAAGTTCAGTGCAACCCCTCTGATAATTGAGTAGACACTATCACAGATAAGCTTCCTGTTACAGAGATGGAAGAAAATTCTGACTGTAGTGAAACTGAACCTAAGCCCCACGTGAAAAGCAGAACAGAAACAATAAAAGCTGCGTTTCGCCAAGATGGCAGTGCCTACAGTACAGGTTTACGTCATAGAATCATAGAATGGTTTGGGTTGGAAGGGACCTTAAAGATCATCTAGTTCCAACCCCCTGCCATGGGCAGGGACACCCTCCACTAGAAGCTGTGTCAACACAGCTTATGATCCCTGACCAATATATTACCTCCCACACAGAAAAAGAGCTAAGGTAACAGAAAACAACAGGACAGACCTGGCTTCACAACCCTCTAATACACACCAATTAGTAAGCTTAGGCAACATGTGCAGGCAGACTGCAGATGAGAGATGCCAAAAGCCATGTGCTGAACCTGTGGTAAACCCAACAACCAGAATCAGTGGTATAACCAGTAGAGCATGTCAGTGTTCCCATCCCTTCAGCCAAATGCCGTCTCAGGTAATAAAGACCACACAGTACACAAAATCAGAGGTTTTTCAAAGGTGTAAACAAGACCAGAAGAATTATTAGGCAGCAAGAATTGGTTTTAAACATCATGAATTTCAGGCTTCCGTGGAACTTCTGATGCTTTTCAGGAGCACTGTGAAGCAGAAGTTTATAACAACTAATTAAGCACTTGTAAGAAACCAGAAGCTCAGTTAATTAAAAAAATTACAAGCCTCATTCTGACTGAAACAGAAAAAAAAAAGTGCTATCAAACCAATTCTTAGAGCAATTGGAAAAATTGTTTTATTATTAAGACCAAACCAAGTTTAAAAAGTCACATGAAATCAGTGACTTTTCATCATTACTCATAATCTTCGATTAGTCACTGGCAGTTTGTTTTAACTTGTCTTTTTAACTTATTTTTGGTCTTAAGACCGTTCTTTTTCTCGTTCGTAAAATTAATAATGATCAAAGGAGTCCCCACATGCTTTACATGGATTCTCATTACTCGTGTGTGCTGGGTTCAGGCTCATCGAATTCAAGCAACAGGAATGCAACCAGGTTACTCTTTAAGGGGAATAAGAATGAGAAAAATTAAGGGAAAAAGAACACTCTCCCCCTGCCTCATACACATGCACAAGGAAATACCAGAGTATTTTCATTAAATAACGGGTAATTTTTTTCCCTCCCTGAGTCTGATGTACCTTTTATGTGCTTCTTGCTTACTGCGACACTCTTCACAGTAATATTTGTATTCACTGCACAGAGTTTCTGTATTGCTGAAACCCCTGAATAAAAAAAAAATAAGAAAAACTATAGATACTAGTTTCTTATCGGAAATATACATATAAACATGTACAATATAAACAATTTTGTACTCTTAGGTCTATATAAGCTAAAAACTGCTAAGCTTGTGAGCTTTTAGTTTTACCTCCTGCTTTCTAGGTAACACACAGAAATCAAATTACGAAAATTCACATTTTTGCGTCTACCTTAAACAATGAGTGATTGAAGTGTTCTGCTCCACATCAACTGAAAGGTCTAAGAAATCTTCATCTTTGCTGCTTATCTGCAAGAAAAAAGAACCAACAGATTATAGTTAAAACAAGTTGTACCAATGTAACTCTGTTTTTCAGTACCATTTTCTATTGGCAGAATGCGTCCTTTACCTTATAACAGCCTTTTTGAAATTGTTCCAAGGGGCCTTTCTATTTTGGAGATTTGCTAGATCTCTGTTTCCGATTTTGTTCAGGAAGAGGGACATGTGTATGTGTCTGTGGGAGGTATATAACGCCAGTTGCCATTACGCTGTGGTTTCAGCTTAACAACATTAATGCCAAGTTCCTTCTACAACTCACTCTTTCCAAAAGAATGCTATCACTGGGATTCTTCTATTTGGTATTTGCACCTCTGTTCTTCCCCAATGATTCCCTCCAACTGGAAGTTATGTATTTGCACATCACAGTGTCCCTAACTGTATTGGGGTTGCGTGGCCAGGTTTTGGTAGACATGGGGGCTACAGGGGTGGCTTCTGTGAGAAGCTGCTGGAAGCCTCCCCTATTTCCAAGGGAGCCTATGCCGATTGGCTCCAAGACGGACCCACCACTGGCCAAGGCCAAGCCCATCAGTGATGGTGGTAGTGTCTCTGGGATAATGTGTTTGAGAAAGAAAAAATAACCTGCTACACAACAGCAGTTGCAGCCAGAGAGAGGAGAATATGTAAGAAACAACGTCTGCAGACACCAAGGTCGATGGAGGAGGTGGAAGAGGTGCTCCAGGTGCTGGAGCATAGATTCCCCAGCAGCCTGTGGTGCAGACCATGGTGAGGCCGGCTGTGCCCTGCAGCCATGGAGGGACATGGGAGAGCAGAGACCCACCTGCAGCCCCGGGAGGACCCCACGCCAGAGCACAGGGATGCCCAAAGCAGGCTGTGACCCCATGGAAAGTTCATGCTGGACCAGGCTCCTGGCAAAAGCTGAGGACCCATGAAAAGAGGAGTCCAGGCTGAAGCAGGTTTGCTGGCAGGACTTGTGACCCTGTGGGGGACCCAGGCTGTAGCAGGCTGCTCCTGAAGGATGGCACCCCATAGGAGGGCCCACACTGGAGCAGTTCATGAAGAACTGCAGCCCACGGGAAGAACTCACATCGGAGAAGTTCATGGAGGACTGTCTCCCATGGGGGGGACCCTACACTGGAGCAGGGGCAGAGTGTGAGGAGTCCTCCCCCTGAGGAGGAAGGAGTGGCAGAGACAACATGTGATGAACTGACCACAAGCCCCATTCTCTATCTTCCTGTGCCCCTCAGGGGGAGGAGGTACAGAAATTGGGAGTAAAGCTGAGCCTGGGAAGAAGGGCAGGGTGGGGAGAAGGTGGTTTTAAGATCAGGTTTTCTATTTGTTGTTATCCCCCTCTGATTAGATTGGTAATTGTTTTTTTCTTCCCCAAGTCAAGTGTTTTGCCCATGACCATAACTGGTGAGTGATCCATCCCTGTCCTTGTCTTGACCCAGGAGCTTTTCCTTGCATTTCCTCTCCCCTGCCCAGCTGAGGAGGGCAGTGAGAAAGCGGCTCTGGTGGGCACCTGGCCTCCAGCAAGGGTCAACCCATCACACTAATAAAGAGCACAAGTATTCTGAATTTTCTTCCTGGCTAGATTCATACTATTAAATGATAGAAAATTTGTTGGCAAATAACAGCTTAGGACTTGGTCTGACAGAGTCAGAATACTGCACAGCCATTTATTACAAAAATGCAATAATAACCATTAAAGTAAAAAAGAAATTCCTCGAATCAGAGAATAAATTCCACCACAAATCCTGAAAAACGGTGACAGACAAAATCCACAGCTGCCCTAAAAATCAACTATGTTCTGAAAAGTTTTAGGAAATACCAAACTGCAACTTTAACTTTTGTCTGCTAGCATTCCCTCTCAGTATCTAGAGACACTCAGTGCCACTGACGGCACTCTGCCTTTTACCAGTGCTAGGTACAAAAGTAAATGCTTTTAGAAAACCAGGCTGCAGCTTCTTGACTGAAAGCAGGAAAAGTTAAACAGCTACAGGAGAACTAATGTAAGTTGATCCGTAAAACAGAGAAGATTTATGTTCCCTTTTCAACTGAGAATAAAAATAAATTTGGAAAGTTGTTCTCTGAGATGAAAAATGGACAGTTCCTAAGGGCAGCAAACTTGGAGAATAAAAAGAAAAATACAGGTTTTCAAGACAACTATTTTTTAGAATTAATACCACAGGGCAAGTCCAAAAATTTGTGAAACCAAGGTAAGAGCTTCTGTTAATATCTGTGAGAGGACTGGGCAAGGGTTTCTCCCACTCTTCTGTATTTAATCTTTCTAAGAATAAGTGCACATGTACAAAAAATGTTACTATGCCAATATACATCACACCTATGACATCATTTAGATGCTGAAGTGTAATGTTCATACTTTTAAAGAGGTCACAGAACATATATGGAAAACTTTTAAGATTTTTTCTTTTTAGGGTGGGGGAAAAAAAAAGCCACCTGCTGCACATTTCCTGTCTTCAGGGATGTACTACAGGTTAGTTGTGTGGTCAGTTCTTCAAAATATCCCATTGCATGCCACTTTTGGAATCCTCAAACTTGACTTTGTATCACTAAGAACTCTGGTCAAAATCATCTTAGCCTAGGGATTAAGAATGGCTCAGAAAAAAACCCACACCCGTTCTAGAAAATACCCTGCTGCAGTCTTCAGCTAGGACAGCTGGAATTAAGGAGTCATGTGATCAGTGTTATTCAGACATGCAATTAGGTAATTCTTCCTCTCCTGGTCTAATCAAACAAAATTCCATAAAACAATGAAGATTTCACAGGCAGCTTTATCCCATGCAGAAGCTGTAAGGGCGGGAAGGAGATGGAGAAGAGGAAAGGGACGTGTTAACGTGGTTAAAAAGAGATTGGTACTGAAACCAGAAGTTCACAAAAGGAATTCTCCCATTCTTAGTGATAATACTGATGATCAGAGAGGGTGTTGGGGCATTGGAACAGGTTGCCCAGAGAAGCTGTGGCTGCCCCATCCCTGGCAGTGTTCAAGGCCAGGCTGGATGAGGCTTGGAACAACCTGGTCTAGTGGAGGGTGTCCCTGCCCATGGCAGGGGGGTTGGAACTGAGTGGTCTTTAAGGTCCCTTCCAACCCAAAACATTCTGTGATTCTATACTGCCCTAAAGAACCTCTAAGGTTAGCCAGTCTATTGAAAGAGTAGCCAAGTGGATTTTTCCATCTATGTTGATAATTAATAAATTATATTCTTATTATTTACGATATTTTGAACATCAGTATTTGAACAATACTTTGCCCTTCCCCCCCCCCCCCCCCCCCCCCATTAACTCATACAGTTTTAATTTAGAAAAAAAGAAAAAGGATTACAAAAGGTCACCCTCCTTTCCAACCAGCTTGACCCCACCAATTCTGTAGAGGTTTTGCTTCAAACAAACATCACTAAATTCCCTAGGCTACATCAACAATGCTATATATTTAAATCACCTATAGAATGAAAAAAACATGGACATGGTTAAAAAACCTGTCCACTTGCAGCATCAAGCCCTGATGTGTTCCAAAAGCCATCCCAGTGCTCCTAATAGCAGCTTATGAATAACAATGAAGAATTTGGGGCTCCAACATTCTGGCTATGCCATTCTCACATCAAGGGCATAATCTACACTCAAACAGCTCAGCTGTACTCTGATGACCAGTGCCACACGGAACAGAAAACATAGAAGGCTGTAACACTCACGGAATCTGTATTGTAGTTTGGAATTTCCCTAGCAATGTGAATCAGCTCACTGACAAAAAAAGCTTTTGCAACTGGAAGGTCCCATGTGTGCTAAGACAAAAACTATTTCTAAATGAAGCTGAAACAAAGGGCATGATTTATCTTGTGGTTTGTTTGTTGCGTTTTTTGGGGGGAGGGGTTTTTTGTTTTTAAGAAAAAACAAAAAAAGTAGGGCATACCTAAGCCTGCTATAGTACTCCTGTTAGACAGACCCCTGAGATTTCCCTTATTGCCTTCTCTCAGTCCAAAGTACAATTGAGCCAAATAATGTTATGCCTTGTAGAGTCATTTGAACACAAGAGCAAGGCCATCAATTGGAGAAAAACGTTAGAGATTTGTTCGGTGCTTCTGACCCAAGACAATTTCCTATTTTATCTGAGGAAGTACTGCCCACGTTCAGCCATTTCAAATTTAATCTTAATTAAGTCCATTACGTTCTTTTCCAGTTTACTGTTATTCTTCCCTTAAATCTGTAAAACCAATGAACTTATAGATCATTTCTGTAACATCCACTTCATCATACTGCCTCTATCAAGGAAGGGGAAAAGCATTATAACAAGAAATCACATTACAACCATGTAAAGACAATTTATAATCCATTTTGTAACTTACTCAATTCATAGTGTGGCTTGACCCACAGCACAAATCTTTGGAATCATATGATTCTTTAACACTGTCCATACTTAAACAGAGGATAAATCTTTAGTCAGTTAAGTGTTTATCTTAAAGCTGGGCTAATGATGGGTTAATTCTATAATAAGTAGAACTGAAATTAGAATAAAATCTTGCTATGCTGGTTTTAGGAACATTGAGTAGGTTTGGCCAGTTAGATGACAAACATTCTCAGAGCAAAGATATATTGTGCTTATATTTACATACACATCAAATTCTAAATTTAAAAGAATATATGAAGATTATTGTTTTATCATTAAGAAGCACTAATTTATCCACTATTGCTGTGTAATCTTCTACATGTGCTCTATCCAGGTACTCCTGACGCGTATTTCTAAACACAGATAGACTCTAAATGCCAACAGCTTCCAATAAACATTAAAACAATCGTATACGCTCACTATATTTGAAAATAAGACACTATTCACAATAGAATTTCATATTTAGTGTGTCTGAATGTGTCTAAGTGCTCATTTTCAGGTCAGTGTGTTTTACTTAGACACAAGCTAATACATTTAATAAACACAAGCTGATAGTTTCCAGATTATTAGGTCTTGGAAAACAAAGGCCCTAATACACTAAAAAACAGTATTAGAACACTGAATTTAAAACTCAACTGTCCAAGGAGGCACAGTGGCAAACAGACATGGTGTATCCTGTTTAGCAATAGCTAACAGAAAAAGATAATGGAGTAATATTAGTAAAACTCTCAAAACTGTGATAGGCCTGATAACTAATAAAATAAGCTGGCAAAGAGCATATCAGCATTTTAAAATTGTATTAAGGACTACACCTAAATCAAAATCCTGACAGCAGTAAATCACTACACCATAGTGAGGAAAAGCTAATGATGTCACTCACGTTAAGAGACTAAACTCAACTCATGTTTCAAGAAGAAAAAAGATCCGTTCAAGAACTGCTAGAGACGCAATTGACAGTTGCCATGAAAGAGTAGCTAAGGAGGGGAAATCTACCAGGGAAGAAAATACAGTAGCTGGAAATCAGCACCTCAATTACACAAAATACCCTGTCTACTGAAGTCTGCAGTTACATTACATACCACATTAGGAAGCTATTTTCTTTGAAATAAAAGAGAGGTGGGTATTTCTAGAAGACAGAGAAAATTACATGTGAAATATATAGATTTAATGTGATTAATTCCTCCTTCCCAATGTCATGCTGAAATATGTGTATTACCTTATTAAGGAAAATAGGTATGAAGAGTCATACAAAAAACAAAGTCATTTTCCTTTTTACAGTATCTAAAGCACAGACCATAACAGAATTACTGTAATTTTTCAAATTGTACTGCATTTTTTGTTTCTCAAGCAGGTAAAATTCAGCTATAAGTCTTTCTGAAATATATGCTTTCTCTTATTGTAGAGCCATTCTCAAAGAAAATTTTAGTATAGCTTAACTCAAAGAAGGAGTTTATTTCTCAGGGTCTAGTCCTAGAAGAGTGGACAGACATTTAGGAAAGGATTGCTTTTCCTGCACACTGTTATGTTCTCTGGCAATCACAGTTTACTCTCTCAGTGCCAAAAACCAACCATAGCATCTTGATTTCAATGGCTTTAATTTAAAACCTAGAATTCAGTGGAAACTGAGTCAGAATAGTTATTTATGGAATGTATCACTAAGCATACAGAGTGGTTTATGTTGGAAGGGACCTTAAAGATCATCCAGTTCCAAGCCCCCTGCCATGGGCAGAGACACCCTCCACTAGACCAGGTTGCTCCAAGCCTCATCCAGCCTGGCCTTGAACACTTCCAGGGATGGGGCACCCACAGCTTCCTTGGGTAACCTGTGCCAGTGCCTCACCACCCTCTCCAGGAAGAACGGAGACATTAAGTTATTAGGACATTAAATTTGAGATGAACGCCACATCCCTAAGTAGCATGCTTCATTGACTTTAGGAACACATCAATTTAGAATTTTCTAATCTAAATTTTGAAGTTGATTATGATCACACTGACAAAAATTCAATTGGGCATTTTCCTAACGTTGACCATAAGCCGCCTTCTACAATTCATGCATCAGCTGCTGAAATTTTCTAACTGAGAAAAAATGCAAATGTTCATACAAATGTAATATTTCTAAAGAAAGAAATTTATCTAGTGCATTCATCTGTTGAGATAAATGAATCATGAAACGTGAAGTTCTGAAACAAAGCAGAATTCATTGTACAAAGCATATACAAACTTACAGTTTCACACGTAAGACATCTGGTTTCATTAGTTAATGTTCCCTGAAAGATTTCATGAACCCAGGTTGGATCTGGCGGGCTGTTATTTTCATTGTCGATGTTGCCATTAGGTAGGCGACCATTTTGTTTCTCTTGTTTTCTTTCCTCTTGCAAGATATCCGCAATTGTATTTAGTAGATAGTTTAAGAACTCGTGTGCATCCTGCTGCATGTAGTTATCAAAAAGCTCTACAAGAGAAAACAACAGAAGATTTTTTAATTAATTGGTTAGTGCTATACTACAAAGAAGTTTTTAAAAGAGGTTGAATTTCAAAACCAGTCTTTATTTCACATCTTGAATCACTGATGACAACACAACATCAAGCTAAAACGCATACTTCATAAACTAAACCAAAAACATATGGGGTGGGAAGAGGGGAGGACAGGTCAGCTTACATTCACAGAACTCTCTCAGCTGATCAGAATTAACAGAAGAGTGAACATTTCTGCAAGAAAACCAGGGCATGATTCAACGACCTAAACACAGGTGTACACACAGTGCCACCGGACACGTTAGAGCTCATCCCATTCAGCCTCGAGATGCCAGCCTGTGATGATCTGGATCTCCTCCTACAGGGACTACGCTATCTCTGCCAAGCTTAGGTCAACATCTTGGATACAAGGGGCATCTCAAACGGCATGAGATATTCCCCAGAAATGAACTGAGAACTTATGACAGGAAACGTTTCCTCATCTTTATGTTCTATCACAGTAAGAACATGAACAATAAATGCTGAAACTGTTGCTTTATTTTCACTTTTAGGATTTAAACTCCACTGCTGCTCTGTCATAAGCACAGTGTTATCAATACTAACAGTGAAAGTAAGATTAAGACCAAAAACTTAAAAGATAACATTATTTCTAAACAACTATTCTTTGTCTCAAGGCTCTTTAAGTCAGGCAGTATTTGCAGAAGCCATGTCAAATTAGCCTCAAGTTCCAGCCACAGCAAGAGCAAACAAGTTTCACATTAGGACTTCAAGTAATAAACAAATCTGTCTTTCAAGATCTGAAATACCACTTTCGGAGTTTGGAGTATGTGGCACCTTTATTACTGGCGGACTTCTTGGATAGATAATAACAGACTCACTATGCTTTCCATTTTACGTCCTCAGTTTGTCAACATTTCTAAGTGTAATAGTTTCAGGATTAATTCAGTGGAGAGGAAATAGTTTCACTGGCACATACTTGCCATGTATAGGAATGATACAGATTAAACCATAAAGGTGAACTCTCTTTCTTACAAGTCTACTCCCTTGCTTATGTTCCAACAGGTACTACCCTGAAAATATCGTTTGTTGTAGTCCCTCAGTATATCAATCTGAGACATCCTCTGCTGCTGCACACCCTCACATTAGGGATGGGAATAAGAAAACCACCGAGGCATTGACTCAGATTTAGTCATGTTACTTCTCTCTGACCAGGAATTGTTACATGGAAATTTACCCCCAAATTTAAAAAACATTCTGTATCACTATATGGCTAATACCATACAAGTCTTTTAATGTGCCATTACTTTAATTAATTATAACTCGCAATCTGCTTGTAGCCCAAGAATATACTAAGAGATCAGCCTTCAGTGGAGGGACACTCTCCCAGAACTGGAAAGATGAATGAAAAAGATACTCAGTGAAGCCCAAGTTTTGAAGCACATACAGGGACTACTGGGAAGCTTTACTATCATTCACTTGATGGCATCCTGGAGTAAACTTCAAATAGAAAAGAATTGCTGAGCTATTAGCAAAGTGGGGAGAATTTGATGCTAATCTAGACCATTTGGAGAGGTTAAGTAGTGCAACAGGTCAGCCAAGAGTTTACTTAGTGAACTACTACAAGATTTTTGAGAAGTAAAAGTTCAACTCTGAATCTAGCCAACTGTAAGGCTTTTGTTTAATCAAGTAAATCAAGGCAGAACAAGAGCTACGAGTCTCTTGAGGTAAAACACTTCAGAGGTTCTTCACGGCGTTACATGACAGACCTCACAGGGCTGTGTGCCCGGCCAGTAAATTAGCATTAAGTACAACAGAATGAAAGCTACATATTGTTCATTTTCTGATTAGAAGAAATTTAAGCAATTTGACAGTTTAGCTTCAGCTGACTTCAAGACAGCAGCTGCTTCCCAGCCAGTTAAGTTTTAAGGTCATTAATACATGTGTGTTGTATTCAGGTAGTGAAAATAAAGATGGAATAGCAGCACTGTAGTCTGAATACATTAAGATTATGTTCTCAGTCACCACCCCTGTATAGCTGGATACTGACTGCAACAGAATCTAGACCTGTGTTGCGTACCTACCTGATTCTTTAACTAACTCTTCTTGAAAGTTCAGAATTCTAAACCTTTACAACAAGCACTTAATAGCATACGTGACATCCATGTAATGGCTCCCTGACAATTTCACCATTTATTTGTAGAAACAGCGTAAATATCATTGTAGAAGAGACACAAAAAGCCAACAAGTTGAACTTTCACATCTGATTGCTCTAACAAAGATTTTCTCCCACTCTGAATTTTAGTGCCATGACCATTTTTAAGTTCTAAAAATGCTTAAATTAAGCATTAAAAAGAACACTTTCTCTTAAAAAACTTAATGGCTCCTGTGGTTTACTTTCTGCTTGCCATCTGAACTGTTCTCCACGTGTGTCACAGTTAGTCAACATTCACTGACATAATTAACTATTTCTGTAAATGTATCAACATGCAAGCATCCTTACTCAAGTATACTCACCAAAGCATTGAACGATAGCTTCCTATTCGGCATAGGTAAGGGATTGTACATTACCCAAGAGCATTTTTATTTAACAATATTATTACAACTCACAGTGTGCAGGCTGGAGGGGTCACTTCAAATTAGGAATGTCATTATAAAATTTCATTTCTTGTTTTTACTACAGAGATGGGCATGACAACATTTAAACACTTTTTTAGTCTACATATATAGTCCTGGAGAGATGGCAATAGTATGAACATGTCTATTGCACTGGTGTTAAATATGGTATCTCATACTGTCTATTTAAATCTAGTGGTTATTTTTTTAGGAAAAAAATATTATATTTTTATAAAAGTGTATCAAAATTGAGCAGTAGATTACAAGTTTTTTATTTGTATTTTAACATCAAATTATTTTCTAAAACATTCTGACCACTTAGCCCTGCAGATAAGAAACAAGAAATACTAAAAATCTCTGCAAATCTCTTGAAATTTAGGATATCAACTACATTAAAAAAAAAACTACCAAAACGACTTAGCGATTTTAAAATTCCTTAATCCTTTAAAAAGCATGTCAACCTAAGTATTGCATAAATGCTAAATGATTTTAAAAATCTGTGGGTTTTTAAGCTAGATTCTTGCAGAGATGTCTTGATGTCCTTTCCACAGACTCAGTTTGGGAGACTGATTCCTGCATTCAAAAAAGTAATGTGTTTTTTTTTAAACACAGAACAAAAATTTTATAGTGAATTTTGATTGTAAAAATACAATTCATAGAGAGGCAAAATTAGCAAGCAATTTCCTAAGCAGCCACTGACAATGCACTCAGTTCTAGGTGAAGAGAGAGAGGAGGATTCTCTTTCAAAACAGCTCCAGGGTTACATACTTATTTTGGGGTTACCTCTTCTTTATACTGCAGCACCAAGAAAACTTTCATGCCTAACAAATATGTTAAGTATTCCACGATGTCAACTTCAGAATTAAATCATAACTGCTATAATTATTACACAAGAAAAGAAAAGTTACCGTTTTCTTTTCGTAATCTTGTTATAAATTTCTTAGGAGGTATTACTCCAACTTTTTTCTTCTGGGTGGCTATACTGTGGAAGAGATCAGCTAAGCATGTAAGGAGATTCTCTTTTTTTCTTGGTTGACTCTTGTATGCTAAGACTTTGTCTCGAAATGGTCGACAAAAATAAAGTGCTTGGAGAACTGAATTGCAGTAGCATGTATTCCCGAACTATAAAATAAGAGAGAGAACTATTAGCTTGCATTGCATTACTGGAGACAGGCAAACTTAAATCTTAAAGTATGAGAACGTATAAGCAGCGACAAATTTTCTGCAAGTCATTTCTTCTTGATTTTAAGATAGTAAAGCATATTTCTGTTTCACAACAGATTAACAAGTACAGTGGATGTAAACACAAGGAAAACCTAGGTAAATTTGAACAATACTATATGGTATTGTCTCACTTGTAAATTTAATGTATTAGTAATCTTTGCATTTTCTTGGGTCAAAACGTCCAACAAATACCACCAATTTCACAGTTCTCAAAACATGCCCGTGTAAAAATATCTACCCATCTACAAGCCAGCCACAGCCGTGAAGAACAGGCACAGCATGACCTTGTGCCGTGAAGAAATTCAGCTGTAAATTGAGAGCTTCTCAGACACTTCAAAATTGGATTCTCCAAATGTTATTAGTTGTAATCAAAGTCTGAAATAACCTGTTCCTACATTTTCAGTTCTCATTTTAGGGTGACAGAACTGGCATTTGGGAGGTTTTTTTTAACACAATGCAACATGGCTTGTTTCGGACTCAAAGCTATGGCACGGTCGGTAGCTTCAAATTGAGACTGACAGGAAAAGAACGCACAACTTGAACAGGGCGCTTTGAAGGAGGAAAGCCACTGAATTGAAAGAGCACAAGCAGAGTCAGGAAGAAAAGCATCCGTAAGCCCCTTTGTACCAGGACCCTCCAGACGTCCCTGTTCCCCAGGCTCCTTCCAGTTCTTAGGCACTCGTGTCTTGTGATCGCTGACACTGCCTGAAGCTCACCGCAACACTGCAAACCTCCCCATCACCTCTGTGAAGGCATCACGGGCTGTCGATGGATAGAGCCACTCTCATTTTATGCTGCCCTCCTCTAGTGAAAGCCATTATCTAGCACCAAAAGTGTGAGAAAAATCTTTATAAGGCCCTCAGCAAGTAATCCAACCTTTCAGCTGTGGGCACTCAACCTGCAAATTGAAGCACATACCTACTACACACATTCTGTAAATGTGAAAATAACATTCCTATTTATGTTTTATATAAAAGATAGTACCATATACGGGTAGTAAGTACTAAAAATATACTGTGATGGGGAAGAATATACTGCCATGATGGCTTTTTTCCTCCCAGATGAAATCACACCGTAGTTTATGTCAAAACATCTTGTACTATAAGTTAACTATTTATGAGTTTATAATCAGAAACAGCCATAAAAAGAGAACTACATTAAAATGCTAAGAAAGTTCTTAAAATTAAACCAAACGGGAAAAGTGCTAAAATTTCTACAGCAAGTGTCAAAAGATGAAAAGGCAGCAAATTAGAAATTTCATAACATTCCAATTTTAAAAAGGAATGTCCTGATGATAAATTGATTAGAATGGCAAACACACAGTGAAAGACAACCAAAATATGAAGCAGAGTACTGAACAAAATTCAGATTCATTTAATATGAATGTATGTTAACCTACATGCCTGTGGGTAGGAAATAAAGGCAAGCAGATTAAGTTCATAAAAGGTTTTCTTCAATTAAATTCAGAAAGAGAGTAGACAATAGCAGATTGTTTGATAACAAACTCCTGAAGAAAATTTAATCAATTTTAATTAGGTTTTAATTTGATTGTTTTGTATCTAAAGCATCAGTCGCCTTCTTAGCATGTGCTGAGCTGGCCAACAGACACCTTCCTTCTCCTCTCACCTTACCCACAAGCTCACCACTTGGAAGAAGATGTGCAAGCGCTGCACTGTATAATGAAATGCTCGTGACATCTGCCTCTGAGTAACAGCAGAAAAGAAAGACCACCATCGTAATATTGTATCTTAAACAGCCAGCCTGTACAGGACACTGAAATTTCTCTCCCACACTCAGGGGAAGGTAACAGACTATATCCAGTGGACTTATTTTAACCCATGTTTTCAACTGGTTTATTGCTTGCCTCCTTGTTTCTGTGAGGACCATCCTAAGATGTACATATCTAAGAAAAGTAAAACCAACATATTTTCTCTTTTTTTTTTTTTCTGTTCATGTTGTTCTTCTGTTCTAAATTCTGATAAATCAAATTATTTCCTTTCACAAAAATACTGCACTCTACGTTTCACACTCCGCTCCCCGCCCCCCCCCCCCCCCCCTTTTTTTTTTCTTCTTAATTCCAAAATCAAAGTTACAATACCCAAACCTGTGTGGAAATGAAACTAGTAACTTAGACACTCAGTAAAGCTGCAATAAAACCACCACACACTCACTAAAGCCTTACAGCTCACTGTTACAACGCAACATACATCTGGGAAGAAACTTGGTCGTGGGACCACGCAGATCAACAAAAAGGACTAAAGAGATGTACAAGAACTCAGATCTGCTTAGAATGCTGTCTTTGTGCAGCACTAGGGTTCCTCCCAGCTCTGCTGCATTGGCAGCTCTGGCAGCTTTTCTTTGTTGTGGCGGGCCATGCCAGTAAATTGGATTTCTCCAAAACAGATCCAATGCAAGAGACTGAATAACCAAACTTACTGCTCTAGAAGTCTGGTTGACTGCTGAAGAGCTACCAGAGTAACCCTTATGAGATTAAAAGTGTTCATTATTTCATACTCGTTGAATAAAATCTTTAATTTAATTTGTGATGCACACAGATTTGCACAGTTTTCATTACACTGTAGAAGGAAGGAATAACGACAGGCAGAATTGACATTCCTGAGTGTCCATGTGCATGGTATTTCCATCTTACCACCTATCTTAAATATTTCTTGCTGCTTTAACGAATGGTATTGTCCTTTCAAGTCTAAGATGAATTTTTCATTTAGAGCTTTCATTGACAGAACCAAACATCCCATCAACCATCTGGTCTTCCACACGCTTCCCATAATTGCCCTTTTTTAATTCTTCTTTTACCTCTGAAATTGTTCTTCCAGCACATCCTCTGAATAATCCTTAGATTCTGCCAGAAAGCTGGAGAGGAGCTAAGGTAGTGTTTCTACCTCCTCGTCTTTTACACTACCTCTGGATAAACGCCACATTTACAGTTGACAGATCTCTACTTCAGAATTACCCTCTATATCTAAAATCCTGCCCTGCATTCCAGACATCTTGAATGGTGAGCTATCACACAGCTAGAAGAGACCTATTGATTTCCACATCATCTCCACTGTTTTCCATTACTTTGGACAAAGGTAGGCCAATCAAAATCAATCAACAAATTAGAAAAATTTAGTAGTAAATGTAAATGAACCTCTAAGAGATTCACCCCTTGTAATTGCTATAAAACAATCAGAAAAATCAATGAAGGCATAAATTGTGTTTTCTATCATTTCTCAATCTAATGGTACTCCTAATTTATTATCTAATTATCTACTATTTCTTTTAACTACCATTACCTCTGTCATTCCTTCTGAATGGCCATTGGCCACAGCTTGCTCATGAAGAGGTCACTGCCTTTCCTTTTCCTGACAGATTTAAATTCTGCCAGCTTATTACACATTTATGGCACACACATACTGTGTTAGCAAACACAACCTGTGTAACAGATCTGAAAACCATCCAAGCAACAATATAACTGAATTTCTTTTAGCCAACCACCATACCTGAAAAACACAGCACCAGCATGACATAGGTGTAAGAGAATCCCATTTCACTATTTATTAAAATTCAAGTAAGTTTGGTCCACAAAACTATTGTTTGAAGCTGAAATAAGCAACATTCCCGTATGACCCAGAAAGTTAAAAGTACTCTGAAATATCTTAGCTGCCTGCCTCTTATGTGTATGGCTGAGGGCAAGACAGATCTCCCCCCAAAATTTCCTACTCCCTCTGGACTACAGAAAGTCAGAATTTGTTGATATTCATCATATTAGGAAGATTGTCCTTCATTAAAATTTTTCTTAAGGGTACAAAATATGTAAAAGTTCAAGATTGGGTGTACAATACAATTCTACTGTTAACTCAACATAATATATCATGTATACAGCTACAGTTTTAACAGACACACTGTGTAGACTAAAATATGGATCTTTCCTATTAGACAAAGTACATACAATCTAACAGATTTTGTAAAAAATGTAAATAAAGGTATTGATGAACTGGGTTCATTTATACAGTCCTAATATAAACAATCAGTCCTATTAGATGTCAATCAAAAAAACAGGAGTGGAAAATAATAACTCACTCATGAACAAGTTTAATTATTGACAAGAACAGCTTTTGTGTTCAACACTTTTTTCTCCAAATAAAGAGCAAGTAAGAGAGGGGAGCCAGAGTATTATTCTGGATATTCCAAAAGCTTGGGACACTTTATACTGAATTTTCATTTTGTTATTTTTGGGTTTTATTCGTTTGGGGTTTGGTTTGGGGTTTTTTGGATTGGAGTTTTTTTTGTGGGGGGTGGTGGTGGTGGTTGGTTGACTGGTTGTTTTTTTTAAACTTTGTTTTCCCTGTGTTGTAACCTAATCTGACCAAGAAGCCCCATATTTGAAGACATAAAAAGTCAAAGCGGAAATAAATTAGTATCATACATTTACCCCCAGTTTAATATTTGAAATTAATCATTAATTAAGAGAATTGGAATTTTTCTCTAATATGTGATGTTGATCTGCATTAGTCTGTTTATTGTACAAATATCTGGATCATTTTAACAAGAGTTTGTAGACACATAACCAAGGAGGAAGACAAAGCCTTAGCCACAGTTCCAAAAGTGCTAAAGAGTTATTAAGACAAAGGCAAGACAACATAAGCCTTCTGCACATCGCCACAATCCGTAGTACAAGCTTTTAAAAGTGCCAGTCTTTCAAAAGAAAAGGTGGATGGACCCATCAGACACCAGTTATCTGACTGTTTAAGACTGCTATGAAGACGTGGCAAGTTTTCCAGTATTTCTTTAGTGTTTCTTATCCTCCCTCTGGAAGCATTTCTATGGCAAAACCAGGGGATACATTCAAATCTAAAGGGGCAGGGAGGCAGCAATTGTATCAACCAGTATTTTAGGTACAAGTTAAGGTTGATAGATTTTGTACAGAAAACAAATACTGCAACAATATTCAATCTATTTTGAAATATGAGCAGAGAGACAAATCCTGTCCAGACACGGACAAGAAATTAGGAAAACAGGTTATGTGTCAACAGAATAACAGATCTGAGAAAAGGGAAGAACAGATTGGATGGAAAGCCTAAGGTCTGCTAGAGAACTAACAAGTATTACTAGTTAAACTATGGTATTTCCTCTTTCCTGAGAAACAACACTTCGTTTTCAAGGTACTTCAATTTTCATGAGAAAGGAAAAGAATTCCTAACTTAAATCACAGCATTTGAGATGCATGTCAGTCAGCTTATCAGTAAGAGTGTTTACTGACTGCACAGTGTATACTGGGGTTGCATACTCCTGAACCACGTCAGTGCTAAGAACCTAGAGGTAGAGACACATTATAGTAGCAGGACAGCACTAGAAATAATCCCTTTCATTAAGAAAAGCAAGACAATAGCTCTTGTTAAATCAGCTTGGTTTTAAAATGTACTTTCTGAAGTCCCAATAAAGAAAATCATTTAATATTTCGTTTCAGACAGAATAATGCTATTTATAACAAGATATACTTTTCATGGGTAATACAGAAATTTGAATTTAAATTATTCTTTAAAATTATTGATGAAATTGAGCAATTCAGTATGTTTTTTTCACGACTGTTTTCTCCTTTGGGCTCAGTATTTTTTAAAAATATTAATACAAATAGCAGATGTGAACACTTCATATCACCAACAGTCTGTCAGAGGTTTTTTTTTTCTTTTAATGTATTTATTCACTTAGATTAGCATATTATGTTACAAGCTACATATTTTAAACAGCTTTCTCTTTAAGACTTACACATTTTAATAGCAAGAAAATAATTTTAAAATACTCTACAGTCAGTAAAATGAAATAAAGTATTAAATACACAGTCCAGTTTCAACAATTATTTCAGTAGCATATTTCAACAAACACACTGAATACTGAAATACGTTTCAATATATATATTCAGTGACCATATCTTTCAGTGTTTTAATTATGCACTTGGTCGCAGTCTTGTAATTTAACAGATCCACTCATGGCATTTCAAAGCAATGAAGTTATGGACTATGTGCTGGTTTTAATTGGAATAGCGTTAATTTTCCTGACAGTAGCTAGTATGAGGCTATGTTTTGGCTGTGCTGAGAATACTGATAGCATACTAATGCTTTTAGTTGTTGCTAAGCAATGTTTATGCCAACTAAAGGACTTTTGTTCAGTACCCCATACTTCACCTGTGTTGGCAGCTTCTTCTCCACAAGAAGCTGGGAGGGGACACAGCTAGGAGAGCTGACCCAAACTGGCCAAAGGGACATTTCATGCCATAAGGCATCATGCTCACTATATATGCTGGGGGTTGGGCTAGGGGTCAGTCTCTCTCTCTCGGGTTTGATCTGACTCTCGGGCTCTCCAGCTCTTGTTACTTGGGAACTGGTTTGGCATCAGTTGGCAGGTGGTAAGCAGTTGTATAATTTGTTTCCTTTTTCCTTATTTTCATTACATATTATTCTTAATAGCAATATTAGTATTATTAGTATTATTGGTATCGTTATTTTATTTCATTTACTTTCAATTATTAAATTGTTCTTAATCCGTGAGTTTCCTTGTCCCTTCCTCCAATTCTCTCCCCCATCCCACTGGGGAGGGGGAAAGTGAGTGAGCAGCTGTGTGGTGCTTGGCTGCTGGCTGGGGTTAAACCACAACAGACTGAAACTTACATTAACCAAACCAAAATAGTGCTCATTGACTGGAAATTGTTCCGGACCAATCTCTTTCTCCAAAGCTGAGGCATTGGCGCCCTAGAAAAATCAAAAGCAACGAAATATTAGTGTTGTAACTATGTACACAGTGAATTTAAATAGTTGAGGAAAAATAAAAAGTGAAGTGTTTTTTGGCAAGGATAAATCACTACAACCAACCAAGCAAAAAAAACCTTAACCAAACCAAAAAAAAGCAGAACCTGGTCATGACTATAGAGCTGTAACACCAAACCAGTATGTTCAGATCTCGGCCCATAAGAGTTGGCATTTACTAAACTTACACTGAAGCTCTCTTGAGTCAGGAGGCAGGAAAACAAAAAGGAAAGACTAAATATTGAAAACAGATGAAACACCTTCCTGTCTGGACACCGGAGTTGGGGAGAAAGCGGAGTTTGTGATCCAACTCAACAATCACACATGGCAAATTAACCAAACTTGTTTAGTTAGTCTATTGCTTAATGCAAAGACAAGTTCATAGACAGGACAGTATTAGCTGTGAATGCAGAAAAATCAGACCTTTGAGTTCTCTGTTGATTTGCACTCTGAGGATGTTTAGAATGTCCACAAACCAATTTCACACAGGTCTTAAAGCAGACTGCAAGTCTTCTGTGCCATAATATTTACATCCTTCCAACAAAGAACATAACACTTCCACCACAGTAAAATTATTTCAACGTAATTCCAAATACCTTAGAAATATGTTTCTAGATACGTTCTCTTCAAAAACATCTCAAAGAAAGTTACCTAATTTTCATGTATTTACACTGTTTTGATGTTCTGTATTTACTGTTTTCAGAGTGGAGCTTCTTTAATAACAATTGCATTAATACAGTATCGCCAAGCAGGTGACACAGAGCCCAGCGGTGAGCTCCTCTTAGCAAGTGTAATTTTCACACTGTGTAGCACATGTCAGAAAAAGTCAGGACATGCAGATTCTTCACAGGAAGCCAAGAGACTGGTCCGTTCCACTTACACTGAAAATATAAAACGTTCAAAGTGTTTTGCTAAATACCTTGAGCTTTGCTGGCGTGCATTACAAATGCCACAGCCTCAGCCCAAGAAATCTATTGGGTCTGATCCTCAAAAAGAAGGCAGAGAAGGTACCTTTGGTTGCTCTGTGGTTCCAATCAATGACTACTGACTGAACTGGTGCAATAAACATTGGATTTCGGAGGAAAGAGAAGGGTTTTTATTTAGAGACAGAAACCCCTCTACTCTGGGAAATTCAGAGCACAAGAAAACCTAGCTTTCTATGAGCTCTTACACCAATAGCTTTCAGAGAACAGCAAATGTATCCAGCTCTAAGACCCTTGTGTTGCATACGACAACACTGAGATAGGATATATATGTCATCTATCAAACTACTACAGGAGCATGAATATTCCAGTCTAAAGTCAGGTCTAAGTGAAGCCAAAATAGCACACAGTGTACAGCAAAGAATCTTAAAACCATTTAAAACCACTTCTTCCCAACAAGATTCTTCTTTACACCAGAGATGCAGCAAACAGTGCTGGACGTTACAATAATGAAATGAAATCAAAATCACAAACTGCATTAAAAACAGCACGCAGGATTTCACAGATTAATTACAGATAGAGGAAGAGGGACAGAATTAAAATTAGGACCGTTATCAAAATGTGTAAAATTAAAATGAAACTCTAATATGTGGCATCTGCCATGACGTGACTGGGATACTGCAGAACCTCAGAATGGTTACACAACCTAGCTTAGTCGTTCTGAAACTGGACACACGCAGGCCTTACAGTTTTAGAAGCAGTTCTCAAATGGTGATGCTGGTGGTAAGGAAAAGGGGTATAAACCTTCATATAAGATTAAAGCACTCCATGACTTCTGAATATCTAGCTTTGCAGCCTTACTGAAATACACATACGAGCTCCGGCAAGGTGGATATTATTTACAAATAAACTAGAAAAAAAAGGAACAGTGGAAGCCTTTTTATCCTATTGTTAAGATCTCTGCTTCCTTAAAAATAAATAAATACAAGAGGAGGCTTTTAGGAAATCCCTTCTCTTTTGGAAGCTAGGGTGGAGTAGGTGCTTTATTCTACTTCTGGAAGGAAGAATACTATGGTATAAACTTTGATGATTCTATTTTGTACAGACCTGAACACTGTATTTAGTTTTCTAGCACAATAAAGATCCTGATTGGAAATTAGAAAGACATGATAAGATACTCCAATGTAGTTACGGTTTTCTGATTATTCAAGGCTGTTTCACCCAAGGCTTAGACTTTCACATGATTTCAAAGCACAGCAGTGCTTATGTTTGAATGCAGTTGTTTATGAATGTTTTATTACTACAAAACAGCACGGATGTTTTACACCAATATAAAAACCCCCAAGCTACCTATACTTCCCTGTACAGCTACCTCTGTCTGACACAAAGGATGTTATTCCTCCCCACAAAGTAACTATTTATACTGTGCAGAGTGTTGGTTGCAGAGAGCGGAGATGTTGTATGCAGCAGAGGCTTGAAAGAGCGTGCTAAAAGGCATGTTCACGTCTGACCTGCAAAAGCTATTTAAAACCTAATTATCCCTCACTATGAAATGTTACCCATTCAGCATTACAGCACACGTCGTCAGTCCCAGTGGTCTCTTCCATCATGCAGATGCAGAGGGGAAACACTGCGACACCATCAGCTATTATCACAGAATCACAGAGTGGTTTGGGTTGGAAGGGACCATCCAGTTAAAGACCATCCAGTTCCAAGCCCCCTGCCATGGGCAGGGACACCCTCCACTAGACCAGGTTGCTCACAGCCTCATCCAGCCTGGCCTTGAACACTTCCAGGGATGGGGCACCCACAGCTTCTCTGGGCAACCTGTGCCAGTGCCTCACCACCCTCTCCAGGAAGAACTTCTTCCTGATATCCAATCTAAATCTCCCCTCTTTCAATTTAAACCCATTACCCCTTGTCCTGTCACTACAGGCCCTTGTAAAAAGTCCCCCCCAGCTTCCCTGTAGCCCCTTCAGTTACTGGAAGGCTGTGATAAGGTCTCCCCGAAGCCTTCTCTTCTCCAGGCTGAACAAGCCCAACTCTCTCAGCCTGTCCCCATAGCAGAAGTGCTCCAGCCCTCTGAGCATCTTCGTGGCCTCCTCTGGGCTCACTCCAACCGGTTGATATGCTTCTTATCTTGGGGGCCCCAGCGCTGGGACTGTATGGTACCATATCATCTTCTGGACAAAAAGACAGCAGAGGTTTAGGGCAGAAGGTGTACTTCTTTCCATCAGCCAAGATGGACTTACTGGGCTTGGGGTCTAAACTTGGAAGATTTCAGTCTGTGATGCATGCTGCTGAGTATAGAATTTCTTCCTCTGCCACTTCATTGGGATGTGGAAAGATCCCAAAACGAACTTCTTTTTTGGGGGTCCCTGAATAACCCATATCACAGGTGCTCAGTCCCCACACAGCAACTTTGTGCAGGGGACAGAGAGGAACATCACCAGCTGTGGTTGGTACACCCACCTCCAGTTTCCCTACCCCTCCGAGTGCAAGGGCACGAGGTCATTATCCCGCAGTTGGAAAGAACAGAGGCACAACAGAAGTCCAAAAAAGCTAATATTCCAACAGTACTGGCATTTTTCAGGTTTCACATAATAAACCGTGTTCGAATCAGCTGAACATTTACTGATTATCTCCCCCACCAAGTTAAAGAAAAAGACTACACTGGTTTTATCAAAGATCCCCTCAGATGCTAATTTCTTAATGAAGGGATAAGAATCCGTGTTCATCACAGAAGACCCTTAATTAAGTTTCTCAACTTTTATTTTTAAAAGACTTAGGGGTTTCTATAACACATTTAACATTAACCAAATGAGTCTTTTATTTCAGTTTAGTGGACTCAAAGCCCAGAAAACACAGTGGGAGAGGAAAATGTAGTGTCTTTCTATTAAGTATAGTTCATTTTTCCTCATTTTCCAGTTTTACAGACATACAGTCTCCCAAAATTCTGAAACAAACTAAAAAACCCTCATATTGTACATTTCAAGGGAAAAAGGGGGAAGCAATATAAAGTGCAGACATATGTTTCTTTAGTTTCTCACTTGCTAAAACAATATTGTTAAATGCCATTATTGCCTTTGCTCACTGCCACAGAGGTCACACTATTGTGGTGCCACATGTCGAACTCACTCCTGAGGCCGCTAACAACTGACATATGGATAAGCTAATTGGAGCCAATCTGTAAAGCAAACGCGCTGGTGTTTATGATCTGACATACACACTCTGGGTTTCAGAGGGGTTTTGTCAGATTAGTTCCAGGCTGGCTCTGAGACTGAACACCCAGCTGCAGCTGAACTACACTGCTTGATTTAGTTTTCTCCAGAAGAAATCAAATTTGTGCACCCTAAGACCACTCTGAGATGCAAACCAAAGTATGGTAAATTAGAATGCCTGGGAGAATCACTTCAGAATTGCACACACCTTGCCTGAACTAAAACACCAACAAAAATGCACCCAGCACTGGTCTAAATTAAAAACAAAAGTCACCATGTATTGAAAATACTGTCTAAAAAACATGTCAGGATGCAGGCAAATAACTGCAGCATTAGTGTCTTGCCTTGTTATCATCCAGCCTAGTAGGCAGCATTTCTCTTACAAAGACCTGACTCATAACCAGCTTAACGTGCTTGGAAGATCACACTGGTGTTAGCCTCACTGGGGTAGTGGGGGGTTGACCTATCCCTTTCTAGAATACCCATCAGTTGGTAACTTGGTGGGTCATCTTTTGAGTACTTTGCTGTAACAGCTTTATCCTCTAGCTTTACTGAGTTGTAAACTTCCTGAGTAAAACCAAAAATTTCAACTTCAAAAAAAATTTCTTAGCTCAAAATTAACACTTGTTGTCAAAATTCCAAAGATCCGTTTTCCCCCTCACACACGCACTATGCCAGATCCTTCCCTACGATGCTCTCCACCTTCCACCACAAGCAAAGAACAATGAAGCTAAAAGGTGACTGACATGACTAAATCATGTTGCATAATTTCTGAAACATGACCTGAGCTATGTATATACATATGTGAACAACAACCACAAAACAGAACTTCTATTCTTCCCAATTACAGAAAGGCATTACAAGTAACGGGAAGCTCAGTAACCAGCAATAGCGATGTTTTCCTGAACAAGAATAAAACATTACAGGCATAAAATTCATTTGAATTTTTTATAATTTGTAAGAATAAATCTCACTATAAAAGCACCCATTTACTAGGCTTTAACTTTTATTTTTGCCGTGCACAAGACTCTTCCCTGTCTGTGCCAGTAGTAAAAGCGTGCAGAATTTGGTAGCCTGCACTAATTAACGCACCATGACCAACGGAATCTTCTGTTAGCGAAGAAACATATATTTCTATTCTTCTACTCACATTTTATCAGAGTACGTAAACTCATACTTTTCCAAGTATGTGTATAAATCAGGATTAAAAGCACACGTAATAGCTACATCAAATCAGTTTGTACCTCTTGTTTCAGCTGCAACCGAACTAGAAATGCGTTTCTTTTAATACAGTTTCTGGTCCAGGAAGCAGAAGTGAAATATGCTGAGTGGGATTCAACAATCCTCATGGTTCATTTGTTTGCAAAAGAACATGCCTTAGTAATACACGACTGAATAATTTAACTATGAAATATTTGGATAGCTCCAATTCATATTTTTAAAACACAAATAGTGTTGTTTTCTAAACTGATTAGTTTAAGACATAATCCTATATATTCTAATCACATGCAGCTAAAACAGCAGGGGTTTTACTGAGTACAAAGTAAAAACATCTCTGCCTGGGCAAGGAAAATGATAGCATAGGATAAAATTACCTTCTCTTCACATTTGGTATGTCTACCACACCCATCGTTTTGAGCCCCACTGAGCATACACAACGTATTTTCCTTCACAGCAACTAGATAATAGTCACACTTCCGTTTTGGATCCTGAAGTCAAAGATAAGCTACTCTCACATATGAAGCTGCGACGCAGAGAATTAGTGCTCTGGGTTCGGCTCTTTGGTGGAAGAAATTGCTGTCAGGCTTGAAATGGGCTTTGTCTACTACCCCCAATACAGAATGAAATCATATTGCTAAAAACTAAAATACTGCCAACAGGATAAGTCGTATTTATACTGTATACTTCCAGAAAATTCCTGGGGTAACACTGTTTATGATATCGGGTGTCTTTGCTCCAGTTTCCCCTGATCACGGATTTTCAACAGCATCGGCGCAACATACTTCATAATGACACTTACTAAGCAGGGCCCCGAAAGATCAGAACTATTACCTTCAAAGACTTCTAGTTAAAGGCTGAATTACGCTAGCAGATAGTGTAGGAAGTCTGCGAGATGTATTTAAAAAGAGGATCTGATAGTGACCTGAGAAATCTGTCACTGCCTGAAAAGTACAGACAGTATAGGCATTATAGTCACCTTTTAGGGAAATCACTTACCTAATCACCCAAAATGGGGGAGGAGGGAAGGGAAAGAGGTGGTGGACGAACCCATTTGCTCAGCCACTTTTGTTGATAAACTGCACACTGTGGTGTGTTTCACATGCTTTTTTAACCCACATAATTCCTGTTTCAGAAAGTATGTTGCTTTTATAATTTCCCATATTCATTGAACTATAAAAAAATAATTTGAAGTCATGAAAAATGCTAAAGTATTTTTCAGTTCTAGTCTAATTAGTTAATACACCATTCTAGTTCTATGCTACAAAAAGATCTCTATCATTTTTTCCTCAACTAAAAGATCAGCTAGACCTTATTGAAAAAACCAATTTGTTAAATGCATTTAACTTTAGCAAACTTCCTAAGAGGAATGCAAAAGTTAACCCCTATACAGGACTTTTATACACCTCTTTCCTTCAACAAATTTGGAAGAGAAAAGGAGACAATGTCAGTTAATGGACAGACACCCTTGCACCACGTTTTTACAGAATCACTCCTAGAAGTTTTAATGGAAATTAGTTGTTTCAACAGTTTAAAAAGTAAATACAAAGACTATATAAATGGTGAAATCTAAATATCCAAGCTTTGCCTAGTAATAAGAACAGTTATCCCCACTGCCACAGCCAAAAATTCTGTCGGCAAAACCAGAGTCCAAGTTTAAATTATGTTGTTTCTTTGTGCTTAGAACTTGCAAGATAAATATATGTATACATACAGGTAAAAAGAAAAAGGAAGGTCCATGTAACTGAAATTATCCAATTAAGTAATATGCCAACTAATTAATTCTCTGTGCTGGTATAAAGACAGCTTTACAGCTGTACAGCTTCAGGAATTTCTTCTGTGTGTCTCTTATTTGACGTTTGTTTTGTATTCATTTAGAGTCAAATTCCGATTATGATGTAAATTTAAAACAATTTCGTCTAAATTAATAAGTATACCAAGCAGTGTCACAAACCCAGTATTTTAAAGAGCAAATGTACAGACTCATCTTTTATTACCATCTTGTAGCATGTTACAGCTACAAAAATGATGATGACAAATGCCACAATCACACTTGAGTCTCACTGTCATATTTATCATTAAATATTCTCCTGATAAGAATTCCAACAGATGAGTGAACCTCCCTACTGTGGTTTAAGCTCTCACCCCAACTGTTTAACAAATACTTCTCCAAAATTTCATGTGCTTGCAACAGCATCACCACAACAGAGCACGTGCCTCAACACCCCAGTCCACCGACCCAGGCGGATTCCGGTCATGACGCCAGAGTGAAACGCAGCGGCTGAGACATAGCACATGTTCCTTCTTGCCAACACGGCTACATCAGCAAGTCAGACAGCTTGGATAAAGGAATACCACATCACTGCTATTTTCTCTGTATTACTTCAGCCTTCCTCTCCGCTGTCTCTTCTAACACCTCCTCACTTTGAAGCTGTTTTTCCACAGCTTGTCTTTCCTTGCTGTAACTCTCAATTCTCACTTCTTTCAGCATGAGTCTTCTGCACACTTTTCCTGCAGAATCTGTTAACCTGATCGTCAATTATTGTTTGAGTATCATGATTTTCTTCAGAGGAGACAGTGCAATTAGAAGGGACAGGAGTGAGTACATCACAGCCATTTCTGGCTGACTGCAAACTCCTGCAAGCATCAATTTACATTAAGCACAGATTTCACAATCAGGTTTGCAAACCCTATTGTAAACACGTACTTCCTTAAGCAGGAAAGAAGTCCATATAAGTGTATCTATCTCATAGTTATAAAATCTTCCTCCAATTAAGTGTTTTTATAAAGCATCTCTGCTGTAACATCCAAGGCAGGTGCACTGCAACCCTCCCTCAGCGGGGCACTTAGAGGGCCCATTTCCTCCAAACTGCCTTTTTTAACCCACGTTCATGTTTGAACTTAAGTACCTCTGAGATCTGTCACCCTTGTCAAATGTGAGTGAAACAGGCAAAAGGGTACTGGTGACAGTACCTTTAAACAGGAGACAGGCAGGAGAAGGACAACAGTCAGCATTCAGCCTGATTCCACAAGTCTTACTCCTTTCAAAAACACAAATTTGGATTGTAAGATCCACAATGACTTCGCACTCAGAACACAGTTACATCACTGCCCAGAGAAGCTGTGGCTGCCCCATCCCTGGCAGTGTTCAAGGCCAGGCTGGATGAGGCTTGGAGCAACCTGGTCTAGTGGAGGGTGTCCCTGCCCATGGCAGGGGGGTTGGAACTGGATGATCTTTAAGGTCCCTTCCAACCCAAACCATTCTGTGATTCTATGATCATAAAATTGACATCTAGCTACAAATTAGGCATTTGATGTCACTGGGAGGGAGCTGATCCCTGAAAACATTCAATGACACCAACCCTGTATACAAGATGCTAAACCAGCAGACAGAGAAGGGAATACGTAGATAAATACCTGAAAGAGAAGATTTTCCTGTCTAATGCTACAGCTTCTAGATCAGCATTGGTTTCAAAATTTCATTAAACTTTTTCAGGTTGTGCTAACATAATCAACCAGTTTCTAGAAGGAACACTGAAAAACAAGTACTACCACCATTACAACTTCCTTCTGTATGTCTGAGACTGACACCTTTGTATCTTTTAAGCTACAAAAACGATGTCTATCTTCTCTTTGCTTCAGCTATGATAAGACTTGGTACCTGTCAAGCGCTGGCAAGTGTTTGCTGGAGGCAGGACAGCAGAAGCAAAAGTCAGAAGTACTCTTATTGTATGGTGAGTATAGCTTGGGGCACATCTTCACTGCAGTCAGCATGGGTTATTTTACCACTTCTCAGCCATGCATAAACCCCCCATATAATGCAGCCAGGTAAGACTTTGACTGCAGTTCAGCACATGGATGAGAGTAAAAGATCAAGTTCTACTTCTACTGCAAAGACATTAAAAAAACCCCACCACACACTTTTAACCTTACCCAGTTTGCAACAAGAACAGTGGCTGAACCACTCAAGGGCAAAGGTATTTTCCAGTGTCTTTCCACAATCTCCAGCCATGTAATTAAGACTTGCTACAGCACAGGGAACCGCAGGAGTGGTGATGCAGAGCAAAGAAGCCCAAGGAAGCTCGAAGGGATACAGCGCTAGCAGATAGTACTACGTGAGGAGCTCTGCTGTCACGGGTAGGAACACTGGAGTATATAGATCAATGAACTAATAAAGCAGACAAGAGAAACAACCCTTTGTACACAGAACGTGCTCTTGGAAAACCATCTCAACAGGCGCCGTGGCTAACAAACTAAAACTGGGGTATCACTCTTCACCGAACCCACACAACATGTCAGTGCTGTAAAACGTATATATTGCTTTCTAATAGTCAGAGCTTGAACAAGGATAAGATGCATAAAATTTAAGTAATTCCGCAGAAGCTTCCGCAGAAGCTTGAATTTGGATACGAAATAATGAAGTTGAGAAACGCAGGACTGCAATGGAAAAGCTTCTTCAACACAGTTCCAGACTGCTCTGTTACAGATGATAAGTGTAAATCCACGTTAGGTTTGTTTAGCACAAACTCTCTCATGAAAAAAATTCCATTACTGGTCTTGTACTAACCAAATACAAGAGAAGCAATAGCCTGAAAGTTCTTGTAAAATGCATGTGGCAAGGCAAAGAAAAACTTGTAAGAATTTTTAGGAAGTTGTCTGGCAGTTTATCAGTGTGTTGACACCAAGAAGAACTACCAGAAAAACAAGTGTTACCCAGCAATTATATTTTGCAAAACCAAAAGGGAATAGATGTGGAACATGAGTGTATGACTCTTGTTAAAATTAAAAAGATCTGCCTGAACATAACCACATAGTTTACACAATTCCACAGTAAATACCAAGCGCTTCTGCACACTATCTTTACTGAAATATTTTTAAGCACAATCTTATGTTCTCTATTAAGTGTTGAAAAACTTAGAGCAGGTATCCTGTGCTAGCTGTCCCACCTCTCAGTCCTGTTAAAGCTCTTGCATCAGAAAGGTGCAGGAAAAATCTTATGCCTGGAGTTCATCCACCTGAGTGCACACGTTTATGATTGAAGAGATAACACCTGATTGCCATCAGAATAAACGTTAATCATAAGAAGATTTTTAGTTGAAAAAATTGTTTCAGGAGTGACCTAAACGTCAATGACATAACGTCAATGACATAATGGGATTTCTAATAACCAGACATACAGAAAAATCTTTAACCATCTGCTTGGCCAGACAAGTGAGGTCTCTTACTGAACCTAAATCAAGAGGCCAGCAATGAATTTATGTTGACGCAAAGGCTAGTGGCCAATTGTGGGTGAAAGCATATTAGCTAGAATTGCAATAAAACGAGATCTTCCTAGCCCAAGGATCCATCACACCGACTCCCTAACGGTCTAACCGAAAATCTAACTACTTCAAAGAATGAACACTTCTGAACTAGTACATGGCGTATGGCCCACATTTGGCCACATAAAGATCTTGGCATACAGCTCACGAATTCAAGAAGTCAGACTCTCCAAGTCCAAGTGGAAAGATGTGATCTCCCATAACACAAAAAAACCCCATCACTCCAGCTGATCAACAGCCATCTGAGCAATCTCACCCCATGGGCTTACAAGACTTTCATTCAAAATTCTCATGAGCCACCTCTGAAGCGTCTGTTTGAGATGTCAAAGCCTCTTTGCAGCAAGATTTATGGAAACCATAAATCAGTTTCCAGTAACATAGAACACAAGCACTTCCCACCGTCTGACATTATGATATAATTCTAATTCAGCAAATCAGTAAACTAGATGACAGAGTACGCTTTTTCCCTTACCATCTCCTCCCCGTGGAAATAGATTTGGGAACAGGAACTTTCATTTGCTCACGGAATAGGTAGAAAAGAGCTCAAATGCAAGACCTTCAGCTATGAACACGTCTCTTCCATGACAAGTACCGAATTTTACTGACTAAGGGTATTTCCTTCCTTAAATTCAGCATTCCTCCATCAGTGAATCCACTGAGCTCCCCACCCTCTGTAAAAAAAAACCCGGAGAGCCTTATCGCATCCGTGTATCTGCTCAGAGCTCTAATTTATCAAGAGGGAGAGTAATGAGAAAGCAATCGCTGGAGGAAGCCTCCTATCAGGGCCCGGATCGATGCAAACGAGCCGCATTACATGCCAGCGCGTGGAGCGTGCCCGGCCGAGCAGCTCACGCGGGATGCTCACACTTTTCCGGGTAACCGGGAAGGCAACCGCAGCCCCACCGCGAGCGAGGCACCCGGAGAGCTGGGCACAATTACGAGGCGGATCGGGAGAAACCCTGCCCTAAAAAACATCCCCTCCCCGATAAGCAACCCCAAACCCGAGGCAATGTCCTAGAGCTCTCCCAGCGCCCGGCGGGCTCTGGGGAAAGGCCAAACCCCGCGCACTTCTATCCCGCCCGCAGGTAGGATTCTCCCCTCGCCCCCAACCCCAGCGTCGGCACCAAGGTCGAGCGTCCCAAAGCCGATTAACCCCGCTCCCCGGCCGCCGCGCCACCCACCGCCCCCCCCTCCCCCCCGCAGCCCCCTCCACCGCCCCGCGTGCCCACCGCCTGGAGCCGGCAGCTCAGGAGGGGGCCGCCCCGGCCCCTTCACTCACCATGGTACAGATGGAGGCGATTTTGGAGACTGTCATTAGGATTTCCATCCGCCCAGCGCCATCTTCCGCCCAATCACCGCGCCGAGCCGAGCGGAGCCGGGCTGGGCCGGGCGGCGGTAGGAGGGGAAGGGAAGGCAAGCGACGGCGGCAGCCCTCACCGCCCCCGCCGGCGCCCGCCGCGGGGCGCACGCAGCCCCCGCCGGCCACAGAGCCCCGCTGCCCTCCCTCTCCACCCCGCCTCCCGCCGGGCCCTAGCGCCGCCGGGTCACCGGCCGGCTCGCCTCCCGCCCCTCAGCCCCGGCGCCGCCTCACGCCCCTCTCCCACCCCCCGGCCAGCTCCGCTCCGGGCCTGGCTCCGCCCGCCCGCCCGCCTCCAGCGGCGCCGGCCGCCGCAAAGCGCGCATGCGCCACGCGCAGGGGGCGAGGCTGAGGAGCGCGCAGGGCGGGTGGAAGGGGCGGGGGCGGTGTTTGGCCCGCCTCAGACGGGCCGTCGCGCCCTGGGATGGCGGAGGTGGTCGGGCTTTACTTCCCTTTTTTCCTTCCGTCTGAGGCTCTGGTGTTGAAATCCGGCGGGCAGGCACTGCGTGAGCGCAGCCAGAAGAGCTATGGGGCTGGGGGAATTAGTGGATGATGCCATAACCCAAGAGTGGAGCCGCTTCCAAGGGAAAGGGCTCCTGCACAGCCCGGAGAAGTGAGGGGGGCAAATGGGAGTAACTAAATGGCTGGATGAGGCTTGGAGCAACCTGGTCTAGTGGAGGGCGTCCCTGTCCGTGGCAGGGGGTTGGGTCCCTTTAAGGTCCCTTCCAACCCAAACCACTCTGTGATTCTATGATTCTAAATGAGGAAAGCGCATTAAAAAAATAGAGCTAAGAAAACTTTTGGCTCCTGTCAATTCAGTCGCTGCAATGACAAGCTAACTCCAAAATTACTTTTGATACCTGAACAGCAGTTGTCTTGCCAAAGCCATTCCTCTAGGGTCCCTCCCAGGGCGAGGGGGATGTGGAGAGCCACGCACCTATGAATTCCTCTAATTTTTTCCTTTTTTTTTGTTTAATCTCTGGTTCGTGAGTCTAGGATTTGCATGCTGCAGCCTCAGACATCGTGGAAAATCAACCTGGTCTGTAAAGCAGTCATTTACATCAACCACTTGGGGTGTCTACTTGGGGATGAGATGAGTCACCTAGATGTGCTGCTTCATCTGCAGACCATAGCAGAAATCTGGATGACTCGTTCAAGACGTTGATGTCTGCATTAAAGAACCATAAAGATACGGATACGGAATCATACCATTGTTTAGGTTGGAAAAGACCTTTAAGATCATCAAGTCCAACACTTAACACTGCCAAGCCCACCACTCAACCGTGTCCCAGAGCACCACATCTACACGGCTTTTAAACACCTGCAGGGAGGGTGTCTCGACCACCTTCCTGGGCAGCCCATTCCAAGGCTTGACACGGAATATCCCCCTGTCTTTTTTCGTATATGGGAAATATCTAGCAGATCAAAATGCACTATTATTAAGAATAATGTCAATGCGTGTAAGGCCTTGATCATAAACGCACCCTTTCACAGTAAAAAGACGATATCTATAACATTAAATGTTGATTCTTCCTATGATCTTCAGAAGTAAACATTCTTTAGCAACTAAATGGAAATACTAAATTTTTGCTTCAGCTGAAACAAAGAATGTGTCTTTAGAAAGTCACTTGAAACCTGAAACATCCTCAAGCAATTATTTTATATAATATCTGTGGTCTATAAGTGTGTATTTCAGAAGTATAGTATTTGAGAAAATGAATGCCTCTAGGATGACTACATTCAGAAACTGTTGCCACAGAAACCATGGGGGAGGACAGCATCAGGGGAATGAGAAAGAACAGAAACAAAAGAAGTGGATTGGCCATTTATGCTCAAAAAAGCAAGAGCGGGTATTTGGCCAGCTAGAAGTGTCAAACCTTCAGGTATCCAGCAGTTCATCTCCTGAAATACAACGCTGCAAGATACATCTGTAATATGATTCCTTACAGTATTAATCGACATGCTACAAGAGATGCTCTTGTATAAGCCAGAGTGGATGGAGTGTTCAAAAATGAGGAAAATATGACAGCATGCTGTCTCCCCCAAGCAAAACCACAAAAAGCAGTTGCACTATTGCAGAAGCTTGTAAGATTATCTGGGAAATAATTCAGCTTGGAGCCAATTATGTGGCATCAAGTGGAACCACACAGGTCATAGAAAACTACAGGAATCTTGAAAGGCACTCAAACGGAAAGTCAGAGATTGCCTCAAAGTTTCTTCCTACCATTAATTAGAGAAAGAAGGCAAAATATACTTGGTGTGAAGTGATCTTTCTGTCTGTAGTTCCAAGGGAAAATTTAGATATTGTGGAGTACTCGGCCACATTTCAAAAAGAATGGGGGGCGTATGGCTATGCTGCCAGCATCTGACAGGTGTGGGCTAATCATGGCTGGAGACTAAGCAGAGGAGCTGGGAAGATGCTAAATTAATAACATACAGAGAGACTGAGGTTTTTAAATGCCGTGTAAACTGAGGTGCTGTAATGAGCAAACCGAACTCATGCCACATAAATGAGGGGAAATACAGAAACACTGTCTATACCCTCGACCATTAAGATGAGGTAAAATGTGAGGAAGCAAGTAAGAGAATTGGAAATTATTACTTAATAGCCATCATTAAGCCCCTTGGGGTGATTGGAATTATTCATAAATTAAGTATTCTAGGTATTTGACCAGCTAAAGAAAAACAGGGTGGACAGACCAGGATTGTGCGTGTGTTGGTGTACGCTTGAGGAGACAGAGCTGTGAAAGCTGTTCCAGAGTCACTGTAATGCATATAGGATCAGTATGGTAACTAACCCTGCCTGAGAGAAGATATCAGTCATATCTTGTATCACTGGGGAGACACAAGATCCACCTGACAAAATGCGACAAGAGCATCTTTGCCAACTGGGTTGCCAACATGCTGAGAACTTGAACTAGGAACAAGGAAGTCACTTGATCACAGACCTTGGGGTTTGGGGGAATTTCAGCCTCCTCGACATCTGCTACAAGCAGGACACATCAGAATGCAAGCGGTCTAGAAGATTTCTGAAAGGCATCATCAAGGATAATTTCTTGATCCTGGCTGGGACTACCAGGGGTGATTTGCAGCTGGATCTGCTCCTCACTAACAAGGAAGAACTGAGGGATGTGGTAATCAAAACCTTGGTTCTCAGAGCCAGGGATGGAGTGGCTGAGGAGTGGAGTTCATCATGATCCTGTGGTGGCTGAGGAAGGAGGGTAATAGCCTACAGACCCTGGCTTTAGGAGAACAAAGCAGTTTGTTCAGGACACTGGTAAGTAGGATCCATGGAACAACAGCTCTGAAGGGTAGAGTTTCTCAGGAAAGCTGGCAGGAGAGCACAAGGATGCTAATACGGAGAAAAACGAGTAGATGCATTAGTATTTCCAGCAGTGAGAAAGCAAATCAGATGTACTGTGAAGAAGAGAAAAAGAGTGGCCAAATGGGAAATTAAATTAAGGGCAGGGTTATCAAAATATCTGTATTGTTTGTTAAATTAATCCCATTCAGATACAGCGTGTTTTAATACAGGCACAAATAGAGTAACTTAAAAATACAGTGAGCAGGTAATGCGTGCAGAGATGAGCGGCTGTGTTATGGACAGCAGTGACTGAAAAGAAACTAAGAGTTGACAGTGGCCAAGCCAGCAAAAATCCATTTCCATTCTAATGTTACGGTATAGGCAAATAATGGAATCCTTGATTATATAAACAGGGGTGTGGCAAGTAGGAAGAGACGTTATTTTCCTTCTACAGAGGTCATTGGAGAGATTTTTGTGGTAACACTGCCCCAGGTTCTGGTGTCCTTGGTGTCAAAATAATACTGAGAAATTATTTGGGGTTGGTGAAAATTCCTTGCATGGAGAGTCTTAAAGAGCACAATCTGTTCGGCTTGTCAAAAAGAAGACTGGAAAGTGGCTACAGTGATCTTTAATTTTGCACAGTGTGAGGTGTAAAAAATAAAAAAACCCCTATAAACTAAAATCAAACCAATTCAAATTAGAAACTGCGCACATTTTTTAACAGTGGGAGACATTAATGGTTGGAATATGCTGCCAAAAGAAACGGCACACCCACTATCTGCACAGGGCTTAAAGAATAGATGCTTTTCTTGCAGAAATACATTAATTGAACAGATAGAATGAATTCCCTGCTGTGAAAGTCTCTCTGAATGTGTAGCTGTTGTTACCACATAGTATTTGAATTGCCCTAACACCTAGAAACACAAGTCAGAGGCCAGAGCCCTCTGCCTCCATATTCACTACGGAAGACATTAAGGGAAAACCCTGTTCTGTCTGCTGAAGAACTTACACTCCAGGGGTGCAGAGGCACCAATAGACACAGAGAAGCAAAGAGAAAATGCAAGTGTAAACTGCTGCTGCTCATCCTGTGCCTCTCCTTGTTTTGTAATCCGGTGGTTTGGCAGGAGCCCAGCTCGCTCTGGGCTGTGTGGGCAGGTTGGCTTTAGAAACTGAAGAGTGGGCATGGCACAGGTATGTTTGTGCCTGTGTCATCGATCTGTGACTGCAGATGGGTTTGCTGAGGCTGGGGCACGTCAGGTTTTTGTTCATGTTGCTTGACAAAAGAATTGGTTCCGTGAATCCACTCACTCCGCTAACCAGCCAAACCACCAACTAGTTGGACTGTTGGTGCAGTGTCTGAATGCAGCCATATCACATCTGCTGTCGGACTAGTTGTGCAGTGTGATTGCAAGATCACGGCATAACAGGATCATAGGATAATTCAGGTTGGACAGGACCTCTGGAGGTCTCTAGTCCAACCTTCTGCTCATAGCAGAGTCAGATATGAGGTCAGAACAGGTTGCTTTGTGTACATATACCTTTTCAGTTGTTCTGGAAACTCTTAAATTTGGATCCAGATAAATAGCAGTGGGGGGGGTTGGTCCTTGCCAGAAAACCATCTGAATTCATCTGTATTTTTATTGACAAGTAGCCCAGTGAAGGTCATCCACTATTCTCACGCTATATTAACCAGTCTTGCTATGGAAATGCACTTTACTCTGTGGGCAATGGGTGTTGCAGGATTAGTGCTATGATGTAACAGAGCCTAAGACATAAAAGAAATTTTCCCCAATTTGTATTTCATAATTCCAAGAAGCTGCATCAAACTATACAGAACCGGAATCTCAACACATTATGTGAGTGAAACTGGATCCTTCTGGGGAACAAAAGAGACAAACAGGAATATATTTCGCAAGTCATGTTATATCAAACCATCTTGTACAGACTGACAGGTAGTTAAACCTATAGGAAATTAATCTTTGTAAATTATGTTGATGGTGCATTTTCAGAAAATACAACTATTTTCATAACAGTTGTACATGGTCTCTGGGAACCATGAGAGAGGGGTGATGGTAGGCTAACTGGATATGGAAGGATGTGAGCAAGTAGTTAAACAAGCGGTATATTTTGTTTATAGATTCAAAAGAATGAATTCAGTCTTGGTTGTAAACATAACCAAGACATTAATGAATTATCACAGAAAGCTACAAACTATAAAAATGATATTATAATTGTACAATAGATAAATATTATTTTATACCTTAGCACTTTTCATCGGTAAACCTCAGAATATTTTACAAAGAGGTGTGAGAAATAATCATTATTAGACAAATCTTTAAACAGAATAAATTAGGTGAGAGTTCTCTGACAGGGTAAAATTTGCTCGTGCTGATTTTTCCCTTACACTCATTTCAGAAGACCAAAGCTTTCCTCAGTAGGGGTGTTGGGTTTTGTTAGTTTGCGTTGGGTTTTTTTAAGCAGGGGGTAATACTTGTTTCTTGCAGGGTTCACACATGGGGGTATTTTGATACTTTCATTTTCACAGCTCAGCTGATACTGGGCGTCTTGCCATATTGCTGGGAAACAATTAACCTGTTATTACACAAAGGATTACCAGGATCTGAAATGTTAAAAGAGAAAACAAAAAGCGTTACGCTACCACACTGAACACAAATCTCTACCAACAGCGCTTAAAATATACCTCAGTTAAGAGAGATGTCCTCTAAAATATATGAATTTTGTTATGATGTTGAAAATAACAGTAGAAAATAACAGATAAACTGTTACCACCATTTGAATCTCTAGGCTCCTAAAAGCAGGTGGAATTCTAACTGAAAATAAAGTTACATTTCTTGGAAAAAGAGTCAATTTATAAAATGGTAACTCTTTTGAAAGATGTCATTGTATTCTGCAGGAGAAATGTGTATAGTTTGGGTCCCAGTGATCTTGATACGAAAGGACATGAGCTAGGCACAAAACCAATAACTGTGTGCCTTTTGACAGTGCTCCGAACAGAATCTTTTGGAGAAACAGGCCCACGAGTATATTTACAAATAATTTGGCATAATGTTGTAATGAAATACTTTCAGTAATAGAAACTTTTCTTAAAAAATCAATGGCTTTGATCCTTGACACAGGCACTGGGGAAATCATTGTCTCAGTAGCTTCGGTTTCTCCTCAGTATGAAAACCTCGGGAGCCTGTGACAGTGCTCTAACGCTAACTTGGAAAATCCATTACTAGAGGTGAGAAGTACAAGACTCTTTGTCAGTCTCCGTGTTCTCTACCAGAATACCAAGCAAAGCTTCCCGCGGCAGTCGGCAAGATAGTATTTTTGTGATCTTCTCAGCAGTTCTCCAAAAGCAAGATGAGCTGTCATGTAGTAACAACAGTGATGCAGAATGTGACAACAGGCAGCCTCCAGGTGAGGAGCCTTTGTACCGTCACAGGCTCCCCCACTAATCAGTTCTCTGCAGTACCAAGATACAAAGCAAGCCGAGGAGGAATATGTAAAACAGCACGCGGATAGCTACACAGTGGGGAAAAAAAATCAATAAGAGGTAGAAAAAATACTGGAAACAGCTTTGTGAAAATAATAAAATTGCTAAAGAGCATTTACCGTTAATAGCCTGTGTTTTTCATGACACTAATGGGTGGTTAATTATTTTTGTTTTAATTGAAACATATGTCACAGTTAGCAATATTTTGTGCTTTTGCTGATCTAAAGCTATTGTTCAAGTGCATTGTTGCAATCAGCTCTCAAACAATGCTCTCTTTGTCAGCAATACAGAAGTAGAATGATTTTGATTTCTTCTCTTGGAAGATTTATACCCTGGAAAACCCACAGTTCCCCTCTGTACTTGCAGATGGTCAGTTAAATACTTCCATCTGGTTATACTTGTTTTTCTCTGGTTATACTTAGGGTTTTTTTAAAAAAAAAAAACAACAACCAAACAAAGGAAAACCAACCATAGGTTATTGCATGAGCAGCAGAACTAATAAAGCTCAATTTCATACGGATTTGTGCCCTGTGTTTTTATACTGCAGTAACCCAGGCATCACTTCTGTCCCATATGACCTCATTTCCTCCTTCCATTTCCCCTGAGATTTCATTTCCTCTCCTCCCCCTGCAGCACTTCTTCTTGCCATTTGCCCTGTGTTTGGTTTTCCCTGTTTTGCCCCTCCACCTGCCCTGCCTCTCTCCTTTGGATAAGCTGCGGTTGCCTTGGAGCAGCACATATGCTAATTAGCTCACATTGCTATTTTGCATATTCCATGAAGGACTCCACAACATTTCACAAGTATTAATGAATCAATCCTTGATAATAACTGTGATCCATAAATATGTGCGATTATTCCTATTATACATTGGGAAAGTTGGTCTAGTTTATCCTTGGTTGGTCATAGCTTGGTCAGGCTTATCCTTCGTTAATTCTTCGTTTCATTTCTCCTTGACTGACCATTAATTTGTTCTTTTCTGGCTGTAGTATTTGTTCAGAGCAGCTGTTGTCTCATTGACGGGGGTTGTCAGAGCGTAGCCAACTCTCATCATGTTATCGCAAGCCTTGTGAATTTCCTAGTTCCCTTGCAACCACAGTTCCCGTGTTCAGGTGATGAAGATTACTTGAGAAAGTCACCTTTTGCTTATTATAACATGTTTCTAGCTCAATAAGCTAGAAAAGTGAAAAATGTGATGGCAGGACTGAAAGTGTTCAAAACAGGGTGAAAATAAAAGCCCATGTATTTTTAAAAGCACAACTATTTTAAAGCATCTGCAGCTCGTGGTGTCGTGGGGGTCTGTCTCAGGTTCATCATTTAAGATATTGGTATGTGTAAGACTGCAGAAGCTAAAGACCATTTCACGTTTTGACCTGCAAAAAGAAAATCACTCAGTGAAGGCTGACATTTTCTGACCACAAATTCAAACTCTGCTAAAGCACCTAGGAAAGAATATATAATTGGGATTATAGTCACAGGTGAAGTGCTTCAGTGCAGAGAACAGTGTGCTTTTTAGTCCTGTAGTTTCCGTACTTGATTCTTCTTTCCTCTTCTTTCAAGAAGAGGCAGGGTAGAATTTTCTTTTAGCACCCAGAACTAGAGTAAAACAATAACGTTCGCTGAAAGATTGCTACAATCTGCTCAGTACTGAGTTTGCAATAACTCTGGTTACTTCGTGCGTCATTAAAAAGAGCAAAATGTAGCACTGTTAAAATCATAAACATGCTACTTTTTGTGCTCATACAGAAAAACAAATTTGCTTTGGCATAATAATTTGAAGATAAATTTGTGCATTACTGGAATTCAGCTAACACTAAGTAGAAAACATTTCCTTACTTGAAATAAGACTAGCAATATTTTATATAGCCCTTTCCTTCCAGCGAGGTTCTTTGCCATTTTATAAGCAATTAAAGCCAATAATGTTAATGGCTCCAATTAGAACAGTTAATGAGAAATACATGTGGCTACCTCAGATACCAATATGCTAATATAATGCCATAGAGCATCTACAGAATAGAGAATGATTGCACCCACATTCTTATTTTATGCCGTTGTGTGCATCAGGCATGTTGACCTTTTAAACTACAGCACCTGATGTTGAGAAGTTGGAATCAGACTCCAAACACTCTCTGGCACCTATGGAGGTCTTTAGTCCAATCCCCTGCTCAAAGCAGGTCCAGCTAGGTCTGGTTGCTCAGGGCCACGTCAAGTTTTAAATAGCTCCAAGGATGTAAATTCCACCACCTCTCTGAGCAACCTGGTTGAATTTTTGATCACCTTTACATTAGAAATGTTTTCATTACCTTGAGTCAGAAATTTCCCATGTTCTAACTTTGTTCCACTGCCTCTTGTCCTTCTACTGTGCACCCCTGAGAGGTGTCTGTCTCCACCTTCTCTGCACCCTCCCATGAGACAGCAGAAGGTAAGAGATCTCCTTCTCTGCCTCCTGAGCAAACCCAGCACTTCCGGCTCCTTCCTATCTGTCCTGTGCTTCAGCCCCGTGACCATTTTGGCGTCCCTCCACCAGGCTTGCTCCAGTACGTCCATGGGTTTTGTGCCCTGGGGAGCCCAGAACAGGGCATATACTCCAGACGCGGTCTCATGAGTGCCAAATGGAGAGGAAGAATCCCTTGCCCTGCTGGCTAACCTCTTGCTAACACAGTCCTGGAGGTAGCTGACTTTGCAGCAAGGGCATATTGCTGTCGTCCACCAGGACCCTCAGGTCATTTTCCGCAAAGCCCGTTTCCCTGTGGCCAGCCCTCAGCCTGTCCTGTTGCATGGAGCTATTCCAACCCAAGTGCAGGCCTTTCTTGTTTGCCTCTCCTGACCTTCAAGGTTCCTGTCAGCCCATTTCTCCAACCTGTCTCAGCCCCTCTCAATAACAGCCCTGCCCTCCAGTGATTTGACCGCTCCCAACAATCAGGTACCATCTGCAAACTCACCTGAGAATTAGCACCAAAAATATTGTTTTGTAATACAGTTTCAGTGAGATTTCATCAGTCCAAACTCAGTGTGCCATTATAATAACCTGTTCTTATACGTGGTGCTTTACGTCAGCTATTGCATCTCAGCAGCAAAGCTAAAGCTCTTCGCCCTCCAAAGTGAAGCCTGCCCTGAAAAAAACACTTGGCATAGGCTGAGCTTCTGTTAAAATTATACTTTACAGTGAATAAAATAGTCACATGCTAGAAATCAGATAAGGAAAAGGTCAACTAGGTCTGGCCCTCGACAGTCTGTAGCTTTTTCCTAGAGTGTATTTGGTTTGGCCTATTTTAAAGAGATTAAGGGCCAGTTCTGTCCCGTTTATTCCTTATAGACAAAACCTCTTTGAAGACACTGGAAGTTTTGCCTGAGCAAAATCATCAGTATACCAGAACTGACTTTGTGACACTGAAATCACTGACAGGCTTGCTGTTGCATGAGCGTGAGATTAAAAAATTGTCTCTCGGTTCCCGTCTCTCAGGTTAAGGACAAGCACTGAAATGTTTACAGCCAGAAAAAAAAAAAGATTAAACTCGGGAGCTTCATGTTTCGTGGCTCGTGATCATCTTCAGTATTAACAGGGAGTGCCTCAGAAATAATTGGTGCAGGGTAAATAAGGTAACTGGGACTGTTGTGTACAAGTCTGATCAATGGTACTCAAGAGGGATGTGTGGGAATGGGAGCAAATGCACAGAGGCTGCTATGTGTCTGGAGGCTCCGAGGGCCTGGTTTATTCAGTTCAGTAAAATGAAGGTGTAAAGGGGCCGTTGTCCTTCTGTGTAAATAATTACAGAAAAGGAAGAAGGGCGAGCATTGTTGTTCTTCCAACAAGGAGCACGCACAAGCTCAGACATAAACAAATGAACAGAAAATAGCAGTACGTTCCTAATCATTAAGCCAGTTACTTCTAAAACTGTAGTTCAGAGCTCCCAAGAAGGCTAGCAAAGTGCCTAAGGGGGATTGTGAAAGATCAGATTTTTTTTAAATATATTTTAATATTAATTCTACACTTGTATTCCGCGCGATACCAAAAGAAAATCCCCGCAAAAAATCCCCACGTCATGCAGATTCACTGCTGGCAGCAGCTCAGTTCCTCCATGAGGTGCAAAAAGCCTCTGTAATTGCCAGCTGTGCCAGCCAACGAGTGGCTAATCACCTTTACTCCAACCAACTAAATGTACAGCAAGGCGGATGCTGACAACAGGAGGAGCCGCTTATTCCTGGCTAGACGGGTTGAACGCAGGGGACGCTGCGTAGAGATGGGCGACCTCAGAAAAGGTAGGCACGCTCATCAGAAGTTCGAGAAAACGCTGCATTAATGAAACCAGTTTCCTGAGAAGTCACTCCGTGAGTAAAGGGAGGAAAGGGGCATTAATTGCTTTTGAAATGAAGTTTGATAAATCTGAAATTTGACAGATGGATTATATTGTTTGGTAGCCATTGAGAAGGTGGTCACAGTTACACTACAGCTTCCTTGCAAGTCCCTGATGATGGCTGTATGGCCGGTAACGCAGTATTCACTGACGCAGATACACAAGTGGAACACCGTGTTATTTACAGTTGGATGGCAGAACTTGCTAGGTATTTCGGGTTTTCTGTGGCAGTCAAGATAATGATGGAAAAAAGGCCATCTGTTTGGCTTCAGTATCAATCTACCTGCATCCAGTAACATTTTGAATTAGCAATTAAAGTGTAACTAACTCTAGTGGAACAAAAACTTTCACACGTGACATGCAGTCACGATTCTTGGTCTAAGTCGGTTTTGCCTTTTCGTTTCTCTCAGACACACTCTCACGGTTTTCCCTTCCTCTCCCCAGGAAACGCCTCATTGGCAATGCAGCTCAGTGCAGCCACCTGTACTGGCACTTGTGCGATTCCACAGTGAGAACGCTCAAGGACTTTGCCTGTACAGTCATTTTTGGGAGGTGATTGGGTACTTAGACACACATTTTATTGATTTTTAACTCCTATGAAACGAAGCTCAGGCTTATATTTACAGAATGGGCTTTCTGGATGAGGAACTGAACTAACAGAAATAGACTGTTAGAGCTGGAATCACCAGGGAGCTAAAAGGACCGTGAAAGGGGACAGAATCGGGACTCTGAGATGCCACATAACACGGTCCTTTTGGAAAGAGTGAACAATGGAATAACAGGGTCAGCTTAAGAGGTGACACAGACGAGTGTGGTCAGTAACCTTTTGATCAAATGCACAGGGTAGATGCTGCACTTCTACACCTGCCACGGGGTAACCAATTAACTTCACAGTCTTGATTTTCAATTTGGTTTGGCAGCATTATCACAAGAGGAACTGCAGATTTCAATCCTCTTGATCTAACACCTATTTTCAGTTATTCCTGTTAAAATTTTGCTCCAGTCATAAGCAGCTTTTTTTTTTTTTTTCATGTACCAAATGCAGTATGTGAGACACAGGAGACCTACACCCTACTCCAGGGGAGTATTTTTCATTTTTCACCTCAAAGCCCTTTAGAATCTCTCATTAATTTAAATTCCTTCCACGCCCCTGCTGAATAACCTAACACAAATGGAACGTCACACTCGAGATCTCTGTGTGTATCACTCGGTCCTCTGAGCTTCGAAGCCAGCCAGATCCCACTGTGCACTGAAATTTTAGTCAAGGAATCCTGACAATCCCATGTGCAGAACCATCACAGCACATTTATTCTTGAGAGAGAGCCGTTGTCCTGACAGATGCTGCAGAGAAGTGTCAGAAACAAAACGCGGCTCTCGCAAAGAAGATACCAGAAGCCTGACTATGGGAGTTTGGGGTCTGGAAAGGGTTGGGTTTTTTGGTTTTGGCATGGTAATTTCCACGCTGAAAAACAAAGTGATGTTGAGCCTTCCCTTTCAAGCTCCTTTCCCCAGCAACTTTTGAATTGGCTCCCACTGACGCTGCTTTCCCTGTCTTGCTCTTCCTTCAGGCCAGGGAGAGTAAGAGGGAAACACAGCCTACCCGGGTGCCTAAGGTTTCCCAAGTACATTACCGGGTGGAGCACCAGCCTGGGACCTTCATGGGGTTTTAGATCTTCACATTCAGCTGGGCGCTGCCATTCACCCTAACCCCGCTCTTGAGGATGTGGTGCTTTGGAGGCAGGCCCAGACACGGTGTTCGCTGTACAGCCTAGGAGAAACTGGAATCTGGATCCCACCACTGCAGTCTGATCGAGGAAGAGCAGTTTAGGCTGGGTTTCTGAGGGAACGAGGCAGGGCACTCAGGGAAGCACCTGTAGCCTGGAATGCAGAGCTGCAGGTCACCCCCACATCTGCTTGGCTGCTAGCTCCTGCTTCCAGACCAGAACTCACCCCACAGCTTGTGCACCTTTACCTGCTGGAGACAGCCATTATGAAGAAATCCTTTTGTGAGCAACACACAAAGGCTCTGCAGTCTTTAGGTGCTCAGTAGGCCACAGACTTGGGAAACCACGTATCAAATGATGGTAGATAGGATGGACTTCTGGATCAGACCCAGACAGCATGCCCAGTGAATGATTCAATGGAGACAAACTGAGGCATGACCATTTCTTTGAAATGTGGAGCTAAAGAAGGATCCTGGAAAGGTGCTAATCAATGTAAATTTATGAATAAGAACATTATTGAAATTTTGGATAAACCTGTTGTGCAATTGGTTCAGGAAAAAAAAAATGTAGCAAATCCTGAATGTCTGTCTTGGCCCCAAATAAAGCAAAGTTCAATTAGGTTCACAGCTACTGCTCTCTTACAAATCATACTCATATGCTCTACATGTGGACATGAGTTTCAACATGTAGAGTTTCTTCCCCATTCTTTCCTGCTTGATGGGGAGATTTGCCCTCTATGTAAATCACCAGCAAGAGTAAGGAGTTTAGCTCACTGCAAATGCCTATCTTCCTTTATTCAATAATGACTTTTATGATTTGGCTTCCTGTCTTTGCTTGATATCCTCCCTGAAATCTGCTGCCAATAAGCTTCCCCACCTAAGAGCTGTTCGGGCTCATAACTATCTTCACACTTGGAAAAGTTTCATGGTACCTAAGCTGAATGCATGTTAAGTCACGCAGATCTTCTCTGCGTAGATATCAGGAGCTGTAAGTCCTAGATTTTTCATGGTGCAGAGCTGGAATGTTTTTTCTAAATGTAACACTTTACTCCAAGAGATTGTACGTGTAGACAGGGCCTCCGTCTGTCATAACATGCCCTGTCAGCTAGCTTTGCAGGCAGAACCTGATAGCGTGTTTAATCCTCCATAACCATCCTTGTGGTCCATAAATATTAAACGAGCTTTAAAATGATGATAGAAAGGGCTTAAGCCTATGTTTTGCAAGACAACATCAGAATAACCGTGAAGTTAGTCAGAGGATCAAATGTGTTTTTATATGCCACTTTTAAGTAATCATCCCTCCCCTAAATTAAATAAGGGCTTCTTTCATTCACAACAAAAATTCCTGCAGTAAGGCAACTTCTCGCTGAGACAAGTTTGGAACTGTCCCTGCGTGTTTAGCCCAAGGGAGGGAGGCCTCTTTCGACCCACTCCCGCCTGCAGTCAGCTTCCCATGACGATTCCTGTCTGCTGTAATACTGACGACGCACAAACACAGCGAGTCACGCTGGCAGCTCTGGAAGCTGCTCACCAGCCCGCCTCATCTTCAGGCACCGCACAGCTGACACAACCTGCGGCTGTATGAAGGCTCTTCGTCCAGAATCTGTGCTTTATTGATCTCTGTGGAAACATCTGCCACACAAACTGGAGATTATAGCGTTTAGTTAGAGGAACATCCCCAAACCCAAGTGGCCTCTTCACTGCTGCTGTTGGTTTGCTTCTCCCACCATGACCTTCTCAGCCAGGCTGCCCTGACTGAGGCACAGTAGCGGGCGGCTCCGTTACTATAACTTTACGTTTCAGTGCACTTCTTTCACGTCGTAAAACAACTTCTTGGCTACTTGTATTTTAAATTGCCCAACACCCTTCCTGATGGACTGTGGGCCAACTTCTCCGCCACAGAGCTGACTCCTCAGGATCCCTGACAGACGCCTGGCTCGTTATCCCCCCAGCCCCCGCTGTCAAACCTCTCCTCGCCCCGTCTCACGGCACAGCCATGAAAAAAAAAACCCAAAACCAACCTAAACCAGCATTTCTCCCTGCTTTAGCGAAAGGCTCAAACTTCTGCCGGGGGATTTCCGTGGTGGTTTTATCAGGATCAGCGTACAACAGCTTCCTTCAGGCGATTCACCTCAGGCGGGCGGGCGGGCGCCTCCTCGCGACTTCCTCTCAGGCGCGGCGCGGGCAGGCCCGCGAAGGCCCCGCTGTTAAGGGCGGCCACGGCACCGCCTCTTCCTTTTCGCCCCAGCCGCCATTTTGAGGGCACGCACGGTGAGGGGTGTAGGGCCCCGCTCGCCGGCCTCGGGTGCTTCTGCGGCACCGGGTGGCGGCGGGAGGGCGGGCAGCGGATGGGCGGGCAGCACTGCCGATGGGGCCGGTGGGGCCGGTGGGGCCGGTGGCTGCCGGCTCCGGCTGAGGGCGACACGGTCCTGTGAGGCGGCGGGGGGGGGGGGGGGGCGCTGAGGGAACGGGAAGGCCGCGGCCTGCAGGCCGCCGTGCGGGGTGCCGGGCCCGGCTGGGCTAGGCCGAGCCAGGCTGGGAGACTACCGAGGAAAGGAGGGCAGCGATCCGGCGATGGTGGCCGGTGCCGGGCTCCGCCGTGGTGGCAGCACGTGGTGGCGGGCCTGGTCGGCCCCGCGGCCGCTGCGGGGATGTCGGAGGTTGGGGAACGGCCCTGCGCCGGCCGGGCGTCTGGGGTAGCTCCACGGAGTGGGGGTCGCCGGGTGCTGCGGGACTAGGGCTTTGCTAAACGTGCCTGGTGGCTGGCGTGCCTATCCGCATGTGGAGCGTGTGCCTGTGTCAGATGTAATAGTGGCTGATAAATCTGGTAGTGGAGATCTTGCCTTGTGAGAGGGAGCTGGGCTTGCTCGGCCTGGAGCAGAGGTGTTTGGGGGGACACCTACCAGGGCCATGATCAAGAAGACGGATCCTGATGGGAGCACATCCCAGTTGTCTCGTGCTCCTGCGTTAAGTCAAAATTGAGAAGCTCAAATTGGATATAATTGAAAAGTTTTTCATCATGAAAACAGTTAGGCCTTTCCAGTAGGCTGCCCAGGGAGGCTATGCAGTAGTGTCTCACCATCCCTGAAGGGTTTCAAGACCTGACTAGACAAAGGCTCTGAGCAGCTTGGTCTGATCTCGTAGCAGACCTTGCTTTAAGCAGGAGATTGAACTAGCTGACTCTAGCATCCATTCTAACCTGAGCTGTCCTGTAGTCCTATAAATTCTGTTTTCTGTTAGTGTCCAAGATGACAGCATTGTTTGAATTAGCCCAGCAGTTTGGAAGTGGTGTCAGTCTGAATAGGCTTAAAGACTCGATTTATCTGAAATGTCTGCAAGTGCCATCAGTCAGATTTTTAGTGGGTGAACTAGTAATTCTGAGTAATTTGCATTCATTTTTACAGTAATCCGCCAAAATGACGAACACAAAGGGAAAGAGGAGGGGGACACGTTACATGTTCTCAAGGCCGTTTCGCAAGCATGGTGAGTATACTTTGAAGTACGAACGCTGTTAAGTTACTGACCCGTTGGATGTCAACTGGTCACAAAGCAGCATTTGTAAAACATGGCTTGTGTCAAACAACTGGGGCTAAAAACTGTAAAATAGTATGCACGTAAACTCAGCTCTTACAGCTTACGCATAGGTATTCTGGTTGTTTGACAGCAGTAATAATGCTAACTCTGTCAGTGCGGGAAGACTTGTTTGAAAGTAAAGAAATACTTGAACAGTTAACACTTCCTTAAAATGTACAGGTTTTTGCCTCTTGGCAATGAGCAGCGATAACAGGTGTGTTCACAATTAAATAATTAGTTTAATGTCTTTGCAACTTCTGCATTAGGAATGAGATTAAATCTGTAATTTTTCCTTTTCCTGAGTTGGATTTGTTAAAATTGGGAGCATGTGAAGAGGTAATTACTGCTTTAAAAAAACATGGTTTGATTGTTTTATGGGTTTTTTTTAACAGAATTCAAGTTTGAAGTATTTAAGAAAACTTTAGCAAATGCATGATCTGTGCCCCCACCTCCCACACACTTGGGGGGTGTGTGAACCTGTGGGCTTCATAAGTACCCAAATTTCTGTCTCTTAACAGGAGTTGTCCCTCTGGCTACCTATATGCGCATCTACAAGAAGGGCGATATAGTTGATATCAAGGTACTTTCTACAGTGCTGCATAATTAAAAGCTAAAGCAGTGTAATCCTTTTCAGTCTCCAGTTTCTTGAGGTAGTGTTTTTTGTTACTTGGGTTGTATGTGTCGGCACAAGTACCTGCTGCTCGCTTCTGACGCGATACTGGAATTGCAGCGCGACTGAAACGATAGCAACACTTCTGTGTCACATGCTGGTTTATGTGGGGTTTTTTACATATGCCAAAAAATAATATCCTGGCTGTGCTTCGTTGCTGTGTGCTCAGCTGAAGGAAGTGAGTGCAAGATGCCATACCTAGCACTCGGGTTTCTGTTTAGTGCCTGGTAGCGCTGTGATCTTTTCATAGGAACCCCGGCTGTCACTTCAGTAGATGTTCTGTTTTGCCTGACTTGCACCTGCTGCTCAGAAGAGCCAGAGTTTATAGTGGTGGTGTAGCTGATAGTTATGTCTCTGTATCGTTGTAGGACCGTACTTAAAATAAGTGTGTACAGGGATGGTGGTTGCAAAGCCACACTAAATCGAGAAACTAAATGTGACGACATACCATATATATTAACACAGGTGGGAAAAAGGTGAAGCAGCATTTCCCATCACTTGATGTTTTCTAGAACTTGTCCTTTAAAATCAACTGCACTTTCAAAATTAAGTTGTGGTGAATCTAAAAGCCTTTCACCAAGGACTCCTGCTCCACTGAATCCTTTAGTTTTGTTTGAAGTGCGGAGTGTTCATAACAGTTGCACAGAAGGTGGTGTGTAATTTGCTCGTTTGTTGTTTGACTCTTGGAGAGCTGCACTGTTCCGAATTAACACTTCTTGACGCACTGGAGCTTGATGACGATTGTCTCCTGTGATTGCTTGCTGAAAGCGAGGTGATCAGTCCTTTCACCGACGCTGAAAGCAACCAGAATCGTCATAGCAAGATTTGGTCGTCTTCAGATACGAACTGCATGGTTATAAATTGTAATGTGCAAATAAAATAGGAGTATTATTAAATCCATCTCAAGTATTTGAAATGGGTAGTTTAAATAACTTGCAGGGGGGAAAAAAAGGCAACATCAAGGGCTTTAGTTAAAGTTGAATTAAATTCTTGTTTCACCTTTTTGACAGGGTATGGGTACTGTTCAAAAAGGCATGCCCCACAAGTGTTACCATGGCAAGACTGGAAGGGTATATAACGTTACTCAGCACGCTGTGGGCATTATTGTTAACAAGCAGGTCAAGTAAGTAATGAAACTTCCGTGCATTGCAACTTCGTATTTGGGAAAGTTGATCCGTAATTGCACCCTCCTTTCACTTTGCCAGTTAGACAGTTATTGTCTGGATTGGTCATTCAAGGTGGGTAAAGCATATATCCTTTTTATAACCCAAGCAAATGGTGCTCGTTTGACTTGGATCCTGTCAGAGGAAACACTTCTTATTTTTCTGAACAGCACTTGAAGCGACGTTACCTAATGGGAATTTTCAGCCAACTTTCACATTGGTACTGAAGCTCTTTTAAAATGTAGCTGTATTCAGCTGGATTTTGTAGTTTAGTCAGAAAACAGTTGCAGTTTTTATTCAGGAACTGGACTGCGGTACAGTGGTAATACAATTCTTGGTATGCTATGCGGTTAAATTTAAGTGTTTTCCACTATCTTAATCCTAAATTGTCAGTGTGTTTTTTCTTGCATATTAATAAGTTTTCAGTTATATCTGATTTGCGTCTGCAGCGATGTATTTTGAGCGATTACCCTTTAAAGAAAAATATCTGTAATTGAGTTTTTGGAGGTGCTCATGTAAAGGCTGTAAAACTAGCTTGGAAGTAGCCTTTTTTTCCCCAAGTGCAGTAGATTAAAGACTGATTTCTTTTCTCAGGGGCAAGATTCTTGCCAAGAGAATTAATGTGCGTATTGAGCATATTAAACATTCCAAGAGCAGAGACAGCTTTCTGCAGCGTGTGAAGGAGAACGAAAAGAAGAAAAAGGAAGCAAAAGAAAAAGGCATTTGGGTTCAGCTGAAACGTCAGGTAATATTTTTGTTGTGTTGTTGGCACATTGTTGATTCAGTTCACCCAAAAAAAACCCCCAAACAAAGCAGGTAGAACCCAACCAGTTGAGTAAAACGTTTTCTTCCAGAGCAACAGTGTGTTATCCTGTAAACTGGGCTCTTTCCATCTGTCTTAAAACAAACCGACCAACCCACCACCCCAAATGAAGCTGTTTACAGCATTTTGAATAATCCGTGTCACTGGCAGGTTATGTCGGTGTGCCTCCACCCTCGCTTATGTTCGCAGTCCTTTTGCGGGAGGTTAGTTCCCTTTCCAGAGTAGAGTGGCAGCATCAGTGCGTGTGCTCCTGGGTGGATTTGGTAGCCTTGGGTGTGAAGGAGGAGATCGGTGCTCCCTGTTCTGTTGCTGGTCTGCAGCAGGAGCTCTGGCTGATTTCTGGGATCAGTGTTGTCTTTGTACAGTTGAATTTAGCTGCAGCGGTTTCTGTTGTAACCCTTTAAGAAAAGAATGAATAGCTAGACTTCAGAGAGATTTCCTTACTGCTGGTCTTTGAATCGAATTTTAAAGAGACTAGGAATGGTAAAGTTGCTGTAATGTTTATATAATAACGCGTTAAATTGTTGCCAAAATGAATTTCCTCTGAGAAATTAGTGCCATGAGTTTTCTTTCTTTTCCTCTTTACAGCCTGCTCCGCCAAGAGAAGCACACTTTGTGAGAACTAACGGCAAGGATCCAGAGCTGCTGGAGCCAATTCCCTACGAATTCATGGCATAATGCAGATTTAGAAAAAAATAAATATCTGGTTTTGGACAAGTGTATGTGATTGTGGCTGATTCCTTTACTTTTTTTGAACAGATGCTTCAGAAGTTTTATTTTACTGACATTTATTTAACTTGCTTTACATGATGCTTGCTTATTTAAATCATCTGCAGCTTTTGCCAATCAGTTTAGTCATTTATATACACCATAAATTGTGGGAACGTCGAAATTTGCTAATGCTTAATGATGATCATGAGAAGACATGGAATATTTCACCAGCGAACTAAGAGCATATACCAAGAATTGTACAGTGTCCCTTGAAGGTTTAATTTTTTTGTGGAAAGAGATAATGGGCTTTGGGTTTCATTGGTATAAACTTTCGGCTAAGTGGCCTCAGAGTAATACCAAAGAATTGTGGAAACTGTTTTTGAAAGCAACTTTTTTGAGAAATGGCTGTGGGTAGATTTTGGTGTTTCACTGTCATGACCTGCAAAAGGAGGATTTTTAGAACATCCCCAGGCCAAAAGCATTATTGGGAAAGAGCAGCAGTTTAGAAACAAGGCTTTAATTCCAAAACTACCAGCCTTTGTAGTTTAGTTTTCTCACTTTAATCCGCTGGCATAGCTGAACACTTGAACTTTGTATGTTTATCATGTGTGTGTTGAATCTAAACACTTTCCCGCGTGCTCTAACGCGTTCCTCTCATCGCACTGATTTATTGATGCTTCACAAAAACCTAGTGCTGCCTGCCCAGTGCGTCTTGAATGGAATAACATCTTTAGCCAACTAAAACTTCTTCACAGAAAGGGTTGTCAGGCACTGGAACGGACTGCCCGGGGAGGTGGTGGAGTCACCATCCCTGGGGGTGTTTAAAGGACGTGTAAGTGCGCTCAGGGACGTGGTTTAGGGTGAACGTGGCAGGGTTAGGTTAACAGTTGCCTTGATGATCTTGAAGATCTTTTCCAGCCTAAACGATTCGATGGTTCTAATGCTGGGTTTGCGAGCTTAGCTTGAAACGGTGTGAAAGCTAAAGATGCTGACGGTGACCTGCCTAGTTTTTTTGACTGTACGAGCTCAAGCTGAACTGTTACAGATGTGGATAAATAGTATTTTACCTTTCCGTGTGATGTAAGGCATTGCTTGGCTACCTCAAGTAAGCGATGGAAAACTAAGGTCTGTGTGGAGAGAGTACACCACTAGAGAAGGTAGCGATCTCGAGCAGTTTGTAGGGACTGACCTGACAATTTCCGAGTAGTCGAGTGTAGGACAGCTAGCGAGTTTGGGAGTAAGAAACGGAGAGGGAATGTGGTTTGCTTTTTCCCTTTTCATTCTGAAGTGCCTTGCACAGATTACTTGTAAATTAAAGGATTAATGCCTGTTTGCATGTACCGAACGTTCCATGGGAATGGGAACACCCACAGTTGGATACAGATTTTGGACGTTGGTCACTGTCTGGCTTGGCCTGGTGTTTAAGGGTGAAATGCTTTAGTCACGGTGAGCAGGTATTGCGTTGGAAGTTTCTCCAAGCTCCCAACTCGGAAGATGGAGCAGGCTGCGTAGCTGAAATGACTTGGGGAAATGCCTTGAAGATGGAGCAAAGCTTACCCAGGCTGGTAGATGATGTCACTACTGCGTTTTGGAACTGAGGTACTGGGCGTGGAGCGCACCACCACCTGAAGCAAGGTCAGTGACTCGCATCTTTCACGCAGCTTACACACGGCTTTTGGGGATGAAGTGGGGTTTTCCTGGAGGAGCTATATCTGTATGCTGAGCCTTAGACCTTTACTAGCTTCTTTGGCTTGTGAATTTCCTCAGCAGTTTAAAATCGGTGTTCGACTCCCAAGTTAGGCATCGTTTTCCGTTAGGCTTTGTGACTGAAGGAGTTAAGTGGGAGGTTTCACTGGACGGGGTTTATGGTGATGGTATTCTAGATTTTCTTCTCGTGCATGCATGTGGAAGTTATTTCGGTTCTGTGTTTGCTTCGGACTTACCTGTCAAGGTTTAAGTGGATTAGCTGGAGCAGCATGATGAAATGGTTAACTGAGTAGTGCGTCCTAAGCTTGTGAGTTTATTTTCAGTTTGGAATAACAAGACGAGACAGCATGCGGTGGTCTCTGTGAAGAGCTGTGCTTCCAGCGGCGCTGTGCGTTGCAACAGTTTTTGGTTTATTTAGTCTCGGTGTTTCCAAGGTCACTATGCCAACAGTAGATGCTCTTCAATGCGTATTTAGAAGCTGCGTGTGGGCTGGGAGAAGGAGGGAATGCTTTCCTTGGTTATGATTCCCAGAAGTGATGGAAACTGGGTTTGTGTAGCAAGAGAATAGCCTTTTTTGGGGTTTTAATGTTTCCAAACAGGACAAACTAAGATTTAACCTGTACTGGGTTTACAGACACTACCTGATGGTTGCTCTCGGTGCAGTGGTGGTTTTCCTGGTAACGTCAGGTTTGCAGAAACAGCCCAGATGGCAGATCTCTGTACCGCCTGTTGAAGCTTGCTTCCCCGGTGTTCTGCTGCCCTGTTTTTGCATAATCCTGACAAAAGAGGGAGATCTGTGAATTGAGGACTGCCTGTTGAACTGGTTCCATGACATCTTTAGTCACGGAACTAGCGTCTAAATTGAGATGGATCCTTAGAGTGTCTAGATTGAAATCACTCTTGGTAGAAGACAACAGTTATAGGTGTTTGCAGAAGGTTTGGGAGGGTGGTTTTGGCAGTGCAGCCTCTCTGTCCTGCTGGGTGGAGGAAGCAGGTTTCCTTATGGTGTTTGGAGTTGCAGGTTCCCCTCTGGCTTGCTCTGGAAGGGGTTTTCTGCAGACCACAAGCTGTAACCAGTTCTTTGTGGTCCTGTTCTGAGGCTGTGCCTAGGAAGCAAACCCTCGAAGGGAGGATGCCAGCTACAGGCTAGGTGTTTCTTTGTACTGTGACAGGGTTGGATTTTGTTTGTTCCATGATGCTGTGAATTGTGGAGCACTGTTGTGAAATCTGCAAAGCTACAGGTTTCCCATATAACGGGACACACCTTGAGCTAGCAGCATCCAGGAATCCCTGGTTTAAAAGCCAGTTTTGCAGAAGTTGTGTTGCATGTTACCCGTCTTCCAGCCCGTCTAGCACAGACTTCATTACCTGCGAGCTGGTTGGCAGCCTGTCCGTGTCATAGAATCACGGACTGGTTTGGGTTGGAAGGGGCCTGAGCATCCAGTTCCAACCCCCCTGCCATGGGCAGGGACACCCTCCACTAGACCAGGTTGCTCCAAGCCTCATCCAGCCTGGCCTTGAACACTTCCAGGGATGGGGCACCCACAGCTTCTCTGGGCAACCTGTCCCAGTGCCTCACCACCCTCTCCAGGAAGGATTTCTTCCTGATACCTAACCTAAATCTCCCTGTGTCCAACATGTGAAGTGCCTATGGGTTAGCACAAGCCATTACACACTCAGTGTAGTGTCGCTACACACTGTGTAGTGCCTTGTCTCTGTTCCACGGAGCCTAATTAGGAGGTGGGGGCTGAGCTGCCTCTGTAAGAGGTTTTACTGCCTTGAATCGTGGCAGCTGGTGCCCTGACAAAACCTTCTGTTGTTTCTTAAAGCATCTGCAAGAAAACCTTCTGAGCTGTCAGCTTCATCGTCTTTAGTTGTATCGGTGACACCCAGGGGTGAGGGTTCCAGAGGGCCGTGCGGTGTTGGCACTGATACTGCGTGTGGCTGGGAAGGGTCAGTGGATGGGCGGAAAGGGCCGGGGGGGAGGAACAGTGCCTCTGCAAAGGGGCTGCAGGCTGAGGATTCATGAGGAAGCAGCTGAAGGGTGTTGCAGGCATCTCCAGCACCATTCTTTGGGGGAGGCAGGTAAGCAGCTGCCACAAGGACGTACAAACAGTTCTCCTGGACTCTGCACATTCATGGCCCTCGTGATCAAAAGCACAGCTGGCACGCAGACACGGATGCTGTGCTGGGGTATCCTGACTGCTCCAGAGGATGCCAAGAGCTGTGCATGCACCTGCCAGAGAACCCAGCACAGGCAGAAAGGCTCTCTCCATCCTTGCGAGGTGCAGTGGGTTCTGTAACTCGGGATGTGGTGAAAAGACATGGTTAAACCGGGCTCCTCACTGTCTGGGTAGTACCTCGGGACTCAGGGGTGTGGGTAGTATCTCCCATGGTGCAGGAGGCACCCTACTGCTGCTAAACGTCTCCTTGCATGGGAAGAAGGTGCCAGCAACCCCTGTAATGGGGGGAGTGTGGAAAACCCAGACTACGAGCATTTCATGTCCCTACATCTACTAAGACTATCTAACAATTGAGTTGTAACTGCAGGGATTTACATAGTCACAACCGTCCCGGCTCAAGTGTTGGGTGCGGATGTGGCTCCCGTCAGCAGCGCCTGTAGGGCTCAAGAAGCCAGAAAATGCAAAGGTCAGGCTGAGGTTGCTGATTTCATTTCTCACTATTTGGAGAAAGAGGCTTTAGGTGGTGGCTCCGGGGCCCTCAGTCACCTCTTTGTCCGTGCCCACTCCCAGCTGATTAGCCATTGACCAGCAAGATTTGGGGAGTGTAAGGAACGGTTGCAGTCTTGAACATGGGCTTGGTAGTAGAACATGGGCTCACAGCAAAGGCTCTCACCAGTGCTCCTCCACAGGGAGAAGCTTTGTGCCTGCTGCTCCGGATCTCCGAACGCAAACATGCTTCTGCCAGCCTTGCATCCAGAACTGCTAGCTGACTCCACAAGGTCAGCAAAGACTCACAGGAAAACACTCTGGTTTTTTTCTTAGAGAAGAAAGGAGCTCCAGAAGCTCTCAGGATGTCCTCTCTGCGGCAGCCACAGGAATAAGTCGCCTGCTCCCTCCCCCAAAACTACCTGCTGTGGAATGCTACCAGAGCATGGAATAGGGAGGTGGGTCGGGCAGCACTAAGGCATCCCTGGGACTCCACGGGAGTGGTGGTGTGTGAAAGGGGGATAGTGATAGACCACAGGGATGGTGGTGTGGGCCATCGGCATGGGTTGGGTGAAGCCTGCTGCTTCCAAGTAGGGACCCCCAGGCGAATGCCTTTGAGGCCCATACATCCCAGGGATCCCTTGGCCCACAGAACGGGGACAGCTAATCTGAACCCTGACTGCTTCAACCTTCTGAGCTGCTCCTACCAGAGTAGGTGCTGATGGAGAGACAGCCCGCTGCTCCCTGGACACGAGTTCCTTCCCGACATTTCCTAGCTGTGTTTCCACACTGTCATCTCTGCTCGTCACCATCTCTGTTGGCCCTTTGGGGCGCTCTCAGCAGCGGGCAAGGCTGTGTGACCTCTGCCCAGAAACAGGACGAGTCCCTCAAGTTTTGGGGACGGTGGTGGTTCAGTACTACTGCTTTCACAGCTCGGTGCCTAGCAATCATCTGCCTGGAACGTACTCATTTCAAGGGCACGCTGAATGCGCCCTGATAGCTCTTTTGTGAAGAAACGTATAAAAATAGCCCACGTTGGCACCGTGTGCAAGGCCAAAGACAAGTGGCAGTGCATGACAATGGGAGCAGATGACAATAGCTTAAACTTCTGGGAACCAAATGCTTTTAGTGATACGAGAAAGATCTTGTTTACAAAAAGGGCTCACTGGGAAGTGCAGTAGAAATATTAGAGGGAATCAGGTTTTTGAGGTTAAAAGTGGCCTCGATGCTACTGTAGGGCTTCTTCAGCACTAGAGTAATGCAAATAATCAACAACCCTTCTTCCACTGTGCTCTTCTGCAGGCACTACATTAACTGATGTTAATTAGCGTGGTCTCAGCTACTGTGAAGCCTGTGTTAACCCTTCAGCAAAGAGCAGTGTGGAATCATCATCAGGGAGAACATTTCTGGGGCATTTTCTTTAAACGGGGTAGAACATTGGTCTGCAGGGCTGGCCAGTCCTCTGGCTGCTGCAGGGTGCAGAGCCTGAGCTGTGCCTCCACTCTCCATGTAAACTGTGCCCATGGGAAGCGAGGAGCAGTTCCTCTCCATCCTTGTCCCCACAGAGCTGAGGGTTGACTTTCTCCGGGAACACCCGAGCTCTGGTAGAGCAGAGCTGGCAGCGTTACGCTGGTGCCTGTGTTTTCATGTCACTGGAGGGACTGGGGCTGAGGATGTCCAAGGAGGCACGTACCAGGCAGAGAACCCAGACTCTTGCATGGATGTAGGGAGAGAACAAGAGGGAGGACAAGAGGAAAATGAGGAAAAACATGGCCTGTTTTCACTGCGCTCTTCTGAGAGCTGTATTGAAGAGGACTGTGATAGAGCAGCACCAGTGCATGGCCCCGCTACAGCTTAGGTTCAGCTCAGCTGCCTGCATGTCCTTGGGCATCAGCCCTGCAGCTCCCTGCTGGCTCCATCCCGCTGTGCTGTGAGACCCCAGACCCATCCTGCTCCTTTGAAGCACCAACGTGCTGGCCTCCTCCATGTCGCTTCCTGCTGGCTTGTGTCACCTCCCTGATAATAATCCGGATAAAGCATCCCCCCAGCGGATTATTTCTCTTGTGAACACACACTGGCAGAGCAGCGTTTTCCAGGAGACAGGGCAAGGGTTTGCAGGGACTGAAGCACCCACACAGCTGTTGGCAGGTTTGGGGCTCGTTGGATGCTGGGCACCTGCCTTCTCCGGACCTTTGGTTTCAGGGCTGGCTGGTGCTTGATCCACAATCCAGGATTTCCACGCAGGGTGCGGGAAACCAAACGGTCTGAGTTGAGAGGGTAAATAATTTCCCTCCTCCTGCGAGTCCCTGGCTGCCGGGAGGGGTCAGAAAGCGGGGAGGAAGGGGCAGGGGTACAACCAGGGTGGGCAGCGGTTGGGGGATGCAAGGGGGGGAGGGCCGGAGGCTGGGCGGCGCGGAGCAGCGGGGGCGCGACAGCCAATGGGCGCCCCGTGCCGTGCGCGGCGCTGCCGGCGGAGCCTTTAAAAGCCGCCGCGGCCGTCCGCGTCGGGCGCTGCCGAGCCGGGGCCGAACCGAATCGGGTCCAAGTCGTCCGGCCGCCTTGGCCACCCCTCCCATGCGCCTGCCGAGCATGTCCCAGCCCTTCCTGCTGGCGCCCATCGCCGAGTGCCCCCCGGGCCCGCCAGGGGCTCAGGTCCGCCTGGCTGTGCTGGGCGCCCGCGGCGTCGGCAAGAGCGGTGAGTGCCGGGGGGGCGCGGGGCTGGCCGCCCCCCTTTCCCCTGTCCGGCCGTGCCCCTCTTCCCCTGCCTGTCCGTCCCACCTAACGCGGCTGCTCTGTGTTTCAGCGATGGTCGTGCGGTTCTTGACGAAGCGGTTCATCGGGGACTACGAGCCCAACACAGGTGAGAGGGCGGGCGGGGGGCGGCGGGGACGCCCGCGGCCGCGGCTGGTGCCTAACGGCTCTCTGTTCCCCAGGCAACCTCTACTCCAGGCTGGTCCGTCTGGACGGGGACGCCGTTGCCGTGCAGATCCAGGACACGCCGGGGTGCATCCAGGTACGGAGATGCTTCGGGGCGATCGGTTCTTGCTCAGCCCCTGAGCCCCGGCTTCCTGCCAGGCCTGGCTTAGTCTCCTCAGACAGAGCTCAGGCATCCCGTTGGGCCCGTTTAGCCATGCTGCCTGTGATTTTGGCTTTACGCTTTCGCGACCCGGTGCCGAATCGGTGCTCTCTGTCGTCCCGCAGGTGCAGGAAGACTGCGTGCAGGTGCTGGACTCCCTGTCCAGGTGCGTGAAGTGGGCAGAGGGCTTCCTCCTGGTCTACTCCATCACCGACTACAGCAGCTACCAGTCAGTCCGACCTCTCTACCAGCACATACGCCAGGTCCACCCGGATGCCAGGACTCCCGTCATTATTGTGGGGAACAAAGCAGACCTCCTCCACGCCAGGCAAGTACAGGCGAAAGAAGGACTGCAGCTGGCAAATGAACTGGGCAGCCTGTTCTTGGAAATCTCCACGAGTGACGACTCCCAGGGCGTCCTTGATGTTTTCCAGTATCTTTGCAAGGAGGTCAGCAAGCTACAGCACGCCGGCAGCACGGACAGGAGGCGGTCGTCCATCATCCCTCGGCCCAAATCTCCCAACATGCAAGACCTAAAGAGACGTTTCAAACAGGCTTTGTCTTCCAAAGTCAAATGACGCCCCCCACGATGAGATCCTGCGTGACTCAATAGACTTTATTTTTGTAAACTAGTTAATAAAAAACTTTATTTTTGTACTAACGCCAGCAGTATGGAAGTAAGTATGTCGAAGCTTGTAATTTCCTTGCCGTTCTCTCTTGTTTAACTGGTTGAGTTATTTTTACACACACATGAAAAAACGCTGCATAGCAACTAGTTGGAGAAGGGGATTTTTGCCAGGAGGTTTTGATTCCGTTTCTGTTTTGGTCTGGGATTTGCTGTTTTACTCTGCTCAAATGACACTTTTTTGGGCCTTAGTTTCCTGTTTGTAAAATGGGAATGATGATGATGATGTAACACTCACCTGCCTCTATAAAATGCTTGGAAAGCTTTATATGGAGAGGAAAAAAGAAAGCTTTATTAAACATGAAAATGTAAAGCTGTCTCTAAGCATCTGATTATAACAGGATCTCTCTTCACCCTCAACAACTGCTGTTTTGATTCCACCTGTAATTGCCTGAATGACGATAACCTGTTAGCAAAGAGTTCCAATTTCTGACACACTTTAGAGATCTATCCCACAGAATTAGTCTTTTGAGCCCAAAGCGTTTAACGAGAGGGTTGAATTCCTCCTACAGATTACCGTGGGACAAAGTGCTGAGCAACTCGTGGCAGAGTGTGTGGGATGGCTGTTGCTTTCTCTGGAGATGTGTGATAGGAAGGACTGATGCGTAGGTTCCCTTAACAAAAAATAGCTACTTTTAAAAGGAATCACATCTTTATCTTCCCCAGGGCAATTTAGTAGCCATTGGAAACAGGTCAGACCTTTTACTCTTATTTCACGTAAGAGCTACACCGTACTCGAATGTTTTTTATTAACTGTTTGCTGGATGTCTGAGCGTGGAACGTGGGTTTTGCACTTCAAATATGCCTCTGAAGGATGTGCATGGTATTGGTAAATAAAGCTCTGCTCCATGCTGAGTAGAAAGTGTGGAAGTGGAGTAAATCTGTACAGGAAGAAACTTGCTGACCTCGCTCACACACAGCTCCAAGAAGTTGTTTGTTGTTTGGGGTTTTTTTTAAATTATTTTCATAGGTTAAGTCCAAACCCCCTTTTCTTCCTTCCTTTGTTAGGAAAGGGAGGCAACTGCTGGATAAGTCCCTTGTAGTTAGTGGGAAGTATCTGTTGCTTCTGACCCCTGGGACTTGAAAATTTCCGGGACACCTCCGCTCCTGATCTGCAGATGAAAGTGCACATGATGGTGTTAGTCGAGGGGAGGGTGACTGAGCAAGGTGATGCGCTGCGAGGAAGCATCAGAGGCCGGTTTTAGCACTGGGTAGGGGTGTGAGATGCCAGCAGCACTGTTCCCCATCCAGGGCCACGTGCACAACACCAGTCCAGGCACGTTACTGTATGTGTCCACCCTGAAGGCCCGGTGCTGCCCTACGAAAGGGCATGAGACACAAAGCTGGGACTGCAAACTGGGTCCAAAACTCTTGAATTAATGGAAGCACAAAAGATGGTGACGGCCTGGACAAATAAAAGTACTGTTTGAAATGCATTTTAAATACTTCTCATTCTGAGAGTTGCTTTGCCAGGCCCAGGACTCCAGGCTGGGGACTCTGGGGGAGCAGGGATGGGGTTGAGGAGAATGAACACATCCCTGGCAGGCTTGAGCTTGCCACACAGGCCACACGTTCATGAGGAAAATCGAAAGAGAGTTTGAAAAATCACAAGTGGATGATTTATGCAGCATTTCACCATTCTGAATTCAGGCATAACAAATTGTTTCCAAGAGAAATGACCACTATGATACAGCTTTGGTAATTTTTTTAATTGTATCTTTTGTCTTTGGAAATGACAAAGCTTCATTTCCTACTCGCACATCCAGTACAGCAAGTTGCTAAAGCTATCCAGCTCATACATGGGCACAAAATATGCTAAAGGGGCAGGTAGTGTGTGCTGGACCTGTCTGCATCTCACCTTGGTCATCAAAGGCCAGGTGAAACAAAGCAATAGGCACTGACCTCCTGTGCCTCCCTGTGAGCCTTTGTAAACCACAGGGAGCTGTTGTGGGTCTACAGTGGTAGTGGGGGGGTGTTTGTGCAGGAGGCTGCCGGGCACACACGGGGGAGAGATGGGCAGGAGGGTAAATATAGTGATTTTCCCCATTTCTCCTATGGGGAGAACATAGAGGCACCTCTCATTACACCGGCATCTATGTTCAGGTGGAGGTACAAACCCTCCCATCCTCTCCCCACGCTGTTGAGCTGGCTCGGCCATGTGGCAGGAGCAGGATGAGGCCCCTCAGGAATGTAATGGGGAATCTCACTGGCTAAAGCATGCCCATGGCAGGGAGGGAGGGCTGCTCTGACCTGCCTCTGGCCTAAGGCAGCAGCAGAGCTGGGACATTCTGGATAATGTCTTTCAGGTACAGATAAATAAACCAAGCATTTAAGCAGTTTGTCAGAATTTGCCCCAGCTGGCACAGATTTACCCTCACCCAGAAGTTTTCAGCCCATGGGACACTGAGCTGGCAGGCAGAGAGTGGGAGGAGCTGCCTGGCTCCCAGCTCGTTTTGCCCTGGAATTTTCTTCAGTCCTTGGTGAGTGGACAACAACAGGCACACCCAGGCAGGGAGGGAAAGCCATCTCTCATGTGCTAGAGGACGAGCTCCAAAGCCTGGTTTCTCTTGGATCACAGCCACTTGCATCCTCCCTATGAAATACTTGCCATTGCCAGTCTCTGAGTCTTTCACCCAGAGGCCAGGGCAGCTTTGGAAGGGTAAGTGGGGCACAGCTTGGCCTTTCTCGTTGATCTCAGGAAAATATGCATCTGCCTCCTTCCTCCCACCACCTCCGCTATGAAACAGAATCACAGCAATTTCCCCTGACAAGATGGATGAGTGGGTTTTCAGAAGCAGGGATGTGTTCGGCAGCATCACGCACTATTATGGCTGCTACTACATCAGCATCTTCCCCCCCCCGCCATTGGGCTATTTTGTCTAGTTATCTCCCAGCACTGAAATCATCCAGTAATGCTTAAAGACCTCATGAATTTTAAAATAGCTGCTGCCATCAACCTCTTCCGTGTGCTTCAGTTCAGGAGCTGCAGGTCCCTAGGCAGAGAGAGGGATATTTTCTTCAAAAGGCTTTATGGATGTCCCCTCGTTTTCTGCCCTGCTCAAGCAGCCTGGATCCAGGCTGCTTCCGTGCTGCACAAGCTGTCAGCACAAGTAATGGTCAGTGCCACAGGTCCATGCTCTGTTTCTGTGGTTTGTTCGGATGAAGGACCGTGGACAAGATGGACCACGGACAAGAAGGACCACGGGCGAGAAGGACCATGTTCCCAGCGTGGGAAAGAGCTTCAGATAGGGAACAAAAGTGGTTGAGGCTCGGATGGGCAGAGAATAGAAACAAATATGCATCCCATGCCTGGACCTGAAGTCCTGGGGGACTTCAACAGCTTTTGGTGAGGCTGCTGTTTATTTAGGAAGGTCTGAATAGGTGCAGAATAAAGTCCTTTCTCTGCAGTTGACCTTCTGCAGCAGTTGGCACATGACTGTTGGCTATTCACACCAGCAAGGAAACAGGGTCTCTTCACTTGCTTCTAAAGCCAGGACCCAAAGCCGGTTGTCCTAGGAGCAGTATTTCCAGGGGTGATGTTGTGGCTGCATCACTGCTCCGAGGTACCATGCAATCCTCCAAAGAGCTGTCTTCCTGAGAAGCCTTTTGAACGGCATCCCTGAAAAGCTGCTTATGAGTTAGAGCATGGCTCACAAAACAGCAGCTCACCTTGGTAATTAGTGACAATTCTGCCTTCCAGAAAACCCCATGGATCCTCAGACTTGCTCTTCCACAGCCTTCCTCTTTCCACCTATCTAAAAAGAAGGAGAAAGCAATGCCTTTTTACTGAAAATGGTTTTCAGTTAACTTTTTTATGAGGTTTTGTTACTACATTCATTGTTGGATGCTCTTAACTGAAAGAAGTATAAATACATACTGTGGCTTGTTATGCCAGTGTACATGGTGGAGCATAACGAGTTACATACTATGTTCCCACAATACCAGAAGAAAAATCAGGATATAGGAGTCGAGCATTCATTTTGCTGGCCTCTGATACTGGATTTACAACTGAGAAGCTATCTAGTAAAGTTTGAGTGATGATTATACAGCAGCAGAGATGTTACAGCTGCTGTTTTTAAGAATGCACTTGGTTGTTTACTATCCATGCTTTCCTTCCTGGACTGAAAATAACCATCCATAGGAGAAATCCTCACCCAGAGGCCCTCATGGTGTGAGCTGCTGTGTATAGGTGGCTGCTTTAGCTCCATGCCTCGTTCTCTGGGCTTTTCTTGGGCAAAGGCGTCAGCCCATGTGCCTGGGCTTGCAGGGTCACAGTTCAGCAAACTATATTTTGCTCTTGATCTGCACACAATATTGCCATTAAACTGTATCTGTACAGGAAATTGCACAAGGCTATTTAATAGTCAACCTGCATTACTGGGAAGAGGTAATTAATTCTTAAAGCTGGAATATTTGTCTTCTAAGGTATTTGGCTCTTTCCCCATTACTAAAAACATCCTCTTCTTGGGTTTCAAATGGGCCGTGTAAACACTTCATAGTAATTTTGCCCCTTGGGATGGTAAGCCAATATCAGCAAATATTGTTTCTGGGCGCAGTTCTGAGAAGAGGGGACTAACCTGCCCCCAGCTGGGGCACCAGGGTGAATTACAAACTCTGGTCCAGCAGCTGATACTTCCTTCCCTTCCTACCAGCAAACCCCCATGCAGGCAAAGTGCCTGTGATCTGAGGGTCACAGCCCTGACCCCTTCCAGGAGCCTGTAAGAACAGGGTTTGATCTGACCCACGCTCAGCAAGCAAGCTTCCCACCGATAACACTCCTTTTAATATTAAGAAGGTCTCCTTAACCCTGGGAGATAGAACTGACAGGAGCCTGAGGAGTGCAGAGATCATGGAGAAACCACATTGACAGCAGCATGGTATCAGCAGCCCCCTGCAACCTGAAGCAGCTAAGGAGGTGTTGCCTACCTGTAACACAACAGCAGGCAAAAAGTATGGATGCGATTAGGCTGGCGTGGGTGAAAATAGATGGGTTGAACTCAGCTGCTGGGAGGGAAAAGGCCTGGCTGCCATCCTGTGATACCCAGAGCCAGTGATGGGAGCAACGGCCCAGCCTCCAGGAGTTAGCTCTGGGTCCTTCCCCACAGCCAGAGGGGACTTGTGAAACCTCTATCTTGGGCAGTCTTCCCCCCCCCCCCCCCCCCCCCGAACTGTGCATGCCAGCAATGAGGAGACAAATCCATGCTCCAGATTTACAGTATTTCATCATTCTTCACCATCTTTGAGCAGCGACATTTCCTCCACCTGCCTCTGAACTGAGTTGGGGAAAAGCTGGCACAGACTTTAGACATGAAGTAACCATTCCATCAGCACAGGCAGGAGTGACATTTGAGGATTTTGTACTAGAACTGTGATTTTTTTATCCTTTCTCTCACCCTTGCATGTCTCAGACAGAGTATAGGGGCTAAATCAGAGCACTTTGTTTGGGTTTATTGCATTCTTCAAGGTGCCCAGTATTCCATTCAAGTGGCAATGTCCCTGCAGATTAAGGGTGCTTAAAACAGCATTGGTCAAGCGGGAATTTGTCCATCTGTCCAAGTGCTGCTCACATATGGCCTATTAAAAGACCTTCTAATGGACCATTTGGCAGCTGTTGCACAACAAGGCTTTGGCTGTTATTTAGAATGTGGGGGTGAGCCGCAGCACATGCTCTGTGCTCGGGGCTCCCCATCCCTTGGCCACGTAACGAGGAGACAGAGGCCAAGGAGGACCTTGAGAAAGCACCGGTGCTTCTGGAGCGAGCACAGGCAGGTGCAATTCCGCAGGTGGGTTTGACTCTGTTGTCCTTTAAGCAGGTACCAGCAAGTGACTTGCTGTTGAAAAGGTATATAAAATGTCAGATACGCAGGTTTATGTAATTTTCTGGCTTGTAGCAAATGGATGCCAATGGAGCATGACTTCTGGAGTCCCTTTAGTATTTAAATAGGAAGATATAAACATAAGAGGCAGTCTGAGTCTCACGTGCTTACCTCATCTTGGCGTAGAAGAATCTATATAGAGATAAGGACTATTGACAGGAGGCAGAGGTCTGTGCTAATCGAGGCTCACACCTTGAAGATAAAATACGCATCTGATTGTTGAGATGCCTGCTAATTTTAGCTCTGGTTTTGAATAATGGAATAGTGTTATTAGTCTGATATAAAACTATCCATATTTCTTATGCAAAATTGGCATCTCGGTAGTGAAGCAGCCTACTTGGATTTTGCCTAGATACCAAAGAACCGCGGACAATAAATATGCATGCAATTAGGCTAATTTGGGTGAACAGGGAGGTATTGCCTAATATAGATAAAATTCCAAGAACTCATGCATCAGATGCAATGAATTGTTTTCCCTGGCTTTTCAGAACCCAGGGATTTCTGAGCAGGGTGCTTAGAAGACATTATAGCCCATTTGCTCTTGTTAATGAGATGTTCAGATAGGAAGCTGGTAAAATATAAGCAAGAACTGAAGCAAAACTGAATTAATCTTGGCAAGGAGCTGCCTTGCAGCCTGCATCATCCCCTTGCACAGTAAGGGGAAAACACAGGAGGAAACTGGCACTTTCATGGGTTCACCTCCGTGAGGACACAGTAGAGAGGGAGAGGTAAGGAGAGGTCACTTCCACTCCCCACCGCACTGCACAGACACGTGCCTCTGAGCAGTACAAACGAAATTAATAAGTATACAAGCTTCTTATTTGTGTGGAGGTAACATGGTGGGCTCCACCTTTCACTGCTTGTGCCCTCCCTGGTCTTCAGCATCATGCTAGTAGGGAGCTAAGCCAGGGCACATGAGTTACAGCCACGGGGAAGGCTTCCCCTGGCAACCGACCTTAGGTTTCCACAGTTATGCCTCTGCTGCCAGCTGAAAGAGGGCCGGTGGCTAAATCCCAGTCCCAAGACCCTGTGGACTGGTGTGCACCCACTCTGCTTAAAACTAACTGTTCCTCGATTAGCCAGGTCTACATGAAATAACATTCAGTCCTGGGTGTCTTCTGGGCCCTCGGGGATACTCAGGTCCCTAATGCCAGTTTTTCCCTGTTTTTTTCTCCTGCAGTTCAAAATATACAAAATTATGTGAGATCTGTATTCAGGCCTATGAGAGTAGCATTTTATGAGGCAAAACAGACCTTGCATTGCATGCCATGAGGTGTGGCATGAGGCTCGTGGAGGCGTTTTAGGGTGCAATGCCTGATAGGGTCCTGTTAATGGTTGTGTGGGAGGAACCTAGCACCACCCTGTCCATGCTGTCTTTTGGCACAACTCGTGGGAATGAGCTGTTCCCAGAGCAGTGCCTGGGCACTGACTCGGAGGGAGCTGACTGGGGCCAGCCACAGCAGAGCTAGGCAGTGAGCTGTGGTCAGAGGTCCACTACATGTCCCTGGAGAGACAAACCTGTTCACTCTAGTGATGACTAGGATTTTTCTGTATAGCTCATCACTAACGTGGAGAGTTTGGCTTCACTGTCTTTGTCATTCCCCTTCATGTAGGTGCAGGCTGGTTTTGGACCTCTCCTAAGCTACCTCTTTACTACACTACCCAAACCCACGTCCCTCGGCATCAACTTGCAGATCATGTGCTCTAGGCCACTGACCATCTTGGCAACACTCTAGTGACTTTCTCCAGTTTCTCAATGACCTCTTGAACCTGGGGTTTCAACATGGGACAGCATTTCTGGGGCAGCCTCACCAATACTGAGTAGGAAGGGAATACTAACTACCCTCCGACTGCCAGTCACATTGCTCCTAATGCATCTCCAGTATATGGTTTTCCTGATCCACACTGAATTCTCACTGAAACCTCATGGTAAAGCTCAGGTTCTTTCCTGCATGTCTGTTATGTAGGCAGTAGGATGCCATCCTACACCAAAGCATAGGGTCTGCACTGCTCCTATTGAACTCAGAGAGGTTTCTACTGATACAGGTGCCAAGTTTCTCAAGGTCCCTCTGGACTGAAGCTCTACCAGCTCTGCCAAATGGAGATGGATGTCATTGCTTCTCATCTATTACCATCTGTAAATGTGCTGAAAGTGCCCTCTGTGTCATCAGTCTGGTGACTGATGAAAATATTGAACAATAGCAGCTCCTGTGTCTTTCCCTGGAGGAGTCTGTTCATCACTGGCTGCCAGATGGCCCATCACAACATCGATTACTATTCTTTGACCTCATGGTCCCGCTAATTTTCAGTCCATCAAACAGTTTGTTCATCCAACTCATGTTTGCTAAGGTTTTGCATGAAAATGCCGCAGGAGTCTTTCCAGTTGTCAGAGCTGTCTCTGACCACCGTGAGTTTCTGATGATAGAGAGCAGCCATGAAGTCACATCAGCAGCCTCAGGTGAATCTGAATACTTAGAGATCCTGTAGGCAGACCTTCATTTGTTGCTCCTCCCATTGGTTCCCCTCTTTCCCAAATCATGCTGGACATGTGAAGGTGTGGGAGTAAGCTTTGCCAGTGAAAATGTATGCAAAAAAGGCATTAAATGCTTTGGTCTTCTGCTTATCATCTGTCTGCGGGCTGGCTCCCCCATTCATTGGTGGACCCACAATTTCTCCACATCTCCTTTTCCTGCTAACATCTGTGTAACATCCCTTCATGTTTCTCTTTGTCCCTAGGGGATCTAAACTCCATCTGGACTTTGTGCTTTCTGAACTCATCCCAGAGTGAATGAACAATGCTTGCATGCTCCTTTTGGTTGCTTGCCGATGTTTCCAAATGTTGTTCTCTCTTAATTTGCATATCCGTTACTTGAGAAGATACTTGCTTAGATAAACTCCTGGTCTCTCTGCACAAGGGGATGGTTTGCTCCTGAGATGTGGTTTTCATACTCTGTGGGCCACAGTTACTCTTCTCTGACATCCCAGGCTTTCAGCTGGGCTTAGGGTAGCAGATCACAAGCATTTCTCCTTGGGATCCCACCTCCAGGCTGCAATCCCCCCTCTCCTTGCACTTTGGGGGCACCAGCTCAGATCTCACCTCATTTCTGAGAAGGACAGTGCTCAGGAGCCCTCCTGCCCTCAGGCATTTTCACAGCTCAGCTCCCTCTCTGCAGGGCTTGTCTTCTCCATGTCCGCTGTAGAGAAGACAGCAAATAATGGATTTAAGCTGCAGCACAGGGATTTAGGCCAGAAATAATTTCTGAGGGTTTGGACAGTTAGCTCTGAAAAAAGAGCACAGCAATCCCATAAAATCTCACCCTTCAGAATTTTTAAGAACAGTCTGGAGTTATATAGAGAAAAGAAGAAAGAAGAGGGCAGTGGGGTTAGGTGTTCCTGCTCTGGGGCTGGCAAAGCTGGATGAGTTCCTGAGCCCTGCTTAGCCCCAGGCTTTCTGTCATATGCCATCTGCTTTGTTCAGCTGTGAGTCTATGCCCATTTCAGCTCCTTTCTCCACACTGCCAGGTCCTCCTCAAGCCTCACATTTTCTAGGCTAGAGCAATGCATTCCACTCCTTCACTCTCAGGTGCTCCATCTCTTCATGGCTTGAACACGATGAAGCTGTACTGGTGGGTGCACGAGCTCCTTGGAGAAATGGCCTGTTGTCCTGGGCTGAAGGCTGCCCACTGACCCGTCAGCTGGTCTTTACAGAGCACCCAGCAAAGCGCAGGGAGGGTGAGCTGCTGGGCGTGAAAGGCATCTGGAAAAATAAACCAGAACAAGTCACCCCCCAGCCCATATTGGGATTGTCACTGGTGTGAATGGATCTGGCACCCTCCCTCTGGCTGCTGAAGCAGCTCTCATCTAGGAGGGAACCCGTGCCCTCAAGCATGGCCATCAGCTTTGTCTTGGCCACTGATGAGGGGCACTTTAGGATGATTTAATTTAGAGAATCACTCAGCAAATACCAGCAGAAATCTGCTATAATTATCATATTTTCCACTCTCAAGAGTAATTCCTTTTTACTCTCTCCATGTCAAAAAGCAAGAGAGCTGTTCTCAGTGGTCCTGTGGCCAGGACACTTTCTCCATCTCCATTTCAGCAGTGTATCATGGAAACATCATCACCAAACCCAGGATGCGGGTCTCTGTACTCACTGGAGAGGAAAGCCCCGGGGCTCTGGGTGCAGGTCCCACCTGCGCTGCCCACCCTCCTCTTTCCCAAAAAGCTTCAGCCAAGCCTGGCCTGAAGCTCTTCGCTTCAGCATGTGCATCTCTGGGCAAAGCAGCGGCATCTAAGCACACTCACCCTTGTCCAGCCCTCCTGCAGGTCAGGTTTACCCCACGGGAGCAGCAGTTAAGGGCCCAGACGCTCGCTGCTGTCCCAAGTCACAAATCAGTATCGCTGCCCCAGTTAGCTAAAGCCAGACGTGACCAAAGCAAAGCCAACCCCAGACCTCCACACTTCCTAAAGAAATAAACCTATTCTCTGCAGAGCTTGTGCAATCTGCAGTCTCACAGCTCCTCAAAAGTGATTTATAAAGAATACCAACCCACGGATGTTTACTGTTTTGGTTTAGTTCCCAGTGAACACTCAGGATTTGCTGCACAGCTGTAAGCAAGGTGGGATCTCGTTTTGGGATGGTATTTTGCACACTGCAAAGGGTGAAGGAAAGGAAGATGATGCTTCTTTTGTGGGGTGAGTATTGTACATAGAACGGCGTGCACTGAAGCAAGGAAATGATGGATGCTATGACACAACTGCTGCAAGAGTTTACAGCATTTAAACGGCGTTTAAAATGGGGGATTTTAAATGGGGAGATACCCTACGGTTCGTCAACATCAGTTTTTGTCTTAAGGACATTTTAGAGCGGCAAACTGCTTAGCAAAGATTTCCCAAAGCAAATGGAAACTCAGAAGACTTGTATTTCTTATATTTCCTTTCTGCTTCTGACCATAAACTCTGTATAATCTATTTACAAGCAGGTGGACTGAGAGAAGATTTTGTTACTGACAAACACTGACAGTGTTTCTCCTTCCTGAATAATAAAGATAGATGCGAGTCACCATTGCTGCTGCTCTCAAGAAAATGCATTTTTCCTGAGCAGAAACCCTCCACAAAGGCAAGTCAGGCTTCTTTTCTTATTATTTTTTCTATATTATTTCTAATGTTATGTATTTTTATGTTCAGAGCACAAGTCCTAAGGGTGTGACTTTGACTAGATGATTGTTGTAGGTCCCAACTGAAATTTCTATTCTATTCTATTCTATTCTATTCTATTCTATTCTATTCTATTCTATTCTATTCTATCCTAAAATTAGACTTTTACTTAAAACCCCTCGGCTCCTGGAGATGAATCTCTGCTGTCATTCAAGACAAATTTCTAGCCTTCACATGTGAAAAGAAAAGCGATGGACTATGATCTAATGTGACCCAAAAGCTCAGAAAATGAGAGGTCATTCTGAGCACCAAAACTTATTTTTTAAATTGTATGATTTTTAACTCAATCTGCTGATGTGGAGACTGAAGAAGGAAGGAGGCAGGATGGCTTGTGGTGATTTTTTCTCCCTTCTCCAGCTTTTCTGTACTTGAAGGAAATGGCCATGCAATCAATGGGAGGAAGCTGGGGAAAGTGGCGTCTACAGAAGTCATCAGCTCGTAGAAACCTGGGATCCTCCCACGCCTGGGATCTCCAGACAGGGGCTGGCTGTGTTTTGGGAAAGGAACCACTGGTTTCTGTACATCATCTGCTTGTTTTCCTGTTGCCCTTTTCTTCCCCCAGGATTGTTGAGCCCCTTGATTCACCTCTTATGCTCGGGGAAAATGTTGCTCACTGGGGACTCGGAGAGTTTTGTTTATCTTCCTGGGATTCCTCAGAGGCTTGAGCAAGTTGTTACCAGCAACAGCTATAATTTGAACCAGGACCTTGTTGCTATCAATCAACGCTGAGTAGAGGGTTGTGCTCAGCTGGGAGAGCCAGAGCAGGCGGCTGAGGAAGGAAAGCTGCAGGAAGCAGAAACCTTGTGGGCATGAGCCTGAGCTGGGGATCGCTGCCTGGGCAGGGTTGAATGGAGAAGGAAAGGAGGTGCTGGACTCATCTTAGCACTGAATCGGAGAAATAAGCCTCTAAAGAGGGTGGGATGTAGGCATTAGTCCCGTCTCCTAAAATGAGCTCAATAAACATGACGGGGATCAATGACATGTGAACAGCCATGGGAGGCTCTTACCCCAGGGCTAGTAGGGTCCCTCCCCACCAAAGATTTGTCACATATATAATATTATTTGCCTCCGTGCACAGGCTGACACCGAGCCCAGGAATCACAAAGCACCCGAGGATGATGTATCGCTGCAGCAGGGAGTACCCTTGGCTACGTGGTGCCCCAGAGTGGGGATTTTGCTAGCTGTCCCCCACCTCACAGAGACTGGCATGTGGCAGCTCAGGCCGAGCACAAAACAGGCAGCACAGGAGAAAATTACAGGGTCTTTTGTAAAGTAAGGGCTGTTCTTTTCCTCTTCGCCAGTATATAATAAATAAATATTCTCATCTTGTTAGCAATGTCATTAATACACAGCTATACTGCTTTTGTCTGTGTGATACCGCTGTGTTAAGCGCCTGTTGAGTTCTGTGTGCGCACAACATTTTCTGCTGAGCTCCTCCAGACCTGCTGAGGGCAGACTCCTGGTATCTCGTGGTGGGGTGCGGGACAGTGCATCCCATCTGCACTCCCTGCGCATCCCTGTCCCTGCTCCCCTCTCTGGGGTACCGACTCCCCTCCCTGCCCCCTCTTTTGTGCCAGGAGGGTGGGCAGCACCCCTCCAGCCCAGGCAGGGCTGGGCACCCTGTCCTCCCGTCATTCCCCAGCTTGAGCTATTGGGGTGGCAGCTTGCCGTGAGGTTTTTTTTCTTGAAGAAGGGGATGAAGAGAGGAGCTGATGAATCAGCAGGTAATTGGGTTTGTCTCTGCTGCAGTGTCCCAAATGGGTGATGGATGGCCCAGTGAGGCAGGAAGGATGCGCTGTCATCCCCTGCTAACACACCTCCTATGCTCTTTCTGAGGGAAGGGTTCTTCAGAGGGCAGCCTCCCGGAGCCTTCTGGAAGGGAGAAGCATTTCCACACATCCATGGGAACATCCTCCACATCTGCTGTTGGGACACCGAGGTTTGGAAAGAGCCAGATCTTCATGCTCTGGCCCTGGGTGCCTCCCAGTACAGTCTTGAGGTGCCGGCTGATGTTTATTTTTGATTCAGAAGCCCCAGTTGCATTAAGCGCTCTCATACACCACGTTTCCAACTCCTGTGTGCTTGACCCCTCCTCCAGAGCCACCGCTGATGTGGAGGAGCTGCTGCCTAGTTTTGGCAGGACTGAACTTAATGTCTGTCTCTTTCTGCCAGTAGGACACAGTGGCCCATGCGCCTGGCTTCAGTTTGCCCAACCGAAATTTCCGCCGGTCAAATGAGAAGAGAATGTAACTTGCTGGTTTAACTTCCCACCGATCACTTTGAAGGCACCAGTCAAGTTGCAGCTGGCTTGTGGCTTTTAAGAAAAGTGCTAGGAGATTTCTGCAGCACGGCTGCTGATGCTCAGCTGAGCCAGAGAAGCCAGGGGAGAGAGTGAGCTAAACCTAGAAATGCTGCCACGGGCTATTTCACCATTGCTTCCCTGCGGAGGCGAACACCACATATCCTCCAGCCTCATTTCCTAGCTCATCTGCCCACCGCAAATGCCCTGCAAGGACATCACGTTTGATGAGTGCCACTGGGAGAAACTTTTTATCTCCCGAGCTCCTCTCTGCTGTCCTCCGATGAATAAGCTGCTGCCAAGAGGTGGTGGTGATGGCACCAGCGACTGCACATGTAGGGGTGTGTGTGGGCTCCTGGTGCGCTCCATCCCCTTACACAAGCACTGGGGAAGATGCTTGACACAAACACTTTCCGCTTAAAGCCATGAAACACAGTCTTGATGACATCATTTTCCAAGCAGCTGCAGATAAACAGAGCAGGTTTGGTTTGGTTTTTTTTTTCAAAAATGGGGTTACAAGTTTTTTGCCTCTGACTGGACCCAAGCGTACCCCACACTGACACTGCGCTCCGTGCCAGGGGAGCCGAGGGTGCTTGGCACATGGAGGGTGCAATCAGCACTGTAATGTCTACGCCGTGTGTCTTGCCTGGTTGGTAATATCGGTAATAACACAGCTGGTAGGCCAATACACCCACATGCTGCAGGAGGATTTGGCTTCTTTCCCTCCTCCCCATAAGAAGTGCAAGCAACTGGTCGAACTGGACTCTCAAACCTGCTTCAGTCTGCTACTGTTTGTAAAGCCAAACCTCCCAAACCTCCACACAACCCATGGGAAGGATAATTAAGTGAGAGGAATGGGTCAAGGGGCCCCACAAAGGTACTTTTCACAGCTTTTACCTTCTATCTGTTGAAACTCTGGTCCTTCTAAGTGGATGTTTTGTCTTTCCAACATCCAGGCCACTGGTATTTGAGCTGCTAAAATCAGAGCCAAATAATTGTTTTGGTCGCCCAGGGTTTCTCAGCTTCCCTGCCTGCTGTGCAGGCATGGGAGTTGTGATGCCAAACTTTCTGGGTGCAATGCCTTTAATCCCGGAGGCCCCGATACACCTTGTGGAGAGATGTTCTGATGGTATTGCATCATTCCTGAAAACTGTTCTTTGTAATAAGAGCAGAATTATATCTTACGGCATGAAATCTTATCCCTGCTCCAGGCTGCTTGAGAAGAAAGGCATTATTTTACTGACTGTGGTATCGGACCTTTAGGAAAGCACAGAAGGTTGTACTGGAGGCAAGATCCAGCCTGAAGACCCAAGTGCCAAAATGAAGGTTTTATTAGAGATGTTTTCCTAAATCTTCTGTAAAGATTTATCTTTGTATAGACACAGATAAATTTTGGTTTGCACTTAGTGTGCTTTCTCATTTTTATTATTTTCAGATTACTCCCACATACAGTTTGATAGATATGGCGTGTCTTCTTGCAGTCACTGGCTGACTGCATCATGAACATCTCTGTTGTGTTCACAGCCATGTGTACAAGTCAACTGAAAAGTCAGGGTTTGACACACAGAGAATTTCAGAGGAAGGATACATAGGCCAGCTCGTTTGCCTTTTTTTGGTTTGGTTTTTCTTTTTTTTTTTTTTTTTTTTTTGTGAAAACTGCCTTTATTTTTCAGGAACAGCAAAGTGGCACTGGTTCTCTTATGAGAATACAAGTAAAACCAATTTCACTGATTATGGTTAAGAATGACACCCAAGAAAAACAACCTTTAAGTATAAACCTGTTTTCCTTCTACTGCTCATTTCACAAAAGCTTGCTGAGTTGGGTGCTCTTCCTGGCAACCTAAGGGGGAGAGGGATTACATATTCTACACCAAGATGACAGAAAATGCTCTAAATGTTTAGCTTGTTTTTTTGTTTTTTTGGAGAACAACTAAATCTTTATTGATTTTCCTGGAGATCAAAGCTGAACATACATAACTGGAAAGAACAGCCCCAGGGAGAACAGAAAGAAAAGAAATGCATGACACTTTGCATTGATTTAGCTATTATGTTCTACTGGACAAATGGAATATAGCAAGAAGAGCCATTACACATAGTTGTTCCCAAAGGTGGCCTTGATATTTACAAGTACTCACACACAATTACAGCTTTAAGTACAGTAGCAAGGGCTAGAGCTCTGTCCTTCCCTTTTTAAGTCATAAAATTACACACAGTGCTTCTTAGTCATCCAAAGGATGCTGCAGAGGTGGGCAAAGCCCTGAGCAGATGATACAAAGAAAGAGGATGGCTTTTCATGCAGAAGAGGTGCTCCTCTGGGTCTTACTGTCTGCTGGCAGCTGAACTTTCCAAAATCCTCTAACTCCCAGTTCCTGGGGAATACGCTCAAGGTACTGCCTGAGGCACCAAAGAAGTCAGGGTTTGAACTGGGGTTTGCCATTTCCAGCTTCACGTGTTGGGCAGTGGAGCATGACCAAACTGGCCAGCTGCTGAAAAACCTGTCCTGAACAGAAGAAAATATTATATGAGGACTGCCTAAGATGCACCCAGTGATTTTAGGGAAAGAGTTGCCACCAACAGATTCTCATCTCACTTTTTGTTCCTAATGGAGATGGGACAGACTTAAGTTGCCTCTGAGTTGATAAAAGTATATTCAGGGGTCAGGGATGGGAAACACTGCACACTTCTTAAAGAACAATACATTTGCTTTCAGCCCAGAAAACCTGGTAAGTCCTATTTAGGACTGAAACACTGCTTCTCAAACTTTCATGGTCATAACCTCACCCCTATTTGCACTTCTTGATTCATTTGCGGGCTTTCAACCCCATCCTACTTCCATGACCATGAACAAACTTTATATCCTACTTTATGTGATCATGACCCTATTTTGGATCTGGAAGTCTAAGGATAAGCTAATGGCCTGCGATAGACCAGCTATCCATGTACCGAATACCCAAAGTCTGCATGGCTTTGTCTATACTGCTAAATACAGTGGAGACCACACTAATATTTCTGGAGACTAAATACTGCTGGAGACAGACCCCCCAGCATCACTGCCACACTGCTTAGGGTGTTCACATTGCTCAGGGCTAGTCCTTCCGTAGATTGCTCTTGAAGAAAAATAGTTGAAGAGATGCACATTGGAGCCAGAGAGGGAGGGACAATGTTTGATGTGTTAAATGCGTGAACTGTTCTGTTCCCTGGGTTGCTTTCTGTCTGACTGAACCCAGCACACCTTCCTAGCAAATCTTTAGAACAGAGCAGCACAAAAACGGAGCTAGAGCTGTCAGAATCATGGCAGAAAATTAGGAGGGCTAATACAATGTCAAGTCATGGACTTGTTGATCACAGTTGCCTTTGAGGCTGAAAGGGATATCATCACCAAACACATGGTATGACTACAGTAATGCCTGGATCCAGGAGTTTCTGTCTTGTGGACAAATCCCACCAAATTCCACTTGACTCAGTAAAATCAATAATTGCTGCCCGTGGCATTATCTCATGTATCCAGTGTTGTGCCACCAGTACTTCCACGGGTATTTCCCTGCAGTAGACCTGCACTGCACACTTACCCCTCTTCTCCTTTCCACTCACCCTCTCTCCGTAATCGAGGCCTGAGGACCATACCTTTTCTAAAACAGTACCTGCTTCATTATGGGGACATTTGCAGGTGAGCATCAGGACCCTGGGTACCACCTCACCTTTGCTCAAGGACTGTATTTAAGTTCAGCGCAAGCCCTTGCCCGTGGTCCCTGCCTGAGCTCCATTGCAGGCAGGCGTGTGCCTGGCCACGTCCCCATGGAGCCCCTGCTCCTCCCTGATGGGGGGTGTGCACAGCACACTTGGGACATGAAAACAAGAGGCCAGGACCTTTTGACCTGTTTGCTGATGTGAAGTATTTGCAAATCTGCGGAACAAAGAGTCATCCTACGCTTTGTCTCCATCGTGGTCCCCTTCAATTAACTGCATCGGATCCTGTGACATCTTATGTAATTTCCTAAAGGTATAGCTGTAGGGCTGCACGCTACCGAGCTGCTGCACCTCTGCCACAGTCGTGGAACCCTGTTTTTGTTGGAACGCCGCGCAATAAAGGCTTCATTCAATCTGTAGTGCTGTTGTTCTCTTCAGAGTGGCTCTTATGTTTCCTCTCCCTTATTGCACTACTGCAAGATCCTTATTATGGGGAGCTAAAATAGAACTAATTCATTGTTTGCTAACAACTCCAGTGCTTGTGAGGCAGCTGCACACTTACTGTCTATAAAATAAAGAATTCCTATCATTGTGGGCCTGGCTTGGCCCTCTCTGGAGGCAGTAGGACTTTGTTTTGATATGAATTAAGCCTCAGATGGTGAGGCTGATATCGGAAAGTACAAAAAGAACGAGCCCAGCTTTCAGAAGTATTGTACAGGGTAGACAGAAGTGGAGTCACTTCAGAGCTGGGTATGGGGCACTCTGGTCAGTGGGGCTGATCTTGATGTTCACAGCCATGGGCTGCAATCCCAGAAATGATGCTGTTAACTAGCACAGGTTTTGCCTGCTGGGAGACAGTCTCTGCTGCAGAAAAGCCATAATACAGTTTGTAAGCAAGCAACTGTAGCTCATGTTTTATGAAACTGTAGTAAATTTATCATCGCAGTTTTGCAGAAAGAAGTGTTGGGCAGGCAATGGCAAAGCCAGAGGAATTGCCTGGTCTGATTCTGCAAACCAAAGTGCATGGCATAACTTCACCTGCAATTGATGGGGTTGGAGTTGGTTCCCTCTCCTGACAATGTCATCAGCTGTAACGTTCCGATGCCAAGCTATCAATCCCTGTTGATGCAGATGGTTGGGCACTGCTTTGGTCAGCAATCTCCTGAGTTGCCAGCTGGCTTCCCAGGTTCCTGGATGTCCATAAATTCCAGATGAATGGCCTTTGTGGAGAATCCCATATAGGGATCTGCTGCTTCCCTCACATTGGAGACCAATTGTGCCAGTGCTGGTATATTGAATGCTCTGAGAGGAGACCCTGGCAGTCTTGTCTGCAATTGTTTTAAATAATCTAGCAACGTTGACCAATTTTGGGAACTTCATTTCCATGAAGTTTTCAATTATTTCATCACACTTAAGTCTACTCTACTGATTGCAAAGGAAGCCTGTTCATTGTTTTGACTGATTTGGTCTGGTTCGCCAACAGCATGTGGCTTTGGAGGGGCCTCTAAGTTTTAAGGAACGCTCTGTGTTTGATAGCTTCTCCTCCTGGACTGCATCCTCCAGCCACTGTTACTACAACTGCAGCAATGAGGCACATCATGACACCTAAGAAAATTACCCAGTGACTCTTGGACTGGGAATCTGGTGAGGTTTTGCTCTCAGCTTCCCGAGTGCATCTCTGCCCACATGATATTTTTGCTGTAACTAAGTGTAATTCACAATAAATATCTGCTCAGGTATAAAACAATCACCTACCTCATAAAAGGTCTCCAGTTAAATTGCCCATGTTTGTGTGGGAGCGTTTTCTTTTCTGCTGGCAAAGACTCCTTATAAGGAGTAATAACACAGAAGAATCTGCTAAAGAAAAATGTTTATCAAAGGTTTACTATTTCTCAGGTTTTACTGTAGAATCATTTACGCAAAGCTGTGAGTCACAAGCTGAAGTTCAATGTCTGAAATTGCTGGCAGAGTGAATGAATTTTGTGCATGACAAAGAGATCAGCAATCTGCATGCATTACAGTCAATTCATAATTGCTTTAAAATCACATGGCAAATGATTATAATTAGGACAGGAGCTGTTAAAATCAAGAACAAAAGAAGGCCAGAACCTGAAGCTATTTACTGCTACTTTTGTCCTCCTTGAAGGTTTATGAAAGACATCCTAACTCCTGACCGGAAAGCACACTAGAAATCATCAGTGCCCCTTCTGCCTGCTGTGATGACAGTAAGTTTGGCAGAGCTGTCTGTGAAGTCCAACGTCTACTTGTGGTACATGTCACAGGGACCCAGGCAGAAAGACCCAAAATAGACAGGTCTTGACAGCAATAGCTTCATTGTCCTGCCTGGACGGTTGAGCCTACCTAGCAAATTGAAATAACCTCTCTCTGCGTCCGGGGCATGCAATATCTCTTAATACAGACCTTCCTCTAAGGGGTTCTCTCTCTGGTAGCAGGGAGGAGAGTTGTCTGCATGTGAAGTGAATATCTCCAAAGGTGAAAGATGTCCTGGGAAAGGACATGTCACTCTAAAAAGAAGCGACTATCCAGCCCCACAGACCGGAGGAGGACTGAGATCCCAGCTACAGTGTCTAGAAAAACCAGAACAGGATGAAACCTTGAAAAGACGTATTTTGCAAATAGAGGCTAAAACCAACCAAACCCCACACACGGCCTGACAGTGCAGACAGTAATCAATTACCAGTCAAGGGGTTAATGCAGTGGGGATACAAGAGTGAGTTCAGCCTACACAACTCCCAGCCACCTGGCTGTGAGCTCCCACCACGGCCCCTGTCTCGATGGTGCTGCAGACACACAGTCCCTTCTTGCAAGGAGATCAGTGCCCCAGGGCATGGATGGAGTTGGCAGATCTCTTGGCAAGGTGAGGAGCTGAGGGAGATGTGGGACAACCTCGAACACAAGTGAGGTGGTGATTCAGCACATCCCCAGCTGAAATAATGCCCAGAGTTTTGTAGCTGTCAGAGCGAAGACAGGTTTTTAAGGGGAACTTCATTGCAGTCTATGGCCTTTGCCTCTGGGACTCTGTGTTTTATCCATGCATGATGGCCAGGGTGGAAAGCAGTGCCCACGCGACGGTAGGCTGTGGGGCCCCATCGCTGCCAGCCGGTGAGCTTCCCCAGCCCCACGGGAGTGAGAAACTTTCTGAAGATAGCTCTGCACAGGAGAAGGCTGCTGACTCCAAGTGCGTAGGCTTAACTGAATCAAAGAAGTGTACTCACCCAGTTTGCAGCAGCTGGTACAGATCATTATTTAACTGAATCAGAGGAGAGCAAATGCTTCCTACCCCATCAATCCAGTTGAACCTGATTAACTCCTGGGAGATTTTATCATCATGAGATTATATTTACTCTTCATTTAAGGATTTGTTTGAGGGTCATTTTTTGGTCAGCTGTTGTGCTGAGCCTGCTTTCTCACCTGCCTAGCTATTCCTGACACTATGTGCACTTTGTCATGGACACGTGGCTCAGAGGTGTCGTTTTGGTGATGTTAGGGCGTGAGGCCACAGGCTAAACCTTTCCTGAGAAGGGGATTATTGCCCACCCTACGCTGCCCACCCATGCAGCAGCAGAAAACCCATTGCTCTTCTTCCAAGAGATGCCAAGATTCTGGTGTCCCAGCTTCGGTTCTGTTCTTAACCACAACATGCTTCACAAACATACGCCCAAGAGAGGGCTAATATTTTCTCTTCACGGATGAGGCACAAGTCATATCAGCAGGTGGTTGCTGCTGACAGGAAAACATAAGTCTCCAAACAGGGAGGCTGCTGAATTCCCTCAAACAAGGAAGTTTTCTCTCTTCTGATGATTCCTGGATGACACAGCAGCCCCTCTGACCTCCTAGCCTGCAGCGCATGCATGAATTGCTTCAGGTCCTTTCTGATGTAAGTGAAGAAGAGATTAATCAGAGGAAGGACCCTTGTTTCTCTTTCTGAGGCTCTGACTAAGAGGACTTTCTCCAGGTGACATATTCTATATCACATTGTCTTTTTGCCCTCAGCAAGCCAAGGAAGGCAATGCTCCTGCCAGACGTCCACTTCCTTTTGTCATACCCTCTGTAGTGAGGGAACAGGAATGGCTAATTCGTGCCTCAGCATGAGGCTGACACCCTTCTTTTCCTAGAATAAGACTACTGCTCAGACGTCCTGGTGGAGGATTTAATAACCTTCCTGAACAGCACAAGGAGCTCCAGGGCCTGGAGGTATCATATTTAATACTAACAATCCAGCACACTGACACACTGAGATTTAGCATCCATGTCAGCCACAGAAAAACCAGAGAAAAGGAACTTCAGTAGGATCAGTGCATTCTCATCGATAACAAATCCAGAGAATGCAGGATCCAGACTGATGCTCTTTCAAGAGCAATGTGAGAGTCACTGCAGCAGTTCCCAGGATATGAAGTGTTTGGAGTGATGCCCAGAGGTCAAGGTGCCTATGCTCTGACACAGCTCAGCAGCAGGAGGCTGTGCAATGTGCCCATCCTGGCAGATACAGCTGGTTTGATGACTATGGAGACAATGCCAGTTAGGAAGAAATGTATGTGCTGTCAATCACCAGTGTAAAACCAGATGTTGTGAGCTTAGATTTGTGGCTGCCTGGCTGATCAAGTGACGAATTTTTCATCTGCAGGAGTAAGAGAGGTTGGTGTACAGCTGTTTCTTTTGGCCTGGCAAGGAAGAAGGCTGATATGTCTCAATTAATTTGTTAAGTGCCAGATAAAGCCAAGGGAGTAATAGACCTGAGATCAAAACCAAGTACAAAGAGACAGTTTATATTCCAGGTGCTTTGAATTTGTGCATTTGTAAATAATGAAGATGACCCTTAAGGGGTCATGATAATGTTTTTTATTTCCCCAGATAAATATAAACCAGCCTGACTATCAGTTTTGTCTTTGCACACATACCATGGTCTGTAAAACCTTCAAGTGCAAAGCTGGAAGGATCCTATGCAAAGGGTCCAGAAAGTAGGTTCCCTGGGACAACTCGCAAGACAAGCAGTGGGCACAGCTGTGAGCAGCTGGGCATCAACCCACCTTTCTGTTATGAGGCTCATCTATGGGCTCTGAAGGTAGTCATGTACCCTAAAGAATCACTGTCTGGGTGGGTGTTCATGGTTGGGATCACACAGTTATCATTTAAGACTGAAAAGGCTTTCTCCATCACGGTCTTGTCAAAGTCCTTATGTGTGTTTCTCAAGCCTCTCTTCCAAGCCAGACTTGACATATCACTTTATGTTACAGCTCTGGTGATTGTTTCTTCTCTTCTTTTCCCCTGGTCTAGAACAGGATTAGTCACCAATGAGGTGTGGTAGCTCTGTAAGAGGGAAATAGTAGTCTAGGGCAGCTTTAATCCAGAACTCACAAGCTTATATGGGCTGTGTTCATCTATTGGAGAGACCAACAATCAGCAAAACAGACAGAGGCAATGAGTTTTATCATGCTGTCTATAATGGACAGATACTTGTGAAGTCTATCCATGTTTCCACCATGCACTTGGAACCACTGGACTTTTGTTTCCTTCTAGAAAAGAACAGTAAGTGATTGGGATGGGATATCTACATCCCACATGACAGCAGCTCAGCAAAGGTTCAAAGGGCCTTCTTACAATCATCTCAGCTGTATCCTTCAAGTCAGTTCAGTGTGGCTCAAGCAAACTGGGGCAGGGTATATAAAGAGGGTATATAAAGAGGGACTTTAAGGCTGTGATGGGAAGGAATGAAGCAGTATTAAATCCTATGGGGAACTCTTCAGGAGCCTTCTTCAGCAGATGAACCTTGAAGGCTGAATCTGGCTTTGTTCTCTGACTTCAAGTGAGGAGAAGATGGCTATGAAAATGAAAGCCAAAAAGAAACCAGACTGGAAGAGGTCAAACTCTATCCATAGGATCACTGGATGTCAGGGTGCAGTTGGACTCCTATTGCCAAAGAGGGGGTGAAACATCACACATCATGGAGACATTTGACAAGGATGATGTATCATGAAAAAGTTATCCTGCAGATGTTCCTAGCACCTCCTCATACTTGTAATGTCGAAGGAGCTTCTCCAGGTATATCAATTACAAGCTATCTACTGGGACAGACACTCCAAAGGAAATTCCCCTCCAGAGCATCTTCAGTGGTGGAGGAAGATGAGAGTCGAGTTGTTTATTCAACAGGCATGTCATTAAGAAAAGCACACTGCTGAAAGAGCTGGGTTGCTTTATGCAGCATCATGCATTATTAGTTTGAGCTATACAAACTTATAGTTAACTTCTGTGCTTCCTGCCAGCAAGCTTTCCAGTCTCACATACCAACACAGTTCATGTGCAGGGTAGATTTATTGAATTTCTCTCCACTAGTGGCTACCCAGCCTCATTTGTTTTAGTCTTAAGTTTTCCTCGGGTGATAAAGGCGCAGATTTCTACATTTTTGAAGAATGTTTAAGCAATTTCCAGGAAATAGATGCATATCTGGACGTGCTCTAGCGTTACCTAAATGGTCCTTAAGAAATAGGCAGCAGATGTTTTAAGACAGAAAACCCCAGCATTGCACAAACAGTCTCAAGTTCTGTTTATTTAAAAAATTCACTTAATAAGTCCATTGTGAGCAGAATCATAAATAAAGTAAACCGGGTGCATTTGCTATGACACTTTTTGCTGTGAGTTTTCCGGATTTTGCTTTCTTTGGAGTTCAGTGAGAGCTGAAAACCCAAAAGGTGACCTTCATAATTCATTAATCATCACAAAAACACTTCCTTGAGGGAAAGAAATATGAAAGGTATGTGCAGTGTTGAAAGAGGGTGGCTTGCTTCACAGCAGATTTGAGAGCCTGGGCTCCGAGCCAGGGGATGATTTTTCTTAGAGCAATGGTCCCTCCAGCCCCCATGTTCATGCTGCGTCCATCCAGCCTGGTGTGCATGATCGTTTCCACCTCTGTCCTGCCTGTTTCTCCCTGCCTGACACCTCCTGCTTGCTCTGAAAGGGTCAGGGCTCACATCTCAGCAACCAAATGAGATAGACAGGATGGTGGCTTGGGTTGTTACTCCAGCTATGGCTTAGTTCCAGTGCTGTCACCTCCACCAGAGACTGTCCCTGCTCATCATCAGCCGGTTTCCAGCACAGCCACTCTCCTCCTAGGCATCCTTCTGGTCTCCGGCTACACCTGTGCAAGTACTCTGGAAAGGGACAGGACATGGGCTTTGACCAGCAGCCTGCAGCTGTCCTGGCACGATACTTGGCAGCACACTGCCTGGCATGGTTTTGGGCCCTGGCAGCTATCTCTCTCGGCAGCAAATGCCTGGGCACAGTTCAGCTCCAAATAGACCCGATGTACACATAGACCCAATGGGCTGTATGGACCTACACCTTAGCTGTAGGTGAAGGCAGGTTAGCCAAGCGAATGCAAGCTGTGCTGTGCCGCTTGCCCTCAAAGGCTGGGAAGAGGCCGTGGACATGTTCACACGTACAGTTGCAGCCAGTGGGGTCCATCCTTCTGCCCTGCCCTCACAACTGGTTACTCTTAAGACAAGAAGAGACAATCTGTCCTGGTACAGAAGAGTCTAAAGGGGCAGTCAGACATCTCAGAATTAAAACTTCTTTGGCCTCTTTGGCTCAATAACACAAGATTTTTGAGATCTCAACTTGAGCCCAGACCTACCATCACCCTGGAGGTGAGGCTGCTTCAAGGATCCCAGGCAGGTCCCCTACCAGTGCTGCCAGCAGCAAGCCTGGCTCTCCCCACCATGCTACGGCTATGGCTGCTCTGTTTTGGTGAGTCCACGTGCCATCTGCAGCTGGGGTGGGATGGCAGCTCCACTGGCACACACCACTTTTATGCTCCCCCTGCAGCCATGGAGGGTCATGGGGGAGCAGAGACCCATCTGCAGCCCAGGGAAGGGACACAGGCCAGAGCAGTTTGTGAAGAACTGTAGCCTGTAGGAAGGACTCATTTAGGAAAAGTTTGTGGAGGACTGTCTCCTGTGGGAGGGACCCCACACTGGAGCAGGGGCAGAGTGTGAGGAGTCCTCCCCCTGAGCAGCAGAGACAACGTGTGATGAACTGACCAGAACCCCCATTACCCATCCCCCTGTGTTGCTGGAGGAGAGAAGGTAGAGAAATGGGAAGCAAAGCTGAGCCAGGGAAGAAGGGAGGGGTGAGGGGAAGGTGTTTTTAAGATCTGGTTATTTATCTCTTGTTATGCCTCTCTAATTAGATTGGTAATTAATTAATTGATTTTTCTTCCCCAGGTTGAGTCTGTTTTGCCCATGACCATAACTGGTGAGTGATCCCTCCCTGTCCTTGCCTCTACCGACAAGCTTTTCCTTGTATATTCTCCTCCCGTCCCACCGCGAGAAAGAGTGAGCGAGCAGACACATGGTGCTTAGTTGCCAGCTGGGCCTAAACCATGACAAGGAACTCCTTGATTTCTCAGGCCAGTCTCCTTTTAGCCTAGTTTGCTACAGAAATGAAGCTCTTGCAATACCATGGTTTAGGCAGAAGAGAGTGTGCAGGTGTTCCTCCTTATTGCCACAGTATCAAACTGTGGTGGACATAGAATCATGGAACCATAGAATGGTTTGGGTTGGAAGGGATCTTTAAAGGTCACCTAGTTCCAACCCCCACTGACATGCACAGGGACGCCTTCCACTAGACCGGGTTGCTCATGAGTCGGTATGTCCCAGAGCTCAGTTTTTACAAGTTTCACAAAAATAAATGGCTAAGTATAGGAGAAAAAGAGACCCGGTGAATGTGGGTGAAGCAGGAAAGAAGGACCAATGTCTTCACAGATACCAGGGAAGCTCTATGGGAGAGGTACATTAGGGCTAACTAACTCAGCCAGTGGAAGAAGTCTTGGAGTTGACCCAGCAGAACCCTCCCAGGCAACCAGTCCTATGCTGCCTGCTAGCCACTTCACCTATGTTCCCACCCTGAGTCATATTTTCTCCAAGTAAACCCATCGCCAAAGCTATCTTCATCCCCTCACTTGTCCAAGTGCTCTTTTTAAGCCGGACAGCAGATAGCAAGAGTGTGCCTTGGCTTGGAGGAACGTGAGCTCATTTCCACAGTACATAAGCCCCAAACGTCTGTGGAGGAGAAGCACAGACACGAGAGCACATTGGGAGACACCAAAGTGTTAGGGGCAGCAAAACAGACAAATATTTGCAAGAACACATATTTTGAACTTTCATTCATACACATGCATTATGTCACAGAAAAATGAGTGAAAAGTCCTTTTTTGAATGAGCTTGATGAATAGCCAGAGCCCTCTGGTCCCACTCCAGCACAGCAGCTGAACAAGATTTTATTTTAAGGGCGTGTGTAATCTCAGTAAAGCAAGTTGGATTACTCCTGTGCTTAAAGTTAAGCACAGGTTGAAAATTGCTTCCCTGGCCGTGGGCCAGGGTGCTTACTATACAGGTCATCCATGCTGCCTTCACAGCTTCTGGGAGCGTACGTTGGGCCCCGAGACCACCGTGTTGGTGGGATGACAGAGCCCATAGTAAAGTCACAGTGTCAGGAGAAGACCAGAGTGATCAACTTCTAAGGGAGAATCATAAAGCTAAATAGGGTTTGTCTAAAATATAACACTGTGTGTGTGTGCAGATGTGAAAATAGTCTGTAGATATCTGAAGAGAGTAAACACTGTTGATAGAGAAAAATTGCTTAGGCATACACACTGGCAGCGTAATTAGGGTAAATGAGAGGAAATTAAGAAAAGGAAAATTCAAATTAAACACTAGAAACATACTATCGATGAGAGAGCTTATACTGTGAAACTGCTGTCTACAGTTTTGCTAACTTCTGCAGTTCTGCTTCTCATAAAGTCATCAGTCTGGAATTGAACAAATTAACATAAACGCTGTGGGTTTTCCATTTGTTTTAGTTTTAATTGAAATGTCCTTGCATGCTTCAACGTACTCCTGTTGCACATCAGACCGCTTAATGCCTCCTCTACAAGGGAGATAATGAGCCAAATTATGCTCTGAATGATACCAGGATCAATCTTCTTCCCCTTCACTGGTTTGGGGTGAGTGATGTTGGAGCAACGGAGATCAGATGCCGTTCCAGGCAGTTCAGGTTTAGGTGATGTAACACATGTTGGATGTCTACTGTTCTTTTTTTAAATTTTTCGGTGTCAAAGAGCTTGTTACACCTTCACATAATTACCTCTGTCATCTAAAAATAGTTGACATTTTACAAAACTATTCACACAGCTCTTTTGTGTGGTGAAACAAACCACACACTGAGATTTTAATATGAGCAGCCTGCCTAAATCTCGGGTGTCATCAAGGGAGAACCAAAGCCGGCCCTGATGCCCAGCCTGCCCTGAAGGTGGGCCTGCATTACCTGTGGCTTTGTGCTTCAGATAGCTGGTGGCTTTGCTTTCACACAGAATGTGTTGCTGGGTTTATCAGCCCCTGGATCCAGATCTGTGGGACATATTGGTCCCAGTGGGAGGACTCCAAATGCCTGTGCTGAGCTAGACGATGGTATCTAGAAGAGTTTGTGATGAAGCAATCATCCCTTGGCAGCGTTGCGTCCTAGCTTTAGACAGGCCGTATCTTGCTTCTGCTCCCATCCTTGTCTTTTAATTCTGCTTTTGCTTCCGTACAGAAGATGACTGCGAGCCCAAACAAACACCATCCAGTGCCCAGACCCATGGGCATACCTGGCCGGCAGAGCAAACTCCTGCAGCGGCTGTGGAGGAATCATTCCCACGGGCACCATCAGCTCCCACTTACCTACCAACCCTCCATGGGTCTCCTGGGGATGTTGCAGCAGAGTTGGGTGAGAGGGACTGCTGCAAGGACTTAGCGACCGGTCCAGGCACAGACCACACTGTCCCACTGTGCAAGGGCGAGGAGCCCTGCAGATTCTCCTCTCCCAGTGGGAGTTAATGCATTAAAAGCACAAAGTGTCTTTTATGGCTTGATTCATTGCGGCGAGTCACTTTCTCTGCTATTTACCTCCTTGGGGTTGCTAGAAGAAGCTGCCATGAGAGCAAGGTTTGAGGCTTTGTTTTTCTTCCATGGTAATCCTTTTCTTTTTTCTTTTTTTTTTTTTTTGGCAAAAGTGCCTCCCGTCTACATAAGCAGCTGGTGGCTGAGCAAATAATTTCGGGGGAGCTGAGTTTCTGAGGAAGCATTGCATGTGCCCCTTACTGTAACACTCCATAAACACTGGTGTCACTGCGAGATCGGACGGCAGCTATCGCTGTGTTTCATGAGAAACACAGATGGTGCTTATGTTTAAATAAGCCAAATGTGGTGATGGGAGCAAACTTGAAAGTATTTGGTTTTATGCTGTTTCCATTCAGGCCTCTGATAATTAAGGCTGCTGTGACCTGCCTTTTGGAGGAGGAAAATATATTTATGCAGTGCCATTCAGGCTTCTGAAATAACTCAGGGAGGTTTTGTTTGTTTTTTGCTGAAAGACACTGGACTCCTATTTCCCAGGAGGTTGCGTTGCCCAGTATTGAAAACTGTAGACCAAGGTTTACAGAGATAATCTGGCCGTTGGTTTATTCATGTCTCAACTGCTTCTAAAGCATCCTTTTTAAATTTTTAAAATTATTCTTTTTTTTCTCCAGAAAAACGAGGTTACGGCAAGAGTTGGAAAAGTTTTACTCTGCTCTATGTAGGTCCTTACTCCGTGCTCATGCAGTAGCAGTGACCACCAGTGAGGAGTGTGTTCAGCCGTGTATCTGTCTTCTGTAGCATGTCTCCTCTCATCTCCTCTGGAGGTGAGTGTGTTGGGAAGCCCTGTTTCTGATAAATACTGACACATGCAACTACGCACACAAGTGTTTATGCTAGAGGCAAGATTTAAGAAACAAGTCCTGCACTCTGTCAAGAAGGTGACAGTACTTCCCAGAGCTATGAGCATCCCTGATCTCCTTGTCCCTAAGGAAAGGAGCTTCCTCTCCTGCAGGGATGAGCTGGGATTGTTTCACACACACGTGTTGCTACCAGCCCTCTCGTAGGAGACCCTGCTTCTCTGCAACACCAGTGCAAAACTTCTCTCTGATTGTGGTGTTGAAAACCTGGACTAAATCCATGCGAGGCTGCTCTGAAAGGGCAACATGACTGCCTGAGTTGGAGCAGTTGGAACACCTCTATTTGTGACCTGTCTTCAGGCCAGTGCACAAGGACTCTTTCAGGGCTAACGCAACCTTGTGCCACTGCTATTGGCACTGGACGCTTGGACTGAAGGAAATGGGCTGTGACATTTAGGTGGGGTCAGTGTGGAAAAGATGCTGATGTGGCATATCAAGCAAGATATGACAGCTCCAGAGACACCTTTCCTCCAAAGGTCCAGTACCAGCCATGTTGCTTGTGAGTCCTCAGGATTTAAGTTTTGATCCTTGTTATCCCGCTGTTTTATTGCACTAAATGTCACAGGCCCCCAGGTACCTCTTCTGTTATCAAATATAACCTGTAGCAGAGCCTCATACACTGAGTTCTTAAACAGCTGTGCCTAAATGTCACTGTCCTGGGAGGAGACTGCATGCTCCAAGACTGCATGATCTGTTGGTACAGAGCTACTGCAGAGACAGCAAACCAAGTAGAATAAAAGAAAAAAAAAAGTGTATTTTTAATATTATTTTAAAACTTTGAAATCATCTTGAGATGACTATATGATGCAAACAGCTTTTTAATAACTTGAACTTCCAAGAATACTTGCTTCTTGAAGGAAAGCAAAAGTCTCACTGCATCTTTTGTGTCTTTGAGATAAAAATTATATTTTACATCTTCATTCTGCTGCTTGCAGATACAGTGAGGAAGGCACCAGGGTGGTTATTTTCTCCTACAATTGTTACCATTTATATCGTGGCTCACGAGGGCGGTGTGTATCAGTACTTTCAGGAGTTTGTAAAACAGCAGCTATGGTAGAGACAGCTGTACCTGTTTTCTTCTCTGCTTCAGCCTGGCAGCTATAGCTGTATAGAATCGCACAAGAGGCCTGATTTCCTGCACTGCCAAGCATCTTCAGCTTCTGCCTTTGAAAACGAGCATGGATTAGGGGGCTGAACACTGGAGAAGCTGGAAATACTGACTTCCATAGCTACCTCAGCACCACAGCATCAATGGACAAGACACCCAAATGCAAATCACAGGCCATGAACTGCTGATCCAACCCATTTCTTTTTCAGTGCTACACATAGGTCGGTAGGATGCTACTCATCTATGGAGCCTGTTTCCCATAAAAGCTGACTCAGCTGAGGACATTACCTTATTCTTCTGGGGTTAATGCAAAAGTTAGTTGAAAAGATGACTGGATCACCTGAAAGAAGGCGGTGTAGATACGGGGGTGTTACATGCATTCAGTGAGTAACCTATGATGAAAGCTTGGGTAAAGGTTGACTTTTGCATGTGTGGAAACCAATGAAAAAGGCCTGGCAAACTGGTCACTCACAGGGGCAAAGCATAAAACCCAAGTCAGTTGTTAGAGTAGCTGCTAAACACTCAAGAAACTTAGGCTTTCGGTCCTGGCTGTCCAGATCCCCCCTATTCAGCAATTCACCTCATACTAGATTTGTATCACCTGACATTAGGTATTCAGGCTCCCTCTGTAGTCAATGGAGAGAGAAAAGCACTTCAGAGATAATTCATCCGTCTGACCTCCAGGAATGCATCTTGGTGACCTCTGCTGAACTCACCCTGGCTGGTTGATGTCTTTCCTGCACTGGTGAATCCAAAACTGGATGCAGTATCTAGATGTGGTCTAGCGAGTGCTGATTAGAGGGGGATAGCGCCTTCCCTCGATCCACTGCAATGATGCTCTTGTTATTTCAGCCCATAAGAGCAAAGGCTGAGGAATGGTCCATGTGCCTCATCCTTTTGTCCAGCTCATATGAAGTGATGGGGCTATAGAGTGTTTCCCTGGCCTCATTTCCACTCCATGGCAAGAGCAACGCTACAGCTCCACTCTTCCTCTCCAGGCTTCCCTGCAAAAGTGCAGATGAGTTTTAATGTTTAAGCTCAAGCAGGACAATTTTACATCCAGTCTTAAAGATAGGAAATACCTGGACAGCAGTTTACTAAGACATGAGCAATACCTGCTCAGCGAAAGACTCTGGTCCACCTTGTCATCAGGGTCCCAACATTTTCTCTCAGAAAGCCCATCATGATAATGCAGACCTTAGAATAACTGGTTTGTTAAAAGGAACACTGGAATTTGGTTTGATTTTGCAGTGACTAAGTAACAAAAATAGTCAGAGCCAAACATTAATCCAAAAGAAATGAGACATGAAGGATTAAGACATAGAGATCAGTAGATTTTCCATTTCACTTGATTTTAAACAGTTGTTAGGAACTAGGGGAAACAACAGAAGTGCTTGTCTTTTTATAAAAACGAAATTTTTGAGGGAATGCCAACTGCCCTGCAGCATCCTGAGCTGAATCCTAAAATAGGCTATTGAAGTGCGGCGCAGAAACATGAAAATTATTTTAAGAGCAGTTGGAAGAGATTGGAACTGAGGTCCTCTACTAGAAACAGAAAGAAGAGGTCCCGGGAGCTGTGTTTAACTAACCATGACAACCTCAAATCGGGCCGAGTTCCCTGGGTCTGTCCTGCCAATGTTTCTCCTGACTGCTGGCACCATCTTGTGGCATCCAAAATAATCCTTTTTATTGGGAAGCAGCGAGTGCTGCATCCAATTGCTTCCTCTGCAGGCATGGAAAATGCTTCAATGGCATGGATAAATCAAGCCCAGAGCAAACTCTATTCTGGTGATCAGACCATAATTATTGGGAACTATCAGTCACAGCAACTTGCCCTAATCTTTTTCACCCAAAATAGTCACGTGGTACTTATATCCAAATTCCTGGCGATATCATAGCTGGGCAGATTTCCAAGGTTTTCACATAACTGGTATTTTACAGAATATCACTGACATCTATAAAGCTGTAAATTCCAAAGGACTTTAAAAGCAATAATCATAAGGTACCATTACATTGTCTTTGGGCTGGAAGATGTCAGCTGGGGGTAGGTGAGCAGAACATCTAATGGGAAAAGTGAGAATTTTGCCAAAGGATATCTGAGCTAAAACATGTTTAAAAAAAAAAGAAAAACAAAAGTACAGGACCTTAAAACACAGGCACTTTTTTTATAGGACCTTTCTGTGTAGGACCTTATCTGAAAAAACACCACAAATTAAGCTGCATTACATTTCAGTCAGTTTAGCATTTGAGATCAGACATTAAAGCTGATAAACACTCTTGTTCCACATGCCTGACAACCTGAACAAATAATTTCCTGCATGATTCCCATTCTTGTACCTCCAGAAGGAATTTATTTTATCATTCACAAGATGAAGAGTAACGTGACTCATTTGTATCATGTGTAAAATACACTGTGCTTGCTTAGAGTGTTCCAATTTCTAGCACCGACTGTTAACTATGGGGGAGCAGTGATCAACGGATGAACTAACACCCTGCTTTGGAGCACAGGGAGGTTTTCTTGGAGATCAGATGGGAGTAATCTGGAAATTTTTAGATTAGAAAAAATATAGAAGCAATAAAACCAATTTAACTGGGCTTAGCAGCAGTAGTTGAGACGTAGAAACCTGCGGAAGATACATAATCAAGGAGCACTGAGCTGAGGTTACTCAGGAGGAGTATGGGAGACTGGAGAAACTATGGCCCATTAGTGTGCATGCCCACGAAGGGCTGAATAACAGAAGTCAAGGAAGTGGACATAATAAAGAAATAAACAAGAACATGGATCTACAAAAGATAGGTCACACCAGATAAACCTGTCACCATTTTTCATAGGGGCAAAGCAGTATTTAATCTCTGTGGGTATCTGAAAAGCATCTCATTGGATGCCCTAGGAGAAATTATCAGGCTGCGTGTAGAAAAAGGGAGCCAGCATGGCACATACGTAAGGCCAGGCTTTGCGGCGGCAGCGGGTAACTTGCAGCATTCTTTAGGGACTGGTCTTGGACAGCATTTTCTTGGTGGTCACGGCAGATAGCAGGACCCTGGGACGGTAGCTGGAGATGCTCAGTCAGTGTATAGGAGGATCGGGGTGCTGTAGGGGCAGAACCAGTGGCCTCGGAGACTGGACCAGCAGCAGCACGGTGGGGCTCAACTGTATCAGAAGGAAAGCCTCAGTCCTGGGAAGTGACATTAAGTAATTGAGTGTTTGTCTTATGAGAATGGGTAACAGTTCAAAAGAGATGTTAACGTTTTGGGCTGATCTTGACGTTGCCTTCCCCAAACCTGAACCAGCTCTCCCATCCCCAGCTCACTTAATCACCCGTATCGCACTTGAGCGTGTTGCTCTTGCCAGTCGTCCGGCAGTACTCCTCCTGTCCCAGTCCTGTGCTTTAGGAGCTGGCTATAGGTGGGAAGAGATAACCCAGGAGAAGAGGACGAGCTGGATTAACATTTATGGCATTGCAGATATTGCAGTGGCTGCGAGTGCTGTTATGCTGTGTGGATGCCCAAGTACTGCTCGTACAGTCTCTACAGCACCTTCACCTTGCCTAAACATCCGCAAATTATATGTCAGGTTCCAAAACAAGAAAAGGCTCAAAAATCATCATATTTGAAAGAACAAGTGCTGTTTACTTTCTACTCACCTTTGAATTTAAGCCTTTACTGTATTTATACCTTTTCTTCTTTGCAGCTATGGGTAGGTTTTTTCCTTTCCATGGGTAAGAATTTGCAAATAAGCAAAGCAAGCTTCAGCCTCATGCAAGAGCCAAGACACGAAGCAACACCACGCCAGGTACAGCCTTCTGGCTGCTCTGTGCCTGCGGCCAGGCACTTGGCGAGTGGTATCCAGCCAGGGCACTTTGTTGAGGATGGATCCAAGTGCTATTACCTGAAGCTTAACTCTAATATTGTGTCACACCAGAAGTCACCAGCTTGGGACCACTTTTTTTTAAAAGGCCCAGCTATTTTCTTTTTTACAAATATATGTGGGATTAATTATTATTTTGGGGTTTGGAGTTAGGCATTTACTTTTTATCAGTATTACCTTCTGCTCTTCAAAAGCTAAAAAACAATAGAGAAATTATAATTAGTTTGCCATTAAAAAATAATAAATCTAGGACCAGTGGCAGCACTTTTCTGTAAAGAAAACGTCACTGGGTTTATTTCACCTGTTTAGTTTTGCTCTAGACTGGTTGTGAATTTTCAATTAAAGCAACAGATCCAAAATCTAATCTTAATTACAGGGGAATAAATCTTAGGGGAATAAAATACAGGGGAATAATCTCCACCCACGTTTAAAGATTCCCTCCAGCATTGCACTGCTCCATTTGAAAACCCAGCCTTGGCATTTTATCAAAACCTAGAGAAGGGCCCTGACATGGGGCACACAGCCTTCATGCAGTCATAAAAGTAATTTATTGGCTTTGACCCTGGGACAGGTAAACAAGCAGTTACAACAGCACAGAATCTCAAGTATGGCTTTCTTGGCAGGATTTGAGTTGTAAAACCATAAAACGAAACTGCAGGCACGGTCAGTAGATGTCACCCATGCGCCAAGCATGCAAACCTTACCCCACAGCCACCCAAAAAGCCACGTTCCCACTGCAGGCAGGAGCCAAGGCCGGGCAGGGAGGCTTGAGAAGGTGATTTACTTCAAAAGCTGCCCAGGTTTACTTCAAAAGGGGATGTTCAGAGGGTGACCAGCTATGGTGGCGACGCATGGTGGCTCTGGCAGACCCTGCGCATCGCCTGACCACATGCCCAGGTGAGTCATGGGCATCCTGAGTGGGGAAAATTCCTGTGACCCATGTTGGCCACGGAGAGAGCATCCAAACTTCTGCCTCCACTGCTGGCACCTGTGCGAGGGGTGAGCCCGAAAGGCAGGAGGTGTTGCTGTCAGCTCCGATGCGCACAGGGACACCTGTCCCAAGCAGGGTACCAGCGATCAGGGGAGCTGGTCTCCACCATCACCCTGTCTTCTGTCCCTGTCACTGATGGGGCTGGTGGGAATGGCGATGGGGATGTCCCTGACAGAATGTCACCCTCCGCAACCTCGTACTCCTTGGTGTGACAGCTCCAGGCTGCTAGCCCCTGTCACTCCTCTGTACGCACGTGTCTCATGGAAATGAAACTTCCAGCTTGTTTTTTCCCTTCTAAAAATCAATTGAAAGCAACTCAGTGCTATCCAGCTTAATTATTAATAAGTGCTGAGCTGGCTAATGGTGTTTGCTCAGTGTTTCCATAATACATTTAAAACCAAAACCCTGCAATCCCCAACTCCCCCCCCCCCCCCCCCCCGCCCCAAAGCCTGTCCCCAAGAGTCTCATTAATCCCAGACATAAACATACTGCTCAGCCCCTGCATTTTTACTGCAAGAGGCTCAGAAACAGCCAAGCTTACACCCAGCTTTGCTTGTCACGAGGTCATTTGGGCTTGGCCCAGGGGGTTGCTGCTGCTGTGGTCTGGCAGAAGGCAACTGCTTTGGCTGAGCACCTCCTGCCTCCCACCGGCATCGGGTGCTGGCGATGAACTTTGCTGTCTAACCAACCCTCACGTTTTACAGACTAATGGTGGTTCCTGAGTAAAACGTTGGGAGCTTCCAGCCTAAAGAAATGGAAACAACATCAGTTGGATATGCCGGTAGCTTTGGCTGTCACTCTGGGTTTCACACTGAGAGCTCTTGAGTGCTAGGCAGGAGCCTGGGGAGCAGGAACTCCCCGCAGTGTCTGTGGAGCTCTGTGCTCTGGTGTGCAACATCAGGGGCTTTTTGAGACACCTCTGTGGTTTACAGGAATTTAGGCACTGAAATATAGGGTGGAAAAAGCTGGATTTAAAAAAACCCCAAATAAATCAGCCAAGCAGTGTGAGATGTGACCACCCCTGATCGTATCAAATGGACCAAAGAGCATCACTGATGTTTTGAGGGTGTTTTGGGTATTGACCAAAAGGGAAGAAGACTTTCTACTACGTTGGCTCTAGCTAAATAATCCCTCCATGATCCCTGATCACACATGTTGAGGGTAGCAGCCACATATGAGGCCATTTAACTGCTCTTATGAAAGATACTTGGCCTGGCCTTCAACCAGCCCTCCAACTGTAAATCAGAAACCTGCTGTAATGAATAAAATCGGTTTTCTTTTCAATAGTACCACAACTATTACTGCCACGCACATGAGCTGCACAGATTATCCTGAGCTATGGGAGAGGAAGACCCAGGCACTGCCCCACGCCTGTGATGTCTGGTTGTGGGGATGACGTTGTGTTGTGACTGATGCTGAGATGAAAACCTTTTCTTAGACCAATTGGTGTGGCAGCAGATACAATGAGGGGCACAAGATCGTGCTGGGGCTCACAAGCCACCCCACGAAGATCAATTCCACGAGGTGGGGCTCTGTCCCCAAATGTTGCAGCTCTTCCTGCTTTCCTGAGGGCATCTCCCGCTTCTCCCTCTGGGGTGCTGAGGGCGACGGCAGTGGTGCTGGATGTGGGCAGGGAGAAGCACAGGATGGAATTTTGTCGGGCTGGTGATTTTGGATGCTCGGTGTGGGAATGCTCAGTGTCAGCCTCCTGAAAGGTGCTGGTTCCCTGCAAGTGCTCAGAACCTCCCACCTCTGCAGTGCAGCCCTGGAGGCAGCTCAAATAGGCACCCAAAGCACTTTTTGCAAATAAAAGCCCAAGGCTGATGTGTGGACGGAGCCTAAGGAGGCCAAATCCTACCACGTACTGAGCACTTTTCCATGTGTTCGTTCACATGGATGTTCGTTCAAGGCAAGATGCTTCCCGCAAAAGGGTTTTCTTATCAGGAATGATTTGCTTCAGGCGGCAGGCTCACAGACACAGGCATTTTCCCCACTTCCCTGCACTTCATACGAGTCATGTTAACATCCCAGTAAACGTGTTTTCTTTCCAGCTACACTGCTTGTAACAGTATTTGCCTGAATTAGAGCGAGTTTGCTCTGCAAACTGCATTTACCTTTCCCAGATACAGAGCAGCTGTTCCCTGTACGTTCTCGCAAGGTCCTTGTTTGCACAGACTTTTGTCATCAAATACACCCCCCTGAACAAGCCACTCGCTTCGACTTTCCACCACTGATAGGGGAGTTGTGAGCCCTGCAAGACACCTTCATCCTTGTCTTTTCGTTTCGTTAATAGGCACCTGCCTTTGAGACGGCGCCAACAAGGCTTTGCTCATGCCATCAATCACGATGGTTGACTGAGTCTTGCAGAAGTGTGAAAGAAAGAAGCAGACGTTATTAATTCTTCCTTCAGTGAAAGCTCTTCGATCACACCATGCTGACACTTGCTACGTACCTGCACCAGCACAAACACGAAGGTCGCCAGCTCCCAAGTCGGTAGTCAACAGCAAACAGCACCCCCACACCTCCCCACAGGGATGACAGCATTTACTGTGACCCAGGTGGAGTCAAGGTCTGTGGAAAACGCCAAAGCAGTGGTACCTGCTGTGGTGGTGGAGGCAGAAGGAGTCATGCAAGGGGCTGTCCCGATCCCCAGCAAGCAGGGCTGAGGGCAGAACAATAGCTGGCTGGGAGCCCTGCAGTGAAAGAAGTTTCCAGGCATAAACATCAATCTGCAGGAGTCAGAATGTTCTGAAAAATACACTTGTTTCAATGATGCATGGGCACACGTCCATCAGATGTGACTGTGAGACGCTGCCTGCTTGTCTTGCAGGCAGTGAGGCAGCCTGGACTCCTGGGCTCTGCTGAGACAGGGCTGTCCATGGCACAAAGGGGATTTGGTGGCTTCCAGGGCTTGTGGGTATCTGTTGCAGAGACGTAAGATGGAGCCCAGGCTCTGAGAGAGTCAGAGCTCTGGTGTCCAGGAGAATCATAGAACCATAGAACGGTTTGGGTTGGAAGGAACCTTAAAGATCATCCAGTTCCAACCCCCCTGCCATGGGCAGGGACACCCTCCACTAGACCAGGTTGCTCCAAGCCTCATCCAGCCTGGCCTTGAACACTTCCAGGGATGGGGCATTCACAGCTTCTCTGTGCAACCTGTGCCAGTGCCTCACCACCCTCTCCAGGAAGAATTTCTTCCTGATATCCAATCTAAATCTTCCTGCTTTCAGTTTAAACCCATTACCCCTTGTCCTGTCACTACAGGCCCTTGTAAAAAGCCCCCCCCAGCTTCCTTGTAGGCCCCCTTCAGGCACTGGAAGGTGCCATAAGGTCTCCCCAGAGCCTTCTCTTCTCCAGGCTGAACAAGCCCAACTCTCTCAGCCTTTCTTCATAGCAGAGGTGTTCCAGCCCTCTGAGCATCTTCGTGGTCTCCTCTGGACTCGCTCCAACCAGTCAATCTCCTTCTTATGCTGAGGGCCCCAGAGCTGGACGCTGAACTGCAGGTGGGGTCTCATGAGAGCAGAGTAGAGGGGGAGAATCCCCTCCCTCGACCTGCTGGCCACACTTCTCCTGATACAGCCCAGGATCCGGTTGGCTTTCTGGGCTGCCAGCACACACTGCCGGCTCATGTTCAGCTTCTCATCCACCAGTACCCCCAGGTCCTTCTCCCCAGAGCGGCTCTCGATCCATTCTCCACCCAGCCTGTACTTGTGCTTGGGATGGCCCCAACCCAGGTGCAGGACCTTGCACTTGGCCTTGCTGAACTTCATGAGATTGGCAGTGGCCCACCTCTACAGCCTGTCAAGGTCCCTGTGGATGGCGAGGTCCCTCTGGATCCCATCCTCATGCAGCAAGATTGAGTGAGGCTACTGATTGTGGTCAGCTGGGGATCTAGCTCTCATCTTCCTAGTCTTGAAGAGGTCTCTCAGTGACAGGTACCCCTACAAACATGCACACCTGTGTTCTTCTGACCCTAACCAGAGCGGCTAGATGCTCAGGCCAGCACACAATGTTTCTCTGCGATGTGTAAAAGAAGTTAGATTCTTCATCAAAGTCAAGTTGCTCCCTAAAATAAGAATGCACTTTATCAGTGTCCATGGTTTCATGCCTGTTGCAACTAATTCAGCTGTCCCCAGGTTACTCAGAGAGCAAAAGCCGATTGCCCTGTCAGAGGGGTGCTTGGGGGAGATCTTCAAGGGCAGGTTCAGCTTTCAGGGAGGTTTGCCATCCCCTATAGTCAATGAATCTCCCCAGAACACATTATTTTCCTCACTCTGAGTATCCTGTCACAGAGCTCTCCACTGACTTGGCTGGCCATAGCTGCCTTTAAACTTCAGAGGGCATGAAGGCAAGACATGGGTCTCTTCCCAGAAAGTGCCTGTGGCAACCCCACCCTGTGAACTGGCTTGATACTATCTGAAGTCATTTAAGCAGACATTGCATGAGTAAAGAACGTCATACATCAACCACTCACTAAAAGACAGCGTGGTAATGGTACTTGACTTCATCTCCAATGTCTTAAGATGTCGTCCCTGGCCTATCGTGGTCAGGGGACACATCCCCATGTCCCCGATAGCAGTCAGGTGCAGAGCTGTTACATTAGTGATTCATGGCCTCAGCTAAGTCCCCATCGTGTCCAGGTCCAAGGGTATTAATCCCGACTGTTCTGAGCTGGCCAAGGTTATCCCAAAGGCCTTCTCTGACCATGACCCACTGAGAGATGAGGATGTGGCGTTTATTACAGACCCGGATGCAGGTGGTTCTTAGGTAAGAGCTGTGGTCTGTGGAGCTGTGTTAGGAGTCAGGCAGAGCCCAAGAGTAGAACTGCCAAGGGAAGAATGATAAAGGCTTTTTTCTGCACTGATCATTCATCCAATGCCAGGAAGAAACTATGTCAATTTTTCTCCTGTTAAATGGAGTTGCTGAGTTAGGTAGGTCACGTGAGGCTGGAGCTGGAAGACAACCATTTCTCACTGGGCGCTCATGGTTCAAAGCAATTGGAGTCAATAGAGAGGGAAAATTTTTGCCATATCTGATGACAGCCGAGTAACTTCAATCCAGTTCCCTTTGGGCAAGTGTCTACCCCCAGAGCCAACATCTGCAGGTGATCCAGCTGGCTCTCAGCACAGGTCAGTCACTTGTAGAGGCTTGCAGCTTGTCGCTCAAGCTTACCTGGAACCCCCTCGGGGCTGAAGCATTTTAGCAAGGACTTATTCTGGTTCACGTATCTAAGTCTGTCAACAAAGGATGTTTTAGAAGCAGCACAGTGAGATTGCATAAGGGTCATGCGGCATCTCTTGCTCTACTGAAAGGTTATCTCAGCTGGCTAAATGCTCTGACTTGGTGCTCTTCCAATGAATATACTTCTGCGCAATAGATACAGCATTCCACTAGATGCAGGCTTATTTTCAACACGTTGTTGCCTTTTCAAGGAAGTTTGTGTTTGGTATTAAGAGAGTGTTGTCTGTCTTTATTATCACTGCCTTCTGAATGTTCAGGTCTGTTAAGGAGACAGAGCACCAGAGAGACATTATAGCCAAATGACCGTGCCAAGGAAAGGGAGACAATTATAATTTAAGGCTCTATCAGCTGAAACAAGCAATCTGTGAAAGAGGCACAAAACCTGCTTACCATGTTATCACTTCTTATCAGACTGGGATTTGTTTTGATGCAACAACTCAGTTCACCGCGACAGTCGAAGGTGAAGAAAGCTGGGGGAATGTGGGGACAGTCACATTAGCCTAGAAAGGCATTAAATGAACCAATGCTATCCAGAAAAGGAGAATGAAGAACTAGGGAAGTGCAACGTGGAACACGAACTGTTTGCATAGTCTTTAGGAGAATTATATTTACTGAGTAATCTTCGTTGTCTAATGCAGATGGGCAGACATGTCTCATTATATGTCTGAACAGCAGCTGGCTAAATGACACATAAATATCATTAATGTTAATTTAATATTAATAGCACAACCAGGAAAGTAATGGAAGATGAGGTCTTCATGCAAGAAATCCTTCACAACAGCAACCAGCAGTTTTAAGCTTGTTGTCTGCAAGGATGCAGACGGCATTCAAAAGAATATATGGAAACTGTACAACATCGGTGTTAACTTCCAGCAAAACTGCAAAAAAACTTAAAACGTGTACCACAAGCTTTCATTTTAAAAAAAATAGGGGCCATCTTTATAATGGAAAGGAATGGAATCTTTTTCACTGTTTGTTGAAAAAGGAAGATTTCTTTTTTTCTAATAAATGGAAATTTAGTAGTTCTGGATCATGAATGTTAACACAGAATAATTTAAGTGCAGTAAAGCACTTTGATGGCTACAGAAATGTCAGCTGATTTTTATCACATTGATGTAAAGACAGAAAGTATCAGAAATATTACTATTTTTGATTATTTTCTTGGTTTTGTACAAGTAACATTATTCAGAGGACAACAGCTATCAAAGGACATTTCAGAAACATCACAAGGGCAGTATGTAAACTCACTGTTGGTCTGCAGGAGTGAACAAGTGTGGTTATATTTTTACTATGCAGCTTTCTGAAAGTGAGAAGAGCGCTCCTGGTTTTTCAGTAGGTGAAGAATTGTAGTTGCTATGCATAGCTTTGTCCAATCTTACCGTTTATGACTGAGTTTTCAAGCTTCCAAAGTCATCCACACCAAAAAACCTGTGGTTGGTACCAAAATGAGGCAAAGACACAACTGACGGGTTTGAGTCTTTAGGAGTAACTAAGGTGAAAAATCAAGAAACAACATTTAACAACACTCCCTTCCAAAATTTGATGTATCTGTGTAACAATCTGCATCATACCTTCCAGATGAGGAAATGCTGAGAGAGCTGGGTCTGTTCAGCTTGGAGGAGGCTGAGGGGGGATCTTCTCAATGCTTATCAATATCTAAAGGGTGGGTGTCAGGAGGATGGGGCCAGGCTCTTCTCAGTGGTGTCCAGTGACAGGACTAGGGGCAGTGGCCATCAACTGGAAAACAGAAGGTTCAACCTGAACATGAGGAAACCCTTCTTCCCTGTGAGGGTGACAGAGCACTGGGACAGGCTGCCCAGAGAGGTGGGGGAGTCTCCTTCCCTGGAGCCTTTCCAAAGCCACCTGGACTTGTTCCTGTGTGATCTGCTCTAGGTGATGCTGCTCTGGCAGGGGGGTTGGACTAGATGATCTCTAGAGGTCCCTTCCAATCCCCAACACTCTGTGAATCTGTGTGAATCATTCTCAGATCTGCTGCTTTAAAGAGGAAAGCACCAATCTGAATGCCATAAGAGGTGTAAAAGCCCTACTAGATACAGGACCGTGTCTATTCATTCGTCTATTTTACAGAAGAAATAAAGTAGGGCTTGGGTGATTCTGTGAAGACAGTTTAGGAAGACTCTTTGTAACAGTGGGAGTTAGATAATGGAACACCAGACTATTTGTGTGTGGTTTTTACCAAGCAGATATTCTGTTTATGGCTGGGAAGAGCCTGCTTTCTCCCTTTTATACAAGAGCTTAAAAAACGCAGTTGCTGGATATTGCCATCTGGACAATGAATGAGAGGGTGGCAGCCCGCAGTGATTGATCGGTGCTGAGAGGCAGCAAAAAACCAGAACAGAGCTCCCGTATTAATGGCATTGATTTCCTTCCAGGGAGATCCATTAGACACCTTGGAATCAAACACAACGCCTTCCTGTACCATTTAAAGCTCAGATGATACGCTAGGCATTTAGCGATGCCTGTGTACCCATTCCCAGGCACGTGGCAGTCTGTCTGCACAAGGGAGCTGTAAGCAAAGCACTCTCTCCAGCCCCGTGTTCCCCCCAGAGCAGAGAAGGATTCATCTGGTGCCACAAACAGAGCTGGAAGCAGGGCTGAGTTGGTCACATTGCAGGGACAGCCACCCATGCACAGTATGACCTCCCTCCCTGCTTCCATGCCTGGGTTTCAAGAGCAGATTGGAATGTGCTGGGAATCCACCCTCGGTCCTGACAGTCAGGTCATCCCCAGCGTAAAAGCAACTCCAAAAAATGGGAAAGGGGGGTTTGACACAAGGTGGGTGGCAGTCAAAGCCTGCCCCAAAGCACAAAGAAGAGGTTGCACACTTTGTGATTTTCATAGGAGACGCCCTCAGCCTCAGGTCAAGGAATAACCCCCAAACTCAGGGAAGGACCTTGGGTGACTGGGGTGGGAGGCAAAAGAAGGCAAGGGAAGACTTTTCATTCAAATATATATATATATATATTGAATTAGCTGGAAGGGTGATAAAGGCAGGCTGTCACCCTGGGAATCTGCGGCACCAGATGGGCTTGCACAGGTATCCTTCTCCAGGTGTGATCGCTGCATGCACGAGGTACGAGAGGAGAACAGGGCAAAGCAGACCACAGTGTCAATGGCCTGGCATTAAACATTTCAGCATGAGCACCTCAGCTCATATGATCTCCCTTGACAGTCCACTGGTGACACAGAGAGTGGGGCACTTCTATGGGGCTGCTGGTCTCAGGTTCATCACATGGATGAACGGTAACTCGGATGCTTCTTCCACCAGCCACAGAAAGCATATGGGTAGGTCTCCACGCAGCCCACATCTCAGGTACGGCATCCTTCCACACATCCATGCTTTAGTCACCACGAACTGTTCCATGGCTGATGGCTTTTCCCTGATATAGGTACAGATGGCAGCCAAGGGTAATGCAGAGAAAGGACTAATGCTGCACGGGAGGTACTGGAGAGGACAACACTCCTCTCCTGGACTGAGGACTGTTACAGTCTCGTCTGCACACCATATAATGACACACACAGATCACTGAGCTAACTGGAGCTGAAAAGATAGAAAAGATTCCTTTTTCCTCACCATGCCTTTGCTTGCGATTCAAAACACTTCAACCATCTCTTTACCAGTCTCATATTTTTCTTATTCTAGTTTTTCTCATTTTCTCTTGATCCCTGGAAGTGATGTGCTCAGGTTTTTCAAATCCTTCCCAGCTAGTTAAGTACATGTCAGCCCACAGCTCTTACTTCTAGATACTGAAGAAATGGAACCTCCTGACACAGTCTGATCATCTTGCATAGAGCATCAAACATCTTCTCTGGGAAGTGAAGGCACATGGCAGCCCAAGAGCTGGGTCCATGGTGAGCTTTGCCTCTGAAATGCGATGGCTTCATTCCCTGTTCATTGTGTCAGATGTTTGATCCACCGGGGGATCATAAAAGAGAGAAGTCACTTGCCCAAGGCACATTAGGGTCTGAAAGGTTGCATGCCTTGCATGCAATTAATTTTATTTCAGACAACTAATAAACATTGGTAAACATTGGCTCAAAGAGAGCAATAAACTAGACATCGTGAATTAAACTTTAAATATTCGACTACTGTAAAACTGCAGGAAGATCAGAGGCTAAACCATTCACCAGCTAACATGCTACGGACAATTTGGAAAGTGCCATATGATTCAGTGTGGAACGGTGTCTTGAAATGTATCGATCCTTCCTTTTTCTTGCTCTCAAAGGCACTGTTGTAGAAATTCCAAAAGCAGCTCATCACGTATCGTGCAAAGGAAACAAGCACAGCTTGCCCGATTCGCTGCTCCTTTTCACTGCAATATTGCCTTCGCTGAGTAATGCCGGCATCACCTGGGGGTAATGTACTGAGTGAAAATCCCACGGGGATAATACGGATACGCTCCATCTGAAGACTGCAGCGGTAAGTGACACCAGTTCTGCTTTTCTGTGCGTGCTGAATCTCCCTGTTGAAAATCATACAGCGAACAGCTTTGTGGTTTGCTCCACCTCTCCTGCGCACCCACCACCTACTCAACTGCTGCAAGAATCTGAGTCCTATCCTGCAGCTCTGGAAGTTAGTTCCCAAAAGTTTCCTGGGTTGGAGCAATACAGGGTGAAGCCTTTATATTGCAAAGCAATTGTGCTGACGGGCCTGGAGGTTAAAGACATTTCCTGTACCCTGTCCCCTCCCACTGACTGCAACAGAAGAAGGGTCAAGCCAGCTGTCTGTGCTGGGATACAGGTGGGCATCTCTGACATCTCACGGTGTCCAACTCACCAGCCCCTTTGGCCCAGCCAAACTGCCCCAGCTCTCATCGTCTTGGCTTTAAGGACTCCAAACATAAAGCTATTTTCTTGCAATACAGTAACAGAAACAATTTGGCAGTACATTCAGCAAAATTCTGCAATGTCATTATTTCTGGAGATCTGATCAGAGCCCAGGAGAGCTCTTACTGAATCCAGCACATTGCAGGCCAATGCCACCACCCTCTCTAGCCGTGAAACAGACCACACAGACACATGTTGTTATCCCAGAACACGTTAGAGCAGCACAGGGCCAACTACAGTTGTCTCAAAGAAGCACCCTACCCTTCTCCATTTGTTTTCATCCCAAACTTTTGCAGAGCCAATCAGGTCAAAAGGCCAGCAGCAGTGCTTCAGACCAGAACGGGACACTTGGAGCATATTGATCTGCCCAGAAAGGCAGGATAAGATGGAGACATGTTGAAGCTGGTCAATGTGGCAGCATGAGCACCAACCGCTTGGGCCAGAAGTGCCAGCCTGCTTCCAGCTGCATTTGATGTGCTCACCTGAGAGGTCATGGACAAGCAAAGTTCTCTAACTGTGTGCTCAGAGACACTGCATCATTAAGGAACACAAAGCTTTTGAGCCAACCTGTGACACAGTGTACTTTGGTTTGATATGTTATTAAATGATGTTATTAAATAATTATTAAATAACACCCAATCACGTACATCTTCACTCAGACTGATCTGGATGGGTCCCCATACCAGCCAGAGCATCACCCCTACCGCTCCCCACTCCCCCCAGTAACGATGCTCCTGTACTTTTCAGGATCAGGGCTGCAAAGATACTCAAAAACTAGCGATTGCTGTCAGCTACATCAAGTCAACTTGGCCCCGCCAAGCCATTTTTTAAGCTGTGCCAACCTTTCCTTAGGAGAAGTCACAACAACTGTTCACAGACTTTCCCACCCAGGGCAACACCTTAGAAAACAGGTTTCCTCTGATACAGGCTGCTATAGAAAATACAGTCATTACTGTATATAAAAAGAGACATATAAACCACGTAGAACTAGTGTGAAGGAAAGACTCCTATACATCCAACTTCTTTAGATGGAATTTATTCTTTGCAGAAGAGAAGGTCAGTCGGATGAGCCTGTCCAGAGCAACCAGCAAGCAAACAGCCCTTGAGTTGCTCCAGCAGACCTCATCCCCATCAGCAACTTCGCCATCAATCCTGCCAGCCTACCTGCGGCAGCTGCGCACCGCTCGAGTGCCTGTGCTGACTAAGACCTGGAGAGTAAATACTTGTCCGCAGCTGCTGGAAATGGAGTCATCACTTAACGATGCTTGAAGCTACCCTCACCTAGAGTGGCCAAAACATGAGTTTCAGAGATCGGGGTGTTTTTGTACTTAGTGTTTGCCAATTTACAGGTTTATACTGTTCTGGCAGGTTCAGCTGTTTGCAAGGGGATCAAGGCTGTTGCCCATGATCTGTGGGGTGCACTGTGGGTCCTTCCCACACTCCCCACTGCCTCCTCTGAGCACAGCCGAGTTGGAGTTATGATGCCACACACCTTGGGGAAGGGCAGGCAAAGGGGTCATGCTAGGAATCAGGCACCGCCATGCTGAGCACGGTGGTGCCTGAAGGTTAAACGTTCTTCTTCCTTTGCAGAGGGAAGTCAGGCACCACCATCTCACCCCTGTGCTTGAGTTTAGGCCACGCTGCAGAAGAAAAAGTGACATTTTAGGAGGACAAGCAGGGCGCTGACATTGTAGCTGAGGGGTGAAGTCATTTTCCCGAGAGAAGTGGAGGGTTTCTGGAATGACTTGTGTGGATTCATAAGGTGGAATTAGGGTTTGTCCAATTCATTGCACAAAAGCAATGATGATGATAACAATAACCCCCAAGTTGACACTTAGTGATGCTCAGAGCCACTCAGCTTTGCTCATGATGAGAACCCTCCTCGGGAGCCAGTTAATGCCGAACCGACCCTCAGCCGGCTTACGTGATGGCAGAAACTGCGCATGGCCTCGCGCCCCGGGTTTCTTCATGACGTCTTTCCTTATATCTGCCGGATCAGTTTTATCTGAACTGTTTGCTGCCCCTGAGCAGGTGAGGAGGCAGGAATGCTAAAGATAACTCTGTAAACAGAGAAGGCATGGAGGGGTCAAAGCCCAGGGGAAGGATCAATATGTTGGCTTAGCCGAGGAGATGAACAAATTGTATCCGAGGGCCACACGGACATCCTCAAGAGAAAAAGCCAAGTGTTTTCTGTCTTTAAGAGAAACCACAGATGATATGTTTGGCTGTATGAGACAAAGGTCCAGATTCCTGGGAAAATCTGGAAATACTAGTTATACTAATAACATTAATAGCATCACTACAACTATCAATAATGGTAATAATAACAGTAGTGGTAATAATAGTAATCCAGACGGTGCACCCATGGAAGAGGAGAGCGGGGCGAGGACTCGGGCCATGTCTTGCCTTTGGAGTTGAAGTGCAGGGCGTGAACGGGGGCCCGCGCACCAGGGATGTCCCCTACAGCCTGCAAAGGGCTTGCAGGGGTATAAATGCTGACTTTCTGCAGTACCCAAGTTCCTCATTTCTTCATCTGTTACCTTCTCATCAGAGAGTTCATCAGCAAGAAAACAGGCTCCCACATCAGCTGTTTCTGGCTTTTTTTTCTCCTTTCAGGCCCCCTTTTGCCCTGTTCCCTGGTGTCTGTAGCCCCCTCCCCTTTATCCCCTTTGCTGCCTTTCCTTCCCCTTGCAGCTCCTGGTTCCCTGCCCTCGGTGGGTCCCAGACCCTCTCATAACAGCCACTAAAACCATCCATGATTAAAAGGTCAGTGCCAATATCATTTGAGGTGGGAGAGGCTGTGGGGGCGAAGGAAGGTACCCGTGATGCCACCCAGGTTTGGGGTGCAGGGTTGTCCCTGCCGAGAGAGAAGAGCGGAGCAACAGGGTTGGGGGATCCTGGTCTCACCAATCAGCTCCTGGGACTGGGAAACAAAACATCCATTGCTTGGGAGAGCAAGACATGAATTTCAGGTTCGTCTTTGAGTTAGCTAGCTGCCAAGTGGCTCTGCTCTCTGGTGCTCAGAAACACCAGGTCTACTCTTCATCGCAGGGGTCTCTTCTGACTTGCACAGGGTCTGCTTCCTGGGGTGGTGCCCACACCTCAACAGCCTTTCACAAGCACTGAAAGCATCCTTAGAGATTTTCCTTCACAGTATCTTCTCTTCCTGAAGCCTCTGCTCCCCAGGAGCTCTGCTCCTGCATGGTGCTGCCACCCCTCCCAGAAAGCCCCAGCCCTGATTGCAGGGGGAGCACAAGTGCCCCGGGACACTGACAATAGCCACTTCCCAGCTCATTTAGCCACCAACAATCCATACTGAAATCATCATTTTAACGCCAGGAGGGTCTGGGGTTTGCATTTCATACTTAAGAGCTTGATGAAATATCAAGGCAACAAGTGGCTGACCCCTGTAATCTGGTTGGGCACAGACTCTCAGCTATGATGCCAGCAACACTGTCCATGATCCCAGATTTCCAGCTGCTGCTTCATTTTCTCCCCCTTCTCCCCAGACCCTGCCGCCCCATGCGACAAGAAGCATGATTTTCCGTCAGGGATTTCTCCTGCCTGTCCATCGTGTCCTTCCTCCCCTGCCCCGTTTGATTAATTGGCGAGGCACTGGCAGCAGCAGACACCCCATCCACTGACGCAAGCGCTTTGTTTTTCCATCCTCAGCACTGCAGTATGATCCTGATTAAACAGCCGTGGGATAAAACCGGGTTAAAGCTCCTTTCAGATAACAAGACGTTGCTTTGCCTTCCAACATCAAATCCTGTGGGAGGGTCCCGCTAACACGGCTCAGGGATGTTCACAGGGATGGCTGGTGCGAGGAGGGACTGTCTTGTTCTCAAGGGGCTGGAGAAGTACTCAGAGAGGCTGTGTCCATCAGCTCTCCAGCTCTGGTTTGGAGGGTCATCCTGGGGATGTGGCACTGCCCCTTCAGGCTCTGGTTCTCTAAAAGGGGAATATTTTCCCCAGCACATGTCTTGCCTAGTTGAATTGGAAGCTCACTGGTTTGGGTACCACCTGCCCCTGGCTCCCAGCTGGCTGTAGAGCCTCAGCACTGTGCCTCAGCATCCTGCGTGCACAACTGTGGGTGTGGGTTAGGGCACGCGTTGGTGCCTACGCTGCTGTGGCTGTCCGGTCTGGACAACCTCTCCTCCTGCACCCCCTTCTTCACCTCATCTCCACCAAATGTGGAAGGAGGGAGTGGGCAAGGGAACCTCAGCCCTGGGGCAACACCTCTGCGTCACAGCTCACAGTGTGGCAGGGCTGTGTGCCCTGACTAGAGGATAAAACCACGGGGACTGTCAGAGGCCACGTAGGGACTGCTTGGCTAATCTTGAGCTCCCAGCGTGGGGGGTGCTTTGGGCCTCCCGGAATAAGAAAAGCGTGTCGCAGCCGCACGGCTGGGATCTGTGCATCATCCTTGTGTAGCCGGAGAGCAAAAGGCTTAATTCAGGGAGGAGGTTCCTTCAGACATCTGACATTACCTCCCCAGGGGAGAATGATGAAATATGGGGATATTTTAAATCAGGGGCTTGTTTCATCTGTTAAAAATTGTGGGTTTTCCTCTGTTGGGAAAGGATCACATGCAGGAGATGAAAACCAGTGCTACTGCTTTTAAAGTCATCTGGTGGCAAGTAAACCTCCGCTTCAGGAAGGATTCAAAAAGTGACCTGTGCAGAAACCAAGAGACCATGGAAGGCAAAGAGCCATAAGAAAAACCAGCCCTCAGTAAACACAAGTAAGACGCTGCGCTGTTTGCTTCCACAACAGCAGCGGCCGCGCTGCTCAGAGAGCATCCAGGTGATTCCAGCCCTGGGAAAATGGGGACGTTATAAGCTTCTGTGTAAGAGTAGCGTCTATCTTTGCTTCCCTTTTAACAAGATTAGTCTTGCTTTTCTCTCCCTCTTTCTTGTGCTGTCCGCCGGCCACCTCCGTGCTCTCCCGCTAATGTGATTAGCGGTGCATGGGGACCATACTGGCAGCAACTGTCACAAAGATCTCTGCTTACTTGAGTGCACCTCTTTCCTCAATGAAACATCTTGTGTTTATGGTCACAGGGGGTATTGTTAACTCCTGGATTCAAACAGAAAGGGATATTTACGACCCTCCCATAAAAGTTGATTCAGGGAGACATTTAGGAAAGAAAGGGACAGAAGACAGATGTGTTTCCTACCACAGATGCTGAGGAGGTTCAATTGTTCTGCATATGTAATGACTTTTTATGGTTCCTTACAAACGCTTTCCACACTGTTAGAAAGGTGCCAAAGTCAAATACACATAGTCACTTACAGCAGACAACTTAGTGACCATACAGGACACTACAACTTTATATCTTGTTAAATTATGTTGGAGATGGACATCACTACATGTACGACGTGAAGGGGAATCTCTGCCTGCACAGAGTCACAGATGCCTTGCTGCCTTCCCCACTGCAGCTCTGCATTCATTTAGCGTTTCCCAAGTCTTGCACATTTACTCTCATGCCCATATGGTTAACACTTAGAGCTCCTATGGATTTTTTTCCAAGACAGGCACATTATCGGTGTTATGTATTGCCACCTAAATTGCCTGCAGTTGTGTCTTCTCAGAAGAGCAGAAAAAGAAGTTTAAGTCTTCCTAACAGTGCAAACAAGTTAGTACTTGTAGGTGACAGGACCAAAAAGGTTGCTGATTATATGTCTGAAGAGAACAGATGACCAGTGACTAAAGCATAATTACAGGCAAGAGAGGAAAAGGAAGATGGCAAATTGCTATGGTATCCTAACGGCAACCAGTCACGTGTCGCCTCTGCCCAGGGCTGGCTGGTTTTACTCTCTGATGTTAGCTCCCATGGTGTGACAAGAGGTTTAAGGTCAGTGTATGGGAGGAAATATCTCAGGTGGTGAAATGAGTTTGTGACTATTTACAGCAATGGAATATCTGGCCAAAGCCACCAACCGTGGTCCCTCCGTGCTCCTGTGATAGAAGCAAAGTCACTTCCCAAGAGTTCTTAGGTTAAAAAAGTTGTGCAAAAAGTGGCTGTTTGCTATGATGCCTGCAGAGAATCGTGGCTCATCCCAGCTGCACACACCATCATCCCACTGTCATCCAAGGGATCAAAACCATCACTGACCAAGGACAAAGTCCTCCTGTCTCGACACACAAGATGGGCAGCATGAGATCATAAACGAGCTTGTGCACCTCCCTTTGTGCTCAAACAGAAATATTTCCATCTGACCCGGGGTTTTGCAGCGTAACAGAGCTAAGGAGGGTTTCATCATGACTGGCTCACTCTTTTAGTATCTTATCTATGAACTTAAAACTCAGGCAGGGCAGGCTCAAGTTGGGAGTGGATGGGTAATTTTCAAATGCCTGGACTGAGTCAAGCCTGATATACTGGATAGCTGAACTTTGCCATTCGGGCAGTGCCATCGGGGTGGATGTAGCTGCCATGTTGTCTGCCTGCAGTGGGCAATTCTTGCATGGAAACATCCCCAAAAGGTTTGTGACCTGGCTCTCTGCATGGGCAAGTGATTTCTAATGAATTTGTATGAATGGATGCATCTTTGTCTGCCCATCAGGGATACCAATGTCACTCCTGCGTTCTCATGTCATGAGTGGCCATTCATTACCCTATCATCTCCTGTCCACAAAGAAAATGTTCCTAGATGGGGAAGGTTTCTTTCTGTGGTAAATAATTAATAATGAAACTACAAGCTGCTTCTTGTCTCCTATGTGCCTACCATGGTACTTTCTTTACCTGCTCACAGAAATCCCTGCTCAGGGGAAGCCAAGCTCAGCCACAGCAATCTCCTCTCTCAGGACAGCTCAGGTGTGCTCCATCCAGATTTCAGCTGGCCTGGGATTTACCTGACCATCCCAACCACTGACAGCAGGAGCAGAGGCTTGAGGCCTACCTGCCACGTCAAGTTGAAGTGACACACCAGTGAAGCCTGGAAGAAGGAGAGACCCATTGCAACGAGCGTCAGACCCCCTCCCACCAGTGACACAGCGCTGGCGCTGATGTAGGCTTTGTTAATGTTCAACTGCCTTGGGCAAAAATAAGCTCTGACGCATGATTCTGGTTCTTGAGGTTCTTGCAGTATTCCCAGAACCATAGGGTCTTACCTTGAACTCCAAAATACTGCATTTTCATTACCAATCACTCTCACTGCATGCTTTGCAGGCCAGATGCTGCCATTAGGTCCTGTACCAATCTCATTGACTATTTAGGAAAAAATCCCTTTCTTTGAGAATGTATTATTTCCTTCCTTTTGATGTGACAGGAGTGCCACATTATAAAATATCTGCTGACAAGGAAACCCCCTGGCTACCAGCCCAGGAAACCTGACATTCATGACATCAGTGGCAGCAGCTTTTCATGCATCTGCAGATTGTGACTTTTACAATAGCCCAGGAGAGAACCACACAAGACAGTACTGGGCAGTGGTAATCCAGCTGGTCCTGAGCACATTTGCTCAAGCACTGGAAGTCGTAAGACTGTGGTGTTTCTCTGTGTTTGCCCACGGTCCCAGCCCCACATTGATGGAGCCCTTTCCACCACCCATTCAAAGTCACTGGTGCCCTGCCTGGGCAATGGGGATGTGGCTCAACAATGCCAGCTGTAAAAGCAAGCTAGAAGTTGTTACCTAGCCCACATTATCCTTGTTTTAATTCATGTAGGCTTTCAAATCCCAGCTCTCTGCTGCCCCAGTTATTTGCTTCACCACGTCTGAGCCCACGATGCTGGCCTGCGCGTGGCGGGGGCGGGGCGGGGGGGCACAGGCCTGCCATAAAGGAGGACTGCTGCGAGCGGTGAGGAAATGAAACCAGGAACGCTCTGAGTTCTTGGCCATAAAAACCATGCTGCAGGCTGTCTCTTGCTGGGCAATGTTAGTTCCCAAAGTTGTTTTCCCTAGCTGTTGTCATAAAACTTCAGTGACACCACCTACAAGCTTCAGAAGTTGCATGGGGGAGGGTGTATACGTTGAGAGTCCATTGTTAGAGCCTACAGAGCCTCTTCTGCTTAAACTAGCTTGTACTTGTACAACTTTGCTGGGCTCAGTGGGATGGTCAGCGAGTCAGATACCAGGAATCAATTAATCAACGTTTTCTTCCTTGAAAACAGATGACTCAACGAAGAGAATTTTGAATAAAGGTGTTTGTGCCGGACTCTGAAACCTTGCTCTTTTGACCCTCTAGTTAGGGACCGGGCATCTATTTAGCAGGACTGTTTCAAGTGCGAGACAGACCTGAAATCTGCTGGCCAGGTGACATGCCGAAATATAAAAAAGGAATAAATGAACTCAAGTGACAGGCAGTTTTATGAGGGCAACTGCAAAGAGTTACAACACGTCTCCGTGCACACGTACAGCAGCACGGTTCCTTCAGAGGATGGCAAATACGTAGATGTGCCTCTGAACGAATTCTTCATTGAATGATTCATAAAGAAATGGGGAGCGAGCACACCCAAGCTGACCCCCCCTGCATATCATCAGCTAATTGATGCAACCTCTCCTGACAGCAAACTGTCCCGGAGGCAATCGCAGCTCCCCATGCTAACATCCAGATGCCATGCCTACATGCCACTCCTCGGCAGTGGCTCATCAGGTGTTTGACACTTCAGGATGGAGGTGCAGGGAGCGCTGGTCTGCTCTGACGGGCACTCAAGTGGCACAGAGGTGTGCGTTTTCGGGTGGCACAAGCAATGGCAGTAAGCAAGACCAAAGGGCCGCATGGCCAAAAGGACAGATGCAAGAGAAAAAGGATGTGGTACAGATGCACAGATAAAATAAGCTATAAAGGTAGTTAGTTTTCTTAAGGAGGAAAGAACACTTCTCCCAAGAGCCTGAGTTGAATAACTCAGTCCAACAGCTCTCCCAAGTCTGTTACAGCAGGGAAAAGCCATGTCCTGCTGAGGCAGACAGGGTGTATTTAAGAGCTGGCACAACACCCGTCAGAGAGGTGGCCGCTGCTCCCCACGGGGCAGAGCATCAGCTTGCAGGTGGGCAGGGAAGATGAAGCAGAGAGGAGAGAGCCAGAGAGCCTGGTGAGTAAATCTGGTTGATGACTTACCATCCAAGTCAGTTGTAGTCACAGATTTATTAATAGATACGTGGTAGAATTGTGAAGAACTGTTGTATTTTGTTGGCTTGATGCAGAGTTGAGGAAGGGCTTCATTTTTTCGCTTTACTGTGGTGGCGAGGTGGAAATTTTTCAAATAAAACAGCTCTGTTTTTCTTGGAGTCCTTTGCAGAAAGCACAGCATATGTTTATCCAGCTTGCAGCATTTGGAGGGTCTGCTGGAACAGGTCTTTACAGAGAACATTCTGTTTAAATACACTCAGAATTAGGCCTTTAAATTAGAAGTTGACCCTGGCTATATGTCACAGTCAGCACTGTGAGCCAGCTACAGGCTTTGGACCCAACTCTAAAGTGACTGATGCAGCTTTAGGGGACTCGCTGCTCCCAGGTTCATACTTTGAATAAACGGGACTGAAGTAACACCGTCAGGTGAGAGGGTAAGGGAGAACCATGTGCCGTTAAGGCACTTGTGCTGTATTTATAACGGCCCAGTAAAAGACTGGAAACCCTACCGTGATATGTGCTGGACAAGCACATAGCACTGCCTCTTGCTCCAGATTTTAGTATGCAGATTTATGAACAGACACAAGATGTGGGTGATTTTTTCACCCGCAAATGGCCAAAGGGAGCTGAGAGGAATGCATAACTAAACGAACAAAGCTAAGTGTGGCAGAGATCAACCACAATCAGGTAACAGCGGCAGGGAATCACTCTTCCATAAGAAGAGAGTTATTTTTTTTAATTATAAGCCTATACAAAAGCATTTTTGTTCCTTTGATGACTGCATTGTCCTTGTTCTCTTTCCACACCCTTCCCTCTGGTAGCTCATTACATCTATTCATTTCACCTTGGCTGAATTAGGGATGTGCAAAACAACCAGGATGCTAGTGTTGAGTTCCTGGCTGGAATTGCACGTATGAACAAGTCATCAAGTAGAAAATTACCAAAGACCTGTGTCATCTGAAAGAAAGAAAATTTTTCTGTGGGAACAATGAAATGAAAATTTTGGCCCTTTCTTTTCAAAAGAAAAGCAGAAATCAGAGGCTAATCCAAACATGTAGGTTGACCTCAAACAAATTGTTTTGCTCTGGGGTGTTTTGTGGTGCAGACAGTGTTGGCTTTGTTTTCATTCTGAGTCAAACCAAACACTGCAGCTGGAATCTCTCCACAAAAGTGGAGTTCAAGTCCTTCCCTCTCCCAGCACAGCTTGGTACGGTTTAGTCTGTCTCTGCCTGCCCAGAGCTAGGGTGATGCTGGCAGCGATCAGCCACAGAGCTGACGTGGTGGTCCCAGCCGTGCAACTTCAGACAGCCTCATGCCACATTCCCGCAGGTATCTCCACCCTCGTGCTATGAAAGCAACCCTCCGATGTGCTGCTGTGCGGGCCGCACTCATTTCAGATGCTTTGAAGTGATTTCTGCCCCTGGCACAAGGTGACAATCCTGTCTTTTGGCCATGGAGAAAACTCATGGGATAAAGAGAAGACCGAGGTTTGAGGGCACTGTGGTTGGGACACAGCCACGTTGCACTGGGGGTCCATCACGGAGCCGTGTGGATACAGCCTACGGCACCCAAAGGGTCAGCACAGGTAGGGCTGGAGCTGGCTTTGGTCTCTCTCTACCCTGGGGGAAATGGTCTCACCTGTGAGCCTCCATCAGGAGAATCCCTTCCTTCCCAGAAGTGCTAGAAGACCCAGACGATGCTTGGGAAGGCTAACATAAAAGCTGTGGCAGCTACTTATCTCCTACTTTATAAACTCAGTAGTGTATGGAAATTATCCGAGGAACAAAACCTGCTAAGTAACCTCATTATCCCTTTCTTTGGGGAGTTTACTGTAAAATGGCAGGCTTTAGATCTTAATTTGCTGGGAAGTGCAGCAATGTAAGTAGTTAGACTGATAAGGAGCTGAGCTGTGTGAATTCTTCAGGGGAAAGGAGGAATGTGCTAGACAAGGAGAGATGGAAAAGGAAGAAGAAAAAATAATGCTTCCCCTGCCAAGTAAAATATTTTGTATAAATATTTTATATAAATATATAAAAATATTTTTAGTATGTTAGTGATGTAAAATTATGGAAGTTTTGTTTTGGTCAGAGAGAATGCCACGCTCAAATATTTCCTTATTTTAAAAGGGCACAATTTCTAGAACCCTTTAATTATTATTTTTTAATAAAATTCATGCATATTTTGAAACACAGCATGTTGTTTTTTTTATTCCTTTTTCAGAAGCATCTCGTCTGTCCAGAATTTTCCCTCGTTTAGCTAAAGCAGCTCAAAAAACAGCTGGGGGAAACTCCTTCTCCCAACAAACATGAGCGCACCCGCTGCCTGCAGTGCAGCTGGCACCAAGCTCTGCCTTCACTTCGCCCCCCTCGCGCTGCCTGCAAGGCACCTTGGGCTCTTCCCAACCCCAAACGCTGTCGATGACCCAAGCAGACTTTTTTGCTCGGCACTGCCATCCCTTCTCCCAAAAGCTTTGCTGAGGAACATACGAAGCTCCTGCGGTGTGAACCTCACAAGGCTCAGCCATACACATCCCTGGGAGAGAGGCTGCACATGGCTTGTGGGCCAGCAGGTCCTGGTGGCCAACACAAGGTCTCGGGGGAGCTGTGAAGGTCTTGCACAGAGTGAAACGAAGAATTCATTTTTCTTGTCACTAGATGGCTCTATCTGCTTTCACTAAACGCACACGGTTTTCTTTTTATGGCCCCAAATGAGCAGCAGCCCTATAGCTCTGTGCATGAGGGTCACCAGTCACAGCTGGGAAGGTAAATCTCTGGGAGGTGATAAAATTCACCCCGGTTTTGGTGATGGTTTTCACTATGTTCTTGCTAACATCCCTGAATAAAATGAACACTGTTGTTAGAAACCTCCTGGTTTGAGATTTAGAATCATAGAATCCCAGACTGGTTTGGGTTGGAAGGGACCTTAAAGACCATCCAGTTCCAACCCCTCTGCCATGGGCAGGGACACCCTCCACTAGACCAGGTTGCTCAGAGCCTCACCCAGCCTGGCCTTGAACACTTCCAGGGATGGGGCAGCCACAGCTTCTCTGAGCAACCTGTTCCAGTGCCCCAACACCCTCTCCATGAAGAAATTCTCCCTGATGTCCAATCTAAATCTCCCCACTTTCAATTTAAACCCATTACCCCTTGTCCTGTCACTTCAGGGCCTTGTGAAAAGTGCCCCCCCAGCTTCCTTGTCAGCCTCTTCAGACACTGGAAGGTGCTATAAGGTCTCCCTGGAGCCTTCTCTTCTCCAGGCTGAACAAGTCAAATTTGTATGAAAAGGTCCCCTCAGGGACAAGTTGTGGGTTTTCCTCATCTCAGACTCTTCCAACTGCAGCTTCTGTGCAGATCTGAACCAAAAAGGGAGGAATTTGGGTGGGTGTTTGACACAGGTGGAGCCTGGTGGAGACTCAGAAGGTTCTTTTTCTTCATCCTTTGTTAGGTGGGAGGCTGAGGGGCTGGCTCCCAGCACATTCCTGAGCTGCTTGGATTATGCCTTCCAGGCTCCTCATGTGCCACCCACGGGGCCACTGGCCAAAGGATGCTGTGCCCACATCAGCAGCCGCCACCCCACCCTATGGACCTGCTTCTTAGGGGGCTGCATCTCCTTGGGGGCTGCAGCTTTGCAGCACAAGTTTACCTTCTGGAGGCGCTCTCCTTCAGGAATGGGGAGCTCACTGCTGCAGCCCATACACAGCAGTTTGGAGGGAAGGTCTGAGCTGTACCGGGGCGATGGGAGCAGCTGGGGGCAAGGGTAGTTTGGGGAAACCATCCATCTCATCGTTTGGGCCATGATGGCAGGGAGGACGCTCTTCTGGGATTTTGGTATGTGTGAGGTGGAGCAGGCGTGCAGCCCTGCCTGCTGGAGCAGTCTGTGGCTCTGTAAGCGTTGGCATTTAAGGAGGGGATGCTGACACACGAACAGGAGCAGGGGGATCGCAAGGGGTGGTCAGGAGGGAAAACCCTGGCTGTGCTGCAGGCAGAGCACCCTGTGGATATCTGCAGCCTCAAACCCTAACACTGAAAGCCACATTTTCAGGTTTTGGATGTCTCCAAGTAACTAAAAAGCTACTGCAGGTCTGACTCTGGACAAGAAGGCATGTCAGATCGTAGCTTTCCTCAGGAGACAAACTGCATGTTGAAAAAAAATACAATATATTCCAGGGCTCCACCAGCGGTATTGGCTTTAGGCTGAGTATTTTATCAGCTGTCGGATCTCTCAAGTGTATTCAAGAGACATTTGAAGCAAAATTCCTGCCTGGAAAATGTTACTATCTGAGGACATAATCCAAAGCCATGAAAGACTGGGAGCATCTCTCCACTGATTTCAAAAGGATTTGGATCAGGCCCTGAGGAACTAGTCCGGCATCTCTTCCTCTCATCGGCAGCCTCCGTGCTTCTACGAGACAATCCCTGTAGTAACAACTGCTTGCATGAGCATTTGCAAGATCACAGCTTTAGCTGCACGAATGACACAGGAGACTAGCGTCCACGGTGGGGAAGGAAGCAAATTTGCTTATTTAGATAACTAACAGGCATTTGGGACAAGGGTTGCTCTCTAATGCATTACTGACAGACCAGTAATTCTTTCTGATGAAGCAGCAATTATCATAATAATGCTATTGTCCATGAAAATAACCATCCCTCCTAGCCAACGATGCCAGGAGAGGATGGGTGAAACGCGTTTCTCTGTCTTCCAGCTGAACAGACTACGTGACGGAGAAGCGCCCCGGGGCGCTCAGCCACGAGAGGAAGGACTCCTACGGCTACTGTGTGGCAGCTTCTGTTGCAACCCGCCTTCGGAGGATGCCTTGCTTTTATGGCCCCAGATAGCCGCAGGCGTAATTTTGCACCTGCAATTTTGGTCAGATCGATAGATAACCGCCGTCCTCATTGACCTACGTAAGCGATGCCTTGAGAGGCCAGTGCTTCGAGCACAAATCGCTGTGACTGATTAGAAAAGGCACCATTCGCAGGGCAGACATAACGCTGGGTGTTTTGTCCCTTTTGAAAACCGGCTGTGCCATGAGCCAGGGATGACCAAGAACCTCGTGAAATTCCTTTGGGCTGGCAGGTCCTTCCCAGAGTTGCACCAGGGGACTGAGGAGTTGCTTTGCTTGCTTCAGGGGACTACAATGGTGAAATGGAGAATTGGGGCCATTTTGGTGTAACCCAGTCTTGTCTGATCCTGTCTAACTCGAGCTGAACGCTTGAGTAGGTAAATCCTTCATGGTGAATGCAACGAGGCAGGAGCAGGAATGGGGGAGAAGATGTTTTCCAGGAGAGGGGTCCTCCATCACCCCACAGCCCATGGAGGGGCTGTGTCCAAGCCCTCCTGGTGCTCTCCTCATGGGCAGCCAGCTCACACAGTCGGGTTTTTCCCTTCTTTTCATGCAAGCCATGGGAGACAGGTAAGAGATACAAGACCCAGGCAGTGATAATAACTGACTGGCCCCAAACTCCATAAGGAACATCTGGGACATGGCTCTAATTCAGTTTGTATGACATGGAGATTTTATTCAAAATAGGCAGGTCAGGATAGCTGATGGGAAAGTTGATGGGGAGCAGAGGGCTCTGGGTGCTGCCCCATACAGCTCTGCTGTGTAACTTTGCCATTGCTCACAGCCCATGCTTCCTGCAAACCGGAGAGAGAAAATCAGGTAACGCAGATTCCCTCTATTTCTTCTCTTGGGGGATCAGTATATTGAGAGATTCATTAAAATCCACTACTCCAGAAACAGAAAAACATCACCTGACAAGAAAATGCTCTTATGGAAAACAAGTCTTTGATAGCTTTACATGCTCCTTGAACACAGGGAAAGCCAGTCAATAAAGTTCCTTGTGGCCTAAAAGCAGAAACATCTGTCGGAGGCGGCTTGCTAGGCTGAATATAGCAGCAGGAAAGCCCAACTGATTAACTCCATCCTCTTCCTAACATGTTTTTTGTGGTTCCCAGAAATCCCTAGAAAGGGCTCCTGAGGACACTGGCACCATTACAAGCCAGCTATAACTCTGTAAACAGAGAGATCAAGGAAACATTATCCTGACTCAAATTCACCTCTGGCATCCAGTCTGCATAATTCACACGTGCTTCATCTGCTCTCCCTTAGCCATGGAACAAGGTTGTGCTTCCTAAAAAGAGGAAGAGCCCATGTTCTGATGAAGAAGAGAAAAAAGCTGCTGTTGTGAGGAGGAAATGAAGGCTGGGGGTTGAGGTTCACGTAACCTCGCAAGTGGGCTGGAGCTGGGAAGAATGGCAGGGAGGATCAGAGCAATAATACAGTAGCTGCAGGAAGCACTTCCAGCGTGGCTGGGCTGATCCCCCCTTGGTGTGAACAACCACCATGACCCTTCTCCCACCCTCTGCTCTTCTCATCCACGTTCATCCTAACAAGGAAAGCAGCCAGCTTTCCAGGTCTTTCTCTTGATTGCTTTTCACATTTTGGTCTTCTTTCATTTCTGTTAGCAGTAATCCCATGGGATGAAAATGCTTCAGAGGAACAGCCTTTTCTATCCCCTCCCTGCATCGACTTTTGCCGAGGCGCGACAGGACGGGGCGGTAGATAAACTCACTTAGGCTCCCTTTTCCACAAAAGGTTGGATCAGAGGATCCTTCGAGCTTCCTTCTGACCTGGACTTCAAGTTTGGTATCGAGTGACAAGTTTGTGTCTGACGTGGGACATGGCCTGTTGGTGGGAATATGGGATGACTACTTGGCAAACAAATGACAACATGTCTTTTTAGGGATCGTGTTAGGGAAATACACATTTCTCACCACGTAGCATGCCGGTTTTTCCCCCTCAATGGTACCTTTCTGCAGCACACAAATGCATAACTCAAAACAATTTAAAATTTGCTACTTAAAAAGGTACTTTTAAAAATGTTATTTTCACTGCTGCATTTTGGACAGACAAAAGTAGTTAATTCCACAATTTCTTATACATTTCAGGGACTAGAATTTAAGCTGGGATGTAGATAATTTGCTAATGCCAGGCTCCTGAAGCATTTACTGACCACTTACCATACAGTATTCCTCTAATTATCCGAATGCTGCCTTCTGTCAAGTCTGAAAGCTTCAAGCACGATTACATTTCCTGTAAGCTACCTTCCAACTACTGCACTGGCATAAAATTGAGGAGCTGCATCCCTTTGCCAGCCTTGAAGGGCATAGCATTTTCAAGAAGGCAGTCCCACTAAATGTATTCCAGGTGTAGCAACATCTAGATAATATTTTGACATCCTTTCAACTGAAAACTATGGAAATAATCATCCTCTGGGAATGTGCCTCAACATTTGTGACAGGACAAGGGGTAACAGGTTTATTGAAAGTGGGGACATTTAGATTAGATATCAGGGAGAAATTCTTCCCAGAGAGGGTGGTGAGGCACTGGAACAGGTTGCCCAGAGAAGCTGTGGATGCCCCATCCCTGGAAGTGTTCAAGGCCAGGCTGGATGAGGCTTGGAGCAACCTGGTCTAGTGGAGGGTGTCCCTGCCCATGGCAGGGGGGTTGGAACTGGATGGTCTTTAAGGTCCCTTCCAACCCAACCCATTCTGTGATTCTATGACTCCATGATTTCTACATATTCAATATTGCCAAAATGAAGTATCATCTGCAATCCTGAAACCTGACAGCTGATGAGGAAAAATGATTGAGAACTTCTTTCACAGCTTTTATAGCCAAGTAACAAATTATCTGCAATGCCTTTTCCTACATTATGCTGGATATGGGCACAAAAATTACCTGGAAGGAAACACGTGTTCTGATTTCCCATGAACTTCTACACAAAATGATGTCGTGAGTTCACATTAGCATCACCCGCTGCAAGTATAAATATGCTCTCAAAGTCAAAACATTTGACTGCCGTACATTATTTTAATGTTTCCAAATATTGCTACTGGAGCTTCCTTACAGGCTTGGAAATAATCAGACAACGGTCTGTTCCCTTTTCAACTGTGTAAAAATCAACAACTACCAAAAAACTTTTGTTGTTTTCATGCCTTGAGGTATCTATTGCTGAGAGGGGAAAAAGCCTTTTTCAGCTATGTTTGCTTTCTCTGCAAGAGAGGATGTAATATATCGCTGGTGTATACAGATGAATTGTCTTACCTGTAGGTGGAAAACTACACTATTGCTTCCACAACCAAGTAATCCATTGGAGTGATTATGGATCATACTACCATAGGTTTCCAGCACATCTGCCACAGCAATACTGTCACATTTCTACTAATAAAAAGCCCAAAGTTTCACCTTTATAAGAAATGCTAGAATGACTTGTCTTGTTCCACTTCCATCCTACCCAATGTGACAGTTCACCATGCACTGCATAACTGAGGAACAGCTCCACAAACCGCAGGAAGTTTCCTTGCAACTACTGCCGACTTCCTTGAGCTACTCAACACCGTTTCTCCATTTACTCTGCAAAGCCAAAAGCTTGCAGCAAGTCTATAGGAAAGAGTCACCTTCCAAACTTTCTCATGCAGGGGAATCACTCCTGCAATTCCACAGCTACTCTGTAAGTACATTTAAAACATATTTATCTGCATTTAGTACACACTGAAATAAATTCTGTGCGATGTTCAGAAGCGTAAGCGCTTCGGAACTCTACGGTGCCACATAAAGAGAAATGGCTGTTCTTGAAGAGTAAGTGAATACAACTTCGCCTGCAGCAGAACGATGGGGTGGGAAACTGAAACAGCCACTGGTAGGCAAAGATACGTGGCCCATTCAACCACCAGTTCTTCCGAGGGAAATGAGGATCCACGGCACTATGTGCAGTCCTTCCGGATTGATACTTAATTCTGGGTATATCCTGCTGGCTTAAAGGAATAGTTTTAATCAGTCTGAGGGATTTACTACCCTGTGGGGTTTTTTTATGTGTGTGTGAGGGAGCTGTATGTTGTTTTTCTCTTGTGGGAATGAATCACCTCTGTTTTCCAGTGGTTTTTTTTTTCTCTTTTTCATCTTACAGATTATTAAAATTTATCAGTAGAAGCGTGGACGTGGTGTTAGGAATGTACACCTTGAGATGTATTTTTCTCCATTCTGTGTGTTTACCTCTCAGAAGGTTTACCTTCCCCCTCCCAGAGTGGAAAATACGATCAGATCTGAAATGGAAACCACCGGTCTTTGCAACAGGAAACAGTCTTTGTACTAAAAGCCTTTCTTAGTCTTTCTACTACAGGACTCTGCAAAATCATCCCTCTGTAGTCACCTTGGAAGACATCAACAGCACAACAACCAGAATCCCTCAGGCCTTGGAGTCTTCCTCTATTTATGTATTTCCAAAATTGGATGAAAATTCCCAGGGAACTCTGCTGAAATCTCTAACTGGCATTGCACAGAGCAAAACCCTACGTGATGAATATTTGCTCTCTGTGTAGCTGTTAGCCACATTCTCCTTGCATGCTATTTCCTCACCTGTGTTAGAGGCCTGAGATAATACCATGTTTTCACAGGCAAAGTCTCAAAAAGGAAGGTTTATAACTTCTTTTTTTAAATTCAAGTTTGTTTTTTATTGCAATCCTGAGACAAAAACTTAGCAACTTTTCTTCTAAGTGTTTTGGTTAGTACTTGATACAAGTGGAGATTCTCTTCAGCTTGACTTCCCTTCTGAAAATAAGGTGAAAATAAGATGCAATTTGTGCAATTGCTTTGTGAGGGTCAGACTGATTCAGCTCTCCCCTTACACCTGATACAGATGAGTGAGATAGATAAGAGAGTCATAGAATGGTTTGGGTTGGAAGGGACCTTAAGACCATCCAGTTCCAACCCCCCTGCCATGGGCAGGGACACCCTCCACTAGACCAGGTTGCTCAGAGCCTCATCCAGCCTGGCCTTGAACACTGCCAGGGATAGGGCAGCCACAGCTTCTCTGGGCAACCTGTTCCAGTGCCTCACCACCCTCTCCAGGAAGAATTTCTTCCTGATGTCTAATCTAAATCTCCCCACTTTCAATTTAAACCCATTACCCCTTGTCCTGTCACTATAGGCCCTTGTAAAAAGTCCCTCCCCCCCCCCCCCCCAGCTTCCTTGCAGGCCCCCTTCAGGTACTGGAAGGTGCTATAAGGTCTCCCCGGAGCCTTCTCTTCTCCAGGCTGAACAAGCCCAACTCTCTCAGCCTGTCCCCATAGCAGAGGTGCTCCAGTCCTCTGAGCACCTTCGTGACCTCCTCTGGACTTGCTCTAACTGGCTGATATCCTTCTGATGCTGAGGGCCACTGAGATCTGTTTCTGGCTGTGCATGAACTCCTCAGTCTGCCCAGCAGCTTCCCTCCAAGCTGGGTGCGATACAGAGACGTTAGGAACCCCATCCTCTGGCACCCCTGCCATCTCGCTTCATGTGCCTCTTGTCCTATCCAGCCCCACTATGCTTGATTCCTGCTACTTATTACCCCTCTCTTTTTCCTCCCCCATTTCCCTAGCCTGCTCCAAGCTCTGCCATCTGCTCAGGCCTTCCCAGCTCACAGGACACATACGGAGAAGGAAGGGGAGTTTTTCTCCCCAGGATGGTTCCCTTGTCACTGTCCTGTTACAGCTTTCTTCCCATGCTCCTCAAACTCACCGTGAGGAGAATTGCAGCACATGGGGAACATCTCCCAGAATAAAGCTCAGGTGATGACTGAAATAGTGCAAAGCAGAGCAGAGGATGGCATGGCAAGTCAGGTACCTGAGACATGCTGTGCAAGGTATTAGAGCACCTCAGGAATGTGCGGTCCCACGTCCTCTTCCCCTAGCAGTGACCAGGCAGCCTGGGGACACAGCATGACCACAGGCCAGGGTGACAGACCACCTCAGCCATGGGATCCTGGACAGCAGAGACACCTCAGGCTGGGCTGCAAATGCCTGCATCTTGGGGCAGGTGGTAAGGAACAGGCAGGAGAGGCTGATGTCTGGGTCCATGAGATTACCTTGGCTCGGACCAGGGGTGAACCAGCGCCATGCAGACCCATCCTCTCAGAATCAAACCGAAACTGCTTGGAAAGACCCTGCCCCAGGACATGACCCGGCACCTGCAAAACCCATGCAGTGCTTCTTGGAGAGCAGCAGCACCCGAACACCCTGGAAGGGCTGCTCTGGGGAAGGACCTTTCCACACAGGACTCGGTACCAGGAAGCAACAGGGGGGCTGTGCCCGGTGAATGAGGTAACGGCGAAGCTCCACGGTCCTGAGCTGCCGTCAGGAATAAGCTCTCAGGTCAGGAGGACGCGGCCCTGTGCACACACAGCCCCTTACCGAACCACCACCGCCGTGCCACGCCGGCGAACGCCGACCGCGCCCTTCCAGGGGCACGGCCTTCCAGGGGCACGGCCTTCCAGGGGCACGGCCTTCCAGGGGCACCGACTTGCCCCCGCCACAGCGGCCCACCGCAGACCGCGCATGCGCTCAGCCCGCCGCCTCGCTCCCCGGCGCCCGCGGCTGACGCGCGGACGGGAGGCGGGAGGGGACATTCCCCGCGCGGAGCTGGTCACGTGCGGGCCCGCATGGCCGGGGAGCTGGCGGCGGCGAGCGAGGAGGAGGGCGGTGGGGTCGCGTGCGCGTCCTCGTCCGGCGGCGGCGGGAGCGCGCTCCCGGCCCGCCCTTTCATCTGCTCCTTCCCCGACTGCGACGCCGCCTTTAACAAGGCCTGGAGGCTAGACGCCCACCTCTGCCGGCACACGGGCGAGGTACGGCGGGCCGGCCGGAGGGAGCGGGGGCAGCGGGGGGAGGGGCGCCGTGACCGAAGGAGGGGCGCCGGGCCCGGCTGGCGGCCTGCGCCGCTGCTGGCGTTGGGCCTCTCGGGGAGCATCAGGCACCCCCTTCCCCTCGTGGGTACCCAGAGCACTGGGGGGGGGGGCTGCGTGGGTTGTGTCTGAAATACCTCCGGGGCGGGAACAGCCGAGCCCCCTGGCACCTCAGGACAACCCCCTGGCACCTCAGGACAACCCCCTCTCTTCCAGAGGCCGTATGTTTGCGATTATGAAGGCTGTGGGAAAGGTTTCACGAGAGAGTTCCACCGCGCTCGACACCTTCTTACCCACACTGGGGAAAAGCCGTTCGGGTAAGGCCAATTTTTTGCTTCTTAAAACGGACTGTGCTTGCCCGTACGATGTGAAGGGGAGTTAAAACTGGCGTGGCACAGAGCGTGCAATGCCTGGCTTTGGTATGAGCACTGCTGTAACGGTGTGCGCAGAGGGTGAGACGGGAATCTCCTTAGCCTAATACCGCCTATCTGGCAGTGATCCATATAGGTGCTTAAAGGAATGGGCAGATCTCTCCCTAGAATACAGAGTTAAAAGAAGTAAAGGCAGTTATCTCCTATTACTAAACCCTTAATAGCTGCATGTCATGGATTAGGAGCTAGGAATTCCTACGTGTTTTATTAAAAATCTCATAGGTTTTCCTGTAGCTTTGGATTGTAAGTTAGCCTCTGGTTTTTTGTGTCTTTAAAGCAAATCTTTATATTTGGGTTGTGAGTTTCAGTTATTCTTGCTGCGTTCCTCTTGTCCGATGATTTGTCTATCTGCTTGGGAAACAAATTGCCGTTTGAGAGGGATAATAAAGAATGCGGTTCATTTTCAGGTGCACAGCTGATGGATGCAATCAGAAATTTGGAACAAAATCAAACTTAAAGAAGCACATTGAGCGCAAGCATGAAAATCAGCAAAAGCAGTATGTGGTGAGTAATTACCTTTGGTACTGTAAAGTGTGGGCTAAACAAGCTCCTTTTTGTGTATCTAGTGAAATACTTCAGCCCTTTATTTCAGCAGCCTTTTTACAAGGGCCTGTAGTGACAGGACAAGGGGTAATGGGTTTAAACTGAAAGTGAGGAGTTTTAGATTGGATATCAGGAAGAAATTCTTCCTGGATAGGGTGGTGAGGCACTGGCACAGGTTGCCCAGAGAAGCTGTGGCTGCCCCATCCCTGGAAGTGTTCAAGGCCAGGCTGGATGAGGCTTGGAGCAACCTGGTCTAGTGGATGGTGTCCCTGCCCATGGCAGGGGGGTTGGAACTGGATGGTCTTTAAGGTCCCTTCCAACCCAAACCAGTCTGGGATTCTATGAACTTGTTATTATGCTGTATTTGTATGAGTTCAAGTGCTGTGATTGGGTTTTCGGCAAACACATGTGGACTGTCATTATTTAGCCTCTAATGATAGCTTAATTTCCTAAATAGTGCGACTTTGAAGGCTGTAACAAGTCTTTCAGGAAACATCAACAACTGAAAGTTCATCAGTGTCACCACACCAATGAACCTCCCTTCAAGTAGGTGGATAAGTTTTATAATGAACTTTTAACAATTCCATTTAAACACTGTAGATGAAAACAGGTGCCTTTTCTCAACCTTTTCATTGATGTGGCATTAAAAAAAACCTGGCATGGTTTTGTAGTCATGGCTGCAAGTACGTTTCTTGTACGTACTTTGTACGTTCTTGTACGTTCCTTTGCTCAGTAGTCTGTTTTGAACAACAGTCTTGGTGCACTGTAACTTCAGCATTCAAAACATTTCCTTAGGATTTAGTATAGGTTCACAGGAAAAATAATACAATAAAAAAAAAAACCACATTAGTTTTGAGTTCACGCAGTCTGAAGTACAAGCATAAGAGCTTGCACAGTGACAAAAACCGCAGCTACCTCTGCTTTCTGGTATAAAGGAGTGACTTGGCTAACAGTGAAGTGCTACCTTAAAAAAGGTGAGAGGCTTGGATGCCGATCTGAGCAGCTGTGCATTGCTATTCTGTATTTACATGGCACGTCTGTATAGAACTGATGAAAGCAGAGTTCAGTCGTGTATTTCTTACAAGGTAGGACACACTTTGCAGGAGTGTTCCCCTTAAGTGAAGTGCACTGGTATGGCCAGGTGACAGGCACAAAAATACCATCAGTGCTCCGCCGCTGCTCTGGCTGCTACATCTGCACAAGCCACTTAAACCCTCCACTTTCTACTTCTGTGTCATGTGTGAAAAGCTTACTATGTAGGGATGATATGAGGCTTGTTTCTTTAGTACACGTGGAAATCATACTGTAGTTTTAACTACAGTTGGAGGGGATCAGAGTCCATTATGGAGTTTACTTTCTCAAGGGAGACTGACAGATCTCTTGGCAAGGGGACACTTGGATTATTTTATCCACTTTCATTGTTCGTGACTTAGAGAACAAAACATGGACTGAAAGAAATTAAACCACTGTACTTTATACCTAGATGTAATATCGAAGGCTGTGGAAAGTTCTTTTCTACTCCAAGTCGATTAAAGCGGCACGAGAAGATACATGAAGGTAATACAGTTTTTCTTCTTGCCTCAGTTATGCTTTAGCAAAGGCAAAAGGACTTGTTCCATTACAGAGAGTATGCAGGGATGTATGACAGATGTGCAGGTATTCTGGGCCTAGTGATCCAGGCAGACAACACAAGAACATCTGATTTCAGTAGTCAGATGGGGTACAGTTGCAAGGCATTGCAGTGTTCAGTGTACTTGTGACAGGCTGAACAGAGCTCAGGATTCCTTCGGTATTTCTTCTCCTAATGCGCTTCCTTGTCAATAATCCATCTTCTGGAGATGGGCGAATGTTTAAGGCACTAGCCTAGACCTCCAGAGGCTAGGATCAGCTGCCAGTTCTGCTGCAGATTTCCTATGGAACCTTGGCCAAACAACATAGGCTTGCATTTTTTGAGTTACTGATGTGCCTATGTGAAAGGTATGCAAGTGGAATCGTCAGGAGCTGGTCATGCATGTTTGAGCTAATCCTGCTACACTTCTATCCATTCTTTCAGTACTGTTGACAGATAACCTGCTTTCCAGTGCTACAAAAACCCCCAAGGGACTAGGAAGAGTATCGAAAAAGCTGTGATTCATACTCCATTTCTTAGAAGACTGCATCTTGTTCATAGCTGTTTGACCTTCCCAGTCCTGGGATTTAAATAGTGTTGACTTTCTGTGGTTTGTTTAAAAACCATCCTGTCTGCTGATAGAATGGTAGAGTCTCTTTAGACTCTTGAGAATGTCACTGTATGGTCAAGATCTTATTTCTTGAATGTGTAATATTTATATAGAAATAATATATATTATAGACTCACAGAGTGGTTTGGGTTGGAAAGGTCGTTAAAGGTCATCTAGTTCCAACCCCCCTGCCATGGGCAGGGACACCCTCCACTAGACCAGGTTGCTCCAAGCCTCATCCAGCCTGGCCTTGAACACTTCCAGGGAGGGGGCATCCATATTATTACAGTTATTTTCATCTGTTTGAGTTAGTGTATGCCCAGTGAGGAAGCAGTTTTATTACTCCTGCTAGTTGGAGGTCATCTGGTCCAGCTCCCTGCTCAAGGTGGGGTCAGTTAGACCAGGTTGCTGAGGACTGTGTCAAGTCAAGGTTTGAATGTTTCCGGGGGTAGGGATTCCACAGCCTCTCTGGACAACTTGTGTTGGCCATACAAGTTTTCTTCCTTAAAGCCTCTTCCTCATGTTCTAATTTGTGTCCATTGCCTCTTGTCCCATCACTGCGCAGTATGGGAGGAGAGGAGGAATACTGGTCTTTTTCGGAAACGCTGTGAAGCTGGACTATGTTTGCCAGAACCTTTGTGATTGTAAACATTTGCCCTGTCTAACAGGCTATGCATGCAAGAAAGAAAACTGCTCATATACTGGAAAAACTTGGACAGAACTTCTGAAACATAATAAAGACAGACATGCAGGTAAACTCCGAATGCTTTAATAAATAGAGCTTGTTTTTTAATAGAAATAGCAGATGAGCAGCTAATTTGACAAGGAGTCCTTGCGTAACCAATTTCATCAAGTTGTCGTTGTGTCTAGACAAACTTGTTCCCTAACGTTTCATCCTTAAAATGGTCGTCGCTCTGGCTAGACCTGTAACTGATGAAAATGCTACTCGGTATACTTGCTTTGCTTTGCGGTCCAGTTAATGAGAAATTGTATAATATAGGATTTTCGATCTGGATAATTCATACTGCATTATTCTCCTCCAGTCTCTAAGTTCCTTGCATTTCATGTGGATTTTAGCGTTGTTCCAGAGGACTGCTAGGGTTTGACTCTGAGCTCCTGTAAGAAGCCATTAATTTATACTCTGCCCCTCTCTCCCTTGCACTCAGAGCCGATAGTTTGCAGCGAGTGTTGCAAAACTTTTAAACGGAAGGATTACCTCAAGCAGCATCAAAAAACACATGCTGTGGAGAGGGAAGTCTGCCGATGCCCGAGAGAAGGATGTGGGAGAACTTACACAACTGTATTTAACCTTCAAAGCCATATCCTCTCTTTTCATGAGGAGAAAAAACCATTCTCTTGTGATTATCCAGGCTGTGGAAGAGTGTTTGCAATGAAGGTATGTGTTTTTTACACTGTCCTAATCTGAGTCACATAATCTGAGATGATAAACCTAAGTCTTTTTTTTTTCTCCCTGCTCTTTGTAACTGTAGCAGAGCTTAGCAAGGCACGCAGTTGTACACGATCCTGAAAAGAGAAAGCTGAACTTGAAAGTAAGTTATGCTCCTGGAAAAGTCCTCTCAACCATACCCTGTCATTTCAGAGGAGGGCAAATGTGGTTTAGAATGTGACTTCAAGCAGGAAAACAGGCCAGCCTGTTTCATTGATTTCCCCCCTCCCCTTAGTAGTCTTTGCTCCTTGGATACGTTAAGTTGCTAATTCTGGATTTATTTCTGTCAGGCAAAGCGTTCTCGTCCCAAGAGGAGCTTAGCCTCTCGCCTGAGCGGCTACATTCCTCCTAAAACGCGGCCAGGAAAGGATGCGGCTGTGACAGAAAACAAGACAATGGATAAGCCCATGGAAAATGAAATACCAACTGTTGAAATTCTGACTCTGCAGTAAAGGTTAAATGAGACAACTTTCTTCATGGAACCGACCAGTGCAAAGTTCAACAATAACTTTATTAAGTTTACAGTCTTTTTTTTTTTCTTTAAATAAGAAATTAATATTGTTTACACCTTTTCATAACATCATTGCTGCAAGTCACTTGACTTCAGATCTTCATTTTCATCTTTCTTTACTGGATTGTTTTTCTGTTTCTCCATCTTCTGGTATGCTTTCAACTCTTTGTCAGACATGTGTCTCAAAATACAGGCACTCACTCCTTCTCTAGTGACTTTTGGCTTGGAAAGGTAAGTGGCTTTCTCAGAGACAGTCTCCAAAATTTGATCAAAAAGCATGAACTGAAAAGAAGGAGAAAAATAGGGACTAAATGCACAAATGCAGGTAGAAATATATTTCAGGCTGTTCTGTAATGACATTTAACCTCCTGCTTTAAGGACAACCTAAATCTGAACGCGCCATGAAATGTTCTGCTCCCTCCCATATCCAGCTCTTCCTCTTGCTACCCTTTCCCTGTGAATTCAACTTCCTATAAAAGGTTTTGTTCCTTTTGAATGCAGTGATGTCACTTTTTTTTAATCACAGCTGTCCCAGCTGTGTCCCCTCCCAGCTTCCTGTGCACCCCCGGCCCACTCGCTGGTGGGTGGTGTGAGAGGCAGAAAGGCCTTGGCTCTGTGCAAGCACTGCTCAGCAATAACAAAAACATCCCTGTGTTATCAACCCTGTTTCCAGCACAAATCCAAAACATGGCCCCGTGCCAGCTACTGCGGAGAAATTTAACTCCATCGCAGCCAAAACCAGTACACCCAGTTAATCAGGTGGTGCTGCTGAGGAGCTGGAACTGCTTAGACCCTGCAGTCATAACACTGGCTTTGACAGCGCTCTTAAAGTACGGCGTTCACACTGTCTCCGCGCTTGAACAGATGCAGCTTAAGGTGGGGCAACCATTACTTCCATGGAACCTGCACTTATTTTAGCAGCATCTGTTCTGTTTAAAAAGTGGCAGCACCGAACAGGGGAATACAAGTTCAATGAAATTGATTGGTCCAAATTTCAGGAGCCCACTTACCATGTCTGTATTGGAATCTTTCGCTTGCCGGATGGTAACTTTAACATGGTATTTCTTTTCAATCCACTGTGCTATCTGTTTAGTCTTGGTCTCTAAGTCGTTCTTGGCAATAGCTGAAGAAAGGGATAACTCCTTCTGAACCATCCCTGTTTAAAGCAGAACTAAAAGTGTGTTGGCTCGACATCTGACAAACCTGTATTAGTTGCCCCTGGTGCTTTGTTTCACTCCCCCCATGCTGCTTTCTCATACAGGGAGCATCCCGATTTCACTGTCTCAGCGTGCACCACTCCCACCTTAGAAGGTGGTGACTTAGTTATGGCAGGAAGTATGAGATACTGGGATACTGAGACCCAGTCATGCATGTCTGAGGCACGCAAGGAAGTCCCTTCAGGCTCAGAAGGCTTAAAGTATTTTAATTACCATTTTGTTTGTAGCACACACAGCACAGGTCTAACAAACAGGTAAGCATTAGGTCTGGAATTAAAGACCTGGTGTGCAAATTCCTACATTCTGCACATAGTGCAGCTGAATGTAAAAGCTTTTAAGTTAGACAGCTCTTCATCTCAAGCCCATTTTCTTGAATGGTGAAGTGCAATATTATGGTCCCTTCCTCCTCTAAAGTGATAACTATTTGAATAATCTTTTTGTAGTTTCTTGAACAGAAAAACTCACTAGCATAATGGTGCTCCTCTCTAAAATCAGAACTCTACCTAAAGCAGATACCTTCGTTAACCTGAGGATAAGAAAAAAGGATACAAGGTCAGATCATAGAATCACAGAATGGTTTGGGTTGGAAGGGACCTTAAAGACCATCTAGTTCCAACCCCCCTGCCATGGGCAGGGACACCCTCCACTAGACCAGGTTGCTCCAAGCCTCATCCAGCCTGGCCTTGAACACTTCCAGGAATGGGGCATCCACAGCTTCTCTGGGCAACCTGTGCCAGTGCCTCACCACCCTCTCCAGGAAGAATTTCTTCCTGATGTCCAATCTAAAGCTACCTTATTTCAATTTAAACCCATTACCCCTTGTCCTGTCACTACAGGCCCTTGTAGAAAGACCCCCTCCCAGCTTCCCTGTAGGCCCCCTTCAGGCACTGGAAGGTGCTATAAGGTCTCCCCGGAGCCTTCTCTTCTCCAGGCTGAACAAGCCCAACTCTCTCAGCCTGTCCCCATAGCAGAGGTGCTCCAGCCCTCTGCCTTTTTCTAAAACCTCTTCGCCAAACTCAGTTTGTTAAACTGCTGGCGCAGCCTGACTTGAGAGAAGAAACACTGAAAAGTGTTCAATGCTGGAAAAGTTGTTCCCTTACTCTGTACAGGAAAGGGCTCCAGGCTTTGCTTCCTAGCCAGAAGCTAGGAAGAGAATGTTTCGTGGCTGCTGGTTAGTCATGAAATTACACTGGTGTTTCTCGTGGTCTGTAAAAACTGCCTGTCACTTTATGCCTTCGTCAAAGAACAAAATTTCAGTGAGTCTGATGGAACCAGAGTCTAGTTATATTCACTTAAATAGATTTAAAAAAAAAAGCTAGCAGATGCCGAAATAGTAAATCCTGAGAAGGCCATAGAAGGGTTCTCTGTGGAAGACTAGACTAATCCAAAATTTTATTTCCACCACTGCAAATCCTTAATATCAGGGACTGCAGTGACATTGCTTTGGATTTACACAAATGCAAGTAAGAGGATTTCATCTGCTGAAACCACTTTTAATGCAGCATTTTTCAAAGGGCTCAGTGTTGCAGCGTCAACAACACACATACCTGGTTTTGGACTTGCTTTTTCCTTCTCTGCGCGTTTAAGCTGTTCTTCATGGATCTGCTGCCCAGTCATCAGTCTGTATACAGGAGGTTCTGCATTCTCCCGAAGGAGAACTAGTTTCAGGTCATACTGATCCATAAGTTTGAGCGCCTCTGCTCGGTGCATATTTCCTAAGCTTTCTCCATCCTGGTTGATGACGTGCAAAATCCGATAGGGAATTCTTCGCCCAACGCTTCCAAAGGCTGCTTTCCTATTTGGTTCCGTGTGAGATTTTTCAGCAGTACAGAATGGCTGAGTAAGTCCAAACACAGTTGACTTTCTAGGGTCAGGTACCACCATCCAGAATGGAGAAAAGACCCTCTTTTGTGGTGTTTGTGGCAAAAGCGTACCGAAGAATCTCTTTGCGTATCTATTGCCATTTCTGGTTGCTTGACATAAAAGTTTCATCAGGCAAAGGGCAGTCATTCTGAGGAAGCAGGGAAGAAGAAAAAAACAAGTTACCCCCATCAGATTCTTCTAGTTTTATTAGAAAGACTTGGCTGCAGTTCAGTAAACCCTAGTCCTTCAAACTACTCTTTCAAAAGGACACATGGTGTTACTATACAGAATGAGCAATCAGCAGCAATTTCACAGTAACGGAGGGTATTAACCCAGAGAGAAAAATCTGACAGAGGAACAACATTTATGAAGAACTGATGTTATCTTCAGTATTTTAGAATTTGAGCCTGAACTATTAAAGAATCCCAAACTTCTAGTTCATTTCTCCTCACAAGAGTGTCTACTCCTATACGGCTTTTTTGTGTATGGAGAGATTAGCCAGTGGTTAAGAGGGAGAATTTGTTGTCAAATAAAAAGGCATGTCAAACTTACTATTTTCTGTCCAGTTCACAGATTCACAGTGTTAGGGGTTGGAAGGGACCTCTCGAGATCATCTAGTCCAACCCCCCTGCCAGAGCAGCATCACCTAGAGCAGATCACACAGGAACAAGTCCAGGCGGCTTTGGAAAGGCTCCGGGGAAGGAGACTCCCCCACCTCTCTGGGCAGCCTGTCCCAGTGCTCTGTCACCCTCACAGGGAAGAAGGGTTTCCTCATGTTCAGGTTGAACCTTCTGTTTTCCAGTTGATGGCCACTGCCCCTAGTCCTGTCACTGGACACCACTGAGAAGAGCCTGGCCCCATCCTCCTGACACCCACCCTTTAGATATTGATAAGCGTTGATAAGATCCCCCCTCAGCCTCCTCCAGGCTAAACAGATCCAGCTCTCTCAGCCTTTCCTCAGATGGAAGGTGCTCCTGGCCCTTCATCATCTCAGTGACCCTGCGCTGGGCCCTCTCCTTGTCCTACTGGGACTGAGGAGCCCAGAACTGGACACAGCACTCCAGGTGAGGCCTCACCAGCGCAGAGTAGAGGGGGAGGCTAAGTTCCCTCCACCTGCTGGCCACGCTCTTCTTAATGCATCCCAGGATGCCATTGGCCGCCTTGGCCGCGAGGGCACACTGTTGGCTCATGGTCATCCTGTTGTCCACCAGGACTCCAAGGTCCTTTTCCCCAGAGCTGCCCTCAGTTCATGAAGTAGCTAACACTCGTACTTTCTTCCTGGTTCTGACACTCGTCTTTGGAAAGTGTTTCGTTTAAGCCACATCATTAATTCAGAACCATCCTAATCACATCCTGAGTGAAGGGGCGATCTGAGCAACGTCCGTCTGCAGCCACCCCAGCACCCACAGCGTTTTGTAAGGGTTTGGAATTTCAGAGCCTTGACCATACAGAGTAGGACTGCCATGCAAAATCTACACCTTGGCATTGAAGCAGGACACAGTGGCTGTTACTACACTTGAAAATAGGGTTTATCCCAGAGTTGGAAACTCTTCCGTAGCTAGCATGCCACTTCTCACAGCACCCACCCCAAATTGTGTATTTTTCTCGGTTTCCCAAATGTCATTTTGTGGAAGTAATCCATCTAGTTACTTGGTCTTGTGTGGATTAAGCACTAATATTATTTCAGTAACCTTAAAAAAAAGTGTTTCCATTGTCTTTTCAGATCAAGTTCCACAGATTCAGCCATGCTTCAAAGTGAAAACACTGCCTTAACTTAAAACCTATTTTATCAGACATTTAAAGTATCGTTTGACTTTCCCAGCTTTTCACAAACATTAAGTTTAGGGTGGCACATTCCTATTTGCAGTGAGCTGATTCTCTCCAGTTATCAAAACTATTTATATTTCTTACATACAGAAAGTATGCACCGAAGTACCATTTCACCAAAAACATAACAAAACCACCAATAATCATCTCTGGTTCATGGAATCCCCCAGCAATTTTGCTGCACCTGACCATTATTTAAATTTTGTTCAAAATTTCAGAAATGGGCCATATTTAACAGCTGCAAAACCTTCAGAAATAAAGAGCAAACCGGAGTATTATCTACAGTTTTGGCATTCCATGTGTGAAAGGCAGCAAGTACAGGGAAAGCCAGGGATGATACAGGAAACCAAACCCGGGTGGTGCCAGAGGAGTTGGCAAGAGCGTGGCTTCTTTTGCTTAGGAAGGTATGTGACTCCATGCTATATATACACATACACGTATCTGTGTATGACACTGTGTAAACATAACCGTGTGCACACGTGTACGTGGAGAAGGTACAGACAATCAGCGAGGATAAGGAACTGTATAGTTCTAAGCAGTGTTAGCCCAGGAACAAGTAAAATGATCTGCCTGTGAATACTTGGCCTGAAAACGGGGACAGATTGGTGCCTGGGAGACTTCAAATTTTAGACAGTCCGCACTGCAGACTGTAGTCTGGGCACCACCAGTGCATTATAAAAAATAATAATAATGATAATAATGTAACACATTATAAAATACTATAAAATACTTGTAGTGGGAGGTGTCCCTGCACATGGCAGGGGGGTTGGAACTGGATGGTCTTTAAGGTCCCTTCCAACCCCAACCATTCCATGCTTCTGTGATGATAGTTAAATGCATCTTGCATCCAGAGGAGCCTTTGTCTGTAACTACGTATCACAGCAATAGAGTAATAGTTTATTTAAAGGGTGAGAGAATTTGGCTTGTTCAGCCTGGAGAAGAGAAGGCTCCAGGGAGACCTTATAGCACCTTCCAGTGCCTGAAGGGGCTACAGGGAAGCTGGGGGGGCTTTTTCCAAGGGCCTGTAGTGACAGGACAAGGGGTAATGGGTTTAAATTGAAATAAGGTAGCTTTAGATTGGACATCAGGAAGAAATTCTTCCCGAAGAGGGTGGTGAGGCACTGGCACAGGTTGCCCAGAGAAGCTGTGGGTGCCCCATCCCTGGAAGTGTTCAAGGCCAGGCTGGATGAGGCTTGGAGCAACCTGGTCTAGTGGAGGATGTCCCTGCCCATGGCAGGGGGGTTGGAACTGGATGATCTTTAAGGTCCCTTCCAACCCAAACCATTCTGTGATTCTATGATGTTAACAAAATTTTAGTCTTGCTCTGCTAAATACACGGCTTTGCCTTTATTCCCCTTCATTCTCTTGCTATTTAAATCTAGTAAATCCCGCCTCAACTGCCTGGGAAATACTGGGAACGGCAGGAAAAGCAGGTGTGCGACGTGTTCAGTACCTGGGGTGCAGTTCTTACGGGATGCTCTGCGTCTCGCAGGAGCCGCTGGCGTTTCCCTGTGCCGTCTCGTGCACACACACGCTATAAAGGCGCTATTTCACGCGTGGATTTATGCGGGGCGCAGGAAAGGGCCGTGCGTGGGTGTGAAACCGGCTGTGCATGTCCGGGACGTCATCGCGTGTGTACGTGACCGTATGTGTGACCCTGCGACCGGGCCGGTGTCCGTGGCTGCCTCTGCCCCAGGCCGGGTGATGTGTCGGGGCGGGCGGACCCCGGTACCCGCATCCCCCGGCCCGCAGTGCCCGCTCCCCGCGCCGGGCGGCTCTTACCTGCCGGCCGGGCCGGGCCGGGCCGAGCCGAGCCAAAGGACCGGCCTGGGCCGCCGGGAGAGAGGAGTTGACCCGCCTCTCCCCTTCCTCTTCCTCCTCCTCCTCTTCCTCTTCCTCCTCGCCCGCCCCCGTGCGGGGCTGCGCGCGCGCACAGGCAGGCGCATGCCCGCCTCCCCGGCACAGCTCTGTGCGTGTGTTTGCACGCGTGGGTGCCGCATAGTGCGGGGGTGGGGGGTGTATAGGGATCTGGGCATCCCTGCCTGCGTGTGCATCCGCCGCGTGTCCGTGTGTACCTGCCGGTCTGGCTTTATAGCTGTGTCATGGCTTAACCCCAGCTGAGCATCACACCTGCCCCCTCCCACAGTGGGATGGGGGAAAGAGTCGGAGGAAAAAGGTAAGAAAGCCCGTGGGTTGAGATAAGAACAGTTTAATGGTTGAAAATAAATAACTCTGCTAACAGTACTAAAATTACTACTAAAAATATGTAAAGAAAATAATGAGAGATAAACCCCCAATGGTACACCCGCTCACCACCTGTCAAACAACGCCCAGCCAGTCCCTGAGCAGCGAGGACCAGAGCCAGAGAAAAAGTGAGCCAGAGCAAGAGAGACCCAAGAGCACCCCTCCCAGCCTACTCCCACGCACACACACTTAACGTACTGAGCATGACATTTTATGGAATGGGATGTCCCTTTGGCCAGTCTGGGTCAGTTCTCCTGGCTGTGTCCCCTCCCAGCTTCTTGTAGAGAAGCAGCAGGGGACACAGGGACAGTATCAGAAACTGAAAAGGTCCTTGGCTTAATGTAAACATTGCTTGGCAACAACTAAACAGATTAGTATGTTTGTATTCTCAGCACAAACCCAAAAGGTAGCCTCATACTAGCTATTGTGAGGAAAATTAGCTCTATCCCAACCCAAACCAGCACAACTTGCCTGTCCGTACACCCGTTTCTGCATACATCTGCATGCCTTGAGTATATACAGGTGTATTTTTGCGTATAGCAGTCTATGTGTATGGAGATTTTCTGCCTCTTTCTGGGTGCATACACTCGTCTGTATCTGTTCCTCTTGCTGTGGTCATGTATTTCCGTGCTCGTGTACATCTTGCCAGGTTCCGCATGTGCAGCTGCTTTTCCCCGAGTAGTGCCTTTTTGTTCACGCTCCGTGTGCCTTCGCACTGAGCAGTTGGTTGCCTGTGGGCACAGGGACCACTGCGGGGAGATGGTTCTCGTGCTCAGCGGTCCTCCCAGGTTGATGTGCGTGTTCCGCGCGTGTCCTGTGTTCGTGCTGCGTACCCGAGTCGTTGTCGTACTACCCGTCCGCAGACTGTGGGCCATCACACACATGTATCTCCGCCTGTAAGACCGCATGCCTGCCGGCGTGACACAATATGCTGTGGGTGATGTGAGCTTGTGTCGCCTGTCGTGGGGTTGCCAGGAGCCCGTGGGTGGTGTCGGCTGTGCAGCTGGCTGGGTGTGTGGGTGTGCAAGGCGTGGGTGTGCAAGGCGTGGGTGTTGCATGGCAGAGATGTGTCTGCAGGGGTCAGCAGCGTGTGCATTTGCGGCATTGTGTGAGGGTATTTGCTTGCTGGATATTTGGGTTTCTTACCTTCTTTGGGAAGCGGTTCTGCATTGGGTTTTCAGGCTCCTTCTTCCTTTTTGGAGATGGAAAACGTTGCCTTCAAAAGGGAAGCTGAAATCCATGTACAAACCCTAGGTCTCCGGCTGTAAGTGACACGCTAAATGAATAAAACACTGAACAGTGTGAGAGTTTGCTGTTCTGCTGTTCTGGTGGAGCAGCGTGTCTGCGGGGAACACCTTTTCAGGAGCGGAGGTGTTTGGTTTAGAGGGATGCTGTTGGGCCACCTGGGCCAGAGATGAGAACAACACTGGGGCTGAAAGTGTGCTTGTGTCCAGTATTTGGCACAAAATGAAGCCATGGGAAGCGGCTGGGAGGGAGCCTTGTCTACTGGCTTTCCTGCTTAAAGAAATCAGGAATTTTTAGCTTATTTGTGTAGGGCCACAAGTAAGTGACCCCTCTTTGCTCTCCCACCTTCCTGCCCAGGAGGAAGAAATACGATGAAAATCTGAGCTTCATCCTTTTGGTTTGTAATCTTTCTATTCCTAACTGTGGTCTGAGAATGGTTTAATTCCAAGTGCCGTTGGTTTGGTACACACACGTAAAAAAGGGCTGTCCTTGCTTTGTGCGCTCCATCTTCGCAGGAGACATCCCACGGTAATGGTGTGCGAAACCAGGAAACTTTACTAAATCAGTTCACAGTCTGAAGTTCATTCGTATCACCTTATTCTCATTAAAACTTCTTGCCTGTGGTAATGAATATGGAAAAATGCCATTAACAGAATTAGCTCAGTAGATAGTGAGCTGTGTTAACAGCCTGGCTGACAACTGCAGCTTCACCTATTCTATGCAGATAGCGCCTGTTTTTTCCATCCTGCTCTTTCATGCATTTCTTGATTTCCCTCAGGCTTTATGCCTTCACAGCTATAGGCGCTTTGGAAACAGGGATTGCCATCACTTCTATCAGTAGCATGCCTAAGAAAACTGGGATCTCAGTTTGATGCTCTTAAAACATAAATTATTGAAATTCCACAGTATCCAGTCGTGGAGAGTGAAATATTCCTCCATAAGAAAAGGCGAGACAAAAATGTTTTTTACTGCTCTTTTCGTGGTCTGGAGATCAAGTGTGGAATTTGAATAAGCATGAAGGGAAGTTTTGGCAGAGCTGAAGCCTGGGGAGAGATACTCTTTTCTTCATCCTCAGCTCTGCTGTATGCATTAGAGGAGAGGTTGTCAGCAGCCCAGCTTGCAGTTAGCTACTATTGCCTCTCTGAGAACCATCCCCATAAGACAGGTAATTTTCAGCAATGTTAGTAGGAGCAACAGAGCTAATAATCCTCTTCACTGTGATAAAAACTACCTGCATGAAAGGAAGGTACTCTGTAGCATACAACTTGCATTCCTTCTCTCTTCCCTTTATTTAATTCTGTTAAGTTTAAACCTGATGTTTGTTTTTCTTCACGCCTTGCTAATGAAATCTAGTGTGCCAAGGAATAGTGCAGCCTTCTCGTGCTGTTTGTCCTCAATTAACTTCATCTTTTTTGGGGTTCATTGTACTCTTCTTGTCCTTTGTCTCATGTCTGTTTACGCTGTAATTGTCCAGGGGCTGTGTTTTTATATGTGCCTGTAACAGTGGGACTGCAGTCTTAATTATTTGAAAGACACTATCATAATAAATGCTGTTAATAATAACTTTCTCCCTTTTATTTTGCCTGATGCACATCATCCTCTGTCCACTCCTGACAATATTCTCAGTCATTTATTTGTTTTTTAATTTCTAAATCTGCATCTGTCTTTTTTTCTTCCATTTGACATTTAGTTTCCTAAGCTGGTTAGCAAAGTTGTTGGTTTTGCTTTATTAATTTTTATGCCAAATCAAGGCTTGTTCTGCTAGACCCGGTGCCAAACTGCAGATAATTCACGCCCCAGAGAATTTAAAATGCGGATATATGAGAAGGAGAAAGGATGGTGGATAGAAGGATTTCTTGCTCTCATATATGAACAGTGTAATGATCCACCAGTGTGGATGTTATTAATGTTGTTTACTAATGCAAGACTCAAGATGCTGCTAGGAAGCTTCCTCACATTCACAACCGACCTGTGGGGTACGGTTTGATTGTCCCCTGAGGATGTTGGAAACTGGTTCCAGTCCTGTGTTTTGGGGTCGATCTTCCCCTGAAGCTATTTTTTCTGGGTACAGTGATGGCTTTTAATGCCCAGGAGAGAGCTGGAATGCTCTTAGCTGGATGGCAGAGTGCTCACGGGGAGAGCCAAGGCTCCAGTTTTACTTTCATTCAAATTCCATCGTTCATTTGGTGGGAGGAGGACGCAAACTGCTGAAGTGCCTTACACCTGCAAGGACCTCAGACCTGCTGGGTCTTGGTGGAGGATGGGTCTTACTTTGGTCTGTGGTGAACATCTCAGAAAGATAGAAGCAAGAATTTTTTAGGCTGGAAAAGACCTTGAAGATCATCAAGTCCAACCATCAACAAAACACTGCCAAGCCCACCCTAAACCATGTCCCTAAGCACCTCATCCACATGTCTTTTAAATACCATCAGGGATGGTCACTCCACCACCTCCCTGGGCAGCCCGTTCCAATGCCTGACAAACCTTTCAGTGAAGAATTTTTCCCTAATATCCAAGCTGAACTTCCCCTGGTGCAACTGGAGGCCATTTCCTCTTGTCCTATCCCTTGTCACTTGGGAGAAGAGCCCAACCCCCACCTCTCTGCAACCTCCTGTCAGGGAGCTGTAGAGAGAGATAAGGTCTCCCCTGGGCCTCCTCTTCTCCAGGCTGAACACCCCCAGCTCCCCCAGCCGCTCCTCACAGGACTTGTGCTCCAGACCCTTCCCCAGCTCCGTTCCCTTCTCTGGACACGCTCCAGCACCTCAGTGTCTTTCTTGTACCAAGGTGCCAAGTTTTTTACCCAGCAAAGAGGACACCCATCCAAGTCATGAGCAGCCAGTTTCTCCAGGAGAATGCTGTGGGAAACAGTGTCAAAGACTTTGCTAAGGTCTAGGTAGACAACATCCACACCCTTTCCCTCATCCACTAAGCGGGTCACCTTGTCATAGAAGGAGACCAGGTTAGTCAGGCAGGACCTGCCCTTCGTAAACCCATACTGAGTGGGCCTGATCGCCTGGTGTCCTGTATGTGCTGTGTGATGGCACTCAAGATGATTGGCTCCATGACCTTCCACGGCACCAAGGTCAGACTCGCCTGTAGTTCCCTGGATCCTCCTTCTGGCCCTTCTTGTAGATAGACATCACATCGGCTAACCTTCAGTCAACAGGGACCTCCCCGGTTAGCCAGGACTGCTGATAGATGATGGAAAGGGGCTTGGTCAGCACTTCCACCAGCTCCCTCAGCACCCTTGGGTCAACCCCATGTGGTCCAATAGACTTGTGGGTGCCTAAGTGATGTAGCAGGTCGGTAACCGTTTCCTCTTGGATAGTGGGTTTCTTTCTGTTCCCCGTACTTCTTGCCACTTTCTGAACTGGAGCTGTAGCCCTCAATATCTGGTCAAAACAATTTCTAGTGCCAAACAAAATCATCAGGAATTTATTACTGATACTGTTGGGTTTATGCAATGCCTGGGGCTCTTGGTCATGGACCAGTAGCAGCGGGTGGGACAGCATGTTTTTTCAGTCTTATTACTAAATCTGTGATTAGTCTCCTGCACACTTCTGCTTGCAAAAGTCCTGAGCATCTAGAGGGCCACTTACCCTGTGCACCTCTGTGTTTCAGTATCATTTTCTCCTTTGCATGGCGTTTCGGTGGGGAAGCTTTGGGGAAGACTTGGAGAGAGTCTCTTTCTCCTCCCCAGCCCTGCTCTTCAGCAGCAGCTAGCACGGCTTGCCTCCACCTTCCTGCTAGTTGCAGCTGTGGTTCTGCAGTCCCCTGGTTCAGAGAGGGGCCGTAGCCTCCTCTACGCACTCCTTAGTGTTCCTTTTCCCGTCAGTGTTTATAAAAGGCTTTTGCACATAACTCCGATGAAAAACTCCCTTGTGCTGGGCTGAGCATTGCCATATGGCAGAGAACACGTCAGACTAAACACGTATTTAAAGGGCACAAATTCTGGGCATGTAGTAGGTCCAGATTCCTGGGTTCTGCAGTAGCTCGTTTACTCCTTTTCCATCCCCAGCTATTGAAAGTTGCTTCCTACACACAATTCTCTACTTTTATTCTAGCAAGAGCCAGCAGAAAAGTTAAAGCAAACCCAAAAATTCTGTTGGATGGTAAACGATGACTGCTAACTGATGCCCTGCACGGCATATACAAACACAGTTGAAACAGCTGAAGTTGTGTTTGGTTTCTGAAATCTGCCTCTGTTATAGGAACTAAACCAAATCTTTTGAAGATGCATGCTTTGCCGTTAAATTGCTTCAGCTGATTTACCAAATCCAGGATTTTGCTGCCTGAAAAAGCAAGGCTGAGTGAATTTATTAAAATGTTAATCATAAAGCAAGTCCGTGGGTCCCCGGGGCGAGACACAATTAAAGTTAAAACTTCCCAGTGTAGAAAGTTTTTTAACTGTCTCGTTTTACATCTTGACTGTAGGGAGAGGAGTTTCCACTGTACATCTAAGACATTGTTCTGCAGCCTTTGCGAGTTGCTGGGTTCAGCTGCGAAGATTTTAAAAGCTGCTTTTGTTGGCAGCCTAGGACACATCCGTGACCTTATTAAAGTGGAAGTGAAAGCTCTCCTTTTTTTATTTCTTTTTTTTTTTTTTTTTTTTGCAACAGTAAATCTACTAATTTTACAGTCAGTTGAACAGCAATAGATTAATTTGTTTAAAGTCTGCATTCACAAAGAAAACGTGAACTTCGCTGCCTTGAATACCCGAAACTACAGTGCGATATTTAAAGGGTAGAAACTATTACAACTTGCCCTAGAATGGTCCAAGCAGTTCCCTGTCACCTGCTTCTCAGCACAGGTGCTGACCTCCCCGTCTATTCTATCCCCCCTGACAGACTAGCAGCCAGGCTGGGGCTTTGTGTGCAACAGAGAGTGCTTTTCCAATGACTGGGCCAGTTTTCTTCAGCAGCCACAGGAAGCAGAATAAAGAAGAGGTTAAGGGCCACCGCAAGGGTCAGAATGGGTTAAATTTAGTTAACATCAGAGGTTATAGCTTTTAACAAGAGCATGAAGGAAACTTATTCGAAGATGCAATTTGTTTCTTCTTTGTCAACCATTATTTTTTTTTACTCTATTGATAGTGACAGCTTAACAAAGTTTTTATATGCCAGGGTTTTCATCCTTTAGAGGATAAAGAACTGTGATGCAAAAAAGAGATGCAGGTGGAAGACTTTATAAAGCCTCCATGATTTTCAAATTGAGGGTTGAAAGTAGGCTCCCTGCGTGGCTAAGTCAAAAATAATTTGTAAATGTTAAAAAAAATACACATTGCGGACAGAGGAGCTGCTTTGCCCCCCTTCCTCCGATGTAACTTGCCAAGAGCAGTGTTTTATCGGAGGCTTTACAATCCAGCTGGTTTTGTATGCATTTTTTCCCAAGATAATCTTATTTTCTTTTTATCTCCTTCTAAAGATGAGGAAAGTCAAATGCCCTTAACAGCAGTTTTCATCGTCTCCCTTCAAGATTTTTTAATGTGTATTACATAATGCTAGTTTTTGGGGTGTTTTTTTCTCCCAGTTTGGTGAAGGAGCACAAACTACAAAACGCACTCGGTGGGTTGGTCCACCATGAAGTTCTCATTCAGCTTTTGGGAATGCAGAGATGAGGAAAGTTTAAATCTTTCTGAAAACAATATTAAAAAAAAAAATGTTCAGTAGGACTTTGCACACGTTTATACGCAACAGCTCATCTTCTGCCAATCCATCTTTTCTTCAAAATCAACTGCGTAGGGAATGTGAAAGGCTGAGGGAGTGCTGTGGTGGAGGGTTTAGAGATGGGAGAAGGAACTCGGATGTTTTGAGGACAAGGGAGAGGCGTAGGGGACATGCTGGGGGCATATTGATTGATATCTTTAATTTTGGTACCTGATATTGTAGAGCTGTTGTAGGAGATAGGAAAAACAGCAGAAATTATTAGGATGGGAACTGAGCAACAGCACAAACCTTGACAACTCCGTCACCAGTTATTTCACTGCTCTTGGGACAACAAGATAAAATAGGCTTTAAGTTAAGGCACTGTTCACTTTGAAGCAGGGCTGAGTCTGTGGAACTTGAGCTAAAAAGACAATGAAAACACTTGTTATTAATTCTACTTGCTTACAGGAGAAATTTCATCTGATTTGTAGCGTCTTTGCAGTCTGTCTGACCAAGACTTGAAACTTCAAACCAACTTGCCTTTAATTCAGGCTTGCGCCAAGTTCTCGTCTCTGCGACAGGGCTGATTTTGCTCTCCAGAGAGCTGGATGAGTCCTTTGGGATGCACGTCATCGCTTTGACAGTGCTGGAAGGGTACTTTCTGAAAGCAGTAAGAACTTCTTTTTTTGGTGTAGTCTAAATTCTTCCCTATGGGGTGTCTAGTAGATCTGGAGAAAGTCTGTTCAGCTCACAAATAGAAGTGTTTGTACTGGCATGCTGTAGAGATATGCATATAGACACTCTCTCTCTATATATATATATATATAAGGGGAGCAGGGAGCTGGAGAAATACAGCACCTTCTCTGTCCCCAAAGATGGGAAAAACAGCACGATGCGTCTGGAATGGCTGAGGGCTGTGCGTCCTCTCTCTTTGGTTCACACAGGCGCAGGGGCAGCCTCCGCTGAGCAGGTGACTTCCTACGGCCGAACTGGCGAAAAACAAACGAGAAAAAGTATGGCTCTTCACAGCCCAGACGAACTGGCCTGGAAAAACACAACAAAACCTCCCACTTACTATTCTGCTCACGAGCTGCTGCCAAAACTCAGCTGTGAGGAGAATAAGAGCATCTTTTTAAAAATGTAAAACTGACATTTTTTTTTTTCCTTCTGAGCTGCTCTTACAGGCTTTAAAGCATTAATTTCAAAAGCTTCACAAAGGGAACAGGCATCAAACGGTCCAGGCTGAGTGGAAGCTTGGGGAGGAGAATTGCAAAGTAAGTAGTGAGGGTGATGGCTGCAGACACACCAAAGCAAGGTTATTTGATTGTTGCAAGTCACTGATCATGGCTTGTTTTTAATGGCAGAGCAGCAAAGAAGAGGAGTTAGAGCAGCCCTAAGAGCTCTGGATTCACAGAACCTAAATTTTAGCTGCATCTTTTCCGTTATGCTTGTGTTGGCTGTGTGGTTCTTGTCTTGGGAGCCAGGAGATGCAGGTTTTGACTGCAGTGCTGCCACTGACATGCCCTGTGACCTTGGATAAGTCACTTATCTCCGTGCTTCTCCTCTCATCTTGCTGCCCGCTTAGACAGAATCTCTCTCCCTTTTTCCTTGCAGGGTCTTTCCCTAATCATACGTCTGGACCATGCCTAGGACAATGGAGCTGTGCTCTCAGGTTAGGCACTGCTGTAATCTGAATGAACAATAAAGAAATGTGCACTGAGCACTTCACTGGGAGTCTCCTGGTATCTCAGGGCTTCACCGATAATCTTAATAAAATACAAGTCCTTCAAAACACTGAGTGTTCCTGGCTGTTGCCCAGTTGCTTGCTTTTTGTGTAGCATCTTGAACATGAAAAAACATCAATTATGATCCCTGGGTTGTCAGAAATAATGATTTATAGTATTTCATGCTTCCTGAATTATTGGTAACATACTTCTTCCTGAAATCTCAGCGGTAGCTCCAGTACTTCACTGTGCCTAACTTTTGTCAAACTGAATTATAAAACAACATGCCGCTACAGATCTTATTAATTTTGATATATTTTCCTTAACTTTGCTCTTTTATGTAGGCGCAGTTTGTGTGTCTGAGATGAAGGACAAAGCCTCCTCCAGAATGAATTACACAGTACCCCTGCAATCTACTCTGTTTTATACCCATAAGGATGGGGACCACTGTCAGGATTACCGGCTCTGCGCTATGATCTCAGCAAAAATGGGTATGTTCTCTAAGATCAGCTTTCCCTGTAGATGCTCATCTGTATGGTTCTAGATGTCAGCTCTTTTAAAAAATTACTATTCCCTCTGGAAAAAACATCCACATCCTTTAGCAACAAAGCGTTCAGACCAATCCATACCTGCCCTTGCAGCTCCTTCTGTTTCAACCAGAATTCGGACTGGATTCTTCCAGGGGATACATATGGAAGACACACCATCCACAGTTTTGCATTTCACCCGTTCCTACAGTGCTTCTGTCTGTATCAGAAGTGCTCGCAGAGAGCATCACAACAAACCTCTCACAGCCAGGCCAAGCCTGCAGGGTCCCGTGTAAATTGTCTGATCCCAGACTTTGTACATTGGTGACTTTCAGACCCCACAGTGTGGTATCAGCCTCATGTTTAATTCCGATAGTCTCCCTCCCCCTTCCCTTCCACCCTCCCTCCACATGCTATAGCGTTACAGGAACACATTTTTGGCTCCAGGAGGAACGGCTGTCAAAGACTATTTACTACTTTGTCACGGAAGTGTAAAATTGGAGAATAATTCAGGTTGGAAGGGACCTCAAGAGGTCATCTACCCCGATGGCATACCCAGAATTTTGGATTGTGAACTCAACTTGGGGGGAAGAAAAAAAAAAGCCTTATTTATCTGCAAATCCCTTCAGGAATCAGCAGGACCTAAGTGATTTTCAGGTTCTGCCCTTTTACATACTAATGAAGGATTGCGGCCCTCACATTTTCTTCAAGCAACTACAGTCCTACAAGCCCAGTCCATTTCAAACATAAGACACTAATCTGTATTTGAGTAGGAAGCTGAGAATTTATTTGTTAATAATTTAAAGGCACTTCAATTGTGCTGAGACATTTTTAAATTCCAAGCAATTTATGTATTTATTTAGATTCGTACGCCAGTGATACTTACATGGTATCAGACCATAAGTTATTTACATAAATTAAACATGAATGATGAAACCGCAAGAAATGAGACATATTTTTTTTGTACAAAGAGCAGCAGGAGGTAATTGTTTCGATAAGAGATTCAGAAACCAGCTCTGCATTAACACGTAGAATTGTACTCAGGAATCAAATGGATTATTCTCATATTCAGCTAAGATCAAGTAACTCACAAACATCGATGGTATTTGAAGGACTGAGCAGAATTTATTCATGCTGTAAAGTCTCATATGCATTCATTCTATTTAAATTTGTCAAAGGAAAATCATTCTGCAAAATGTACTAATGAGAAGTCCGGGAAGGATTATTGACCATAATGGGATCTTAAAAAAAAAAAATCTTAATTTACTGATATACAGCTTTGTAGTGTTTGCCCATGGGGGTTTTTTTGTGCCTGGTCCTAACAAGTAAGGGATTTAGTATACATAGAGGAACTGAAGTTTCTTGTTTACCTACTTCTTTGCAAGGAAGTAGAACAACAGAGCTGAAATTATGTTTTTTTAACACCTAAATCTCTACTTACTTATTCCTCTGAACCAACGTGTTTCAACATGCCACTGAAAAAGATAAGAGTTATTTTTAGCTATTTCATGTCTGGGTAAAAATAAAGCGAGAAAAATTGCAGTGTCTTTTCTTAAATGGCCAAAAAAGGGAAAAAGTTAAAAGCAAACCTAGAAACTGGGCCAGTTGGTGCTTTATTTAGTGGTTCTTTTTCCATTAGCTCACCCTGCTTTTCTAAACTTTGGAGAGGGATGCCGTGTTAGAACAGTAACATTTGCTTTGCTTTTACGGTTACATATGTGGGTAATGAAAAACAACTGTACTCTGTGAGCTTGAATTACAATTAACTGATGCTTTAAAAGGTAAATGGTTTCTTCTCATTGTGTCTGAAAAGCAGCCGTGAGCCAAGCAAAGTGATTTATATAGAGTAACTAACAAATGTCCGAGTACTTATATAGAGGTTATCCCGCTCTTTCCTTCTGGTATTTTAAAAGTATTGATTGTACATACTTTAGAATATTTTCAATAAAATTAAGTTTTGGGAAAATAATGCAGCATTTCATTGAAGCCAAAGGCTTTGCTCTGGAATCCTGGCTCAAGAGGAAGGAAAGGCAGGTTCAGGTTTTCACTGCATCAGCTTCCTATCAGAATTTGTCCCCTCACATCACTAGATACGCGCACCTAGTTTTCCACATTCCCATGCAGTCCTCCCTAGCCATTTCCAAACCAACTGCAGCACAAACAGAAAGCATACAAAATTTCCAAATTTGGATATTTTCAATGAAATTCAATTATTAGCTGTTGCCTGGCAATCAGGATATTTTTGCCCTGTGTACAAAGCTACTAATTTCTTTTTCCTCGGCTTTTAAAAAAGATTTTGTCAAATTATAGACCCTCATGCTTTGATACAGAAATGCCCTGAGGTGCTCCGTACCTCATTGCCCTCCCCAGGCTGGGATTTCTAGCCAGACTGCATTTCACAGGGCGCACCAATTACTAATTTTAGTAAACTCTGCCGCAGCAGTTAAGCGGAGCCTTCAGGGGATCCCCACTTTGAGTTCCTCTGAGCGTTCAGAATGGCGTGCCCCCACCGAAGCGTGCTTTGCTTGGGACATCGCTCACTGGGACAAAAGGGGCACAATATTCCACCAAGGGGAGAGGGCCTTTCGGTAGAAATGAAAATCCGTTCAGTTTTAAATTGAAGCTTTCCATAAAAACAGTTCCAGTGGAAAATTTTTGGATGAGCTGTAAATAATAAGCACTCTCCAAGTTTGCCAGGAAAAAGGGCAGAACACCACTGTTTATTGACCATATAAGCACTTATCTCTGCTGAAGTCCATATAGACTTGGAAAGGTCTCCTGCTGACCGAACAAATGTAGAGTCTGAGGGTAGCCTTAGTTCCCTTGCTAAAGTTGCCTAATGTCATTTGCATAATCATTGCCATAACTACTCGGTAGTTATGGGGGTAGTTTTGTTGAATGCGTAAAAGAGGAATTACAGAACCTGCTCCTCCTCCCTTCTCAGTTCCCTGTCGACAGGGAAAGGGCCCATTATCCGGGGCAGGCACCCAGGGATGCGCACTTCAACGAAGGGTTATGGTTCGTGTTCATTATATGCAAATCTGTGAGAGCATTAATCTGCTAGGCATTATCATAACATCAATCGGTTCATCGGGGTAATTCTCATCTGATCCGAAACATTCCTCATGTAAGCAAAACAGTTTAGCTACATGGAGAAATGATGAACTAATTCATTTTGGATCTAACCGTATCAAAATCAGCAACTATGAACCAGAGTTGAATATGACCTGATTATATCCTCAAAAAAACCACTGCCTTACAGGCAGTTTGTTCATTTAAATAATCAAATTAAATGAGATGATATAGTCCTAAATGCATCTTGCTTAACTTGATTACTCCAATAAGCAGCCATCTGGCATGAACAGCACAAAGTTCTTCCTTAAATTTTTCTTCTTTTCATTTTTCAACAACAGAACGGTTTTGCATCTTGTGCTTGTTTCATGTTATTTCTCTGCTAGAGCATCTTTACAGAGAGACTGGGGGCAGAAGTTAATACAAATTATAGTATGAGTACAAGCTGAACTCACTGTCTCCACAACTTGATACGAATCAGCTGAAGGGAGTACATTAGCATCCCTATTTATACAATTATTTTAGCCACAGAAGAATGCATTTGTTGCTAGAGGAATACAGCTGAAATCTAGCAGGATTAGAAAGCAAGGAAGGAGATCGTAAAAAGGCTGAGTAAAAACCCTAGCAAGTTGATAATCCAGTTCCCTGTTTGAGATTAGATTTATAGTTTTATTGAAAGTGGGGGATTCTTTTGTCTTTTTTGTAGAAGAAACACTTTTTACTTTGCTTTATTAAACAGAAATTGCTTTGGGGGTTACAAAGCATTACTTAAGGCCTGATTCTGAAGCCATCGGCATGTAAGAGCAGCTGTACACATGTGAACAGTCCTCCTGACTCTGAAGGGATAAAAGGCCTGAGAAAAGGACCTGCAACCCTGAGAAAGACCTGTGGGTACTGGTGGATGAGAAGCTCAACATGAGCCAGCCGTGTACGCTGGTAGCCCAGAAAGCCAACCAGATCCTGGGCTGTATCAGGAGAAGTGTGGCCAGCAGGTCGAGGGAGGGGATTCTCCTCCTCTACTCTGCTCTCGTGAGACACCACCTGCAGTTCTGCATCCAGCTCTGGAGCCGTCAGCATAAGATGGATATCGACCAGTTGGAGTGAGTCCAGAGGAGGCCACGAAGACGCTCAGGGGGCTGGAGCCCCTCTGCTAGGGGGACAGGCTGAGAGAGTTGGGCTTGTTCAGCCTAGAGAAGAGAAGGCTCCAGGGAGAGCTTATAGCACCTTCCAGTACCTGAAGGGGCCGACAAGGAAGCTGGGGGGGGGTCTTTTTCCAAGGGCCTGTAGTGACAGGACAAGGGGTAATGGGTTTAAACTGAAAGTGGGGAGATTTAGATTAGATATCAGGAAGAAATTCCTCATGGAGAGGGTGGTGAGGCACTGGGACAGGTTGCCCAGAGAAGCTGTGGCTGCCCCATCCCTGGAAGTGTCCAAGGCCAGGCTGGATGAGGCTCTGAGCAACCTGGTCTAGTGGAGGGTGTCCCTGCCCATGGCAGGGGGGTTGGAACTGGATGATCTTTAAGGTCCCTTCCAACCCAAACCAGACTGGGATTCTATGAAAAGTAATGTGTGCAGGAGAGTGCTTAAGACCTGGGACTGCTGCTGGGCTCATTGGTATGTACCTGCGTGTATCTTTGCTTAGAGCTTTAGATAATTATAGTTACAAGAACTGTACTACAGTAAAATTAATAAGAGCAAATGATGTTTAATTGAGGTGGAATGTTTTTTACAATGACCTTATGTAGGGTCTCTTACTTACAAATGTGTCTTGTGCTCTGCAGTACCTTGAGAAGAGAGGACCTTCGATTTTGATACTTATGTAGTAGATGTAGGAGCAGAATGACCAGCAGTTGACTCCTCTCCCTTGAGGATGCAGGCCCGTGGAGATCCGGCTTTCAGCTATTAAAAAGAACAACACGTGTCAGGCCTGACAGTGAGGTCTCTGAGGTATTCCCAGTGATGACTTTCACTACACGCCCTCAGATCCCACCTGGTTTGCTGTATTGCTCTGGAAAGCCCATGCGTACAGGTGTTGCTGTGGCATTTACACCATATGTGCCGTGCCGCTGTCAGCTGGACAACGTGCCTGTCTACCAGCCATGTCTTGCTGGGTGTGATCTGATTTGCCATTCCCCTCCCTGGGTGCTCCCAGTTTTGCAAGTGGAGGACTGCACATGTAGAAAGGTTGTGGGAACTATTGGCAGTATTGGCTGTATTTGCCTTTACGCTACAAGTGTGTGATGAAGGAGGAGAGCTGCTAAAATAATACTTTTTTTCCTTTGTATCAATGTAGGCAAATTTGTGAGGGAAGGATAAATTTGTAAGATGCTTAGTGTGGGCAGCTGTGCACATTGGCAAGGAGACTCTGTGGGGAGTTCAGATTCCTGGATTTAGTATTTGCCGCCTCCTACCCCAAGACCTTTAAAAGTCACTTCATTTGTCTATGCTGCCCTTTTCCATCCCACCTGTTATCTTGTCAGGTTAGCCAGCAGGCTCCCTGAGGAGTTTTCACTGCATTTCACTTGATGTTCATGCAGTGATGTTCATCGTGGGGATACGGTTACCATGGCGTAAGAAAGGACTGTCCATCAACTGAGCTGTAGTCCCTGACTGCACAGCTACTCCTCACCTGTGAGATGCGTGAGGAAAATGTTTTAATATAAACCTCAGAGGAAAAGGATCAAATTAACGCAGTTGGTTTGGTTTTGGCGTGCCAAGAGCTTACCACGTTCACCCTGGCTCACCTCACTTGGCAGGCCAAGACAACTCTGGTGCACCTCAGTCCTTCCGTCCAGCCAGGGTTTCTAGGTGCTGCTGTCCTTCAAGCAAGTAGGAAACTATCCAGAGCAAGGAGAGCTGTAGAAAAGGAACTGAGTAGTATTGCTACACAAATGTAGTTTCCTCTTCCTAGGTCAAAATACACCTAATGTCAGCATTATGTAGGAATGGGTAACTACAGAATGACTTGTTCCTTCTGGTTCATCAGCTTCAGAAGATTTCTGTCATGTTCCAAATATGTTTCTTATCCACCAGCAAAGATTCCAGTATGGAAGGAAAATAAAATAGCAAGTTTATCTCATTCCAAAGTTATTCTGACTTTGTCAGTTTGATTTTAATGTAAATCTAAGAATCGGGTATGCTTTCCATTATTAAGTTAGAGTAACCTTCCCTCCTCCCCACCCTGCACATACAGTCCCCCCCAAGTGCTGCTAGTTGTAGTAATTAGCTCAATGTGCTAATGAGAGTTTCCAGGGAAAATGCTGTCAGGATTAATTAATGGGTGAATTTCACTTTAATAAATGTATAGGCAATTTTCTAAATGCAGATGGCATCGTCCACCCTGATAGGGGCTCAGCCTAGAGCTACTTCATACAGTAAGTGTCTCAGGAAAGTGGTTAATTTGTAAAATACTTCATGATACTGATTAGAAGAGAAAGAATGCTTATGTTTGCTTCCCAATGCATTATTCATTTCTCAACAATCTGGAAATGTGGCGTCCTTTTATGCGTTCACTGTTTCCAGACCTGTCCATTGAATCACGGGAAAGGAATGAACGTGCAGGGTCATTAGAGCAGTCTCTCACGTGTTTTTCCTGCAAGTCTGTGACTCCTGTCTGTCCTAAGGTTTATTTTGTGTCATGAAAGCAAAGGGTCGCATTGGGACCCTCCCGTTGGTTGGGTCAGTGTGACAGACATCATAACATGTCATTGCAAGCACCAACCCTGCCCTGGCAGCGCCTTTCCAAGCAGTGCAGCCGGGTCGGAGGGTGGGCTGTGCTGTGCCCCCCAACTCCAGGGGCAATCAGGTTCTAGCAGTCCTGGAAAAGAGAGGAAAAATCCTGGAAAGCCATTTGTTATTATCTTTACGTTCAACCATAATATGATGGTTGAACTCAAAAGCAGGATGACCCTTAGGATGCACAAGAGCTAGCAAACATCAGGAGGGTCCAGGCTCCTCTGAAAACATGGCATTTATTGACTTAATTTTGTCAGGCTACACTCCCAGTCTTAGCATGAGGACAGAAAAGAAGTTCTTGCCTGTCAGATCGCAATAGATTTCAGTATTTTGAAATTTAGTTTCCTTCTGACACAGTAATCAGTGATGCAAACTGTTGATTATTTTGCTTTTTGGTTGGGGTGTGGGGTTTTGTTTGGTTGGTTTTTTTATGGCGCCTTTCTTAGTTACAGGCAGGTGCTGTTCTCTGAACAGAGATGGCCACATACAAATGCACTTTGTCTTTCAGAAGGTTCAAGCCAGCTGCTGGTGTCCCAGTGCCAGGTACCGCCTGTGTGTGAAGTATCACCTCCAGTCAGGGCCCTGGGGGCAGAGAACGGTGCTTGGCATCTGCGACAGTGATCCTGAAACGGAGGGACATGTGAATGGGTCTTGGGAGAGACTGGCACTTGACAGTAACTAGTGATGGATCCTTACAGAAGGATGTACAAACAGCAAGTAGATTGCTCCTTGGTGTACCCTTCTTGCTTAGGAGTAGTGCTTGTGTGCATTCATGTGCATGTTTATACTTACTTACCCATTCCTTCTTATATACTTGTGGAAACACCTATTTTCATTTTCTTGAGCTAGATGCTGCATTGCCATCTTTGTTTGTAATAGCACCTGATTTTTTTTTTTTCTTAGGCTATTTGTATCTAATCCCCTCTACAAGTCATCTCTGACTGTGCCTCCTATCTTGTGATGATTTCCACAATTTAAGTAACATGGTACTTTTCTGCTAAAACTTACTCTCCTTTGAGAAATAGCAAATAACCGCTCTCTTTTGTTTTCTCAGTGTCATTCATAATTTATCATCTCACTGTCTGATCCCCATTCATTCATTCTTTTCGCAAACTTAAGTGTCCTCATATTTGCGGTCACGTCCCGTAACGGTCGCTCCATACCTTTCGCATCCTTTCCTCATCATGTCTCAGTTCCAGCGTATGCTTTTAAGGTAGAGAGACCAGAACTGTATTCAGTATTCAAGGTTTGAGTACATCCATACTGCGGCATAACAGCGTGTTCCATTTTGCTCTCTGTTCTTTTCCTAATAACTCCTGACATCATATTTACCTTCTGGACCATCCCTGAGTAATGAGCTGGTATTTCAGAGAGCTATTCAAAGATCTCTTCCCGGGTGATAATAGCTAATTTACAGCCCATCACTGAGCCTACATAGTTAGGATTGTTTTTCCCCCCTGCACATTACTTAGCATTTATCAACGTTGAATTTCATCTTCCATTTTATCCTCAAAATCACAGCATAAACCCCATCTGCAGCTCTTCGTAGCCAGTCATCACTGTTACTCCCTGACAATTTTGCAACATCAGCAAACGCTGTCACCTCACTCTTCACCCCTGTCCAAACCACTTACGGAAACGTTGGCCACCACAGCTCCCCAGTGGTTCTCTCCTTCATCGCGAAAAACGGACTCATCTCTTCCACCTTTTGTTTCACACCTTTTAACCACTTCAGATTAGTTATTAATCCTCATAGGAGGATTTTTCATGACAGCTCCCTTTTTGTAAAAGACCCTACGTGAGGGACCTGAGTGAGCGGTTTTTGGAAAAAAAATAGAAAAAGTAAAAGCACGAAGTTCCTTGTGCGCAGAGAAGAAAAAGTACTTACGAAGGCGCGTGAAGTAAAGCTCCTACTGACTTCATCGTACCTGATGGTAAGAGGCAAGCAACTGGGAAATGAAATATCCCAGTTAACTCTGTGGATGAAAAGCCACCCCACGGAGCCAGGGTGTTCTCCCAAGGAATCTCAGTCCTTGCAGAGCTTCAGACCCTGGCTGGAGGAGTCTCTAAGAAACCTGATCCAGGTTTTACATCGTTCTTTCCAGTAGTCTGTGCAAATCCCTCAGCCTCCATCCGCAGCAGTTGCAGCTCTGCGTATTTTATTTGTCAGGTTTCTCCTGTAACTGTCCTGGCAAAAGATAGCGTTGGTGTAACCTGCCGTGATGGTCCCCAGGTGCACCCAAATCATGTCTTGGAGCAGCACTTGCGTAGAAAATCATTTCATCGCCCTCATTTTAGGTAGCAAATTATCTTTCTCTATCTCTCTCAGACAAATCTGATATTAATTGTCATTTATTACCACAAATTATTGTAATTAGAGATCGTTTGCTATTAACGGGCTGTAAAAAGGTGAATCAGTGTTTAATTCAAGCTGCCATTCTGTGATTTAGTCATGACTTGCCTGTGTCCTTCAGGCCAGCAGTGGCAAAGGTGATGCATGAACTGCTCTGTCTGGAGACTGCGGTGAGCTCTCCAGGTGGAACTGGGGCTCTGGGGTGCAGTTCATCACCCTGGTACACCTGGCAATGGAGAAAAGTGATTTATTTCTCAACTGAAAGGGCACAGCAGTGTGAGCAGATAGGCCCACTGAGGAAAGGGCATCAGCTATTTCATTCTCACTGCTCCTTGTGCACCCACCTTGGCAATAACACCCCGGGGCTCAGTGTGAGACCCTGAGCCAAACTCGAGCAGCCGTACGCTGTGTTCACCCCCCCTCTTGCTCCTCCCTGCGGGCCCACCATTCTCCTCTGAACTCAAAGCTTTGCTCGGGCTCCAAAGACCTGTAGTCTCAGGGGTTAAAATAGATATATCTGTATTCTTTATGTTCTACAAATAACTAAAGCGATCGTTTTCAGAATTTAATTTACAGCACTTGTTTTATTATTTATTTATAGAGCTTAATTTTGGAGGTAAAGGTCACGGACCACAACATCGCAAACCAGTTTATATTCCATGTTTATCTCTTGAGTTCTCATCACAGAGGAAAGCGTCGCATCCTTCCTCTGTCTTTATCATACTGATCTTAAAAGAAACCCAACGCCTTTGAGAAGTCTTACATCATTAGGAGTTATCCACAAATTGAACCAGCTAAGCTTGAAGAGGAGGGTTGGAAAATGTTGCAGTTAAGGTTGAGAAGACGTCTGTGGGCACACGCATCCCACTTTGGTCCTGGCTTACACTGCTCAATGGTGTTGCTGTGTGAAGCAGTCTCAGCAGCTGCTGAAAACTGCATTTCCCTTGATGCAGTCGGTGCTATGTCATATCACCCGTTGGGCTGAGCGGGAACTACATCTGTGCTGTGAATCGTGACTGAAAAAAATCGTGATCTGGTTTAAAAATAAATATTTTGCAGGTTTTATTAGAAGCAATGCCTAGAGCCCTGACTCGGTTTACAGTGTGGCCGCAAGACGGTTGCTCCACAGCCAAGGTGTAACACGGTACCAGGTGGGCAGAGGAATGTGCTGCAGGTGTGACGGGGCAGAAATGCACTGCTGCTCACCCCAGAGCCACAGCCCCCTGTGGAAACGGTTCTCCATCATCCAGTGCTCTCTTCTCCTTTCCCTGCCCTTTCCTTCCCCCCACCTTGCTAGTGCCTGTGCCGTACTGGCGCCAGCAGGTTTGTGACTGCTGAGCCAGACAGCTGAAACAGCCGAAAAAGGACTTTGCAATACAGTGGGTTATTTTACTTTAGAAAAAGGACAGGCTGTGAGAGTTGGGATTGTTCAGCCTGGAGAAGAGAAGGCTCCGGGGAGACCTTATAGCACCTTCCAGTGCCTGAAGGGCCTACAAGGAAGCTGGGAGGGGGGCTTTTCACAAGGGCCTGTAGTGACAGGACAAGGGGTAATAGGGTTAAATTGGAAGTATGGAGATTTAGATTGGATATCAGGAAGAAATTCTTCCTGGAGAGGGTGGTGAGGCACTGGCACAGGTTGCCCAGAGAAGCTGTGGGTGCCCCATCCCTGGAAGTGTTGAAGGCCAGGCTGGATGAGGCTTGGAGCAACCTGGTCTAGTGGAGGGTGTCCCTGCCCATGGCAGGGGGGTTGGAACTGGATGGTCTTTGACGTCCCTTCCAACCCAAACCATCCTGTGATTCTGTGATTGGTGGCAGCAATGTAGAAATGTGCACAACACAAACACATTTGCGATGCATACAGCCCAAGGACCGGACTCTGTGCCTTCCATGTCCTACCACATACCCCACACCCAGACACCAGGATCCCCCATGCAGCACTACCCCATGTTCACCCGGATCATGCCCATGTACGGACAGGTATCGTGATCAACTGGCTGGGGGTAACACCCCCAGCAGTGGCCTTGACTTTGCAGTGGTGGGGTAGGTGACACTGTCAATCTCCATCAGTGCCAAGAAACGTTGTGCCTCGGTACTGTGCAGTGCCACCAAGGTATTGCAGAAGTGATTCGGGTGGCTGTGGGTGGGGGCAGACAGCGTGCTTGGTCTCCTGGCTAACCTAGCACCTGATGGAGGAGGCAGCAGCACAAAGAAGGAGGAACTGTATCCTGGGTAGGTGTTGCTGAGACTGCCATAGCCTGAGGGCCTGATCGTTTGGTCTCATGCATGTTTGGTCTCATGAATGTCTGGTCTCATGGTACGGCTAGGGTGTTGGGGTGCCTCCATCACTGCTGAGGAGCCCAAACACAGAGGCAGAAGAGTCGGTGGCTGCTCCTGACATCCGAGCCTCTCCCCGTGCGTGTAGTTGGGTCCCTCATACAGGCTCCATGGCTGTTGTGTGTTAAAATGCATGGTTCAGATACCACGGTGGCACACGGGGGTGTTCATATGAACGCCTTTACCTCTGGTCTGCAGCTAAAAGCCGTTTCCAGGATACAAGACAAAGTGCATGCTGCTTGGCAGGTTTTCATGTGAGCTCTCCATATGTATGTCATTCCTTGCTGTGGGCCAAAACAATTCCACGCTCCAGCCCTCCCCGTGAGCTCAGGGCACATGTGATGGATAAGTTGCACTGAACTGGCAGCCCATGACGGCTTCTGAGCCCTCTGCCTTGGTAAGGTGAGCTCTGTGTGTGTGCCACTGAGGGTCTGCAGGGGTAGGGACCAGCAGGTCCTTCCTGCACCCCTGGGACAGGCAGGTTGGGTCCCTTCTGGTGTGGCAGGAGCTGCTTGTCTCCCTGGATGCAGGTAAATTGGAAATGTAGATCTCTAGAAAGCTCTTGTTCCAGTTCCTCCCCTTACCCTGCTGAAGCATGTCCTACCATCCCATGTCACCCAGCACTGCCCCAAGACTCTCTTTGACCAAATAATTTCTCAGCTCAAAGAGGTTTGTTTGAAGCTGGCTGTACGTTGTGCAGGTCGAGTGTGCCCTCCCCCAGAGCTCTCTCAGGCCAAGAACAACCAGGTGGACAAAGCACAGTCCTTCAGAAACACCCCCAGCCCCAAGGGTGGCAGAATCCCCCTGGAGTGAAGCGATGGCACATCCTGGGCATGGCTCGGCCACCAAGGGCACAGCCCATTGCTGCCTGTGCGCACGGTGTTAAAAAGAAAAGGCAACCGGCTCTCATCCATCCAGCACGAAATACGCTCCGTGGCAAAGCCTTTCCAAGGACACCTACTCGCAGGGGCAGCAAGCATGGACTGCAGCCTCTGGATTCGCCCCTGCAGCCTTCTCGGGAGGCTTCCCTGGGGAAGGCTGTGCAGAGAGCAGGAAGTATTGCTGGGATTAAAAAGCTCCATCAGTGCAGAGACAGTCATTACTGACGGGTAATCCGGTCACATCACCAGTCTGGGGTGCAACCGTGTTCGCTCATCGTTGGTTTTAGTTGCTGCTGTGGAAGGGAAGACACCTTTGTCCATCTGCAGAAGGGATGGTGGGGGGAAGGAAAGCTGCTTAGGGAGAATTAAGGAGGCTACAGCTCTTCCAGTAGCACAGCCTGGCACATGCTGTGCTGTGGATCATTTTCCTGGGAAAGAGGCTGTGTCTCTGCAGCCAGCCCAGAGAAGGATGTAATAAAGCAGCTATTAGCGTCGTGTCTGCAGGTTGCTGTGCGCTGCAGCGAGCTGGTTGTCAGCTCTGCACCAGGGTCCTGCCGTCTGCACTCTTTGAGTGGAAAAGCCCTTGAAAAATCCATCCATTTCTTAAGATGGAGAGATTTGATGGAATGCATCTGACGATAACTACATAACAGGATCAGTTTGGTGGTGTTTGGTTTGCCAGCACGCTAGTGTATTTATCTCCGTCCTCACAAACTTCCGTTTTCTGTAAGCTGCACATTGAATGCTTTGGATTTGGGTTTCCTGCCGTTTAAATTTCCGTGCTAGCTCACACCTTGGGGTGGCTTGTGCCAGGCTGCTTGCAGACTCAAGACAGTGTCATTGCTCTGGTCTTAATGTGCTCACATCAGGGCTTAACGCTCTCTCTGTAAGCAGAGGGAAAGGAAAAATCCTCATGGAGGTGGGGATTTCTTCATCACTACCCAGGTTATGCTTCTGCGGTGTCGAAGGAAAACTTAAACCCCAACCCTGAAAAGTCCAAACCAAACTAAACCAGTGACCACGTGGTTTTCTGGGTTATTCGGGCTGGGATCTGCTGCAAAGCATCAGCTTGATTGACAGGAAATCTGATCACTTTTCCTTTGTGCCGTGTCAGAGGTTACCCACCAAGTGAGCTGGGGCTTTTTGGGGGTTGCCACAGGCAGGGGCAGGAGGGAAGGGCCAGCCATGGAGATGTTGCTGCCCTTTGCCTCCTGCTAAAGCACGAAGAAATGGGAAAAAAGCTCTGTCCTATCTTTCTCTATCCTCACCTGCGTACCTGTGGGTTTTCCATCATGTGTCTCTCCTTGACACACATACACAGGTCAGAGCAGTTTTAGCAGGAGGCAGGATGAAGGAACTAAAAAGCACATTCCTTTCCCTACTTGGGCCTCTTCTTGGGAAAAATAGTGTTAATTTTTTTATTGCTACCACATAAAGGAAGCGGTGCCCAGCCTCCACTGAGGAAAAAGCAGAAGGCAGGCCGGTGGCGGAGCAGCTGAGGTGCTAGACGTGGGGCTGGTCGCCTGGCGAGCGGCTGACGCTGTCTGGCTGGGTCTGCTGTTCTGCACCGAGGGCGGTTGCCGTATCTGTGACTGCCAAAGCTGGAGCTAACCTCGAGCTGTCTTTATCAGAGACGAGCACGGATATCTGTGGTGTTTCATCTGTTTCCACTGGAAGGAGTTGTGATTTAAGGATGTAACTGGCTCCTGTGCTAAGTCTCTCCCTCCACCACACTCCTGCGCATGCAGAGGACCTCACAAAAAACCTGGTTCTCAGAAATTTCACAGGCTGTGTTTTATTTACAGAGCTGAAAGTCTGGGGGAGAAATCAGCAAACACGATACAGGGATGTGCTGTTTAAGCATTTTCTCCATCACGGCCCTTTCTGACACGTATCTTGGGTGTGTGCCCAGGTGAGCTCCCCGCTGACCTGGCTCTTCAGCCTGCGGATCCTTCTCATAAATTCGTAGTATTGAAGGGCAGAAGGGAACTTCAGCTCGCCCGGGCAGACCGCCTGTCTATCACGGGCTATTACATTGCATTTGCTTACCTCTGTCTGGAGCCCAATTACTTGTGTGGGAATACAGGCATCCAGCCTTGAGCTGGTGGCAGCTCTTGCCTTTGGCACTGAGAGTTAACGCTTAAGCACCTTAACCACTTCCAAGCTGGATTTGCATGGCTGCAGCTTCATTCCTTAGCTCTTGCTGTGACTTTGTCCTCTGTATCATACAGTCCCTTTGCAGCTCCTGTTTTCTCTCTGAACAAGCTCATACAAACTGTAGCAAGGTCAGCTCACAATATCCTTTATAAGGGTCTCCAGGTTTTTCACAGCAGCATTTTCTCCAAGTCTTGAAATATTTGGGAGTTTTTTGGTAACCCCAACTGGACATGCAGGGGTCACAAGACCCCTGTAGGCACACAAGGGACATATTTTCCCACTTTTCTGCTGAATTCCTTGTACCTCTTTGGATACAGGCCCACTGCCCTGCTTCCTTCCCTCTACCTCTATGCCTGGCTGTGGGATTCAAAAGCCCTTTCTTCATTAAGGCTTGGCAGACTGAGAAGTCCAGCTTACGGTGCACAGCTGTCCTGTGCCTTCCACGGGTCCCTGGGCCACCTGGAAAGGTGCTGCTCTCCTGCCCATCAAGGAGACGCCCAGACCCCACTGACTCTCGGCAAAGCCACCCCATCCTGCAGACACTTTCTGTGTGCTCCAGCGCTGCTGGCAGCTCCTTGCTGCGAGGTTGGCAGCTGGCTGGTCACTCCAGTCGGGAGTGAAAGTTTTACAGCAAATTCTAACAAATTCCTCTAAGCATCTTTTAGAGAACGATGCAAGAACCTGGCCGTACAAAGGAAAATGCAGGACAAAGCACAAGGACCAAAGATGGTAACAAGGCAGAAACCAAAGCGAAGGTCCCAAGGGCTCAGGCATCCATCAGAGTGACAGAGCTCACCAAGCCCTTGCTATGTGCTGGCTGCTGGGCTCCAGCTGCTCCCGGGAGAGCTTTTAGGCTGTGAACATCAGCCTCCTCGGCAGGGATGGAGGCCCAGCCCAACCATGATGTCTTGCCTTCAGTGAGTGGTGGGAGAACAGGCTCAGGAAACAGCTGCAGCCTAGTGGGATGGTCTGGCACACTCACCTGGATGGGTTTTCATAGAATCATAGAATGGTTTGGGTTGGAAGAGACCTTAAAGATCCTCTAGTTCCAACCCCCCTGCCATGGGCAGGGACACCCTCCACTAGACCAGGTTGCTCCAAGCCTCATCCAGCCTGGCCTTGAACACTGCCAGGGATGGGGCACCCGCAGCTTCTCTGGGCAACCTGTTCCAGTGCCTCATCAACCTCTCCGGGAAGGATTTTTTCCCAATACCCAATCTAAATCTCCCTGCTTTCAGTTTAAACCCATTACCCCTTGACCCTGACTACAGGCACTTGTAAAAAGCCCCCCCTCCCAGCTTCCTTGTCGGCCCCCTTCAGGTACTGGAAGGTGCAATAACGTCTCCCCAGAGCCTTCTCTTCTCCAGGCTGAACAATCCCAACTCTCTCAGTCTGTCCCCATAGCAGAGGGGCTCCAGGTCTCTGATCATCTTCATGGCCTCCTCTGGACTCGCTCCAACTGGTCGATATCCTTCTTATGCTGAGGGCTCCACAGCTGGACACAGTACTCCAGGGGGGTTCTTACACGAGCAGAGTAGAGGGGGAGAATCCCCTCCCTCGACCTGCTGGCCACACTCCTCTGGGTACAACCCAGGATCCGGTTGGCTTTCTGGGCTGCCAGCGCACGCTGCCGGCTCATGTTCAGCTTTTCACCCACCAGTACCCCCAAGTCCTTCTCCTCAGGGCTGCTCTCGATCCATTCTCCACCCAGCCTGGACTTGTGCTTGGGATTGCCCCGACCCAGGTGCAGGACCTTGCACTTGGCCTTGTTGAACTCCATGAGGTTGGCAGAGGCCCACCTCTCCAGCCTGTCCAGGTCCCTCTGGATGGCTGGATTACATCTCGGCTGGAGAATAATTGTGATTTGCAGAGGTCCCCCAGTAGGTGCTCCAGCATTTTGTAAATCCTCACTTAGGAGGTTACTGCAGAAACCCATTTAAAAATCATCCTGGTGCAAGAGCTCGTGGGACCTTGGCTCTTGCCCGTGCATCCCCGTGCAGCCTGAGCATCTCCAGCCTTCGGAAGTAGCTGTGAGCAGGGTGACTGGATGAGCCTTCTCTAAACTGAGGAACGCGTATGCTACTGCAAGGACATTGAGCCAAATTTGCACTGGTGCAAATAAATGCAACTCCTGTTAAATTCAGTGCAAAACACCAGGTGTATGAACCAAAGCTGAGCTTCAGCTGGAGTCTCTTTATTCTATAATAAATTAATAAATGGATTGTCAGATTTGATATTCTCTCATAAATGTCTAATTAAGGAAAAAGCAAACTTCTGCTTCATAAAATCCCTGACTGATAGTACTAATAAAATGTCATAAATGCAATGAATGTTGTGATAATGCTTTTAGAGACTAATTGCCTTTCGTTATCATTAGCACAGAACTGATCAGCAGCCAGACGAAGGTATCACTGTGCCGGGTGCAGGACAGGGACTGGCCAGGAGGGCGAGGAGAAAGCAGAGTTCTGTGTCAGCTGCTGAGTTTGGTACCTCCATCACCTGTCCCTGGACCAGAGACCGCCTTGAGGCCCCAGGAGCAGGGAGCCCTGTCCCCAGACCCTGGGCACTTCACCAACATGGGTCGCCCCATGCTGGGTCTGCCCTCCGCCTTGCGGAGCGTTACCCAGGCTGAGCGTGAGGATCGTGGCTTCCGCCGCAGCAGTCTGGGGACCCCCCAGCTCAACCCCTCAGCTGCGTTCGAGGCAGGGAGGAGGGTCCTGACTCGACTTGCGTACCGTCCGGCAGGGATGCAGGCAGAGCTTTCCTTTGCTGCTCCTCCCTGCATCCACACTCGCCCCCGCACCCCAGCCATAAAGTGGCTATAAAGTCGGAGATGGTTGCGTGGAAATTATGTGCAAATATGCAAATTATTTCATTATGTTGCTGGCATGAAATGGCACACACAGAGTGGATAAAAGCTTGGCAGCTACAGCAATGGGGAAGGCGAAAAGGAGTTCAAAGAGGGATGCTAAGCTCCCTCATCCTCCTCTTGCCTTCCACGTGAGTGAGCTGCAGGGGGAAAAACCCCTCCAGGCTGGCATCTCTAGCTAGCTTTCCACAGCTACCCCCATTGTGCTTGGTTAATGCAGCTGAACATCGACGCTTTGGCTGGAATTTATTCACATATCGAACCGCATCCGTGCCGCGTTTGCAGTACGTGTGTATTCTCCCTGGCCTCATCTAGTAAATTACGAGTGGTAGGAAGAAGGAGGGACCAGGAGCTTCCATTTTCTTTATCCTCCAAAGCAAAAAGTCAGGACTGGCAGCAAGAAAAGATATTTTTGCGTAATTCATTGTCTAACACCGCAGTGCTGGGTGTCAGGATGGGATGGGACAGTACATGAGTTACAACACTGAGGAGGGTTTGAGAGAATATGAATAAATCTTTCCAGCACACGTATTTTCCCACCCCTGCCTGGTGTAACACTGGATGCTGCACTGATTCGAGGCTGGAGGCTGCCGGTGAGGACCCCGAGCAACAGTATTGACCTGGGAGCCCCCGTGCTCCAAAATCCTGACCCCGGCTGGCTTCTGTCATCTGTGTCCAGCCTCGTGCTCAGAGGCTCAGCAATTAGATCATTTAATAAACCATCTCATTTTGGGCTGTTTTGTGTAAAGCATTTTACTTGGTTTTATTTCTCGCATTGCTTTGTATTCCTTCAAACTCCAACCCCGCAAATCGATGTGGTGCCGCTATTGTTGCCTCTAAAATGTTTACTCCTGGCTCTCTTTAGGACCTAAAAGGCTGAAAACTGCATCGTAATTGCCCAATTAGGCCTAATGCTGCGTAGTGTTGACTGTTTAGTTACCATATATTGTGTACAGAACTAATTGTGGTGAAAGTAAATGAATGTGAAGGAAACAAACAAGCTACTAGAAAATAATTACTTGGAGTGTTTCTTTTTAGTACCTGTACGGCAGATTTCATTATAGTCAACAGCTTCTAAAGCTGCTTGAAATAGCGGTATTTGTCATTTTCATAGAAACTTGATAATGACATTAATTTATCTTAATGGTCTGTTCTATTGTTATAAATAGTAAAATTAGCTTAAATTGTCTTGCTTTTGCTGGTTTTGGATGGCTCCAAAGGGCCCCACAACAGCAGATGAGTAGATAATTTGGTGTGCTTGACAGATTTCCAATAATTTGTTATGTGGAACATGAGGTAATGCTAGTACCATTAATGTTCATTTTCCTCTAAATTCATTACTGCCCTTTTCCCTTTTATCTTTTTTAATGTCTGGGCCATTTTTCTATATTTCAAGTGGAGCTACAAAGCCTATTCATATTCAGCTATAGTAGCTATTAACATTCTGCACATAAAGAACATCATGTAGAAAAACAACTCTTTATGAAATGATGAGGCTGGTGGCTATTTGTGCAGGAAAGTAGGCAAAATGGGTTGTTTGCTGGTATTAGGGATTGGCTGTAATTAAGTCAAATGTAATTTTAAAGAAATTTAAATGTTTTCATTTTTATAGCCAAGGTAAAACACAATTCAGGGAAATTCTAAGAAGGTGTAAATGCATTAATAAAAACTATTTTGCCTGTTTTCTGCCACCCTTGTTTAAACTTCACCGAGGTTTTTATGGACGGCTAGTTATTTGCACAATATTTTCTACCCAATTTAAACCTAATTAGTCTTGGGAAAGTATTAAAATTGACGGTACTTTTATGCGGGTTTGCTGATATGGTAACGATCTGAACAAACAGCAGAGCTTTCCATCAGGGAAGAATTATTTTGACTTCTCCTTTTCTTTCTCTTTACTCTTGTATCTAACCAACATGGGCACCTTCTTCCCTTCCAGGTGCAGAGATGCAGAGCCATGGATGGGGAGGAAGGGGATGAGGTTTTGCCATCCACATCTCGCCAGCGTGTACGTAGCACGTATGAAAACCCAAACAGAAGCAGCGAGACACGAAGCTGGCTGCCATGGGGTGACTACGGAGGGATGCCCGACACCACGGCCACATCCCCATCATGTGGCAGGGGAGCAGAGGCAGGCCATGAGGTGAAAGCGCTTCTGGTCAGGGGGAGGATGCCCTTGCTCCAGCCCTGGCAGTGCCTCGCTGGTGAATGGTGGTGGTAGGGAACCTCCGTTCAGGCAGGTGGGAGGGGGATGATCCTGCGGGCACCTCTTTTCTGCTGGAAAGCACTCGGTGAGCTGTAGATCTTGGCAGGACAACGTGAATTCTTCCACCAAAGCATGTCGCTTTGATGAAACTTCAAAGAGAAAGCGTTCCTGAGTGATGAAAGTATTTTTGAAAATTGCCATTTCATAAAATCTCAGCATCATCTCCAAAAAAAAGCTTCATTGGGGACATTCTTAGGTTTTGTACTCATTTTACATTATTTTTAGTGTTTACAGAATCACAGAATGGTTGAGGTTGGCAGGGACCTCTGGAACTTATTTGGTCCAACCTCCCCTGCGCAAGCAAGGCCGCCTCAAGCTGGTTGCCCAGGACCATGTCCAGACAGCTTTTGGGCATCTCCAAAGTGGCAGCTGGTATTTCTTCAGTTCAGGTGTATCAGGCAACATGCGCCTCTGAGAGACCACACACTGACAGTCAAAACAACGTACTGTTTTAAACTTGTCTGTAAAATCAGCCGCTCCTTATGCCTGATGTAAATGTCCACCCTCCAAGTCCACGTTCCAGCATTGTCCCTTCATTGTGATGGCATGACAAACGGACCCATCACCCATGTTTAGCCATGCAGGGGGGCCCTCAGCTAACCCACTCATCAGTCAGGTGGCACGAAAGACGCCAGGGCTGGTCCAGCCCTTGCTCCAGCAGCCATCTAAGTACATGGAGGGATCACCTTTCCAACCTCCCTGCTGCTCATGGAGGCACAATTAGAGATGCTCAGCCTCCAGGTGGGTGAAGCTGGCAGAGATGGACCCTCCCCACAGCTGCCAATGAGCTGGATGGGCATTTTCCCTCCGCAAAACTGGGGACCTCAAATGTAGGTGCCCTAATGCCAGCTGGCATCGCTGTCCGGCTCCCTGAAGCCAACGGCAGCAGCCAGCAAGGGTGCAGGCACTTGAGGGGGTTGGCTCATTCCTGAGTTACCTGATGTTACCCCTAAAGAGGTCACGTTTCCCTGACAACACCCAGACCACAAGCTTTGAGATGGGTTTTGTCTGAAAAGCATCATTTCCAAACCAGGGGTACCTTACAGGAAGTAAGGTACTGGAGTCGATGGCTCCCCCAGCATGGACCTCCACCCCTGAGTATCCCACCCCTTGGGACTCCCTTGGGCACCCCATTTTTACATCTTACCACGTGTGCTTAATGTTGTACGATGCTGCCTGCATCCCAAGAGAGGAGCTGAAATCTTTGTTGCTTACATTTTCTTGACTGCTCTCAAAACCAGCTTCTCTCAGGGGCTTTCCATCTGATTTACTTGGAAAACTCCTCCTCCTGTCTACGGTAGGAGTCATCCCACCTCCTTTAGATGCTATTGTGTGCAAATCAGTACCTGGGCTGCTCATCCCCGCTCGCTTTCAAGACGGGAAAAAAAAAGCTATGCCCACAGTGCGAGTCATCTGATTTAATTTAGACAACAACATTAGGATGAGATGAACAGCACCTAAAAGGGCCGATTTCTCTCCATTAAGGAGAAAGGGAGCCCAAGCTCTCTGGTATAAACATTCGGTATCAAAATGATAGATATCTGTGCCTGGGTAGTGCATCCCCATCCTCATGTCTCACACCCAGACTGTAAGCGGGAGCGACACCCATCTGATGAAATTCTCCATCGTGAAGGTCCCGGGTAGCTCAGCAATTGCACAGCTACAGCCGTGTTCTACTGCAAGGTATGAAAGGGCAATGTAATTACACATGGCTGAGTCTTTCCAGACTTCCAAAACTCCTGTTTCTTTCCAAATTTGGGCCGGAGCTTACCTGCAGTCTCCCCAAAGGTCTATTTTGCTGTTCCTGTTCTGTATATATGAGTTTTAAATCCTTGGGTTTTTAAGGATGTGCTTGTCTTATTTTTAAATTCTGGGGATGACACTGTGCACACTGAATTTTAAGAAAACGCTTTTTGTCTTGTTGCTGTTCCTGTACTGAGAAATATATTGACTGACTGAGTGTTTATAATTAAAATATCTGATATTCCACGCTTCCAAAGACTCACCGAATGACAGTCAGACACACCTGGCTGAAGCTGGAAACGGCGCATTTAATCTGTTGTTTGGAAGTGTCTGTCACAACATGCCAGGTTTGCTCCTCGCTCCTTGGTTAACTTTTATCTGTTTGACAATGAAAAATCACATGCAACGATGGGAAATTTGCATTGCAAAGATGCATCTCTGTGCTCAGCCTTCCTTCCTTGCGATAAAGTCAATAGGTTTTTCATTTTAGCATCATAGCCAATACGACTGGTAAAAAAACCACAAGCCCAGGTGAGCAGCTCTCTATTCTTCCATGAATGGAAGACAACGAGGGAAGCGTCTGAAGGACGTGGTTGATAAAGTGTTTACCCTAAACCAAGGAAGATGTCCATCTGGCTGTTCATTTGTAAAATAATATCCAAAGGGTGAGCCCAAGCCTTGTATCTTACTCGCTGTGGTTGACTTTACTTGGAGTCCTTGCGGGGTAACTGTGGCTGGTGCCTGGGAAGACCCTGATGACCCCTGTGAGGCCACCGGCATCATGGCTGGGCTAGCCATCAGAGTGGCTCTGAGCAGGGGGCTGGTGGCATTGCCACGAGAACCTCCTCTTCCAGGGCTTTACCACACGTGTGTAAAGGTTGATTCCCTTTGGGGCTCAGGGGACTTTGTTTAGGGAGCATGATTTTGGTTTAGTTGTATTTCAAAGAATGGGTATTTGAATGTGTTCAGTTTTGGGCCCTTCACTGCAAGAAGGACACTGAGGGGCTGGAGCGTGTCCAGAGAAGGGAACGGAGCTGGGGAAGGGTCTGGAGCACAAGTCCTGTGAGGAGCAGCTGAGGGAGCTGGGGGTGTTCAGCCATGAGAAGAGGAGGCTGAGGGGAGACCTGATCACTCTCTACAGCTCCCTGAAAGGAGGGTGCAGAGAGGTGGGGGTTGGGCTCTTCTCTCAAGTGACAAGGGATAGGACAAGAGGAAACGGCCTCCAGTTGTGCCATGGGAAGTTCAGCTTGGATATTAGGGAAAACTTCTTCACTGAAGGGGTTGTCAGGCATTGGAAGGGGCTGCCCAGGGAGGTGGTGGAGTCACCATCCCTGGGGGTATTTAAGAGACATGTGGATGAGGTGCTTAGGGACATGGTTTAGGGTGGGCTTGGCAGTGCCAGGTTGACGGTTGGACTCAATGACCTCAAAGGTCTCTTCCAACCTAAATGATTTTACAATTCTGTGAATGCTCCAGCCATGAGAAACAGCAACAGCTGAGGAGCTGTGGCTTCTTGCGCTAACAGAGCACAAACTGAGGCAAAGCCAAGCCATTACAGACCTCTTCTTGATATTCCACGTGCAGCGTAGTTGTATAGCCCCTGAGACCGCAATACGCGCAAAGACCTGGACGTAGTTGCTCTATTTGCTAATAGGATTAACCAATTCTAGTAACACAAGAATTTTCTAAAAGCAGACAAATGCATTTGAATGCACTAGATTGAGGCACGTTTTCCTCTGCCTCGTGGAAGATGGGCACAGAGCAGCCGGCTGCCAAAAGACGTTGCTGCGGTGCTTCTCGATTTGGCTTCACACCTGATAAAAAATCCTTCCTCTCCAACAAAAACAATGAGAGACAGAAATAAAATGAAGTAAGCGTAGACAGAGGGGCAGCTGCTGGATGCCTTCAAAGGGCTTGAACCACCTGTCCTGGCTGTAGCTTGCAGCAGCAGTTCTGGCCCAGGGTGGCGGGGTCAGTCCTTCCCAGGTCTTGGTACTTTGGGAAAGGCATAGATTCTATCCAAGGTGAAGGGAAGGTGAATTGGGAGAGAAGGGAGCGAAGGAAAAGGAAGGAAAAAAGAATGTTGGGTTGGAGGGGTTTTTTTAACCTAGCTAAGACTGATTTACAGCTGTGTAAGGAAGCAGAGCCGTGCCTCGAGGAGCTGTGAGTCTGGAAGGAGAACAAGTGAAATTCAATCACCTTCCACATGTTGGGCCACCCAAAAGGCTGCAAACTTTGAGGTAATTATCTGTTACTTATTATTTATAACATATAGGTAGCTACAGTTAATTATATGGGTAATTATAATAAATAGGTAATATATAATATATAGGTCCTAAAAACATAGTATCTACATTTTTCGCTAGAAAATTACCTATAATTTCCCTGTCCTGAGGTTTTGATTGATTATGGACCCTCATTCCTGACCACATCCAGTCTGGCTGGGAAGCAGGACACTACCCAAACCTGTCCTGGTGCAAGCGCTGCTGTTGCAAGGGGTTCTGGACCCAAGCCAGAGATTTTTGGAGCACGTTGTTGGAAATTAGTGCCTACCAACCCCTGAGAGGTACCTGAGGAGATCCCTGCGGTGCAGGTTCACATACACGGCCACTGGCTGAGGGGATGTTTTCCTCTGAGTGTGTGAGTCCAGGGAGACTCTGCTGATGGAAAGTATTTTTCTGTGCTTGATGTATCACTAGATTGCTGGCAGATGCTTTTAGAGAGGAAAAAAGGGAGCAAGTGGTTCATTCAAGAAGCTCCTTGTGAAATGCATCTTCTTTAGACTGCAGTTCAGGTTGCTCCGGACAGCCGAGAGATACGCCCTGGAAGCACAACTATTTTGGATGTCAGGGAAGGTACAAGGGAAGGGAAAGGCAGTAGAACTCGCAATAGTGATGCATAAACACTCCCTGGCAGGACACAGTGTGGGAGTGAGGAGCAACCACACACCCTGGGGGGGGACAGCCCCAAGGGAGGACTTCTTGGGTGGGAGATGGGTGTGCCCGAGGCTCTTCTTGCCTTCAGGACTGGGGAGCCAGCGCTGGTGCCAGCCCCAGGGAGCTGCTGGTGGCACCCAGCTTTAGCTTCATGGTGCAAAGGTGTTCACTGGATGGGAGATGGAAATGTGGATACCGAACCGGCGTGTGAGGGACAGGGTCACAGGTTTCCAAAAGCAGCAGCGGCAGCATGAGCTAATGAGTATCACCCCTTCAGTATCCGCCCCTGCAACGTCCGGTGCCAGGAAAAGCTTCCCGCTTACGGGAGACGGACAGTGGCCGAAGAGGCTGAGTAGCTACTCGCAGCTGCTGTGAGAGCAGAATTGCTGACTGGGGGCCAAAGGTGTTGAAGTATTTCCCAGGTGAGCTGCGGCACTGAGGGAGCGGGCTGGGCCGATGGCACCTGGGTGCTCATGGCAGGGGGACAGAGGGTGGCCCTGCAGTACACCTGCTCTGGACCTCCAGTATTCCCAGTGTGGAGGAGCAGCGGGACTGCTTTCATTACAGGAGATGCAGACGGACTGGTTTTACCGTAGGAGGTGCAGAGTTGGATCCTGATTCATCCTCAGCATGCAAAAGGCACTGGGAAAAGAGGGACCCTTGGCTTCTCCACTCACCCAGAGGGCGATGCCAGCCCTAGAGGCACCTCTGTTCGGCGGGCAAGGAGTGATGGAGGGAGGTGAATGCAGCAGAAGACACACGAGCTATTTGTGCCCCTGCCTTTGGAGCAGGTTAACTGGGATGTAGGAGAGGGGCTGGCTGCTCTCTCCCCGAGACCGCTTGCAGCCTACCAGCAGCACTCCAAAATTTGCCAGTTACCACAGCTTGAGTTTAACGGAGCCGAGCTGGAGATGGGTAACTCAAACTCAACAGGTCTCTGAATATTTGCTGTTCTGCCCCTGCATGAACTCACACAAAATCTATTTTTTCAAGGTTTATGGTAAAACCCATTTGCGCAGCTCAGGCCAGGCTGGAGCTCTTTTCCGCATCGTTAATTCCTTGGCTTGTTTTTCTTTTTCCAAAGTTCTCTGCAGGTCATTCGCCCCAAGTGCAGCGAGGGATGGAAGAGCACGTTGAAATCATTATCGATAAACAGTTACATTTCGAAGCTACGCGGAGCCATTATTTCACAAAGATGTGAACAAAATGGTTTTGCATCGTGTGAATTATTTTCCTATTTGAAACACGGAATCTCTCTCAAATAGCTTTAAATCCCATATTGTAGTGAAGCATCCAGTTTATTCCATTAACTACTCACGGAGTCAACTGGAGAACCGCTGTTATTAATTTCAATGGAAAGCTAAAATGCAGTTCATTTTCTGTAATTGCAGGCCCATCACCTAAAGACCCGGGAAAAGCTTTTAATCCAAGGCATTTTTAGCAGGATATGATTACATCGCATATCTTCATAAGGTGCATAATTACCAGGGCATCAATCACAAAGAAACACAAAGAGCCAAACTTCCCAGGCCGTTAGAAAGCGGTCCCTCCCTTGCCACCCCGGGGCCAGGGTGTGGGGTGCCGGGATGGGCGCTGGAAAGGTGCATTGCAGGCTGGAAAATGCCTTGGAAAAAGCAGCACTTGAAGGGGTTGTAGGGGAATGGTTGAGCATGACTGTGGTGGGATGGGCGGACAAGGAACACGCAAAAAGGTCAGAAAAAACAGTGGAAAGCTTGGGAGGAAAAATCTGGGGGTAAATGCTATTTAGCTTAAGGATGAGAAAGACACTGTGAGGTGCAGAGTATTCAGTAGAACACAATTTCACCCGGAGGGCACAGGAGAACCCATCACAGTTGGATGGCTGACCCAGGGCCCCTGGATGAAGGCTGCAGCGCTGCGCTGGCTCCCGTCCCAGCTGCCCTCCTCACCCCCTGCCAAGCTGCCAGCCACACTCACACCCCAGCCAGAAGGGACCACGCAGTTCAAATTCAAGGTCTTTGCTACCTTGACTGTGTTCAGTCACAACAAATCGCATGGGAAAAGGAAACTCCAGCTGGAGGGAAGAAAGGAAAACTTTCAGTTTTGCATTATTGCTTGGCCGTTCAGCTCAAGGAGGGACAGCCCTGACCTGCTGCGATGCGAGGCTGCTGCAGCCCGAAGGTATACAGGCAGGACTTGCAGCCAGGGGCAGGATTTCAGCGCAAGGCCACCATTTCCACACAGGGTCCTTTGCAGTCACAAACCTGAATCACTGAGGAAACTCCAATCAGTGGAAACACAGACACCAGAAGATGGACCCACTTAAAACGGGTGTTTGACGTGCTGTAACAGCCCTTGGCTCCAGTTCTCTCCTGCTCTAAGCACCGACGGATGCTGAGCGGTGGTTGCAACAGCAGAGCTGTGACAGAGCTGGGGCTGTTCCTTTCCAGGGCTGCTTCACCGGGAAAGAGGAGCCACCTCTTGCTGCACCCCGCAAGGAGGGACCCTTTAATTGATTGCGAAAAGAGCTAAGTGTACTTAGCACCTCGGTGGCTGAGGACTAAGGTGGGTAATAACGGTGGCAGAAGTAGCTGCTTGGGAAGCAATTTAATTAATAAAAAAGTAAGAAACAAAAAGGTCAAGCCTTGCCTCTGCTGTGCTGCATTTAATCTGCACATGTAGGCAGGACTTCAGGCTCCCGGGGGGGTGGATTTTTTTTCTTAGCTGGCACATTTCCCCAAACACGATAACAATTTTTAACTTTAGTGGATGACATTTTGTAATATGTTTAAGGATCTGTAATATTTTATGCTTGTAGCTTTTTGTGATTGTTGTTCCAATATGGCACTGATGCCGGTATTAAAGTTTAATATGATTAGAAAGCTCAATTGTATAACCACGGGGTTATACTCTTTATCTACTCTAATCTGATTAAAATGCTTCTCTTCAGTAGCTTTCTGCAATCGCTTTATAGCAAAACCTGGGAGCAAAGCCACCAGCACTTCGGTTTGTCCCAGATTGAAAGAAATACCAAATGGGTTCCTTAATTGCATGTTTCATTCGTTAGCGTACAAAGCTGGGTCCAAACTGCAAACCCGGCTCTGTTTAGCTTTAGTGAAGCTGCTTGAGAAAGGGTTTGTGGAACCAGTCAGATGCCTGGGCTCGTCCTGGTTAAGGTTCAATACCTGCTTTAGGGGCAGAAAAAAAGGCCAAAAAAAGGGTATGGGCCTCGCTGCCCGGTGCTGAGGTTGCTAAGCAATGAAGTCACTACAAGTAGCTAATGTCACGGCTACATCTAAACCCCATCATAGCATTAAATTCATCACTGTAATTAAATTCTCTCGCTGCCTATGATACCATCTCCCTTACATCGTGTATCTTGTTCAGCCCAGTGGTAAACTAGTTAATACAAGAGGACACATCCACCTCTAATTTCCATCGCCCTTTCGTGCTCATACGCCACTATTTATCACCAGCGTGAAGGCACGATGCGGAAAATGTGCCGCAGAGAATGCGATAGTCCATTAACAGGTAAAAGCACGAAGAACGAGCTCTGTTTCGTTAAAACTTACCTCCTCTCCTTCGACTGTTCCTCTAGCGATTACCAACACTGCTATGGCACAAAAGCTGGAGAAGACCAAATGTAGCTGCTGAAACGGTGGTTTTGCACCACCGTACGCTATGCTCTGGGGGTAAAGCAGCACTGCCAGATGAACCCCACACACAGCAGAGGTTATTCGGTGAGCTATGGATCCGTAGCCTTAGGCAAGCCTAACTCCAAGACCAGAGTTAGAGTGCTCCTGATGTGTTTCTTTGCAGCTGCGTCTTGGAAGGCAGGAGCGGTGGTCTTGCAGACCACCTCCCTGCGAGATGCCCAAGACCGAGTCCCCAGGACTGTGACTGCTGATTCCAGTGTAGCCGAAGCTGGTACTCGCCTCCGTGGCAGGTTGCTGTGGGATACAAAACGGCCTTGACAACGCTACTTCTTTCTAACCCTGGGCCATGGTCTGCACAGTTAGTTGCTGCAGCTAAGGCAGAGTAGGGAGGTCCAGAAGGGACTGGAGGTGTTTAAGGTAGCTACTACTACTTGGGAAGGAAGGTGAAAAGGAGCAGCCCCTCCTAGATGCAATATTTGCCCCTAAGACTTGCAGAAGAGGCTCTTCTCATCCATCTCTTGCCCAATTCCTGCCCCTCCTGCAATGGGAGCGGTTGGCTCTCATTCCTCCTTTGGCACACCAGAGTTGGCTTTCCCTATCAAGGAGCGTGCTGTTTCTGCTTGGCTGTGCTTGCAACCCACAGATTCCTCCAGCCAACCTTTACCAGCATAGTTTAACAACAAAAACAACCCCCAAACGCAAACACATTCCTTCCCCTAAAACAGCTTCAGGGACAGTGAATGCCACGGCTGATGCTGAGCAGTCTGCACACCTTTGACTGGAGTCAGACCCTTCTGATTTCCGAGTTGTCTGAAGTTTTTTCACTCTACAGAAGGGAGCTCATCACCATCGTATCAATAGCAACGCATCACCGACGTGGGCAGTGCCTCCATATCGCACTGCAAATATTCTGGGGACCCATCCATGTCATGTGGCAACAAAGAGAAGGAAACATCAACATTTAGCTAGAATTAAGCTTTCTTGTCTGTAGAACATTACTTGAATTCATGGAATCATAGGATGGTTCAGGCTGGAAGGGACCTTAAAGACCATCCAGTTCCAACCCCCCTGCCATGGGCAGGGACACCCTCCACTAGACCAGGGTGCTCCAAGCCTCATCCAGCCTGGCCTTGAACACTTCCAAGGATGGGGCATCCACAGCTTCTCTGGGCAACCTGTTCCAGTGCCTCACCACCCTCTCCAGGAAGAACTTCTTCCTCATGTCCAGTCTAAATCTTCCTGCTTTCAATTTAAACCCATTACCCCTTGTCCTGTCACTACAGGCCCTTGTAAAAAGCCCCCCTCAGCTTCCTTGTAGCCCCTTCAGACACTGGAAGGTGCTATAAGGTCTCCCCAGAGCCTTCTCTTCTCCAGACTAAGCAAGCCCAATTCTGTCAGCCTTCAATCGTCCCAGAAGCAGAACGTCTTAAGGCTTTCTCCATCCTCTGGGCAACAAGTTATCTAAGAATTGTTCCTCACTAGCAGGACAGATTTATGTCACGTATGTTGAAGCCACTGCAAATCACCTTCTGGCTCTCCTTCTCCTAGGTGTCGGGGGAGACCCACTTTTTAGGTAAGTAAGCTTGCCTAGAAGTTGCCCAAGACACTCACTTGTTCTCGACTCTAAACAGAAAGTTTAGAGCGGCAAATGAAGTATCTTCAAATTTCACTTCACTGACATGCTGTGAAGGAGAATAAACCGTTTCACAACCTTCACTGGAGCTCCACAGGGAAGTCTGGAGAAGGTGTTCCTCCCACGAAGCTCCAGCAGACATGACTAGGTCCCAGCACCTCACACGACAGCTCTGTGCACCTTCCGCTGCAACGATGCATTCATTAACCTGTCTGTAATCAAAACTCCGACAGGCTGGCTCTGACCTTACGAGAAGAACAAGAGATAATAACCTACTGGCAGGCATGGCCGGCTCCTTGTGCGTTTCTGTACATAGGCATGGGTTTTTTTTAAAGGAACTCAGATGAGTTTGTAACCCACTAACTACTGCAAGCAGTAAGAATTCAGGTTCCGGGCAACTTTACTGCAAATCATTAAGAAACTGCTTTAGACTCATTCCAGCTTCGCAGATGTCTAAAGACAGAGCATACTTGCCAGTGGGAGATGGGAACTGATTACCGGGAGGCTCAAGATTCAGCTGTAAAACTGATGTTTCCAGCAAGACTGTCTCCTTGCATCAAATCTATGCTGTGAAGACATCCTCCAGCTGATCGGTACCAGCTGACATCGAGGGGGAAAGAGGGAACGCTGCTTGCGGCCAAGCACCATAAGGCATAGATCTTCCCTCCTCTTTAGCAACGCTTCTCAGAGCTGGAATTACTGGTTAAACAGCTGGTATGTTACCCTGGCTGGATGAGCATGCCCTCAGACTCTTTTTGGTACGTTCACTAACTGTAATTTATGATAAATCACAGCAGAAAAGAAACAGCTTTAAACTGAGTCTGCATTGAGCTACCCACATCTTTTGCAAAGAGCGAGAAAATACTTTGAGTTATGACAATGAGTAGAATGAACTTTTATTTTCATTCATCCTTCATTAATACCATACAATTAGATAGCAATATGTGGGAGGGGGAAAAATAATATTGAAATAATTTAAAACAGAAGGCACAAAAAACCAAACTCAACTATGCAGCTACTAGAGAAAGGGGAAAAAATGATTCAGGAAAGGAATTAATTCAGGAAGGTTGTATCGCTAGACATTCTGATCAAAAGCTACAGCACACAGAAACGAAACCGCACAGTTTAAGCTAATCCATGCTTTTGTTACATACACATATAAAAGAAAAAAAAAATCTAAAAATCTGATTTTTGCAGGTTTTTGAATGAAAAGTGTAACTTTTAAAAATTAAAAAAAAAAGTTAAATCTAGTACATATGTCAAAATGTTCCCTAAAGCCTACATTAAGGTGTACTTTATAAAAAAAAATATCTGCATTTAGAGCAAAGCATACAGTGAAACAGCATCTGGGGATGAGAGGAAACTTGTTCTCAAATTGGAGTATCAAATAAGTTTGGTGTTGGCTTCAGAAACAAAGATTCTCAGTACAGTAATATACTGTAGAGGGCATTCTGCTGTATTTTAGTATTCTGAAATTAATTTGATAGCATACATTACGGAGAGGAATAAACCCACTTCATTCATTTGACATTTTTACAATTTCTTTTTGCAAAAGAGTAACTTTATTTCTTTTGAAAACAAAGCTACTGGGATTAATGACATGCGATAATATGCCCCGATATGATACCGGCTTAGCTGGAAAATAAAATTCATGCTTCACAATTGAAATATGCTGTGATACTCAAATACATTCTCTGGTAATTAATAATACAATACAGAGGTCATTCATAAAATCAGTTCAGGTTGGGGACCTGGTTTAGAAACGAAACTCTCTTTCAAATATGCAGAACACTGACAACACGCAGGGTTTGCTCCAGGTCAGCACATTGCTTTCTGCACTCCACCCCTCTTTTCTTAAACAAACGGCTGCTTAGCCTGCAAATATCACGGAAAGGCAAAGTCTAGAAGTTACAGGTTCGTTTGTAAAAATACTAAATACAATCCAAGATAAACAGTATTACTACTGACAACTTAATAGCGGGTGCTGTCTAAAGGGGGGGAAAAATTATGCTGAAATACAAGAGAGATTGTTTCAGCATTTGATATCAAGGCATTTGCACATTTGTCAGAGGTGACAGAGTAAGAGTGAACTTTGCAGCTTACTTTGCAGTTGGACTTGACTTCAAAGGGCCTTCCTTCCAGCCTGCCCACCTATAAACCATAACGTATGGTTTCTTAATAGCTTGCTTTTTTCCCTGGAAGTAATTCTCTCATTTAGAAAGTCCAAGTCAAAGTATTGTTTCCACACGTGACTAAAGAGAGCTGACAACTACAATAGAAACGGTAAAAATGATCTTCGTAAAAATGTTCATCAAAATTCTGTGACATAGCAAAACTTTCGCTTGTAAAGTAAAAGTCTAATACCGCAAGCCATTCACTCAAAGGCGACCTCGGGCACGTGCACTCCTGCCAGCGCTGCAACAGTAGTTACTTCCACATTTCTTGTCATTATAGGATACAAACTCTGTAATATATTAAAGTTTCCTAACAAAGAGTCCAATTATTGCACTTTATAAAAATTCAGTTAATATCAGGCTTTCGTCCTACTTTTCTACGAACACTGATGCCCTGCAAGAAAAATTTGGGGGGCCAAGTAATTTCTGGGGAGCGAGATGGATTTCTTGAATCAGTCTGAAATATTGAATCAAAACCGGAAAGGCTTACGAAATGAAGAGATGTACCTTTGGAAACAGATTCTGACCACAGCGGGAGATAGATGTATCGCTGCGGTACTGATAGACGTTGTCTTCGCAGGGAAGAACGGGCACATGGCTATTACGTTTATATATATCACATATAACTTGAGGACTGTGCAGAGAAACCCAAAGAACCATTAAGTTCTTCTCCTGACTCTACAAACCTGGTGGGAAAAGCTCAACAACAGCCGTATCGGAGCGGGAGTTTCTCTGTGAGCTCGTGTATATTTGCATTTGCGTCAGCAATGGATATAGCAAACAGAAATGGCTATTTCAGGATGGAAAGATACATAGTGAGTCCGAGAGGCCCATAAAAAAGAAAATACAGCAGTTTTGGCCCTGCTTATAACCAGCTGTGTCAACAGGGAAGAAAAGATAGAGGAGATTTTTGTGCCAGCTATCTAGAAAAAGAAGCTCCTTGAATCAAAGCGATTCACACATCTAGATGAGGCTTCCAGGCCAGCAAATCACCGTTAAAGTCACTTTGTTCCTCTGCTCCTTCAGCATGGGAACGAGTGCAGAATGGCTCATTCCAACCGTGGATAGTCCATTTACAGCAACAATCATATCACCACACCTAAAAACACAAGAAGAAAAAGAAACAACCAAAATGATGACTACTGCTCTGCAGGAAAACACCAACAAACAGCGCTTCACCTCTGGGGTGACAGGTTTCCATCAGGTTGGAATCATAGCTAAATAACCCCCAAGAGTTCAATTTTAAGCCTGTTTTACTACTGAAACTCATCTGGGAAATTCCCAGATCACTGGGATTCAACACTAATACAAAGGTAGTTCTGCATTAAGGGCTGACCTGTAGGGAAATGTGAGGGGAGAGTTGGGAATATCTAACGGAGTCAAGAGAAGATAGTGAGATAGCATGTGCAGAAGCACTTCTGTTTGTTTGTGTGGATTGTAACACATTTACACCAAACATATCTTTACCGTAGGAGGTGTAAGTAAAGATACTTGTGGTTACCGACCGCATTCCAACTGAGAACCTTGTTTTCCATGGCTTACAATTTTGTCAAATGTAACCATTTGGCTTGAAATCTCCCTCAGCAGATGGTTCAACTGCGAAGCTGCAGCATCTCTGTGTTTTGAAGCAGGGAATAGAAAATTGGGAGGGTGCTGTTTGCTGGCCTTGAGAAAACTGACCTCAAAGGGTTAAATTTCAGTTTTTACAAGCTCAAGAGAAACTTCAAAGAAGCCCCAACATTCTTCCTACACTGAGCATGCTCCGTCTTCAGGCATCTCTTCTCTGTGACTGGAGTGTGTCTATGGCATCCCATAGAGCATTCGAACGTGACTCTGGACTTTTCCTGAAACTGAGCCTCCCAATTATTGGAGGCACCAAAACAGATGGCAAAAAGATTCTCTTCTGAGCTCTCCCAGTGTCCTCCATCAAGGCAGAGCAGAGGAAGAAGAGGCAGCATGACCAACACCAGCCAAATGTGCACTTCTCTGCCTGAACTAAGGTACGCCCATCACCCAAGCCACAATGCTAAAGTTCACTGACTGGGGTCTCACTCACCCAGCCTTTCTGCTGAAATCATTTCACCTTCTACAAAACGACACCAGACAGACAATATAAACAGAAACCTGTCAACTGTTGAACTGCGAAGTTATTTTATCCCTTCCTCTCTAGCCTAACAAAACATTTAGATAACTTAAACAAAACAGAACAGCTTCAAAGAGACCTGCCCCACGATAACTCGTGGGCAGGTTCTAAGGAGCTCTCCCTTGTTGATGGCCCATTCTTAAATCCATATTCTCAGCAGGCAGTACATTTGAACAGTGGGTGCCCTATCACAATATCACATGAGAGCATCTTTTCCATTCCTTACAAAGGGGTAAGTGTGACCACAACCACTCTTCCCCTCTTCTTAGGAATGATGCTTGAATTTCCATCTGTGTGAAGACTTCTAGTTATTAATTCCGCAATCGGAAATTATTTACTTTGGGTTGAACTGAAATCTTTCATTTAATCCAAACTGTTTCAGAGCTGGCCAAAAAAACGTAATTCTGTGTTCAGCCAAGCTACTTTTTTCATTTATTTATTTAGTCATTGAACTGAAAAATCAATTACTGGCAAGGCTCTAGGCATAAGTACATTTTTTCTTAAGTTACTTTGTAAGTAAATCTACATGTAAAAACCATGCCATAAAAATTCCAGTTGCATATTCTTTACTGTGACCATCACAAAAAAAACCCCACCCAAGCAGTTTATGAACAAGAAAACCTTTAATAGGAATTGTAAATCCTAAATCTGAACTAATCCTACACAAGGCTAAAATGCATGTACACATACTAGACCTGGGGGTTACATCCAACATAACATGTGAGTAGGATCATATAATCTTTAAAGTCAGAAGGAACCTCAGGAGGCCTCTAGTCCCACCTTCTGCTCAAGGCAAGGTCAGCTGTGAGAACACAGAATCACAGAATGGTTTGGGTTGGAAGGGACATTAAAGACCATCCAGTTCCAACCCCCCTGCCATGGGCAGGGACACCCTCCACTAGACCAGGTTGCTCCAAGCCTCATCCAACCTGGCCTTGAACACTTCCAGGGATGGGGCATCCACACCACCCTCTCGGGGAAGAATTTCTTCCTTACATCCAGATGTGATCAGGTGTCGCATTGTTTTATCCAGTTGGGTCTCAGAAACCTCCAAGAGCAGAGGCCACACAACTTGTGCCACTGCCTACCCATGCTAATGAGGAACTAGTTTCTCCTTATAACGAGTCTCAACCTCTTTTGTTCACCACTGTGAAACGCCTGGGCTCTGTCTCCTTGATAATCTTTGTGTAGGTACTGGAAGGGGCTATAACTGCCCCTGAAGCCCTCTCCTTGTTGGGCAAGTGGTCCAGCTCCCACCATCTCAGGGGCCCCCACCAAACTTGCCTTATTTATCAGTGTCCTTCCTGCCAACTAATGACTCTCAGGGCACGGGCATGAGGACTGGGTTATCTAACAATCTTTTCAGAGATCTTTTTAATCTACTTTCTTGCCCTTCCATCAAAGCAGCAGCATCCATCTCCAGTACAAGAGTTTCCAGCAGTGGCTGCCAAAGGCTATATGAGAGGATAAAGCAGTTTTCCCCACTTTACAGAAATAAATTCTAATTTTTCAGCTGTTCTCTAAGAAGAAAAAAACAGTACAAACTAGCCAGTTCTGCACATACACATTTTGCAATGTCTCTTAGCCTAAAGAATAGTTCAACAGGGAGACAGAGATAGCAGGCTGCATCAGCACCACAGCTGGGGAGGAGGACGGGAGACGGCAGAGGTGTCAGCACATGCACCACCTCTGACGGACGCCCTTTCCCCAGCATAAACATCCTGTACTTCCCTACATCACCCTCATCAAGAAGGCAAAGCACTACTGGGCTGCATGACCCACCCCAGCACAAGATGCTACGGCATATTTCATTAAGCAATTAGTTGCGCCAGCACGTAAGTATTTAAAAACACTGATGATGATGATGACTGTTATTTTAGCTTACTTTAATCTTCCATCAAAGTAGGCGGGAGTTCCAAGAACAATCGTTTTAATGAAGAAAGGCTGATTCGTGTGGTTCTCCTCATAGCCACCGACAATGCTGAAACCCCAGCTCCCTAAATTGCTCCGCCGCAGCACTACGTCGTGGCAGCTATGTAGGCAGCTGTGGAATGGAAGCACAGGACAGCAAGAGGAAAAGCCGTGATACCACATATAGATACTTTTATAGTAGGCACAACACCTGCTGTCTCATCATTACCATCGATAAGCGTGGAAGAGAAGGGGAGGGATGGTGATTAGACTTCTGTTCCCAGAGTAATTTTGCAATATTAAAACAGATTTCCAAAAACCCTCACAATCTTGAGGCAGAAAAGTGTTTTAAAAGAAATAGTGCAGTGCTAGAATAATTACTTAAACACAGTTAACTCTGTAAACTGACAGTAACAGAATAGCATTTTAGGGATTTCACAGGTGGCAAGAAATGTGGGTGGAAAATGGATACCCAATGTGTTCAGCTTGAAAGTCAAAAATGCAGTGCGTTTTTCTTCCACCCCCAGACAGTTTGTTTCTGCTTTAAGCAAAGACCTAAAAATCCATGCTTCATCTTCTCTACCTCTGAACGGATGCATCGCCAGTAATGAAAGTATAAATGGTTAACCATTTCATTACACAGAACGTACAGATCACGCTTCACTAAGTGTACCAGTATATGTTATCTCCCCCAGTGAAAATTAATTCTGGCCAATGAAGTTGGCAATGACTGTAATTAAATTAAAAAACCCCCACAGAAATTAACTTTGGGGTAAAAAAGATGCCAAGCTCTTTAGTGATGTTCAACACTCCTTTTAAGATTAGCAGCACAACGCATAGCCTAACTTTCGAAGCCATGCAGGGGAATCTGTAGTATAAAAGCAATAAACCACTGCTGAAGCATAGAAGGGAAGTACATTTACCAAAACTGTGAGCTGTTAATTGGGATTAGGTAACTCATTAATACTGGAATGGAAATTAATTGATAGTAAAACTCAGAAAAAGTGTGAAATCTCTCGAGGGCCAATGCATGGCTCTGCTATCTTCAACGCCATTCCGCTACCAATATGCAATATTCTTGTTGTGGTTTTATGCTTGAACGACAGACCTGAGCCCAGTAACTCTGTCAGAGGGAGAGGAATTAACCTGCACGCCCTGACTGAAGTTAACGCTCCTGTAGTGGGAGCTCTTCTTGATAGCAAGCAATGCCAGAATAAGCTTATAGCTGTGGTCACGAGAGACTGAAAAACAGAAGAAGGAAACACCCTGATGTCCATAAGACTGCAGATAAGTCAAGGGGAGGGAGCTCATCTTGAAGCGTGTTTGTGCTTGGCAGAGATGGTAGTGTGTTTTTGAAAACTAAAAGCAAAAAACAAACCAACATGAGGACTTGTAACTACAGGCTCACACATGTGCAAGAGACCTGTGTCAAGAGTCCGTGAGAATGGCAACTCTGATTCAATATTGGCAAGTTCTCTATTTAGCCTTGTAAATTTAGGTGGCAGATTAGCACAGACACACATGGGTATATACTTCGTGTTTTTATTAATAATCTCTCTGGTTTTAGATATTCTACATAAAGTTACAGTACGGTTAAGCAACAGAAAAGATAACGCGTTCAATGAGAAGAATCCATATGGGTAGTTACTACAGTTTGTGAAGGGATAATCCAGTTCTATTCATCTTCCAGTTTCCCAAGGAAAAATTGTTCCGGTTCACAGCCTGCTTCGTAAGCACACTGCCAACTGAATATTGCTGAGATGGTCAGAAATAAGGGCAAATAACAGGGTCTCTGCTTTTGTACATCTCCCAGACTTAGCTTAAAACAGGTAATGAATTATTTTATCAGTTAATTCCATACCTTGGAAGTCCCAGCCACATGACCCAGGATGGCGACCAGCTGGCATCGTATTCATTCTCACTGATGGTACTCAATTGTTCTTCATTAGCCTGGGGCTGTTCTTCTACAATCTGGACTTCCAGGGCTTTCAGGGCGACTACTGAAGAGGCAGCGCTAGCTTTGAGCATGGCCACCGCCTCACTGTGACTGAGGTTAGTCAGATCAATGCCATTGATGTTCAGGAGCACATCACCTGTTCAAAGGCGCAAGGGAGAACGCGTCAGTCTGGCAGAGTCGTTCTGGCACTTCACGCGCCAGGATTTAATTTAATACTGTATTTTCTGGAGCTGAGACAGCCTGAACTAACAGCCTGGGAATGTGAATAGCTCTGAAGCCTTACATACTGTCAGTCTGAAACAATGCATTGAACTATTAAGCTGGATCAGTATCATTTATCTCCACATAACACATCAGATGATGTGTCTTCTATGGTATATCGCCCTGAAAATTTGAGATATAAATTACCTAAGCACCTCACCACCTTGGCTGCAATTCTATTGCAGATGCCATGACATAATCGTTTCCATTGGTGGACCTTAGGTCCACCGTAACTTTAAAAGGGGAGGAAGAACGAGGGAAGGAACAATACAGGCACCACCAAGTAACCAACACTGGTAGGTAAGTCAGGCCCCACAGAGTGTTTTAGGTCTTTTTCTAATTTGTTATCTGGGAAAACAAAATGGAATTCAAAAACTACTGGAAAGGTCAGTACAAATGCCAGCCCATTAGAAGAAAGAGAGAGCATCTCTACAAAGATAATCTGGAAAGAGTTGAAGCCACTAAAAAAATTGCCACAATTTTTATTTTACTTCAGAATATTATTAAAAAGCATCAGGATGAAAACAAGAATGTTATTTACTCTCCAAGTAGTGACAGTCTCCTCCTTCACACAATGTCTCACTGACCAATGAAAGCCAGAAAAAACAAAGCAAAAGTGCAAACACCCAGGTCACATTTGGAACGAGACTCATTTTTTAAAAGCTTTTTCCTCCCAGGGAAACCTAAAGCTGAGGTGTGGCTTAATTTGAAATCCCTTTTATTGCTGCTGTGGCTACTTTAATGTTACGCAGTAATAGGGTGAGTGATTGCGATTCTTCCGTCAAGTGTGGTTTTCATAGTAGTACAGAAAAAGAAAACACACCCGTTGCTATGTGGGTGTAAATATCTCTCTCTCAGAAGCATGTAAGGATGCTCCCACGCTGTTCTTTTTAAATTCGTAATCTGTGAAGGTTTTCTCCTAAATTTCTTTCCTAAAACCATCTGTAATTCTGTGAACTCCCAATGGCAGAGATCCCATAGGCAGTCTTTGTTTCACATATGGCGTGATATGTTTTAATCATCAAATGCTTTGCTATCGATCAGGCAGGGCTGCCTTCACCTACACCGAGTCTAACCTCCGCCTCCTGCTTCCCTTCTGCGAAGCCCAGGAACAAGGAAAGGTGCTGTAGCACCTCTGAAGACCCTCAAACCCAAGCTGTCCCAGAGGATAAGCAAGCATTCAGGAACCAGGATCAACACTGACATAGCGCTGGGGGTAAGCTTCGCACGGGTGAGCTGTCATCAGAGCATCTCTGCTGTTCAGATATTAAACCGAGGAGCAGAGATTCCTTCGACAGAGGTGGGGCCCAGCCCACCAAATTACAGACAAAAACAGGATGCGTGCACTCCAGTACAATGCATCACACCAGACCCTCAGCTCAGGGGATTACCGTCAGCTTTAAAGAATTTAACCAGACATTTCCTGGTCTTATCTGCTTCCCCTGCTAAACATCCCTTTCCTAGAAAAGGTGGAAGCGTGATAGTAAATACTCTATTTCCATTATTGAAACGTGAAGAAAAACATCCATCGGCGCTTCCCTCCAGCTGTGAAAAGACTTTTTGACTCCACCTGAGTCCAGAGAATGCACTCATCAAACAGCAATCAGAAGCCACCCTGCCACCAGGAAAGCCAAAGCCCACCTCGTTTAATCCTGCCGTCTCTTGCCAAACACCCGTGAGGCTGTACGCTTGTCACAAAGATGGGCAGTTCGCCACTTTTGCTGCCTCTGCCTCCTGCCACTGTCATTCCCAGAGATTCATGTGGCTCTTTTTTCACAGTAATGTGCTTTTCTTGGCATGTAACACACTGGGAGAGATCCTGTTTGACAAGGATAAATAATATTGTTAAAACTTAAAAAAAAAAACCAGAACAAAACTCAACTAAATACACCCCAAAGCTATAGTTTGGCACTTTAACAGAATGGTTTAAAAGGACTAAGTACTCCAAATCGGCTTCGGCTGGATTTCCTCCAGGTCATGGAAAAAACCCAAACAATGTCAGTCGTGTAGATACTTAAATATAGACAGAAAGTTTATAAAGGCCCATTTTGAAAATCTCACTCCAGTTTTTCTTAGCACCCTACACTAGAATAGGCTAAATATTAGGACTGTACTACAAAACCGTATGGTCAAAACAGTGGACACAAACCAGAAACAAATCTTTTGTCAGCAATACCTCATTTGTCAGTAGAATATGGCCCAGAACTACGAAGAAGTTCCTAAGAAATTAAAACGTGTTTTCATGCTGACCTAGACAGAGCAGTGAAAGGCCTTATATGTCATGTTTTCCTTCGCAGCTGGTATGCAGGATCTCCCAGAGCACAAAGTAACCAAGGGCAATGCTATGGGCTGGTAATGGGTGCCTTGTGCAGACTCCCTAACAATTATAATTAAGACCCAAGCTTGAAGCAAGAAGAGTATTTCATTTTCTAACACCTGAATTACAAAGCTTAGCCTGTATTTAGTTTTGCCCTATCAAAAGGATCTAAACCTGAATCAGAGTACATTTGCTGAAGCTTTTCCTTTTCAGGATGTTCAGTGGTACATTCGACCCACTGCACACAAACCTGTACTAACATCTTAAATCAACAGAATATTTGCAAGGAATCCAAAATCACGGAAGAAATAACCTGGCAGATTCTTCCAACTACCAATACTTATTTAACTACCCTGCTGTCTCTTGGAAAATGGCAACACTGCTTGCTTTGATTTCCAGTGCCACATGCCCCTTCTGACTCACTACTCACATATACGTTAATCACATCTGTAGCTATACGTATACATACCACAGCTCCTTAAGCATTCAGGCTTTAGAACTAACTGGCTGGTGCCACAGAATTACATAAACATCTTTAAGCCACAAGATTTCTTAAGCCAGCTGTAGGTTAATGAGAGAGAGGCAAAGATAAACGGTATGAAATATGGGAAACATCCAGCTGCGGTTACATGGGATTTCCCACTTTGAAAGAGCCCACGGGCGGTACTGATACCTGAGGGAAACCAGCTCAGCCAACAGATGAACTTTGGAACTGCGACACAACCCATACTGGCAGATGGGAAGTGGGTTCAAGCTCTGATACAGATGAGCTGTAATCATTGTGTTGATATGGCCTAACGCTGTGGCAAGTACTAACAGGCACTAACTGTATTCTGGAGCCTCACCTTGGTTTTCAGGAGGAAAACAAGCTTCCTAGAACCTCACTCATTCTTTTCTGAAATTACCCAAACTTTTACAAGAAAATACAACCAGCACATGTTCATCCTCCCAACAGAAGCATGATGTTAAACAGCAATGCCAAGACACTGGACAGGAGGAAAGGTGCCTTGGTTGACTTGGTCAACGTGACAATTATTTCACAAAATCAACTTCTCAACAGTGACAAGTCATATTTTTCTAACTGCAAGAACATTTTAAGCACAGGCTTTATTTCTGCAGGTCTTCTGGATAATTTGACACTGGTTTCACGCACGTCTCTTCATTCTGCCTTTCTCTCCCAGCTTGACCCTACGGAACTCCACAGTCTTGCAGCCAGCACTGCTGGCTCATGGAGGAAATCACACATCCCTCCATCACACTCTACATGCTGGATGGTGTGCAACACATCTCCTGTCCTCGCTGGCTGCAGCCAGCACAACGGCAACAAAAAATAACGCTCTTGAATGACAGCTGTCCCACGCAGCAGTAACACGTGAGATGCTGTCTTAGACAAGGTCTAACGACTGTATAAGCTCAGAGAACTTGATACTTTCACTGCAGTCAGCAAATCCAAAACATATTGAAAAGCTGTTGCATATCTTTTGTTCCCACTCCAGACATATGGGACTTGAGCACTTAGAAATTGTTTAAAACAAAAAAAGAAAGAGGTAAAAAAGAAGATATTTTGTCCAATCTTGCCTTGCTACACGCTCAGACCATCACAAGAGTGAAACTGCACGTATAATGCTCCCAAAGAGAAACACCAACCTTATGTGAGTTGGGTCTGCTGTGGAACAGCTGCTGGGACTGGTGTTGGTGCGAGTTGCTGTTGTGAGTCCCCGTGTCTCGGATAATACTGACCGTCTGGGACTTCAGAGGTCTAGAGATGACCAAATTCACTCTCTCCCCACTAGCCTGTCGAATATATAAAACAAAGTAATGAAGTTGATAGGATATTGATTATTAGCAGAGCGGGAGGAAAATGAAACAAGACAACAAGAGAATTTGTTTTCCAGCTCCTGGGAATGGCACAAACTTGTTAGACTACACAAATCCTTACTTGCTTTTTGCTGCAATTCCTCCAGAACAGAGAGGATATTAACACTCCTGCTTTTCCCCTGCTGTTACATCTGCATCAGCTGGAAATCCTTTGCCAAAAGGACCATTTCTCACTTTATGTTATAAAGCTTCAACCATTAAAAATCATCCAAATCCATTTGCAGCCTCTACGAACTTTAGCAACACGTAGCAATAAGAGAAAGAAATGCCCACGTGATGGGTCCAGGGTCTGCAGATTTTGGTCAAAAGCTCTGAACACCTCTGGTATTTCCCAAAAAGACTTCCAAGAAAGGTGGTATATATGAGCAGACCATCAAATTCTGGAGTTTGGGGAATATCAGGAAACTCGGATACCAGAAGTTAAGTGAAACATCAACTCTTTCTATTGCTGCAAAAATACACCTCAATAGATAAAAGTCACATGGTGTAAAACTCTGACCATTTCAACATATCCAAAAACTGGGAAACTGAAATTACCATTCCCAAGATCATTGTTATTTTCTTTTAAGTGCCATGGAAGCTTTAAAATGATACCTGAAACAAATATTTACTACTCATTTGTATCGCAGCTCTCTGTGTGGTGGTGGGTTAAGCCAAGATGACTGTGCTAGACTTCAAGAACCTACTGCTAGTCTATACAACTTTCCTAAAAAAAGAGCAATTTTCACCAACATCCAGGCAGCAGGAAGCAGCAATGTGCTGCAGCTGTTTCCTTACAGACTGGAAGGCACGGAGTAAAGGTTTTCCTGTGGGAGCAGGGAAGGGTCACCAGTCAGACTGCAGCAAGCTTTGGGTAATATTTGTGTGCAGAGCATAGCCAGTCATTTGGAAAAACCCTTACCTGAACACTCAGAAAATGAGTTTTACTGCACGGGACTCACGGCAGGCCTATTTTTTTCTTCCCAGCTGCTACCTGTTGCCTCCACAAAGTCTGACAAGTCGCAGTCCTATTTTATCCTTAATTCCATGCACAGGCAAATCAATACAAAACAAAGTCCACTTTCATAGAGCTGACTGAGAGATTAAAACTACAGTACATGCATAAATATAATAATAATCCTCTTTTATCTTCCTGCTAAGCAATAAGCTACATGGTACTCTCCTTGCTCAATGAGCAGTCTTCTAGCCTTCAGCCTGTATGCCAGAAAAGATCAATGCACTTTTCACTTCTGAGGAGGTGAAGTTCACCTGCTAGGTGCCAAAGCAGACCTTGCTTTGCTCTATTATTTCCAGAAAATATATCACAGCCAATTGCATGGCTGCAGGCTTTTAGGCGTTACACAGCCTGTTCTCTCGGGGACAGACTCTCCCCCAGATTACCTGTATAACCTGAGCAGCAAGCTCGGGTGTCCCGTGCTTCAAGTCGTGTCCGTTGATAGCGAGCACGCGGTCGTTGCTGCAGAGCCGGCCGTCTTGAGCAGCCAACCCCCCTTCCAAAAGGTCGAGAATGAAAACTCCCGGCTCATCTGTTCTGCGTACAAGTTTAATGCCAAGCTGCTCGCTGGAGTCGCGTTTATGCAGCGTCACCTGAAAGCTGTCCTCCCGCGAGGAGCTGGTGGTGTCCGCGTGGTTGTGCGTGCGGCTGCCGAACCGCCTCTCCCTCAGCACCGTCAGGTGCAGCACGGAGCAAGGCTGGGAAAGCACAGCTCGAGCGTGGTTGTGAGACACGTTGCTTATGTCAAAGCTATTGACCTGCATAACAACAATCAGAATGGTATTTTCATATGTTTAATTAATCTGGGTTATGGGAAAAAAGCGTTTCTCGCATTGAATTCAGAGCTCACAGCAAACCCAACCTTGGAGCAACCTACACATTTAACCCTACCAGGTGGCTTTTCTCATCCTTCCATCCTCTCCTGCAAATCCATTTGGGCTGCTCAATCTAAAAACCTATTTTTAGGTTGGAAAAGACCCTTAAGATCATCGAGACCAACCATTAACCTAACACTGCCAAGTCCACTACTAAACCATATCCCTATGGGGCCATGTCTTTTAAATACTTCTGGGATGGTGACTCAGCCACCTCCCTGGGCAGCCCATTCCAATTCCCTGACAAGCCTTTCCATGAAGAAATTTCTCCTAATATCCAATCTGAACCTCCCCTGGTGCAACTTGAGGCCTTTTCCCACAAAGGTGACAACATTTCTCTAACAATGACAACATTTCTCTAACACCCTCTGTCATCATAGACCAATGGTTTTGTTCGCCTGGTCTCCTAAATTTGTTTTCCTTAGATGTTCACACTGTTCATTTTCCAGGACAAGAACTTTATGCGCACTTTCAGTGTCAAGCCCAACATCACTTAAAACTACAAAATAATAGTTATAAAAAGAATACATCCAAATCTCTGAAGAAAGCTTATGTATAATGATGTGTAGTGCTTCCACGATATTAAATTTTTTTAAAAAAACCCTTTGAAATCCAGAATAATGAAATATGTTCACTAAGACAGAATAAGGTGGTTGTGCTAGTTCTCAAATTTAGCATGAATTTGGGAGATTTTCCACTGACTTCAACTAGGTCAGATTTTCAGACTTATAACCTGTATCACTCAAAATTCAGTTGTAAATGAAAAATGGATTAAACTTTCCCTCCCTATAAACAAGAATTGTGTTCGTTATGTGCCCCACTGATCAGTAATTGTCAGTCATTTCTTGCACTATGAAGTTAAGATAAAAATTGACGGTGCAATGAGATTTGGCAGAAAACTTGCAGATTCCCACCATCTAATTGCAATATTAACATTAAAAAAAATAGAAAGTGAAAGGACCCAGAAATCTATGTATGATAACTGCCACATTTACGTCACTCATCTGAGCTCTGAGAGGTCACTGCCAAACAATTTGGCTGTGGTGATTTCAGTACGGTGAAGGGAGCAGCAGTACCCACCAGGACCCTATCCCTATGAGAGGCTGCTGCTCCAGCAGCGGAGCGGGAGGTGGCCCTCCCTGAGCCACTTCCATCCTCCACCCTGATGCCCAGTAAAAAGCCACTGCTCCCAGCAGCACCGCAAGCTCTGACACCGAACCATGGCTGTGTCCTGGTCTGCTACTGCCCTGAGACAGGCTGTAACCCTGGGCAGAGGGAAAGGAGGCATAGCTAGGAGAAGTAACATTTAGAGCTGTCACCAGCAAAACCCACCAGGGCTCATCCGTCAGAGCCTGTAAATTGAATCTAGTTTTATTTTTAGCCGTCTCTAGCTACAGTAAATACATAAAATATGGAAGCATTCAAAGGGCACAGAAGAATATATGCAATAAAACGTAACTCTTCTTTCTACAAGGCAGTTCACAATTTCAGAATAAAACAGCCTTAGCATTTCTTGGGGAAAGAGATTCTCATTAGGAAATGTTTTACATGAATTACAGTCACAGTCCAGCACAAAAAAGAGACAATTTGTAGAGCACTTTGAAAACGTTAGGCACCTACCTATACCTTGCAGACAACATACGCTTTTATGCAGCTGTTACTAAATGCTGTTCCCTCAGATCTTGAAAGGGTAATACTTCTTGTTTGACTGGGCACGAAAATGCTGAGTTTCACCTTACAGTCTTTTCTGGCTTTCTTTTAGTCCTTTACTGCTCATAAAAGCCTTTGAAGACATTTTCAGAAATACCCGACTGAAGTGTGCACGCTGAGCTGCACCTAACTCTGCACTTAATTACAGCTGGCAGAGAGCAAGCCTGATCAGTTTAATACAACAGCTCAGCACCTGCACAGGTGAATTCAAGCAATAAAGACACTGGATCTTCCAAATAATTCAGCCTTCACCTCCCGTACCTCTCCCTCGGCATGACAGAAGGACTCCGATGGACACCCCCACAGCATCTGACAACCCCCATGTCAGCACAGTGATAAGGATGGCCCACTGCAGCTTATAAATCCTATTTATAGACAATTTATTGCCACTTACGGCTTTAAGAACTATAACTGACACCTGCCCAAACAACAAGGATTTCCAACGCTTCACTTGAGCTCAAGCTCCCTATTCTGGCAAACAAGGAGAGCCCTCGAGTATTGAAACAAATTAGGTAGCATTCAATCAGTGTCTGCAACTGCTTGTTAAAAAGGCAACATTTTGGAAACCTCTTGGGTTACTTTCTTGGCCAGCCACTATGCTAACACTTTAAGAGAGGAAAAAGGCACGTTTCTCAAAAGGGACTTGATTTTCTGAAGTGCAAACTAATTTCATGTCAAGGGTAACTACAGTATTAAAGCTGCTTCTATCGACTTGATTTCAAAAAAGCAAAATTAAAAAGGCTGGTACTAATTTTGGACCGATCATAGGCTATCAGATCAAAAGCAAACATTGTTACCAAAGTCGCTTTGAAATGATGGTAGTGTATTTGTTTCAGGTGGGAATGATTAAAAATAGGAAAAAGCTGGAGGACTGTCTTGTTTATGTAGAACTCTGTGCCATTCTTGAGTCCTACAAACAAGCCCTCCCCCCACGATAAAATTAAAACTACAGAAATCTATAGAATTCTATTTATTTTTACACTATCTATACTTAAAATAATAAACAGCTTAAATTTTAATTGTTTCTTACTTTTTTAAGAAAATATTTAGAGGACCTTACTTCAGATCATGCCAGTGAAGCCTATCACTGACTCTTTTACACATACTGAAAAATGCAGGTCAACTGTCTAAGCTATTGGAAGGTACCAGCGAAGCCAGATTAAAATAACAGTTTAGATGAAGTCAGCCTTACAATCCACAAATTGCTTTTTACACAGGACAAATTATGCCAACTTGTTAGCCAAAAGTAACCTTGGGTTCCTCCAGAAAGCATGCATGAAGCTGAAATAAAGACCAAGTTCCACAACATTTGAAAACAGAAAAATAAACTCTTAAACACTGCTAAGAGATGCTAAGGAGGAAAAACAATTCTAGGGACTGGTCTGACAAACAACATAAAGCATCATAGCCAAAAGTGCTAGAACAGGCTCTGCTCTGAATGTTAATTTCCCTTCCAACTGATAATTGCAAAGCTAACATTTACACAACATAGTCTGACAAGGAAAATCTCCCATCTCATTTAACAGGCAGGTCTGCAAGGAGTGAATGGAAAGCAAGCAGCCAGAATACGTAATTAGGTTCCATACTTGCAGTATTTGGTCTCCAGCAAGAAGTCTTCCATCTCTGGCAATGATCCCATCTCTATAAACCTCCTGAATGACAATGTTGATCAAAGGCGTTTCATTGCCACCCACTATGCTAATTCCCAATTCGATATAAGGATTGGACCGATGAATCTCAATAGTGGTGATCTCTCCTTCAGGCAAGGTAGGTGGCTGTTGATTTGCTGCCAATTATTTTAGAAAAAGAAAGATGATTAATATCCTTTATACCTCACTCACGTTCAGTAAAGCCAATCATCAAAGGACAATGCGGACAGGCCACACGACAACGGTTTAACAACAAACTAAACAAGTGCAATTGGTTTAGTTCCACTACTTGTTGGAACACCTAGCTCGTTAGACACAGCTCTCTAACGACTTAGTAGCATCCATGCTTCTTGAAATGGGGTTATTTGTAACGGAAAAGGATATTCTGAACCCTCTGGATCCTGTCCTTTAGAACAGATTTCATACACTTCATTTCCAATAGGGTCACTTGTGTATTCGGATTTGGTGATGGTGGTAAAAACGTGGTTTAGGGGTTACGCCATGGCGCACAACTTGGTCACGCCTCTTTGTCAGCTGGTCTCACGACCGCACTAGGAGCTGCCACTGAGTTACCGAGTTAAGAGAAAGAGCCCATTTCCGAAGCAAACATGGAGACAACTAAAGAGGAAAAAGGGAGGTGCTAGAAGATGGCAAATACAGAGGAGAAGGAAGGGGACAGGACCACCTTCCTCTGTGGTAAGGCTCAGCGCTTCCTCTCTAAAATCCCAGATGCTAGAGACGTTACTGCTTGTTCGGTGCAGATGGATGCAGGAGTTACTCGGCTGCCTTTTCGTTCGAGCAGGACAGCACTCCGTGTGTGGGAAGGCTGCTGATCCAGGCAGGGGGGAAGCGGGAAGAGGGGAAAAGAAATCTCATCTTAGAAAACAACTTTTGTAATTTTACAGAAAAAACACTCCTTCCAACTCACTGCAAGGCCAGTGCTACTAGTAGGCTAACATGAACTACTGCACCATGATATGATACATGATGATACAGCACCACAAAACCTATTAAACACTCCAAACTCTTTCTTTCCCTCCTAACTGTGACCTTGTCCCAGCTGTATACTTGCTCATAACTGAAACCCACTAATATTTCTCCCGGAATCATAAGAGAAAAGAGCAGAAGAGAAAAATGTGCATTCACGGTTGGTAAGAGACAACCTCTGACACCACAAATGTTTCCACATCTGATAAAAGAGACTTGAGAAGATAAGTGATGACATACTGTCTGCTACTGTGTTCTCCTCAAAAGGCGGATTGTCGATGCTGGGCTCGTCTGTCCATGCAGGGAGGGCGGGCGAGGTGAAGCTCTGCTCAGCTGGCACTATGCCCTGATCTGCGTCCGGAGATAAACTGCTAGGCTGCTCCGTCCCACCAGGGCCACTCTCGCCCTCCGCTTCTGCTTGCAGCTTGCTTGTTTTCCTTCTCTCCAGAGCAACCCTCCGATGAGAAGCCCCTGGACACCTGTGAAGACAACGTTCATACCTTGCTTCAGGCCAGCAGCAATGTTTGTGGCACAACATGCCCAAGTACTTCATCAAATGAAATCGGTATTCTTCAAAGCCACAGCTTTAAACTAATCATAAAAAATATTAAACACATTGGATTTTAAGGCCAAAATATGTTTCAATGGGCAGAACTCCAAAACAATGCTGCCTTCTTCACAAAACTTTTACTATGTAGTGTTTTGGCCATTAACTAAAGGTACTGTAATACCTTCTGAATGTGGACATATTCTGTTATGTACATTCCAGTTTCTGGAATATAACATTGCTGAAAAGTTTAAACACGACTGACGTAAAATCCCACAGAAGAGAAGCCCCCTTCAATGACACATTTGGGGACTCACTGAAGCAATCTCCTTTCACTTTAGCAAGCCAAGAGAAGGGAGAGTCATATTTTCCTGGGGACATTTGAGGAAGGAAAGAGATTAAAATTTTACCTATATTGCAATCTCAGTGTTAAAAATACTGAAAAGAAAAAAAAAAACCACTTGTCTAGGAGTTGTGTGGAATGTTTAGCAAAAGTATGGCTCTTCTTATCATCTCCTCTGGAAGCAGTAGAAGGTGTTTCATCCTCCTCCTGTCTCCTCTTTTTTCTTCCTGACTTCACACAGGACATGCAATTTTTTGCTTTCCCTTGTGTAACAATGCTCCATCAGCATTTGGTGCTTTTCACTATAAACTCATTTTTGTGACTTCCCATTATTCTTAGTGCAATGATTTTTTTGCTTATGCTTAAAATCCTACAATAGTTTATTGCAAAGAAGAGCTGCAATGTTGCAAGTTCACCGAAAGCCTTCATTTATCCAATGGTCTTAGATTTACGTGTAGATAATTAGATGTGGACATCAATCTTGCATCTGCCTGTGTGACAGTTTTGCCAGCATCTGTTATTTCACTTCTTACAGTATTTGATGTCCTTCTGGAGCTGCTGACCACCTAAAGATGTTCGTACTGTAGCAGTGTCAGAAAATAAAGGAACAATGTCTTAAAAGGACTCCCTGTTTGAGAACTTGACAGATTGTTATAACAAGAGAAGAAATGCTTTCTTTTTGCAACAGAAGAAATGTGGTAACAGAGTAAAAGACAGCAGAAGTCTAACAGTGTCCTAACTTGTTAAATCAGAATGTTTTGAGAACCACAATTATGTTCTGCAATTCTATGAAGGGGATTTGATAATCATACGGTTACACTGTTCTGGTATGGGGGATTTTGAAGAAATGTTAACAAAGTTATTCACCTCTGAAGAATGGCTCACATGAGCCAGCAGTGTGCGCTGGCAGCTCAGAAAACCAACCATATCCTGGGCTGTATCAGAAAAAGCGTGGCCAGCAGGTTGAGAGAGGGGATTCTAACCCTCTGCTCTGCTCTTGTGAGACCCCACCTGAAGTGCTGTGTTCAGCTGTGGAGCCCTCAGCACGAGAAGGATATTGACCAGTTGGAGCGAGTCCAGAAGAGGACACGAAGATGATTCACGAGAGGCTGGAGGCACCTCTCCTACAAAGAAAGGCTGAGAGAGTTGGGCTTGTTCAGCCTGGAGAAGAGAAGGCTCCAGGGAGACCTTATAGCACCTTCCAGTACCTGAAGGGGGCCTACAAGGAAGCTGGGGGGGGCTTTTTACAAGGGCCTGTAGTGACAGGACAAGGGGTAACAGGTTTAAATTGAAAATGGGGAGATTTAGACTGGACATGAGGAAGAAGCTCTTCACGGAGAGGGTGGTGAGGCACTGGAACAGGTTGCCCAGAGAAGCTGTGGCTGCCCCATCCCTGGAAGTGTTCAAGGCCAGGCTGGATGAGGCTTTGAGTAACGTAGTCTAGTGGAGGGTGTCCCTGCCCATGGCAGGGGGGTTGGAACTGGATGACCTTTAAGGTCCCTTCCAACCCCAACCGTTCTATGATTCTATGATGATGTTGATAAAGTCACCCACCTGTATAGATTTTGTGACCCCCCGCAGTATTATACATAAAATTTCATATACATGTGTGTATATATAGTAAAGAAATCATGCTATCTATATTTAGAAGAATGGCATAAGGTAACCCAAATGTGCTGTGAAATATGCATAAATACATAAATTATAGATGATTCACATTATGAAATGACACACTTATCAAACCATTTCTTAGGGCTTTCCCCAAGGCAATGTGTTTTATACCTGCTGGTCAACTTGTTCGAAGAATGAAAATTACTTGAAATAAGGCACCGTGGAGACTTTATAGCACCTTCCAGTACCTGAAGGGGGCCTACAAGGAAGCTGGGAGGGGACTTTTTACAAGGGCCTGTAGTGACAGGACAAGGGGCAACGGGTTTAAATTGAAAGCGCGGAGATTTAGATTAGATATCAGGAAGAAATCCTTCCCAGAGAGGGTGGTGAGGCCCTGGAACAGGTTGCCCAGAGAAGCTGTGGCTGCCCCATCCCTGGAAGTGTTCAAGGCCAGGCTGGATGAGGCCGTGAGCAACCTGGTCTAGTGGAGGGTGTCCCTGTGCATGGCAGGGGGGTTGGAACTAGATGGTCTTTAAGGTCCCTTCCAATACCCAAACCATTCTGTGATTCTATGATTGTATTTTGCTCTGTGAAAAGTTTCTCTGATTTTAATGTTGGAACACAACCCTCCTTCTTGGTTTTGCCCAGGTAATATTTACTACATAAAATCACTGGCATTGTGGGACTGATCAGCTAAGAAATCTGGTTGATCTCAATTTATTCCGATGGTCAGAGGCACACAGTTACAGGTGAAACTTGGCAGGAAGTTTTTATTGTTCAACACTGCACAATACCAACCTAAAACCAAGAATCTCAAGAGGCCAAGAAAAGGAAAGATGCAATCCCTTCCCTCAAAATTTCTAAAATTTGGTCAGGCATTTGAACAGGCTGCCCAGAAAGTGGTGGAGTCACCATCCCTGGAGGTGTTTAAAGGACATGTAGACATGGTGTTTGAGGACATGGTCTAGTGGGTACGGTAGTGTTGGGCTGATGGTTGGACTAGATGATCTTATAGGTCTTTTCCAACCTTAGTGATTCTGTAAAAATAACTTGATGGGTTAGCCCAACACTCCCCCAATCTTAGCACTGGCAACAGAAAAAAAAGGACCAATCTCCAACATCACTCACTCCCACAGCAACACGAAAAGGGGTGAATGTTCTCGCAGAGGGAACCTCTTGTCTACTGTGAGCTCTGACAAATGTCGTCTCCCACAATGATCTGCAAGAGTTTAGGACAAAGCCATCCCAAGGTGGCCGTCCTTGTTGTCCCTGAACCACTCTGCTATGGGGTGACAGTTTTCAGCACAGAAGTGCATGAATAGCTCAGAATCGACACTGCCAGAGGATGACACTTCAATCCCACCAAGCTTGGGCCACAGAACCCATCTGGTCTTACTGGACTACTTCATGAACCAGGTACTTCCTTTGGTATCTTCTACCAAAACACCATGCTGTTGACTTTTAGTCAGCCAGTTCACAACATCCATGGATCCCAAAGGACCTGGTGTAGATGGCAAAGCACACCTTGGGAATTTATTATTTTTTAAACTGTATTGAAACAGGATGGAACAAAAATCACCACTGGAAGTGTCCTATTTCTGTCAGAGCCTTTCAAACCACAGCCAGGTTCTCCCACACCCTCCTTTACAGCACACATTCTCCCATTGTGACCTGACAGCTGATGAAAGTCATCACACAAAATATAAATAGATTTGAGGTTTATTTTTGCCAATGATACTTAATTATCATTTCAAAGGCTAATATCAAGAAATGTAAACAGCCTCCTGAGCACACCTACTCTGTTCAGTGGAATCCCTTTTGTGCAGCACTCTATAAGGCAAAAAAGGAAAAAACCCCACAGATTCTTTCCCACGTTAACCAGTAATAGTAACAGGCTATGACTTTCAGCCTGGAATAGTGGAACTGCACTGCCAGAAAAGTAGCTGTCTGGTGGGGACATTAATTCATAGGATGTCAATTCCTCAGTCTTTAAACACGATACGCCACCTACTAAGCAGCAAAGCCCAGTACTGGCATTCAAGCACATCTATAAGGAGATTTTTTTATCTCCCCTTGAAACATAACAAGATTTTTATTCACAGTAGGAATGTATGATTCACAAACGGCAAAACCACACAGCAGTTCACAGAATCACAGATTCACAGAATGGTTTAGGTTGGAAGGGGACACCCTCCACTAGATCAGGTTGCTCCAAGCCTCATCCAGCCTGGCCTTGAACATTTCCAGGGATGGGGCAGCCACAGCTTCTCTGGGCAACCTGTTCCAGTGCCCCAACACCCTCTTAATGAAGAATTTCTTCCTGATATCTAATCTAAATCTCCCCACTTCCAGTTTAAACCCATTACCCCTTGTCCTGTCACTACAGGCCCTTGTAAAAAGCCCCTCCCAGCTTCCTTGTAGGCCCCCTTCAGGCACTGGAAGGTGCTATAAGGTCTCCCTGGAGCCTTCTCTTCTCCAGGCTGAACCAGCCCAACTCTCTCAGCCTGTCCCCATAGCAGAGGGGCTCCCGCCCTCTGAGCATCTTCGTGGTCTCCTCTGGACTCGCTCCAACCAGTCAATCTCCTTCTTATGCTGAGGGCTCCACAGCTGGACACAGCACTTCATGTGGGGTCTCACGAGAGCAGAGTAGAGGGGGAGAATCCCCTCCCTTGATCTGCTGGCCACACTCCTCCTGATACAGCCCAGGATACGGTTGGCTTTCTGGGCTGCTGGCTCACGGCCAGCTTTTCACTTACTTCACCCCAGGCCCTTCTCCTCAGGGCTGCTCTTGATCCATTCTCCGCTCAGCCTGTATTTGTGCTTGGGATTGCCCTGACGCATGTGCAAGCACCAATAAATCTCTAAAATGCATACCTGCACTGATACTGGTTTTGCCAAGTATCTGGGATAAAGAGCATCTTGTACTAAATCTTGCAACAAGTTATGTACACAGATGGGCATCTCAGGATCAAAACAATCATCGAAGATTGTTTTTATGGGTACAGGAATCCATTCTCATACAACAATCTGCATAACTAAGGGCTGAAATGAGACTGAAATGTGTCTTGCAGGAATAGCATTTCATATCTACCCACAAAGCCAGAATACACTGGCTGGGAGTGAGAAGGCAGGCAGGCATGTTTTTTAGAATTTACAGAAATTATTTGTTTCATGAATAAAGGTGCCCAAGAGCAGAGATATTGAAACAACCAGCTACAGCAACTAAGCGATGTTATTTCTCAGGAAACTCGAAGGACAGTTGTTCTTGGGATGTAAAATGAGCTTCTGCCTGTATCTGCTGACTCCCTCCTCTCCGCCCTTCAGTACCAGCTTTTGCTCAATTGTGGATGGTGACAAAGTGTAGCTTTTACCTTCAACTTCTCTTAATCCGTATCAGACAGAGAAGAAAAGTTGTCTCTTTTTTTTTTTTTTTGACAGCCAAGCCTGTTGGGTTTCTCATTTAAAAGCTGACTTCTTGGAACACTAGCAGCAATCCCTCTCCACAGATAAAAAGGGCTTTCATACAAAATTAAGATGTAATTTACAGTGTATTCCTTGGAATAACAGCAGGGGCTTGAAAAACACATTTGCTCACTAACTACTGAAAAGAAAGATTTCATTGTGACTTATGCCATTAGCTTCTGCCCAGTCTCGAGGTTCAATACAAGCAAACACACCAAATAGGCTCAAAGCAGTTGCACTAAATCATTTTGCAAGTAGGACCTGAACTTAAGTAAAGACTGCAGAAAAGCAACCTGAATGCATTTGCTATTGCTCGTACAACTTTGCCAGCAAAGCAACCTTAAGCAGTAGTTCTGGCAAGATTTACAACTGCAATTCAGAGTAAAACATGGTGCTGCTTTGGAAAGTCAAGTGTTTGGGGGGGTCTTGGTTTATCTTTTGCCAGGGGAAAAAAAAATATGGAAAAGAAAAGAAGGTACTAGACCTAGATTTGGGAACCAGAGAAGACTCAGAAAAAAAAAAAGAAAAAAAAGGAAGAGGGCTTTTGTTGCACATCTCCCTCTCACTGCCAATGATCTAAGGAACTACAAGGAGCCAGGCGGCTTTGGAGCAAAAGACCATCATAGAAAGATCCTTCACCTTTCCAGCAATGGAGAGACCCCAAAGGGCATGGAGAAACTCTAAAACTGTTGCCTATCCACTACTCAAGTGTAAGAAAAGACCTCCCAAAAGAGGGTTAAATCCTACATTCTCTTCACTTCTCCTGGTGCTACAAAGAGCAGGGTAGGGACAGGGCTTGCAGCTAACTGGGACCAGGTGGGAAGAATGGGACTCAGCAGCACTACCATAAACACCAAAACAGCTGGGACTGCCAAGATTTTGAGTGATAAAATTCTGCATTTCTACAATCTTCTGTGAGTCTTGTTAATCTAAATCCATATATTAAGCACGCTGACTGACACACAGTAAACAGCTCAGCAATTACTTCAACTCCAGAAAACACAATCGTATATAAAGTTCAAGCTTAACTTGACATAAAATTGTCTTGGATGTTGGCCTTAACGTTAGAACCTTTGGAAAAATGTCTCCATCCAAAATAATAACTCAAACCACTATGGTTGAATATAGGAGGTGAAAACTGAAGCCCAACTCAAAATCAACACATAAACACAGTATCTAACTTTCTCATTTAAAAGTTGTACAAATTTCAGAGTATGTTTTTCGACAATGCAATTTGTTCAGGTCTGAATAATCCATAAGAATTAAGTGAATTAAAATCATACACAGAGAAGCTCAGGATTTTTTTGTCAGATTTCCTTCTGATAAATTTACCCTTGATATTTAGAAGTGGAATTGGCATCTACTAAAGATTAACAAATTTCCTGTACCAAGTGAGTGGGAAAACCAGTACAACTCAACATTACTCATATCTTTTTTCCTTTAAATCAGGTTATGTGCATTGTGTTTAACTTTGAGAACCACAGTTCCCAAGTGAACGTGATGAAAGACTGATAAATCAAGAATATTTTCCTTCTGAAACGAGGTATCATGGAGTGCAATTAGTGACCATGAAGTAATCAAGTTCATGTCTCATGCCTCTCATCTCCTTGCTGGAGCAGCTTGCAGCAACCTTACACTCCGAGGTGCCTGCTGGATATGATGAAATTTTCTTCCAGTTTTTATGCTCAAACGGAGCCGATTATAACAACAATGAAAACCTGAAAGCGAACGTTTTTAGACAATGAAAACTAACCAACCATACTGCATTTCTCAGAAGCACAAATTAGCTCATGTATGGGCTTGTTGAGACTGGTTTATATTAATCTATGCTAAACATTATAATAATACTGCATTTTATATTTCTTTCCTACATTTAATGATCAGTAGTAGGATTTTAGTGGATTCACCAATCCATATAAAATCAAATTCAAACTATGCAGTTGCTGCCATCGTTTATGTCAGCAATGGTAATTTACAGGTCTTCAGATGTTTGCAAATAAACATAATTGAAAACTGTAAATCACCATATACTCAAAATGCATATCGGCATCCCAAGACAACAGAAGGAATTGAAGATGAGCAGCCTTCTGCAACTGAAAGCTTTTTTCCAGCCGACAAACAGGAAAAGCTAGTGACTCATCTCACTCAGATTGCATAATAACCTTGTGCATTAAGTAAATGAATATTTCATATATACCTAAAGTGAGCATACACAGTGTTCCAAACAAATAAATTACGTGGCCTTGTGGTAAACAGCCCCAGTATCACTCAAAGAGATGCCAACCAAGGAAAACGGACCGAAAACATGAGGGAAATGACAGTGGGAAACGAGAAGATTAAACAATATGTATCAGGAGTCTTGCTAGCATTTTGCCTTTTATTAAAATCAAATCAGTTTAATATCAGGATTATAAATCAAACAAACAGTAGGCGGCATCACCGCTCCCATATCATCATATAGATCAGAAGTTACTTGCCTGGAGGAAACAAGCAAGAGCCTAAGCTAACATGGAAAGCATGTACAGGAATGAAGAAAGGAAAAAATCCGAGAGAGAAAGGCTCCTCATTAGTCTCCAAACCTCCCGACACGGACACCACACATGAACACTCACGCTGTGGGTACAACAGCCAACAAAACCCAGGCAACTCCAGGCTCACCACAGTCCGCAGGGCTGCTGCATGTTCTGCATGCCCAAGTTCCTCCTCCCAGGCTCTGAATCCCCAGAAACATTCAGGATGTGGGGAAGAAGGAAGAGGGCACGCTGGAAATACGCACGTGAACAAGTGATGGCTGCTCCCTTGCCCTTCTCTGCGGAGCACTTGTCTGCACACATACCCACACCATGCCTGACTCCCAAACACCCTTCTCCGCAACGACACCCTTCAGCCGAAGACGGTCTCGCCAACAGCCTCCAACTGGACAAAGACCCAAACTTGGAAAGAAGTTCACGGAGCAGATCCATGCACTGCTCAAACCAGTGTCGCTGGACCAGATCGAGGGCGAGCAGAGGAGGCACACAGCTAATACCACTCTCCTTTTGGGAAGGGTGTCAGGAAGACTCTCGCTATCCCACCACAGCCACTGCTGACCCTCCCTCTGGGTCTGGGGTTTTCAAACCTGATGTGGAGGGCTCTATGCCCAAAGAGCCAGCACAGATAAGACTACCAACCCATGAAACACCCTTGTGAAATGGGCAACTGCTGAAGTTTATGCAGGCGGGTTTAAAAAAAATAAAGGGGGAAAAAAAAAGTGTGTCAAATTGAAAGCAAGAAAAGTGGGTAAGAAAAAAGTCCATGATGACATCATGGAAACAAAAGGATCTCATCTCAGCCAGTGACCGAGGAAGACCAGAAGAGTTAGGACTCGTACCATGTGTTTTTGTGAAGAGTCTCCAGGCAATATGCTTGTTTTTATGAATGCTGACAAAACCGCTCACACATTGAACTGTATTTCCCCAGTGCCTTTTGTCTATGGACAACGGGTACGCGCAATGCTTAGTTTCTGGGTCTGATGCTTTTTCACAGGGACAGTTACACACTCTTCCCGAAACCCCTCTCTGCAAAAGGAACATAGCTTTTCAAACTGCAGTGAGCTGCACATAGGGGATATTTTCTGGCAGCAGACGCAATTCACCTGAACTGGATCCTCTGAAGGCAGATGCATTTCCTTTGAATACAAAATTTCCTTCTCTACATAATTCTTCACCATACTCCCCTTATAATTTCTTAAATCTCTAAACAATTTAAAGTTAGTTGGTATAGATCTGTATAATATTTTTTTAGCCCTGACTCATTAATTCTACCATATTTTAGCTTTAACATAAATGCTATATCCAACTTTTTGTTCTTGACTCAAGTAAGGAAATAGGTAGTGATTAAAAAATCCCTCTCTGTTTACTGAATATATTCTCCAACCTCTAGAGGAAACAAAGGAAGTCAAACATACCCCTCAAAACAAGACAAACATTTTTCCATTAGAAAAATAGCATTGCCTTATGGAGAAGGATGAAACACCTTCACATAGCAGCGTACCGCACACATGGTACGGAGGCAATCCCTTTGCTGGAGGAATGCATTGCACTAGTCGGCACAATATGAAGTATCATTCTATCTGAATTTTATAATCTTATTTCCTTCCTTCTATCATGGGCTCCTTTCAATATTTAAATATTTAGCATAGGCCAGCATAAAGCAGAAGAAATATAGAATTATTAACAGTTTAAAATAAGGTCCTAAGCATTTAGGTGCAGGTAATACTGGAATGTATCCCTTTGACACAGAATCGCTCACAAAAGCTCCACCAAAACTTCCCATTTCTACCAAGTTAACAGGGTGTTGAAAGTGTTTTATAAGCAATCAAAACAAACCAAAAAATCCTAGAAACTACAGCATGCTCACACCACACACCATCAACCTGTTCAGTAAAGACATTTTTTTTTGGAACAGAGAAAAATAGGTCTTGCAGGCGTCTCGAGAGATGCCCTGCCCACACGCCTACCTCAAAGCAGAATCAATTCTTCCATAACCGCTCCCAGTAAAGGTTGGTTTAATGTGTTCATAAACACTTCTGAAAGTGGGGAATGCACAGCCACCACCCAAGCAATCTATGCCAGTGCCGGACCATTATAAGGCTGTTTTTTCCTAAAATCTGAACGAAATCTCTTTTGGTCCTATTGTACTATTTCCTTCCTCTTTGCAGACAGAGTTTTGCACATCTCTCATTTTTTCCCCTACCATAAACCACCCCCATTTTCTTTAACTTCTCCTGCTAAATCATGTTTTTTGAGATCTCTAATGAATCATATCGTTCTCCCCATGACTCTCTCCAAGTGTTCTTCGCTATTTCTGCCATGATGTCAACGAGATCCAGTGCTCCAGTTCTGCACACTTACAGACTGCCCATTTCCTACAGTCTTCTATTGTGAATTTAAAAACCACCAACAACTCTCTCCCCCCTTCCTGCCCCCCAATTTCTACTGCTACACAAACTACCAAGCGTGTAAGGACCATGCAATCCAAGCACCTGCACTGCTCACCTGTTTTTGAGATGTGCCGCCAGGTCACACCGCTGCATGACTTCCTGACACACGGAAGAGAAGGGGCACAAAACAAAGAGCTTGTCTAACAGTTTATGAACAAGAATGCTGGATTTTTTGCAGAGTTTAAAATGGAGTCTTTTTCGATCCAGCGGGCAGAAATCCTTCTCCTGTAGAAAGTTCCTTAGGCACTTGTAGCAGAAAGTGTGTCCGCAGGGAGTGTCCAATGGCTGCAGCAAGGGCTGAAGGCAAATGTGGCAGACCAAGTCGTCGTCCACTTCATTCTGGTAGTTGTAGAGGTGATTCTCCCTTGTCCAGTGCTGCTGGCCACAGTCGAAGCACAGGGGGTTCAAGGAGGCGTTCTGCTCCACCGAAGCCATGTCGTCACCTGTAGTCCCCATTGTACAGCTAAGAAGGCTGACGGATCCTCCTCCTCATAGGATGGGGTTTCTCACGTAAAGCTCAGAGGGAAGCAATTTCCTCCAAGGTGACTTACGCTCTTCAGTCAAGTGTCATTTTCTGCAACAAATAAAGAAATAAGAATTATTCATTTTGCCTGAATTATCCAAGTTCTTGTCACAACTTGACTTCTGGATTTACCAAAACACAACAGCTAGAGAGAGATGAAGAGAATATTTCTGTTTTCTGTAAATCTGCCGTAGAAGAGAACAACAACAAAAAACCCCTCACATAAGTACAATTCCTTTTATAACATAACCATTTTACGGCTTCACAACAGCTGCTGCACTGCTCAGTTTTCACCTGCAAGATGACCAGTTTGCGACAGCAAGGACACCGCATTACGCAATGTCACACTAGAAGCGTGCAATTAGCATCTAGCACAAAAATAGCCTATTGGGGAATAATGGTTATATCACCAAGTAATTGTCTTCTTTAATAGATTATGATTTTAATCTGGTCCTACTCTCTTTTCTGCATTTTGACTATTAATGTAGAATATTACACATTAAAAGGTCTAAACACATTGCATTAAAAATAACAGCAACAAACAGCTTACCCTGTTCTTTCCATCAGCAACACTGCGTGTATGTCACCACTTACCTTCAGGTTTTCTCTGTGGGCTGCTACACAGGAAGAGGGACTGATTCTATCCATTATGCCACATTTGATTTAGCAAAGAGGACAGTAATAAAAATATGTAATAAAGTCATTGCACGAAGCTATTGGTTCCAAACAACTAACCTGTTTATTTTTTTATCTAACAAAATTACAGCATACTCAACATGATGATGATCATGTCAGTCAAAGAACTGGAAATCTCTGTCACTGTGGGATTTATTTTTCTGCACTTTATAAGTTATTCAAATTTGCCCATTTTAAAATAGCAGCCTGGTCAGGAAACTGCGCAGCCATCAGTCTGCAATATAAAACGCCAAGTTCTTACCCCTGCCAACCTTATTTACTCCTCTCTCCCTTACAAAAATCACACTGCTTGACATTCATAACAAGGTGATTTAGGAAATAAAACAAAATTTCTCACATTCTCAAGAGACTTCCTCATTTGTTAGTTTTGGTAAATGTTCTTGTCGGTGGAGGGGGGGGGGATCAAATTTGAGCAATGCTTACTTTGTGCCTAAATTCTTTATTGCAATTCAGCAAGCAGCACATGACAGACACTGTATTCTAGCAGAGTAGTAGCAAGCATATGGAGAAATTAAAAATACTAGTCTAGGTACCTGCTCATCATCTTTATTTTTAGCTACTGAATTGCAGTCATAAATATATGCTGAAATTCATGCGGAACACATACATTTCACCATGTCTTACTTTTTAAGAGAATGCCTGTTTCAGTTTTTGCCCCTTAACCTCACACAGGCAAGCACAAGACTTAGAGCACATTTTACAAGGATTATTATATCCTTTGACGCAAAAAGGATTAAATAGTAATTTGTAATCCAGGCTTGTATTCTGCCATGGAAATTGATGCTCATCGTTGCCCTGCCTCATAGTAGATAATATGCGCCTTCTGGAAAGGATTTCACGAGGGAAGAGCATAGCGGTTCTTTGTTACTAGAGACTAAGAATGCAAAATGAGACCTCCCAAAAGAGATTACTCAAAAAACAGTCTTAAACGTATTATGTAAGAGTTGAAAGATTGGAGAGCAGATCAGCAGAGCAGCGCACGGGGCCCTCGTGCTCAAACCGCAGGTCCCTCGCTCCGTGCCACGCTGCTGGATTAACGCAGAAGGGATGAGACCCGACTAATAGCAGTTCTTTATGTAATGCAAAATAAACCAGATAAACGTTCTAGAAAAGCCCTGTATTGATTTACGACTTTACCAAATTGTTTTGCCACTTAGGGCACCGGGAGTGGAACACATGGCGCATGTCGTATGGCACTTGGGGGTACCTGGAACACCAAGAGGCAGGGCAGAGGAAACGGACATGCAGAACAGGCAGAAAAAGCTATTTTAAGAGTTTGTTGCCTAAATGTTAGACCCACTCCTATTGACTATGACCAGGACTCTTCCCCCTTCTCCAGGTAACTAAGGTCCCAAGAAAGGAGCTAGTCCTATGTCATCAAGGCTACGGAAAAACCCAGGGACCATTCTGTGCACTGCAGTTATGGAGCTCTGATTATGGACAGTGAGCATCCTGAATTCACCTTCTTGAAGGCTTCCAGCATTCCTCTCCTTTCAAGTCTACATGACTCACATGCCAGCCTGCCACAGAGCACCAGGCAGTGTCATACAATAAATAAACCCATGAGATGCCTTGAACATATACTTGCAATGGTCAAGGATACCTGCATCCCTCTTTTAGAAGGCTGTAATTGAATGCTTTTGTGTGTTAAAAACTTTTTTTAATAGCTTAGTGTGGATTTTGAACAAAAAGTAAACAAAACCCCACAAAGTTACTGAGCGATCAGGCTTTCACTGCCATGTTTTAAATTATCATGACAAGCTTTCTTTCTTAGGAAAGGTATATCCTGGGACAAGCTCAGTTTGCTGAAATCACCAGAGCTTGTCCTCAGGGAAAGACAGGCAGGCACTCTCTATTGCCCACCACCGAAGGAGGGGAGCAGACAAACCTTTTCCTATGACCGCCCCGTCCCAGTGTCAACGTTGCTGGTGCAGGGATGAGTGTGTCCTCAGCTGTGCTTTGCTGCAGAGGTGCTGCTTCAGGCCAGGGGCAGCCTGTTTCTGCTGGTGGCTGACACTGCCGCCTCGAGCTGCTGCTCAGCGCTGTCAGTGCCCTGTTAGCTTAAACCAGCAATAAATATCATACAAACTAACCCTGCGGCTGACGTGACCACCCTTCCACCACCTCTCTGCCAGCAGAGCTGTGGGAGAAACAGACAGCAGATTACAACGTGAAGATTAAAAAAATACACTATGACCACCCAAAAAAGACCCCAACCAAAAAAAACGCCATTGAGATTTCCTCACTTTCATGCTGCTGTCTACTTCCTTCGCTGCTGTGCTGCATTTGGAGCAACCTGTTCCTTGACTGAGGAATCGGTCACCAGGATTTGTATTGATTATATACCACAGCTGCCTAATTACCAATTCCAAGACTTTTTACAGGCTATTTCCAGTGAAAAAATATCACCTTGCAGTTCACAAACACAGTATTTGTGGGTCTGAGCAACAACTGGGATGGCAGGCAGCGTCTAAATTTCACGAATATATTGCACTCTATCCCCAAAATCCACAATAATGGAGCACTGCCACTTATAATACCCTACTTCAACCCTCTTCATGCATCCCTAATAGCATTTGCTGTATCTCTTATCACTGCAGATTGCCAGCTTCACAGGACAGTATCAGCTCAGGAAAGCTGTAAACAGGAAAAATAGTCAGAATTATAAAGAAAGAAAAAACACATAAAGAGGGTAAAAGAGCCAACCAGGCCTGTTACTCAAATCATATAATTCCCTAGGAAATATTTCTCCTGGGACTTCATTACAACAGCCGAACAGTGCAGGTGGTGCCCTGCTTTCAGTTTTACATCACAACTCACTTGGGAACTGGGAAAGACTGGACATCCAATGGTGAAATTTTAGTTTTTAATTTTTTTCTGAAGTGGAGTGTGCATGAGAGCGGTTTTAGACTGAAAAAAGACAGTTTTATCCTTAGGCCTCCCTCTAGCTCTGACTTATTGATTCAACCAACATTCTTTGGAATGCCACGTTCTTACAAAAGCATAAGTTGTCAGGCTTTATACCTACATCAGATTTCATGATGTTTATTCCTTCTGTCTGAACGGGCACTATTAAAAAAATTACCAAAAAAACTACAAATAAACTGGAATTGCAGAGATAACAGACTCTTTCCTACTGTTGTCTTTCTTTACGTAAGTCACAAATAATTAATACTAGTTTCAGTTTGAAGTTAATTTAAAATGTATTTCACAATGAATGCTCTCAGAGATTTAAGTAATCTATTTCTAAATTCTCTTATTAAAATCCTGGAGATTTAAAGCCTATTAACTGACTGGTCAAAATTTTACAAAAAAAATCTGCCTATACCACAGAGGCAAACAACTAAGGAGAATACCCATCTTACTAGCTAGTCTCTCTAAAAATTAACTCTAACATACCCCAATTTCCTATTGTGTTTACTCCCCCATGCAATTTCTTCAACCAAAAGCAAAGGTCAAAAGAACACCCTTTGATGAATGACAGCCCTGCTTCTTTGCTGGACTTCGGTGTCCCTGTATCCCAAAACAGTTGGGATGCAGATCTCTCAGGTCTGTGGCTAACAACTCCCCGCACCAGAACGACGACACCTCACTGAGATGTGTCTAACCACTGAATCAATCTGTCATCTACACTGTGTGGCTCAAACCAACTGCAGGTGAGAGAACATCCACCTCTATTTCCTCTCGATTCAAGATCAGCAGGTGCTGACTGCTGCTTCTCATCCCAGAGGACTCAAAATTTGGCTGCCTGGTGGCAGCGCAGGAATGCCTTGGCATATCCCCTTCTTATCCCTCCTCATCAGTGGCGATAGGGAGGGTATGGAAAGAAGTTCTACCAGCTGCAGTGAAGGTTTCATATGACCCTAAACTCACGAAGTCCTTTCCTGGTCAGTCAGATTCATACTTGCAAGGCAACACATAACATGTATCACTCCGTAACTCTCAACAACAGCACAGTCATCATCTTGGATCTTCGGACAGGCTGGCTTCATTTTGAAATGAAGGATTTCTGAAGTCTATTCTCCATGGCTGTGGCACCTGAGCACCCAAGGTAGCTAGGAAGTATCTCAGGGCATCCAAATTCCTCTGCCTTGTTCAAACAGGATCTCTCAGCAGCCAGGAGTGGATCAACACAAACCCCAGGAGAGGGAAGACTAGACAGCAGTTACATCCATTGCTTAAAGCCACATCATAACTGATTAAACATTATTTCTTCATTCCCAGTCCAGTATCCTTCACAAGAATTATGGTACCAGGACGACAATTCACAACTGTTTTCAAAGCAGACCTTAGCTCGAGTGGAAGAATAAAAGACAGCAGAAGGCATAATAAAAAACACGATGAGAATACATAGCTGGCGCACAGCACTAGAGGGAAAAAGTGTTATTCCACATCTCTCAATAAGCGTGACCTAGCTCATTAGATACAATCTCTGCTTTAATATTAAAGCCACACAGCAAACACGCAGAAATAGCAACTTGTATTGACTTTAGAATATCCATGTTAATTATACCGATATCTGAGGGCTGCACTATCTTCAAACACCAAAGCCCAATTCGATTCTAATCCAAGTTTATGAGACGGTAATCCTGTCAGATTCTTCCTCTTCTGAAAATGCAAACTCAAAGTGTTGTCAAAAAATGGCATCTGGCAGCTCAAAGACAGGAAAAATCCTACAAGAGATGGGCAGAGCAGAGCAATTAGGCTGGGAGAGATTCCTGCTAGTGCTGCAGCCACACTGTCACCGCATGCCAATTATCCACCACACCTCTTTTTTGTGCCAATGAGCAACCTTTTTCCACATTTCTTTTTAAGTCGCTCAGCAGAATGACTGAAATTTTTATATTCAAACTAAATAAAATTGTGGCTGAACAGTGACTTTGTTCCAATGAACCAGGCAACAACAGGCTTGCAGTAAAACAGTCTCTCTGCAGGTTATTTCTTTGCCTCTGTGCTTGTCTTTTTGCCCCATCAAAGAGGTGCCCACACAGCCAAGGTGCCACCTCTACACCAGATGTGGATGAAGCATCATTGCTGCAAAGGCAACAGGTCGCAGGCGATGGTTTTCCTTCCCTGTCTCAGGGGTGCAGGCTTCTACATGCAATATCCTAAAAGATGATGTGCACGTGTGCTCCCCTTGCTGGGTATTTCTGGAGTACGGCATCTTTCCAGGCTGCAAATGAAACGCTGCTCAATTCTGGCAAAGAAGGAGTGTTTGGGAAAATTAATAGGACCGTAAGTTGTGTTCGGTATTTGTAGAGTGCTGTGTTTCCGTGGCAACAGGGGGGCTGTGGGCTTTAATTACTGCCACGACGCGAAGGGTCCCTGCTCTACAGCGACGTGCGCGAGCTGAGCCGCCAGGCGAGGGGGGAAGCGGCAGGAATGCCCACGCTGCCTGCTCTGCCCCGCGGCTGCCTGCACAGGCTTTGGGGGTCTGAGCAACCATCGTGCTGGGAAACGAAGAGATGTAAGGAAAGGGGAAAACGAGGCCATCCAACCTTAGGAGAGAAGATGGACGATGTCCACCTCCCAAAACTAGCACCTCAAACCCAGGGATGCTCGATACCAGGGGATGACAGGAGGAAAGAGAAAGACACGGTTCCTGGACATAAAACAAGCGGCAGAAGGTTTTGCTCAAACACATGACGATCATCCTACAGCCATTTTCTACAGCACAAATGGAATGGCTTCTATTTTGGGACCAGGAGATTAAAATAGCTTTACTTTACTCAAATTGGTTTCAAACGACACAGGGAAGATCAGAACTGTGACCCTCTGCAACCTAATATCCATTCTTTATAGGAAATACAGAGCTACATTTGATAAATCATCTCAGAATAGAAGAAAAGGAGACAAGAGTATGAATCTTTAACGAAGACACATCTACGCATCTACAGATTAAACTTTGCGTATTTCTACTGAACGAAAGGAGCACTGAAAAAGGAGGAAGTAAGACACACAAGCCAAGCTGGATGAGAGTCGCCCAGGTTCAGGTGGCTGGGCCGCTCTCCTGGCTTGCAGGAAGCCCTAGATCCCCGGAGGAGAAGGGACTCGAACTTGCACCCTCTCCTCTGCAGGCGTGGCAGCCCCTGCTGCCCACCTCGCTCGAAGCCTCACTCACAAGAATTAGCCCTTCTCTGCCAGCCTGCTTCACGAGAGAGGCGTTGGCTGCCTTTACAATTTGGAAACTCCATTTGCTGTGGCTACATTCAATTTTCCGCTAAGTGGAAAGAGAAGGGCCTGTTTCTGGGGGCTAACCCTGCTTTGGTGTCAGAAGTCACCCCACTGCAGAAACCACTGAATATGGGATGTCTGGGGACTTCTGATGCTCCCAGATCTCCCAACGACTGAGCACGTTTGCAACTTTTAGGACTGGACGTATAACAAAAAATTCTGCATGAAACCTCCCTTCAAGCTCCTAAATCCCCTCTGGGATTTTGCAGCAGTGAAAAAAATGAATAAAAAGAAGCAAAGTGAAATGAAAAGTGAAAATAACCCACACTCACCTGCCAGTAAAGCCAAATTTCCTTCCTAGTGCAAAGAACGTAACGAAAGCAGGATTTCATCACCACTCCTGTAACGTGTGGGCTTTTGATATCCAGTGGGAGCAAAAAAAGTACCCCAAAAGTCAGAAATCCACTGCAAGGAGACAATTAGCGAGGCTTTCTTCTCACTGACGGAGCAGAGGAGAGAGGCACAAAGGAATAAAACACTTGTTTATTCGCCATGGTTATTTTCTGCAGTGCAATCTGTCCACCAGCCCTTGCCATATGTGCCACCCTTCCCGTGTGGAGAGATGAAGGCAGCAGAAAGCTGTCCATCAAGATGCTAAACCTTCTGGAAAGCCCTCCCCTCCGCACTTTGCCCTGAAACAGGGGGCTTTCGTGGATGAACAGAAAACACTTAACTAGATTAAACGTAGCTGGTATACACAGAGAGAATTTGATTTGATTAATTCAAATTTTAAGGAGCTGAAGAGGTTCAAAAGAAAATAAAGAAGGAAGTGGTGAGCTATGTTCCCTTTTTCTGCTCTTCTGCATAACCAGCCCCCATCCCTACGGGTGTGCTTGGAAAAAATTCAGGGAGACACTTGGATAAATCATAAAATGGCTTTGATGACAGAGAGAAGCTGGGGGTGGAGGGGTGGAAAGAAGGATAGAAGAACTTTCTGGGTAGCTAAATTGCAGGACTAACTATTTTCAGGGAGGAACACCAGCCCCATCTGTTCCTTTGGGCATATGCCACCTTGCGTCATGTGTTACAGCTGGTTTCCCCCATCAACCACAACCCAAGTGATGGTGGAAAGCTATTTTGAAAGGTAAACGATGCTGTTACTAAGCAATTCTTTAGATCAGCCACATCATGAAGCCAACCCTACTACACTAACAAAGAAGAACGATCTCTCTCAAAACAAGGATTTCTAAGAGTGGTTCGAGACAGAGCCAAGAGGACACACTGTAGAGATGACTCAGATAAATGTCACAACGCTGAACTTGCTCTGCAGAAGAGCTGGCACAGTCCTCTGCGGGAACGAGTCCCCATCGGCTGCGAGGAACCCACGACAACCCATTGCCAGAGGAAGAAACCTGAAAGTATGGGAGAGAAAGTGCAGAGGATGGTCTAGACAGAAGGTTTGCAGCTTCACCCTCAAGCCTCAACCTGTCAAACGGCACCCAGCAGCTCAGGAGCATCACTCGAGGAACTAAGGCAAACCCTGAAACCGGTCTGCCCTGCCTAGAGACTGTTCATTTTCTCCCTAATGAAAGAAAACAAATATCACCACATCAGGACTCTCCAAAACAGAAGAAATAAAAGCCTTCTTAAACCCACAGTCAAAACAGTGTTTAACTCAGGCTACCTACACGCAGGCCAAATTAGTCAGGAGAGATGACTTGCTCACAAGCAGGGGTAATGCACACAGAGCGACTGGTTCACCCATGAAACTTCCCGACTCCGTCTGCAGCCCAGCGTGACCAGGGAAAGCTGTGCTGGCTCCAGCCATCCCATGGCGAGCAGGGGACTCCTGAAAACACTGCTATGCGGGAGCAGTCCCTGCCTGGGCCTGGCCATGATGTTAGGATGCCATCCGCTAGCTGTCACATGAATTAACTCCACGATAAAGGCAAGTTCTTTGATTCTTAATGCTTTAGGGTGATGGCTGTGCCTCTCCCTATTACCTCTGCTGGAGTCACTTCGCTTTGCTGCTGTACATAACTTAATTTCCAGCTAATTTCCAGGGAGAACTTTTCTTCTGATCCGTGTAAAAAGGTCATTTTCAGGGCCGGCTGCATGACTCAGCTTTGAGCACACAGGAAAGGCAGAGCACAACCTGACCTCATGCTCTTTTATATTTATACAAAATACCCCCATGTCATTCTGTAGGATGCTAGTCAGAAAATAAAAGCTTTACATTAAGATCTTCTGCTTACACTCCCTAGACGTACATGTACCATACCTCAGAAAGATGTACTCTGTACATAGGTACTGAAAATAAATGGCTCCACACGTCATCAGAATTTACATAACAAGAACATGTTAGATCTAGAAGCTGTAGTCTTAAATATACAAATATTATCTGAAATTTTAAAAAAATTTAAATATTTTGTATGTAAACAGGTCTTCACATACACAGCAGACTAGTACTTCATCCAGGGCCGCCAGACAGGATTCAGAGGGGGAAGTGGACGTTGAATTGGCTATGTAAACTCAAGTCTGGTTATACAGATTTGACAAAGAGTACAGAAGCAAAGACAGTGCTGCATTTGTTTTCAGTCCAGCTGTAGGAATCATGTATCCTCCACTTCAGTCCCTGTAATTCCACAGCCACCAAGAAAGAGTGGATACAACATTTGTTGAATGAAAAAAATCCCAACGAAACACCACAAACAGCTTTTCTAGAACATTTCTCTATCCCCTCACTATGTTTGCCAGACGTTTATTTCAATTACTTTCCCTATCAGCTTGGCTGACTGCACCTTAAATATATATATATTTAATACATACATATATATTCTTTAAAATGGAATTTCAGCACGTATTACCTAGAACTACACATTTACAGTACAGTTATTTATCTGCCTGAGGTGCAAAGTTTGGCAGCTGCAGTGTGTCCCCTGAATCCTGCTCTCCGAGAGAGAAACTTCAGTAGGAGCTCTGTTGAAAAACAGTCCCCTAAGATTCAAGTCATAGTGTTAGCAAAGATGCATAGTAACACGCAGTAGGCCAACAGGTCCTGGTATGTATGCTCAAATGAGTGACAGGGGCTAAATATTAAGTGGCAATCTTCTACCTCTCCCTTGCAGAATGAATAATGTGGAGGAGCTGAACCGCTGTTACAGCATTTCTGGCCGCTTCCCTTGGTAGTCTCATTCTCTTTGTTTAACAAACATAAGATTCCTAAACAAAGAGATACAAGTGAGCCGTACAAATTAAAATAAAATCAGAGAAAAAAAATGGCACTAAATACACGTGAGTGGTACCACCTATGAAAAAGATCAAACTGGTAGCCATAGGCAGAAGTTATATGTAACAGATATATTAATATAACTATAAATAAACAAACTATTATAAAATTGTCCAATAAAAGTACAAGAGGATTAGGTGCTTAGAGAAGGCTACTTGTCCTACAAGCAAAAAAGGTCAGGAGAAGTTTTCGGGAGGGGGTGGGGGGGCATCAGGGCTCCAACCGCTACACCTTTATAACTGACAAAAGCCGAGTTGTTAAAAAAAGCACAGGTCTAGAATTATGAGAGAAAAACGCATTTCAGTTCTCAGATACTTAATCACGAACTTGCAAAACACACAGAAGACCATTTACTCACATCAGTAGGGAATTCTGGTTCACCGCATTTTGGGCAGAGAGTGGGAAAGGAGCGATGCGCTACAGAGCCCCACCAGGTAGGACATCCGGATTCCTAACTTGAGGCACTGCTTTTCTGTGTCTGTGGTGAAAATGGTTCCAGCAATAGAGGCTGACAGAAGCATGTTACATTGGGATGGAGCCAAACTTCTCCTCCTCCTCCTCCCTATCCAATCTCTCCTCAGCACGCTGAAGTTTTGCATTTGAGATTCTGTGGGGAATGATACAATTTTCACTTCCTCATTTCTTTTATGTATTCAAGCCTTAAGAGCTAGCTCTTAAAATACCAGTCTTGCTTTGAAGGATATTACTTCATTAGCATTGCTTTTAGAAAAAGGTCTTTAAGAGGCAGACGTTTCAGCCTCCAGACTACCCATCTTCTTTGCACTCCCTAACCACAATGCTCATTTTCCCAAACCAAGCACTTCTCAACAGGTTAGGTTAGGTTCACAGACATAAAAAATTGAAACTCTCATTTATTTCCATACTTTTTTTCTTTTTTACTCCTAGCCCATGCTAAACACTTTCACATGTTTTATGCCAGATACTTAGATGAAACATTTTTTAAACTTTCCAAGCCTTTCTAATTGCTATATTGTCCAAGAGCCAGAAACCATCAGAGACAATGCTCCCACTGCACTGAGCCGTGCAAATGAACCCAAAAGATTATGCTGTCTCTGAGATAAAGCCTCACATTCCCGTGGGATATCTCTCTTTTCCATAAAAAGGGAGGAGTGCTGTGCACCAAGATGATGAGACCCCAGAAATGCTACACACGGTCCAGTGCTGCTGTGGATGGCTGTCTACCCTTCGTAGCAGCAGTATTGATAAGGCCATGTTAGCTTAAAGCAATGGCACCAGCATGCCACGGACTATTTGGAAATAACATACTTCCACTGCTCCTATCAGCAACAACAGGGATCCAAGGAATTACTCAGCAGTTCACCTGCAAACTACTGCCAGTTCACAAAAACAGCGTCTTGTAAAAAATGACTCAAACTTACAAACAAGTTTAGAGGAGTCCAGTGGCTCAGAGGAACAGGATCTACTGGGTCTAAGAGACTCTGTCACAAGTCACCTTCACCTGACAGAGTTGCTAAAAAGCTAAGGAAGATCTAGAAAATGAATGAACACTTTATCCTGAGAAGGGTCCCTTCCACATCAAGCTTGTAGCACAGAGAAGTAGGAGGGAACATATACACCCCCCCAAAAATAGTCTGCTCGATAGTTACTAGTTTCCAGCTAGACACAGACATTTGGGTCAGAAAAGCAACTTTGCACGTTTCTGTAAAGAACTGTTTAAGACTTCAATAAAAAACAGCCTTGATTTTCACTGGTTTTTACAGTTAAAAAGCTAGTAATTCCAACTTAGTAAACCAAGAGGTGGGCCAACAGGGTAATTGAAAGCCTTGATCCTGTCCTTGCTGTGCGCCGTCTGAAAACCAGAAGCACACTCGAGAACAGGCTGAGATTTTCACTCAAAGGAGACATCTTACTATAAAAGCAGGAGACTTGACTACAAGCAACGCTGTCTCTTATTATCAGCCATATGGGATGAGAACACAGAAACAATAAATAAAATCCCAGGCAACTAGTCTGCCTCCACAGACTGAGTGAATGTAAAGAAAACATACAGGGAAAAGGAAAGAGTCCTGAAAAGGCCATCCTAGCTGAACAATTTTGAGATGGAAAAGGTAAAACCTTTCTCAGTGGAAAGCTACAGCAATAATATAGCACACTAAATAAAAACGTATTTGCATACATTTCCCTTTATAAACTTCAGAACTGGAAATATATGAACTCGGATGTACTGCTTGTCCATACAGACTGGTTTAACTGAACACGAGTTTCAATAAGGGTAAATTCTGAATTGATACTTCGTTGTTAAAGTGCGTAGTGTTGCTTTAGCTTCAGCCAATCCCTAAATGGAAGTAAATGTAAAGCTAAAAGCTTTTACAGAGTCTTTTTTTACTAAGTAAATTAAAATCACAGAATCACTAAGGTTGGAAAAAGACCTATAAGATCATCTACCCAACCATCAACCCAACACATAAATAAATCACTGCACCTTTCCCATATGCAATAGAAGATGATTTTTTTTTTTGGGATGCTGGATTTGAAGATCAGCGTGTCTGCTGGCTGGAGACCCACATTCTCCACTGCACTCCCGACTTTCAGACTTGTGAATGTAACCAAGGGCATGCTTTGGCTGAGATTCCTGTGTAGCTGCGAAGTGGGGATCAAAGCATGCGATGAACTAGCTGTACAACCCTGTCCCAAACAATTATTGTAAACATTGGTGCACAGCATGCTTAGGGTAAGAAAATACATGAATAAAACCACTGAACCTCGCCAACAATTTCAAATTTTCAATTAAAAAAAAACCTCCCAAGAGGTAGACCTGACACCTCACTTGCTCTCCCGTTTTTTTTCTCCTCCCTCCTTCCCCTCCCCAGATCCTGGACAAACACTGAAGCAGGAATTATTCTTCTGGGACAAACATTTACACTTGAAAACATTAAGTACAATTATTTCAAAATACCTACACACTAGAGCTCTTAACTTACATTTTTCTACCAAGAAGTCCTGAAACCAAACAGATTTAGTAAAAATAAGGAACAAATGCATGAACGATCTGCTTGTGGCTCTGTCTTTTCAGAAGTGTATCATCCCTTTTTGTATTTAAGAAAGTCTTAACCAGAGGACTTGTGTTATTTCAAGTTTGCATGCACTGCACAACACCCAAACCTTTTTTGCAAAGTGGTTAAAAAGCTTATGTGGAAGTTTACCAGGGTTTCTAGGATGCCTATTGGAAAACCTTATGGATAACTGTACAACTATTACTACATACGTATCCTAGGAGACCAAAGAGCTTTAGCATTTAAGAGCTTATTTCCCAGCCACCCTCTCGATACACATCTCATGCATTTATAAATAATACAAACAGCCGTGAGAAAGGAGGACGTTGGTTTAATTTCAGCCAGAACATACACTGACCTCTGCTTATATCAGCATAAATGTTTTGGTTTATTTCACTTCTCCTTCTTTCTCACCTTCTGACTATAAAGGGGTCAGAAATCTCATGCAATTCATGAAGTGTGCTTTTAAACTTGAATTTTACAACTGAGCAAAGCTAAACATTTTTAATCTTTAAAAAATTCACATACATACATGCAACACTAGGAAGAGCCTTTGTATTCATGCAAGGGAAATTTAGATTCCTGAGCACAACATCTTCCAGAGTATCAACCTGTTAAATACAACATATCAGAGAATCATATAATTTAGGAAAACACCCTCAGAAAGAGAAATGGGGGGGCGGGGGGGAAATTAAACAAAAAGCACAAACCAGCTAATTCAAGAGACCCACTTTACACTTTGGGTTAGAATAGCTTATGAATTTGAAACAAGCCGAATGGAAAGCACTCCCTTAGTTTCTTGTTTGTAATTCTCGTCACAGCACCTAACCTGCAATTAAGCACTCGGCGCCCAGCCTCTGAAGAAGAGCATCTTTAAAATGCCGAGCGGAGCCCTGGAAACACCCAGGTACGATTCCCTGGCAGCTGGCACCGAGGATCTGTTATAAAACCTGAAACACAGAGCACACGCAGCCCCTTCCCTTCGTCACCTTTTCAGTCTACATTTCTTACCCTTCCATCCCAGCGGAGGCGGAGAGGGAGCACAGCATACCTGCCCAACATAAAGGAAAAGAAGAATATACTGTTGTTCTCCTGGAGGCGGGGATATCACATGACAACAGGGAACTTCAAGGAAAAAGGTTGTCGGCGTGCCAGCATACACAAATTAATTCACCGGTGGGTAATTAAAACAGGACCGGCCCCTCCTATAACCACTAAGCAGCTTTCGGGGTTTGATTTACTAAAGCAGTAAATTCATCTCATCACCCAACCTCACACAAATACCAGCGAAGCCCTAATAGCTGTGGCTGGGTAAATACTAACCGGAGCTGAAGCCAACGTAAAAGGAGCTGCGGGTGCTCTCTTACACCGTGTCCTTTTCAAATCTGAAACCTAACATTAAAATTAACCGCAGGCTAAAATGTCACCGGCAATTTTCACGGGAAGGCATAATGAAAACGGTGCTACTACAAAAGTGCGATGCGCTGAATGCAAGCACGCCCGGCGAGCATGTGCGGGCATCACGCACACGGGAATGCTTACAATAACTCCACGTATATAGTGGCTTTACAACACTCACAGGGCATTTCAAGTCTCTGTCATGCTCTCCATGTGATATATGCTATGAATATTATTGTAAAGCAATACGATGTTTGCAAGAAAAACAACAAATTGGATTATGTAACGCTATTCTTCTTTCCTGCCATTCTCCATTTAAGAAAATTCTGCTTTTTGAAAGAGAAAATTACAATGAAATGTTGAAACAGTTCTCAAAACTGCACATACTTTCTGAAAAAGTCTCAATTTCTGTATAGTTTATGAGTCAGTATCTCAATACGAGGGGTATTCAGTGCAGAAAGTCAGTTTCACATCCTGAAATTACTCTGCTTTTGTCAATTAAAAAAAAAAAGAATAATAATAATTAGAAGAGAACTCAGATTTTCTTTCAAATTAACTAATTTGCTGGCTTTTTGAATACTAGATATGCAGTGTATTTGCAGGCTCACAAACCACTTTCACAGCAGCTTTTATGAAGTCCAGTATATTGGATTTCACTAACTCCACTTTCAAAGTGGCTTCCACTAGAGTTATTAAAGTCCAAAATACTGGACTTCATAAAAGATTGAATACTTAAGGGTTTGGGTTTTTTCCCATCATGCTGGACATAATAAAAATGACATGCAGTAGAGTTTACTACCACCTAAATGCAATAACCACCATATCCCTCAAGACACCGTCCTCTCCCTTCACCTACTTAGTTCAACAAAGTGGATGAAAAAAACCCCTAAACCTTCAAACAGCACCATAAATCATCAGTGGACAAGTATGCTCCAGCAGCGAAGGGTTCAGTCTGAGGTCTCAGTGAACGCTTCAGAAGACGTCAGGGTGGTCTTTATACCACCCTCCACTTGAGAAAACACGATTGCAAAGCACATTAACCATCTGAAAAAGTATCAAAACTGTTTGTCTTGACTCTTCGTGGCTTGGCATGGTCTTAAACAAACAGGCTTGGATAAACAGTGTAACGAAGAGGACTGATGTCCTTCTGGTTCACAGCTGCATGGTCTAGATGAGACATCACCCCTGGTGAGGCCACCAGACCAGTTAAATAAACTGTTTGACCTGAAGCAAGGCCCGTCCTGCTCCTTCCCATGAGATAAAACCCACCATGGTATTTCAAAGACCTAGAGAGTGCTATAGAATCTTTTGACCTCTACTAGAGACATTTCCAACGGCACTAAAATGATTATGTCAATGATATTTACGCTAGGCTAGGTGTGTTTTCTTTGGGTTTGAGCATTTGCCTGTAATACACCATTCCATCTGGAGAACTAATATGAACCAATCCTGGCTACAGCGTTATGCTGTCAACACACCGATACTACACCTACATGGGCCTCCTTGAGCATGCAAGCGTCATTAATTAAGATGAAGTCATGGCTGCAAGTGGCATTTGCTAAGATCACAAGATTTTTAACGTGGGTACCTTAGCCATGCTGTGAAATGGTGCGGTGAAACACCACACAGCAAAAGAAGGGGATAAAAGCAGAGCCCTCACCCCGCTGTGTGGAAGTTGCTCCTCAGCCCTGAAAAGTTCCCTCCAAACCCCTACACACCAGCACTGCTCTTAGTACCAATGTAGGCAGAAGAGGACAGCCAGGATCTGCCTGCTCAGCCAACATGCTGAACCAAAACTCAGGGTTTGAGCCCCAAAGTTGCCTTCAGGAGCCATGTCTTCAAAAGACCTGAATGGCTGCAGGAAGCCATGTGCTGCTCCTGAGTGATGAACCTATTCCCTCCACCAACATGGGGTTCGACGCACAGATTCCGCAGTCTGAGCAGTGCTTTGCAGCAGGGAAGTTTTTAAGATTAGATTTTAGATTACACAATTTTAGATTTAAGATTTTAAGATCTGATTTCAACTACGTGTGCCGAATCACTGCAATGAGCAGCTGAATAATGAGATTTTGTTGGAAAGAAAGAAAAACCCACCATAAACCCCCATATTACGCTAACCTCAAGAAATAAAATACCTGTTTCTGAAGGATGAGGTAAACAAGTTTTACCCTCATTAAAAAGTTGAGAAATGTGCACACCACCACTAAAATATAATTAATACACAGCCTTCAGAAGAGTCCAAAGGAGCAATTTAATTAACCACCCGCTGGTTTCCTAAATGACAAGAACACACAAAGGTAACAGCACCTTATAATTGAAAATCTCCTGTTTATTTAGCTGAGCAATTGTGCTGTTCCATGTTGTGCGTAAATACGAGAAAACACGTTTTGAACTCACGACATTTTTAACTTTGTAAGGTGCGATAGAACAATGTGCTGCCCATGATATAGTCACTGTATACTCCACTTACTTAATGCCTTTACCTAAGAACCTCAGAAGTTACTGACAACCATAAAGGTCTTAACGTTTATGAACTCTTGATGGGCTTTTTCCATGCCCTCTTCAAAAACAAAGAAACTATCACCTCATGTAGGAAATTAGTTTATATCTGTAGTTCTCCCCCTTTCATAGAGAGGGATGCTCTGTAAGCCCCATGAAACATTTCTGTTCATGTCTTGTAAACTCATTTTGCAATTTCTCACCCTTTTCCTTCATGTGGGAAATGCTTCCTTTCAGCGACTATGCCCTTTATTAAAGCTGAAGAGAAGCAGCTTTTACCAAGGTAGGAAAATAATGTGACAAAACACGTAAAAAGCTCTTCCTCATTTTTCTTCATTGGACTCCTCAGGGATAAAGCTGAACTGAATTAATATTCCTTCTTGCATTCACACAACTCAAAATGCCTTTGTGCTGCTACATTACAACCATCAAAGTCTATTTGACTGAACATGAAACAGAGCAATAACTGAATTTATGAGCTGTCCATCTCCCTATCTAACAGACACACTAGGAGCGTTCATTTATACCTGCTTTGGGGCATACATAATTTAAAAGAAAAGACTGAAGAGATTCTTCCAGCATAGCAGTCTCTACTCTAAGGCTGATGACCAGACTAGAAACGCTTTCCTTACAGGACTCAACAACATACCATAAAATGAATCTCAGCCATCTGACACGGCAGCGGCAGTGACACATAAGGATGGATGCGGCTGCCTCGTACATCGGTCTCAGGATCTCTAGTCCCACCTTTACCCCTGTCAGCAGCCCTGGGATGGCATCAATGTAGCGCTGGCTCCCTGCCCACAGGAAGAGTATTCCTTAATAAAAATCGTACCAGTAGGTGCTGACCCCAACAGCATCACCATATGATGTATCTAGCTGAAGCAATTAGTTTGTGTGTACACATTAAATACACCTTTTTGCAATTTTGTGTCCAACAGTGAAATATTTATTGGTATTAGCTAGTCATGTTTACTGCTCCTGAGGGTTTCCCATCCTTAAGTGTTTATGATATTTACTCAGTCTGCAGCAAACCATTACCAGGCCTACCTAGCTGTCTCAGCTGCCTGTCAGCGATGCTCCAGATATGTAAACATTGTGTTAAAAATGATGAAACCTCCCATTACTTTTATGCACTACGGTTTATTTAGCAATTAGATGAGGAAAGAAGGGTTCTTGAATAAATACCATAAAGCAACCTCTAATAATTGTTTCAAGTTTGTTTTTTTTTTTTAAAGTCTTTCCAGCTTAACTGTGTTAAGGTACCGCCTGTGTCCCAGGTACCGCCGGTGCCCCATACTCCAGCACCAGCATCTCTGGCTTCCTTGTTAACACTCCCTTACATATCCTTGCCAAAGGATTCTCAGGCATCTTACCCTGGGACTGAACACAGAGCTGGTTTCCAGTGGTCAGTCATGATGACTGCTGCATGTTTCCAGGATACATTCACCCTGTGAAAATGGTTTATATTTTTTATTTCTAAACATTATAGAAAAAATTATTGCTTAATTGCTCAACTGCCTGCAGCTTCCAGAACAATCTGGACTGCTCAGTATTGCAATAGTAAATGTTAGAAACAAGCCAAGCAATCAACTTCATCAGAAACGCTCGCCTTCTTCCATGCCACTAATATATTTTGAAAGAAAACGATGCTCCACGACTCCTTGAAAGAACTCCATTTACCCATCAACTCCTCCCTAACAGCTGCACTTGAGGTTTCTCAAGTGGTCTTACCTGCAGCAAGAGCACGTCCACAGTACACAGACTTCATGTGCTAGGTTAACTAGGTAACAAGCATTAGAAAAGAGACTGACCACAGCCAAAGGAAGGCTTAATCATAAAAATATTTGTTACAAGTGTCACGTTCCGATGGGGAAAGCTCTCAAAGATAAGTGGTGTTTTGTGTAACTCACCGAAAGCCACTGGGATGCAGGACAGGAGAAAAGGAACAGGGAGAACTCTGTAGCATAGGAGAGCTCTGAATTTTTCACTTCAGTGAGAATTCAGCTCCACATTTTTCACAAAATACCAAAACTTGCCGTTGAAGAGAGCAGAAATACCAGACCTTGAAGATGACCTTCATCAAAACCTTCCTGTAGGAATTCCCATACTGCTCAAGGTTGTTTCTTTTTAAACGGGTTAAATGCTACCTATTTCCCCCTACTGACAGATTATTTTTCCCTTTGTTACACCATTCGTCCAACTTTCCTGCTACACAATTTTGACGAGTCAGAGCCATGGTGGTCTGCAGCTGGTTTATGAAACTGGTCCTTACTATCTCCCCCAGAGGCCTAGAGAGGCGAGCAACAGCTGGACATCCTCCCTCCTGCTCGCCGTGATCCCCGAATCCACTTCTATGGAGACATGGGATGGATGCCAGGAGATAAGTTATTAAGCAACCAAAATACATACATAAAAATAATTCATTTTAAATATTACATGGGGGATGTAAGTAGTTTATTAATTGCATCTTCTAAATTAATTTGGCTTACATTAGGTCGTGGCTCAGTGAAGTAACCTAAATCAAGGGATTTACAGCACTTTGAATTAGTTTAATAATGCTAAAGCTTACTGTATATATAATTTAACTCACAGAGCTTCCTTTTTTCACTATTTTATAAAATTAATTTAAAAATCAAATATATTTCATTATCATTCCTGGTAGAGAACCTTGTTTAAATTTTACAAGAATAATGAAAATAAACAATACCACTTCATGTTTAAATACAACTTAAACATTTAAACTTAAAAAGTATTCACTTAAATCCTACTGCTTATCATTTAAAAAAATCAGATTCTTTCAGTGCAGTAATAATTGCTTTTTTTGCCTTCCGGCTCTCCCTGCAACCAAAGAAGGCTTATGTTTGATTTCTACCGCTGAACAGCCCTTCCATTCACTGGTACTTCACCACAGAATGTAAATTTGGAAGGGGCAGAGTCTTGCCTTGCGCTTGAATTACTGCCGCCAAAAATCTCACCCTTACGAAATTTCCTTTGTGTTCGCAAAATTAGGACGAATAGAAAATAAAGTATGGTCAAAAGTGTTTTTCAGGTTTCTCTGCAGAGGTCCCACTGTCAGACGGCCCGCTCAGATTCTTCAACCCAGCCACTCAAACAACATTCGTTATCTTTTAGCAAATGCCTGCTACTGACTGTTTGCATTTCACCAGCCTTCTCATAGCTTCTGGTTGTAAGAACAACCTTCAGGGTGGCTTTCACTAGCACTGTCTCATTTCATATTTCAACAGAGCAGGAGAACAGGGATGCTCAGCTTTCAGGGCTCAGCTGAGGGAACTGCTAGCTCACAAAACCAGATGTCACCTCCCTACATCTCTTACGGGCATCACAGCTACAGGGTTATCTTTAAAATGTCTTATTTGTGTGTGTTATCTGGGTTTAATGAAATAAAAAAAATACAAGAAAACTATTCAAACAAAATCTATCTGCTGTAAAACTGACCTAGCAAGGCACCTTAGAATTCCTTAAGGACACCAAATGTCCTTAAACTCAATTTTCTTAGCTGAGAGGAATCTACTCTACTGCTACATTTCCTAAGTAATTTCTTATAGAAGAATTACATTAGGAGTTGAGAACAAATTTAGTTCTTTCCACGCCAAAGCCTACATTCACTCTGTGGCTTTATAAACTCCAGAATTGTTAAATACATGTAAGTCTCTTAAATAAATAAATAACTAAAGCACCGTGAAAATTTTTCTTCCAGAATTACTTTGCAGCGTAACTAGAATGGCACTTCTCCTTCGCTGCAATATTATGTTGGGGTACTAACTCAAAAGTTCAAGCCGTTTTCATTTCTTTATTACCAGTAGCAATCTAGGAAATGCTGCCATCAATAGTAAATCTACATGAAGTCGCACTCCTCTGGCGCATTTTGTGCATAGCAATCAGTTCATAACGCAATCTTGTGTTGTTTAAAATTCAGTTTATTCTTCAATTACTCTGCTAGCCCGACTCTAATTTATTATATTTTCTGGTACATTTGATTTTGGATATTATGACATCCTGGCTCATGCCATTAGAGAGGAAACATAAAATGGTGAGGATGTCTAGGGACAGCTGAGAATAATATAGCAACAGCCTGGAAAATTAACAATATCACTGTCTCTGTGCTCAGCTAGACCTCTCCTGCATTAGCATTAAAAAAAATTCGGTAGTATTTCTCCAATAAAGCCTTGACATCCAGGAATAGCCTCAGAGGCAGCATAAAACCCCAGTTAGTGCAGCGGGCAGCTTGAGTGGGTTGGGAGGGAGGATGGCAGCCTTTGGGCCCCAGAGGAAACGAAACACCGGTCCTGCTGCCGCTCGGAGCCCACCAAAGGAACTAGCATGATTCGAAACGCCACCCATACTATATACATTGATCTTAATCCTTTTTTTATCTGTGCATTGCCTCAGCCCTAGCTACCATTTCTTTCTCCCGGCACCCAAGGTGAATTGAGAGGCCATAGCCAGAAGGCGTCTCAGAGCATCTTCCTTGAGAACCCGGGCAGAAGGGATGGCTTTGCTTCCCCCTCCGCCTTGGCGGCCGACTACATTAACCTTCAGGGCACGCTGCCAGCCCCACCTGCTTACTCAGGCTTTTGCCAGCAAGAGAAGCTCTCACCGCACTGATTCGTCCTTTGAAGACACATCCTATTTCACTTACTTCTTATTTCCCCCCTACTACATTAGGCATTTGAACTCCTGCATCCAGAGCGTCCAGAGGATGGAGGGGCAGTCCTAGCAGGGAAACATCAGGTTCCTGTATCCTCTTCCCTACAACAGATTCTAACAGCTTCAAACACAAAATATCCTTGTGTGCCTGCACAGCTTGCTCTGTCCCAAGAAATCCCACACTGCGTTTTGAAAACATTTGTATTTCCCTTCTTTCATCTGTTCTTAAGAAAATCTGAAGGCAGCTTGCCAAAGAAACAGCCAAGAGTGAAGGCTTTGCAGGGAAACCCAAGCAGCTGGACCCATGAGAGGCTGCAAGCACTGGGAAGAACTTGCAGTGGGGGAATCCTGGCTGGACCCAAATCCTCACTGATCATTCTGTCCTCTAGAAAGAGAGCAAGCAGACTGCTTTTCCTCTGTAGGACAATAAAGTTTGGTTCTGTCTCTAAGCTGTGTTGTAGCTAGGGCAGTATTGCCAGCTCCTTCTAAACCTCGTAAGCAGTAAGGATTTCACTAGCGATGTAGTTGCTGCAAACGCCGCAGTCATTGAAAAAGCCAGCGTCAAAAATTACATGTAGCAATGTTAAAACATTATGATTCAGGTTGGAAGCTAATTTATGAAATTAAGAAATGCCACTTTTTAGCTTACCCACTGCCCTTCAGTTTTCCCCACCCGCCCCGAACCTGTGTTGTAACCCAGTTGCTGGTTTCTGTTCAGAAGTCTTCCATGCCCCGCCCCCCTCAGCAGCCCAGTCCCATGGAAAGGATGGGCACAAAAGGGAGCAGTAGGAGGGATGCACAAGCACATTTCCAATGTTAGGTTGCTTGATTTCACACTTTAAAATGCCCAGTGAAAGAAAGGTATTGGTGCATGAGAAATACAGAGTACAGTTTTAGCTTGTGAAGTCTGATGGAGTCAGAGCAAATCAGATCAGGCCACACTGCGGTGGGATGACAAACAGGGACAGAGGTGCTTTTCCGGAGCTCCTTTTGAGCGCTATCCCATGTCCCATTGTAACAAAACAACATGATAGAAAAAACACTGCCACGATGAGAGAAAATAATTTCTCTTATTGTAGTGTACAGAAAAACAGAGTGAGCAAGTTCTTAAAACGCACATGACAACTTCAGCTCCAACCATTTTCCCTTTCCCGGACTCATATTCCCAAGCTCAGTAACTTGTCTATGCTTACACTGCAAATCAATGCGCAGGCTCCGGTGTCTCCCTGCACCTGCTCTCACTCCCCTACCTTGGCAACGAGCCATGAATCAAGGCCGGAGACTGGATTTCACTTCCCAGCATTCAGAGAATAATCATCAATAACTGATGTCAGTCGGCACTGCTGTGAGCATGCAGTGGAGACTGAGGGTGTGCACCAAGAAAAGGAGGATTTGGAAATAAAATTATTTCATAATCTGAAAAAATCCCTCAGTAAACAAAGGAAGTTTACACGTAATCGCATTAAAGATTAGAGTTGTTTTAAAACAATGCAGAATGTATTTGAGAACATCTGGGAAGAAAGATGGTAGTTTGAAAAGCAAAACCTTGGGGGAAAATGTTCTTCCCCCCTCAAACAGAAAACAGCAATTCACTTTATTAAATCCTAATCCTCTTCAATTCATGTTAGAGCATGGCAGAGCATTTTTTCCACTGAAGAGTTTTATCAATCTATTTAAATACAATTTCATGGAATCACGGAATGGTTTGGCTTGGGAGGGACCTTAAAGATCATCCAGTTCCAAACCCCCTGCCATGGGCAGGGACACCTTCCACTAGATTTGATAAAAATATATTTAAATACAGTTTTAATGTCCAATTAATTAATCGGTTATTTGTTTCCATTTTATTTCAAATTTGAGAGGCAGGCTAATTTCAAGTCAGAAAGCTAAATAAGTTTATTATTAAATAAGAACAGAACTTAAACTCTGCACTAAAGAAAAACAGATCATGATAGCAAAATCAATCTGATGTCTGTCTTTTTATATGTACCTACTCACCAGCTGGAAAATAAAAAAAAATAATTAATTCTATTTTATATACTTACTATTTTTCCATTCCTCATTTACTATTTTCCGTATCGTTGTTGTCCTGATTTATGTGAAAATCCCCCCAATAAAACCCACAAATTTTTCACAATATGTTGCATAATCAATGGTGATAATCAGTATTTATACAGATCTTCTATTTAAACGACACATCATTCGAGCTCCTTACTAACAGCTGATTATTGCCAGAGAATAAAGTTACTCCATAACTAGGAAGTAAAAGCAAAAACTGTAGAACTGAACAGCAATTAAGTTGGTAAAACCACATTGGATCGGATTTCAACAATGTCTTTACCTACTATATTTCAACTTCATTCTTGCATAAAAAAATGCTTAATGTTAGAGCTAAATTTGGAAAGATTTCTATGTTAAGATCTAAAAAGAAAGAAAGGAGAAAAAAAGTTGAAAGAGAAAAAGCTTTGTTTTTTCCCTTCTATACTGTTTTGATTATATATAGAAATTAATTTTATCTATATACACAAATTTTGTAAAGAAAGTTGAAGGACAAGTAGTACACTAACCAGATTTGTACCAGCAGCAGTTCAGCCCTCCCAAAGAAATCCCATAAGGAACACCTTTCTATACCCTGTCACAGCTGTAGTGAATTCCGTGACTTCTCTGTAAGCGGAAGCAGGCAGAAGGACTCTGACGGCCACGAAGGACCCCATGGAGTCACCGCTGCAGATCCAATTGCCCAGGCAAGCTGTAGGGATGTCTAAAGAGGACTCGGCATGTGATACATCCCCTAAAAAAAATAGGAGCTGTTTCTGTCCCATCTAACACGTGTGGGTGCATTGTAGTGAAGTCCCTTCTCTACTACACTTCAAGTTAGCCTGCTCAGCAGGTTTTCAGTTATACATGGCCTCACCTGTATCAACACTTTAGGACAAAACATCTTCTTTATCCTCAGAGTTGGTATTGCAGCCAAACAAGAAGTCTTTCCCCTTTGAGGTCAAAAAAACCTCACCCCAGAGCAGAATGCTGACACTACCATGTGAAATAAGTTGCCTTCACTAAACTTGAGACTTACTGAAGGACAGATGATACCTGTTGTGAAACCTGTATGGTTCTGATCATTTGTAGGAGGTAACATATCAAGCTGTACCCAAAAGTTCTCCATCAAATATTTCCCGCTTCATAATGGCACGACGCTTAGTTATGAACGTTTCCTGGCTTCAGAGCTCTTCAAACTTCTCAACATGTGACTTAGGAAAGTGTTACTCTTCTACAGCATTTCTCTAGTCCACGGCACACATCCCTTACTGCAGAAGAAAGAACTGGAACAGTTTCATTTCACACTCCAGTAACCCAAAATTCTACATTACTGCTCACTTTAGTGTTAATTTTCCCATAGATTCTCTTTTTCTGCTTACATGGCAAGACAGCTCAGGTCAAGTGCACAGACAAGCTGTGCTGCTCATTCTCCTTTTTACCACCACTGAATCACCTTCGCTTTTGCTTCACCGGAAAGTTACTTTCCCTGAAGAAAGCAGGAGAGACACAGTCAATAGATAAGTCAGCAGCTACCAGTCAAAATGGATTTCAAAGTGGGGATAAGACAACCTCCCTACAACTAAAACTGCAAGTATTATTTCCATAGAATCATGCCCACGCTGTATAAATACACCACGGCAGGTATATTTGCTGCTGTACATGTGGTGAAGCCTAATTCAGCTCATCTCACTTCCAGCTATAGACAGACGTATCAGAAGCTATAGAATAAAAATGTATCAGCGCTGAACAGACATGCTGAGCCATCTCCCAGATAACAGGAATGCAGAGTGGGTATTTTGCCAGGCCAAGCAGAAAGACACCTTTTTTTACTGCTGATTCGAAAAAAGAAACACATTTTGGTGGTTGTCGCTGAATTATCACGAAGCTTTATAATGTGTATGTAAAGATCTAACATATCTTTTTAAGACATTCAGATGAAATGCATGACAGTTCCACCAACAGAGCTGTATTTTTAGCCTAATATAACCTGGATGAGATTAGCTTTAACTTTAGCACTTGAAAGGAATTAAAACAGCTCAGAAATAAACCTAAAATCTGAAGGCATTCCATATGGAACAAACAGCATTTCATACTGGTTTAGTGTAAGGCAGGAAACGCTGTGATTTTTAAAGCTTCAATCTTCATTAGAAGCAGCAACATCAGCTTAGTAATGGACTACTTGTTATAACAGTCCAGGAACTGACTTTACTAATTTTTAATTAACATAAATGCAAGATCTAGCACAGACATGGAACTATTATACTAACTTAAGGTTGAGCCTTCGTTTCTGTCAGTAAGAATAAATGGCTGAGAAAACAACTCCTCTAGAGCAAACAAGACATAAAGACAGGAAAAGGGGGCTGGACAGAAGGAAATCCTCATCGACCTGCTCTGGAAGAAGCTTCATGAAAAATGGGGTGGGGGGGTTAAAGTTTAAAACCCAAGTTACCTCAGTTAACAGTCAGGGCAGCCCCAGGCAGCAGCAGGGGTCTGGATGACAGCTAAGGTGGAGACACACCGTACGGAGGGTACAGCTACAGCTGTACGATCAGAATGGGGTTTATAGTGAACCCTTTGAACATGACCAGAAAGTTGATACAACACATCAGGATCTATGTGGTATCGAACAACTTTCACTTACAGTTATTTCAGTCTGGTTACAAACTAATTTTAAACAACTTGGTTAAAAAGAAAAATAGGAGAAAATAATGGCATGGGGCAGGGGAAAAGATCTAATAAAAAGAGGCAGGAACACAAGGAAGGCTGGGCTGTTGCTAAATACCTGCGTGAACACGGAAGTAACAATAAGGCATCCTCTTCCGTGCAAAGTGGCAACAGCTTTTACTGATTTTTCTTCTTCTCTGTAACTTTTAACCTCTCAACATGTAGAAACAACTTAACATGGTCCATATTTAAGTATTTAATCTATTGCAAATATTCAGTGCACTATCCAGGAGGCACATGCAGATATTAACATCTCCAGCATCCCTCTCTGAATGCACCGACTGCTCCTGAAGGCAGTAAGAAGAATCAACTGTGTTGAAGACGAAACACAGTTATCTCGAGAGCCTTGTGGCGGTGTGGGTTTTCTTGTTTTTACTGGTGTAGCAGGTAGTGATGTCAGGGGAAAGATTGGGATGACATCACTATACCAACACAAACCCCCCATATATGTATATATATTCTAGTAAGGAACTAATCATCGGTTGCTGATACAGCCCGTTTCATCTGGGGACTGACACAAGGTACACAAACAAAAGCACATACATGTTATGACAAAGAAAAACACATCAAGAGAGAAGGCTCGCTGATACCAGCCAGGCTTTTTTTTTTTTTTTTTTTAAATTAAGACTGTTCAGGAATGTCAACCAAAACTTGATAGCCAGAAAAATCATGACACGCCTAGATTCTGAAATGCTGCTTTGTGTCAGAAAAAAAACCCATGGGTTGGTCCTTTCAAAGCAAACACAACATTCCTGTGGCCGAACATGACAGCTTATCCCAGCACAATATAGCAACAGCTGAAAACTGCTTTCCATGAACCAGTTTCAGTATACAAGTCAGTGACATTTTACCCCCATCTATTAGCTTTCCTTGAATTTCCATTTGCTTCTGTTGTGCCATAAACCTCTGCTGCACCAGCTTTCTTTTTCCTATGTATGAACTCAAAAACAGAGATTAGGACCAATACGAAGAACAAAGAAAGCCACAGGGAGGCAAGAGCTCCTCCATCACTAGTACTCTTTGGCCTTTCAGGCCAAACCTCTTTGGAGACAATCACAGCAACACACAGTGGCAGTGCTGTTTCGGGGGTCGGGGTGGGGAGCACAGCCTATAGCACACTTCAAATGCCCACTGCAAAAATGTACCAGTGCAGAACTAGATGGCTTAATGTCATTCCTCCCCACTGCACTGAATAGTATCTGACAGCTCGCCATGGCTCCAGGCACCCCAAACTAAAAGCCCTGCTTTGCCTTTCTACGGCTACCGGGTTCCTCCCTTCGCCCTGTACGGGTTCTCCTGTAACACACACCACCTTCAGCCGTGCTCTGCTGCTAGAAACATTTTGGTAGGAGCAAGATAAATAAGTCATAGTCCCTCCCTTCTTCATGATCTAGAACTACTTATCGCTATCATTTACAACATTTTAAAACCAAATCGAGTTCATATATTGGATACGCTCCTTGATCAAACTGCATTTTGTTCTAAAAACAAGCATTCTTCATAAAAATTCTGTACACCCCATCGAACAGTGGTTAAGCGAGACAAATCTCTGCAATGAAATATGAAAACACATTCTTCTCTACGTAGTGAAGGAAAAAACAGCCAAGCAAAATGCAACATCTATCACAACATCCCAAAGTAAACCAACTCTGTCTGGGCCAAAATTAACTTTATAATATTGAGCTGATACATTTATAACCTCACAATTACTTTCTTGCCTGATTTGGTCTGTTTTGCTGTGATGACAGCAAGAAAATTCTAGACATTCTTAACAAAATACCACAAGCCCACAGCACCATCACAACTTGCTTAGTTAAAAATGAGGCTGCAAATACCGAGCTACATCATCCCAAGGTTCCTTTTTTTGAATAAAAATAGTTCCCAGGAAAAATGGTAGAAATGCAAAACAACTTAAAATCTTGCATGTTCACAAGTAACCTGATTTTGTATCAAACAACTGCACACATAAGCTTGTCTTTTCACCATCTAGTGCACAGCTCGGTGTGAGAGACTCAGCCCGTATTCCAGCCCCAAAATTACTTGTAAAAATAACATCAGTTGAAAAAAGCATCTACGAGAATGTAAAGGATTGACACCTATACAAAATGATACCACCAAAACCACAATAGAAATAAAAGAGACACCTATAGTATTGCAAAGTACATGGCAAGGATGAAGTCGGCTCAGGTACAGCAGCAAGGCTGGGAGCGTCTGGGTACCTGTCAGCAGATAAACCAGTGCCCAGTTCCAAAGCAGAAGTCAGCTACCTACATTCTCTGACACAACACAGGACACTCAGTATGAAAACACAGGACAGGTTTATCCCATGAACCTTGTGAACATAAATCCTGACCCTGAAACATGTACATGCAGGCTCAACATTAAGCCTAAGAACAGGTCCACTAATTTCAGAAGAAATACTTTGGTGTTTAAACATAGGTAAGCACAAACATCTGCAGAAGTGGGGCCAAAACCAACCCAACCAAAAAGCACACACCACAATATTATTTTTATTGCTCTGTAGACATCATGACCCAACATTTACATAATTTAATACTGATATTTAAAAGAATTTTCATCTTCGAAAGGCAGCGCAATTTCTAAACAACAAACTCCACTGACCTAATAAAGCAATTAAGCAGCATGCAATTCAATGGTGTCACGCTAAAATTGCTTCTGCAAACCAAATCAACCAAGAATGTTCAAGTATCAGAGACAGGCCACTGCTGTATCGCATAGGCAACCAGCTTCCCCTGGTACCTTTTATACCAAGCAGCCTTTTAACACTGAATGAATGTTGTTTTCTTATTAGTTACAGTTCTTAATATCTAACAGCTCTTTAAACAAGCAGCATCTTGCTGATCTACGACATTAATTTATATCAATCCAATTCTAGTACACATCATATCACTACACACTTCACTTTGATACTGCTGGCATCACTTCTTCACGGTTGTTTTCAACTACATTAAGACATTTTTTAAGAGTACAGAAAACCGGGATTAAAAAAAGAGAGAGGGATATTTTGAAGTATTTTCAAGCTGTTTTAACTAGAAGTTAGCAAAATTCTGCTGATTTTAGTGATACAGGCCCATAAATACATACACCAAGATCAAGACTGACAGGCTGTTCAGTGCAGGTAAAGCCTTACCAAAACCCAAAGTTTCACTGAGGTCAGCAGCACTTCTACGAGAGCAGATTCTAAACAAATGACAAAAGTTGCAGTGTAAAAGCCAACATTTTTGTAATCCTGCATGACAGGTTTCAGTAAGCTTATTTTCTAACCTAACCAAACTGTATCAAGAGAACAGTACTTTTCCACTCAATCACCAGCTTACATTCCTCTTGCAAAGTTTCATCCCTAAATTGTAGTTGGTGGTTTTTTTTTTTTAATGGAAGATTCGAGTCCCCATGTTAGGAAATCAGAGTGTGTTTGCACATCTCAGACCTGAGTCCAAGGCCCCGGGCCATCTCTTGCTGAAGTCACTAGGCAGACTTAGTCAAGTACAGTTAGAAATTCAGTACTGAAAACTCTCATTGAAAAATTATGCGCTTTTTTTGCAATATACAGAGATTTTAGAATTGTAATAAAGCAAGCACTTCAAAACATAATGTTACATACCTTTCTATTAAAAAAACCCCAAATTTAATTGGTCTCAATGGTGTTCTTTGCCGCCAGCTGAATTTGGAGTTAATCATTTTATATTGCATTGTGGTCAGGAAAGAGGATTCTTCCCTCAGTGTGCTGATTGTTTTTTAAAAAATAAAGAAGAGTAAATGACAGAGGACCCTGTTAAGTCTTACGGTTCTAGCAAGTGCACTGACATACCTTGTCTCCACTTTGAGGAAATTTGTTTAATAGAGTCAGAGCAGCATATGGTACTAACGTTTATTTTCCAAGTGGTATGGACACTAACTGAAACCATCTGATGCTTCTTCCTAAGCCTCCTTGATCTGCTGCTGGATTGCAGCTTAGAATAAAGCACCGTGAAGCCAAAAGGAATTGAGTGGAGGAATAAAAAAAACCAAACAAAACCACCAAAAAATCAGTAGTTCAAAGTGTTTATTTAACGAGAGCCTAGCTCCGGACAGTTTCTCTTTTAAACAGAAGCTCAAATGCATTTATGATTTATTTCCAGAGACGATCAAACACACCCCAAAGCAAATCCCTAACAGACATTTTTTTACTTCACACACAAAGACAAAAAACAAACCCACAATATCATGTAATTAAAAAAAGGAATTAAACGAAGCTCAGAAGTACTTAATAGTGGATTTCTACAGAAGTAAACAATCAGCGCTGTGCATTAGGAGCATGGCAAGGAAAGTCACAAGGGACTGTCAGATCTGTCACTACCACAGCTCCAGCAATCGTTGTCTCTACTAGTCGACCAAGTACTAATATTCTGTCAAGAGCAATAATAATCTCGCTGAAGTTTAACAGACACGAGGTTTTAAGTTTCTCAACCACGTTTCCAGTGAGAAGAGCTAACAAATGGGGGGGAAAAAACGGAAAGCCTGGGTCAAAGCACCGAAGGGCTTGAGTTAACACTTTGAAATAACAGCCAAGCGCACAGGCTTGAGGGGCATTTCACATACAGCTCCGAGTTGCTCTGGCGCAGCTGTAAAACACATAACCTGAAACCAGCTCCTGCGGCAGGGGTTCGCTTGCAGCTGTCCTTCTGCCTCCCCCGCACGCAGTAATCCGACTCCTTTTCAGGCAGCAGCTTCTTTAACAAAGCTACACGAGAGCAGCAGAGGTGTATTTAGACCCCAAAACCAGGCGCCTTTGGAGCAGGTTCCCCAGCACCGAGCCCGCAGCCCCGGTTCCCGGAGACGCGCTGCAGTTGCCGGCGCAGCCCCCGCTCGCTCCGGCGGGGGGGACACCCGCTGCCCCCCGGATGCCGGGAGGAACCCCTCGCTCCTCCCGGGCGGGGGCAGGCCAGGGCCGCGCGGCTCCCGCCGGAGCTCACGGGCCGGGGGGACCTGCCCACAGACGCGCCCACCTCAGCCCCGCCACGGCGGCTCCCGAGCTCCGCGCCCGTACTTGTTGCCCCTGAAGGGCGGCCCAACCCGGCGTCCGCAGCAGGCCCGGCCCGCCGCCCCCTCGAGGAGCCCCCCCGGCGCCGCTGCCACGGCCAAGGCGGGGGGAGGGGACAGAGGGGGTGCGGCCGCTGCCCTGCCCGGCATCCCTCCCGCCGCCGCCTGCTGACGGGAGCCTGAGCCGCCCGGCGCCGCGGCGGGGCAGGGAAGTTACTCACCGTCACCAGCTCCGCGCCGCGCTCTCCTCAGCCGCTCCGGCTGCGCCCGGCCGGCGGGAGGCGAACTCCGGGCAGCACTTGGTGGAGCAGGTCTCCGCCGGGCTGAGCCGAGCCGAGCCGAGCCGGGCCGGGCCGGCAGCTCCCACCTCCGCCCCCCTCCCCGCCCCGGCCAGCGGCACGGCCCAAGTGACAGCCGCGCTCCGCCACTCCGGCGGCAGCCCGGGGCGCGGGGCCGGGCGGCGAGGCGGCACGCAGCCTATGGGAGCGGGGCCGGGGCGGGACGCAGCCTATGGGAGCGGGGCCGGGGCGGGTCTCAGCCTATGGGAGCGGGGCCGGGGCGGGCCGCGGAGGAGCCTCGGGCCGGGGTGTCCCCGCCACTCGCCTGATCGTGGCTCGCCGTGCGGAGCCGGGGGCGGCGGGCGGGGAGGAGGAGGGGCCAGCCGGGCAGCTGCCCCACACGGCGCCCGGCCCAGCGACCTGTCCCCACCCGGCCGAGCCCTGTGGCCTTGCTGAGGAGCAAACCCCGGTTGGCTCCGCCGCTGACGGGAAGCGGCAGCCCCACTCCGGCTTCCCTGGCGCTACCGCCGGATCCACTCGCCCCAGCTCAACCACGGGCGAGCGACCGGTGGCCACCCCACGCCTCGCTCCCCCGCCGGGCAGGAGGTTTATGGTGGGCCACGCCAGTGTGCAGCAGGGCGGGTAGGAGCCCACCGGGCCGGCTTGTCGCCCCCGCAATCCCCTCGGGGAGAAGGAGGGGGTGCCCGGGCGCGGCCGCAGGTACCCGGCAGGGTGTGGCGGCGGCCCAGCTCGGCCCACCCCGGCTCCTCCCCGCCGGGGTCCTCGCCATCCTCTGCGCCGGCCTTCGCCGCTCCGCCCCGCGCCGGGCCGGGCCGGGCCGCGAGCGGGACATGGCGCCGGCCTTCGCCTGAGGAGCCGGGCCGCAGCGGTGTGTGCCGCCATGGAGGAGGACCCGGAGCTGGAGAGGTGAGGGGCGGGCAGCGGGGGTGTGGCTGAGTGGCCTCGGCGGGGCCTCTCCGCCGAACAGGGCCCGGGTAGCGTTAGTTTGGGACCTCCTGGGACGGGCCCGTGGGGACTTCGGGGCCTTGTGCGGGCAGCCGGGGCCTAGTGCTGCACATCGGTGTGCTCCGGAGCCGGCTGCGGCCGTGGGACGGCCCCTCCCGGTGCCGGGCCTGGGCTCTCGTGGTCCACGGTGGAGAGGAGGGCCCTGGGCCGCTGCCCGGCCCCGTGGCAGCCCCGCTCTCCGCCCCTGAGGCTGCGGTGGGTGTATGGCCCCGGAGGGTGCGCAGCCTGGAGCTGCCTGGCGCTCAGCCTCCGGGACAAAACTTTGGAGCCCTCGCTGGGAGAGTTACAATGGAAAATAAATTTTCCTACGTGTTGGGAAAATCCATTACTTTAGAAAAAACCATCAGCCTGTGCTGTACGCTGGTACCATTTAGAAACAACATCGAAAAGTGTGAGGTGGCTCGCCTGTGACCAGTTACAATTTGGTGATCAGGTATACTCGGTAAAGTAACAAAAATCTGTTCCTAGAAATTGCAGTTTTCAGTGTTGTAGATGCACCATTGTTAAAATTGCCCTGTTCCCTGTATAGAATAACACAAAATGCTTGGCAGTTGTTTTGACAAAGTATAAAATTGTTTTCCACTTCGCATCTCTTTGGGATGAGAGGGTTCATCTTGCTGTGCCTACCGAGTTACAGCGTTCCCAAACAAACACTGAGGATTAAATTGCAGGTGTTTGTGTTTAGATACTCACTGTAGGCCTCTCACTTTTGCTTTAGCTATAGGCTTTAGGTATTCACCTCACAAGTTTTGGGAATAATAATCCTATTTGTAGTTACTGGAGTGTTTTTTTTTTTTTTTTTGCAAGCTTGTTTGTGAATAACTGCTCTTTTCTTATAGCTGTTTAACAAAACTGTTACAGTGAAGGGATGACAGAAGCTTTTCGAACTATTCTCCTCATGGTTGTCTTCCTTAACTTTTAAGAAACCACGTCTAGGAGTATTTGTAGAAAATAACTTGTTTCTGCTGATACCTTGCAAGTATTTTAAATGGAACAAAAGCAGTAGCACTGGGGTGGTGGAAGGGCTAGAGAGCATAATGCTTTCTAAGAGGCCTTTAATTCTTGGTAAGCTACTTCTGCTCTGGGATCATCAGTTTAATAATTAAAGCTTCTTTCTATATATGTGTGCATGTTATTTTTACTAGTGCAAAATTAAAACCGTGTCACTGTTCTTCTATCTGTTTTCTGGCTGCTCTTGCAGTGCTGGGGACTTGGTGTCCTCCAGGCAGTTCAGACCATAGCTGTTCACTCACTAGCTACAACTGACTGTTCCACAGTCTCCTTCTGATGCTCTCCTTCCCAGGAGCTACATTCAAAGTTTTATCCTGCCTCGTAACTTCAATCTGTATTGGGATTTTCTATTCCTTTTCTGTGTCAGCATGGTAGATAATGAGCATGAAGCTCAGTATTGCTCATTGTACCGCGGTGGGAGGGTTTAGCTGTCCGGTGTCTTCAGTCCATGCTGCTGTTCACCTCCGTATGTGTTTAATCGACTGAACACATTATTACAGTGTACTTGATTGTCACTGTCTGTCCTGGATCACTGGTTTACTTTTTCATACCCTCAGCTTTTATAACAGCTCGCTTTGCTAGTAGCACCCTGAATTCAATTCATCCTATATGCATTTAGATGTCATATTGGGGTATTTCTTACTCTAAATATGCCTCCCTGTACTGTCTTGAGGAGTCAAATACAGATCTTTCTTTATCCTTTGGTTTACAAGTACTACACCTTAGTTTCATTTCAGGGACCTGTTGATCATACTTTGCTGTGAGTAGCACAGCAGTGGTAGTTAGGGTTTGTAATTTTGGGGCTTCAGTGTACAAGTAATGGCATTTCTGTTCTGTAGCCACAGTGTTCACTAATTTAGGTAGATTTTGGTGTTTAAAAATGGAATTTATTTGGAATATTTTCACTAGTCTGTCTCTGAATTCAGACTTGTCTTCAGTGTACAAGTCTTAAATAAAAGCTCAAGGTTTTTTGTATGTATGGTTTGTATTAAGTTTACCACAGGGGGAAAAAGAAGTGCAACTATTTTTGTGCCTGTTTTCTCAGGTCTGCAGTGAATTTTGTGTCCCAGCATTCCAAACAAGGATCTGTTAAGACAAGTCAGTCTTTTTTTTTTTTTTTTTAAATGTAAGGAGAGGTCTTTTCATCTTGCTTGTTCTGTTTTGTCCTGACTCCCACATTTTCCTGCTATTATTTTTCAGTTTTACTCTGACTCTCGCTTGACCTTGCATTTGATGTTTTCCTCACTTTAATAGGAAGGGATAGTCGCTACCAAAGCTGCATACTAACTCGCAAGTTACCGTGTGACTGTTGTGTACTCTGAATTTTAAAACTCTAAAAGCTGTAAATACCACAGGGGTGCAAAATACTAATATTTGCTACGCTCTACTGAATTCTTCCCTCTGCTCCATCTCACCCAATAACCTTTGTTGGAAGAATGAACTGACATTTTTTCCTGTGAACTTGCAGGTATGTCAGTGAGGACCCAGAATCTTGAGATACACTGTGATTCTAAGAAAATTTTAGGCTCAATTCTGTTAATGTATAATTAATGGAATTGTGGAGATATAACTCAAGAAGGAGTAGGGGGAAAAAAAAGAAAGGTTACAAATCAGCAACTAGGAACTGTTTAGTTTGTTTCCCTTGCAAGCATGTGTATGTGCTTTTCCTAGTTTATTTCAGCTAAATATCTTGTGGGATATTACAGATGTCACCATCTTCATCCCTGTGTAAGAAAAATCTTCCCCCTCTCTTTCCTAAATTATCGTCATGGTGGTTCTGTGTGTTTGAAACACAGAAAATAACATCGTTTCTCTGTGAATATGAAAGAAGTGGCTTTGTTATATGGTGTGTCCAAATCCTTCCATAATCCGTTCTGTCTTTCAACAGCTATAAATATTTCACAACCTTGGATACCATACCTAACTCAAAGTGCCCACCAAGCTTGTTTGGAGCATCATTTACTTGGAATTGTTTCCTAAGGAGATGCTGCTCTGAATCATGAGGAATGCTGTAATTCTGTAACAAGAGCCCTGTAGTTGAGAAGCAGTAGTCTAATATTTTTGCTGTGCAGGCATCCCAATTACACCTTTTAACAACAAAGCTTTGTGCCTTGGAGAGATTAATTGATAGCTCTTACTGTTTTTAACAGTTAAAGTCAAAGTGCCAGGATTCAGTATGCCCTTCTTTCCCATATTCATGGCCAAAAAAAAGTGGTCTGCAAGCTAAAATCGGTGTTTGGGACGTAGGGGTGCATTCACAACTCAAGCTGGTGAGAATATCAGCACAGAAATGTACTGCAAATAGCACTTGTGGGACTGACAAATAGAATATTTCAGTATGAAACCTGATCGACAAAGGGTGAGAGCATTCATGTACCCCATGTGGAGCATCTTTGCCTTTGAACAAACGTTAGCATGTTTGTGGCATATTTGTGGCATATTTGTGCCTCTTTTTCATTCTTGCTCTTAATGTTGTGGCTTAGGCTTTACTCTTGACATTCCTTTTCAACAGTTTTCTTAGTGTGAGTAGATAGGACAAACCACCTCACAGGAGTTAATTATAGATAACACTGGCCTTCATTACCATTCCTTCGTTGTAGAAGGCACTTTCTTCAGTCCTTTACTTGACTGAAGGTCTTTATTAATTATTCAGATGTAATCAGAATGCCAACATCCACTTCTGTTTCCAGTCCCATGCATAGTTAAAAGTAAGTTGTATGGTCAGTATAAAACTACTTCAAGAAAATTGATTAAAAGAAGCTTTTTTTGTTTTTTTTCCCCTGGGGTTACAGCTTGCTGTCAGGACTTGGAGTGCCTCAGGAAGCAGATTTAAGCGTGATTTGGGGGACTGCAGTAGTCAAGCAGCCTTGCCTTTGAGCTTGAATAGTGGTAGTGTAGAATACAAGCAGTTATTAATGTGGTGAAGGTCTTTCACAAAGATGTGTTTGATAAAGATGTCCCTCCTTGACTGGGAGATGTTGAATATGAACGCTGCCCTCCTGCTCCGTGTCTGTGTCGTAGCCGATTGCGTGCTGTGAAGCAATTCCAGTAGATCCATTTTCATTGGGGTTCTCATCAGGATCTTTAATGAGATGATGGCGTGGGTGGAGATGGCAGAGTTTGGTAGTTCATGTGCCGAAAGCTCCGGGGCACACCCACAGAGGACTGAGACTGTGGTGGATGGGCAAGCATGCGTAGTGCCCAGCCCTGGCTTCTCCCAAGCCCATCCTGGGAGCCGCCAGCCCATCAGAGGTCCATCTCCACAAACACAGCGGCAGGACAGTGGCAGGTGGGAACTCCACAGCAAGACATGAACATCATCTCTGGGCCTCTCTCCGTGCTGGTTCCAGGAGACATCCTCAGCCTCCAGGCGTAACACCCATCAAGATGAGTCAGTGCTGGAGCGCCTTTGGGACTTAAGGGTGTTGCTGCCTAGGGGTGTGGGACGCATTATGGGATGCAGGAGAAGAGCATTTTGAGATTGCGTAAGGCTTATTATGGGATGTGTTGGGGAGGAACCAAAGGTGGGGAAAGGGGTAGATTCAGGTGACTTGGGGAGAAGCAAGAGTGGGAAAATAGAGGAATAAAGAGATTTAAAAGGTCTGGTTGTGTGTTAATATGCTGCAGCTTGCTACACTTGTCCAGCTGTTCCCTGTGCCTGATCAGCGCAGTCTGTCCTGTCTTCCTATTAAATTCCTCTCTAACTTTCTTGGGTGAGGGAGTGAAGGGGGAGGTGTACCTCTCAGTCCTAGCAACTAGAGTCAAACTGTTGGTCAGAGTGACCATGTGTCCATGGTGCCAGCAACTGGAACCAGTGCAGGTCTGGATGCCAGCAGTTGGGCTAGGACCCTGAGCAGGAGGACTGGGTGCCAGCAACTGAGCGCACTTCATGGAGTGAATAAAACCCAGTGTCAGCCACTGGAGTGAGGTTGAGCACCTATTTATCTGTGCTGCAGTACTAGAGCAAGCATGGATGTATGAGAGAGTGTGTGGCTGGTAGTAATGATCGATCTGGATCAACTGGTGGGTGGATGAATGAGTGTGTATCTCTAAGAGCAAGACCACGGGAGGAGTTAGTTGTTGGAGGCACTGGGGAGTACTGGCCAGCTGCTGGAGAGACTAGGGTCAGAGAGTCTCCAGGGGCAAGACACGTGTGTGTGTCTGCAGGCAAGGCTGCAGTGGGTTTGAATACTGGGGGACCAGAGAGTCCCAGCTCTGTGTGACAACCTGTACCAGCAGTGGAGTTGGGCTGAAGCATCGGGGGCTCCTGCACCTGGCCGGAGGGAAGAGCAGGATGAAGCTGTTGGTGTGAGCTCTCTGTCATTGGTGTGGTCAGTGGTGTATACATGTGGGGTGTGCATCTGTCTGCTGGGAGCAGATTTTCAGCATTGCTGCTGGTTGGAGCTGGGCGTGGAGCTGTGGCTGCCTGGCCTCTTGGCTGTCAGATCCATCGTGATGCGTCTTCTAACAGAGTGGTCTATAATTACAAACACTGGGTGGTCTCTGTAATGACATGGTGTTGTCATTGCCTGTAACTGTATCAGACGTACCTCTTTATTATCAATTATTCATTTTTCAGTCTATCCAGTCTTTCAGGGAATAATAAAAAAAAAAAAGCTCTTTCCCTGAATGAGGAATAGAAAATATCTCTGGTTTTGCCTGACTTCAGAGCTTTTAACATTCTCCCATTCTTTGGGCACATGCATTTGAGATGCAAGGATTTATGCAACGAGAGCTTTGCCTGTAACCTTGGAATACAGAGGAAAAAGTCTAGTCCCTGAGAACTGTAAGCAGGTCTTGGACCATACTCTGGAAGACAAAAACATCACTGCTTATACCTTCATGTTACTGTAATTCCGCAGCTAAGACTGATTGCTTAAAAAGGGTTACCACAGCAAGTCCTACGTGGTGCATGCTGTAAAAGATGCCAGAATGATGACAGTGTTCTTAAACGTGCCCCGTCCCTAGTTTTCCTTCTTACTAGTCCCCCAGTCTTTGGGTGGTTCTCGTGGAAATTGTGTGTGCTCTGTTCCCTTTGCTGGTGCTGCTGCTCCTGGAGTTGAAGCTGGCAGCCGCAGGCCTGTTGGTATTGTTACCAAGCTGTAAAACTAAGAGAGCGAGGAATGCGGGGTCCCAAGAGGCCTCTAAAAGCAAATGTAAAAGCCTTGTTTGCATAGCTTTTAAGTTTCTGGCTTACTTGTGTAGAGGTTATAAGTTCGGTGAGTGGAAATGTGTTATTTGAAAGAGGATCTGTGCATTTTTTCATTTGTCTGTGGGTGTTGAAAGGGCTTTGTAAAGGTGCAGCAACTAAGAGTGATGTTGAAAGACCAATATTAGGAAAAAAATATTTAATAGGAAAATGGCAACTTATAAGGCTACTGAGATGGATGCCAAGTCAGTCTGATCTTTGATATAACCAGAGCAAAAACAGAAGTCTCAAAAAATTAATGTCTTATAAGTCCTAAGTTAATAGAACTGGTGTCACCATATTAATTTAGTGTGTTATTTCCCTGAAAACTGAATCATAGCGATTTAAAATATGTATGTGTGGTTTTTATTAGTGCTTTGTAGCTCAGATACTTTGGTTTATTATTTTAATTATAAAATAATGACATATAATGGCTTTTAATCTGCCTCCTAGTCAGGTTTCTCAAAACAGAATTACTAAGTTTGGTAACTGTGGTAGGCAAAAGTCAGATGCTTTTTTAGCCCTCTTTCCTCCCCTTCATCTGACATTGCTGTGTGAAGGCTCAGGACAAACTTTTCTGAAGCCACATGTTCCTGCTGTCATTACTGTGAACTGGCTCCGGCTGCTCAGATGGCAGATTCTGGGTCTGGAGAAAAAATAAATTTTGCCATAATTTCATGGAGATGCTGCACACACGGGTCTCCAACATTTCAGTGGTAGAGCATGTGTTTCTTACCCTTTCTTTTGTTTTGGGAAGCAGTCATCCCACACGCCCCACCGCTCCTACTTGGGAAGGCAGCAGTAGCTGCCGAGGTTGCTGATGCTGTAGGTGCAGGGAACTCGAACAGGTGACAGCTTACCTGGGCAGATACTTGGCTTCCATGAGTGCCTGAGATGACTGGATATGCAACATGTCCTCACAGTCAGATGGATGCTTAAAAAAGGAGTTGAAGTGCCCTAAGCCCAGCTGCTAATGAGATCATACTAATAATCTCTAGGAGAGAGAGAGACTTCTGTGAGGAACTTTAAACCAATGTGCCATTAATAGACTAGTGCATGGAGAAGCAACACTAGAGCATGTAGTGACAGGACAAGGGGTAATGGATTTAAATTGAAACAGGGTAGATTTAGATTGGACATGAGGAAGAAATTCTTCCTGGAGAGGGTGGTGAGGCACTGGCACAGGTTGCCCAGAGAAGCTGTGGCTGCCCCATCCCTGGAAGTGTTCAAGGCCAGGCTGGATGAGGCTTGGAGCAACCTGGTCTAGTGGAGGGTGTCCCTGCCCATGGCAGGGGGGTTGGAACTGGATGGTCTTTAAGGTCCCTTCCAACCCTAACCATTCTATGATTCTACGAATTTTGGGTGTGATTCTCTACTATTGCTTCTGTGGGAACCTTGGTGCTTTCCTTTGCAAAGCCCTTCAGATGCAAACTCTCCATGGAACAAATTATGACCAGCCAATGTTTTCATGTCTGTCTAGCACAGATCTCAGCTTTTGCTGGATGGAATGGTTCCCCCTTGGAATAAAGGAATTATATCTATGAGTTGGTTGAGGTTTATTTTTATGTTGTTTGAGAACTTCTGACTGATTCTGGAGGGGTTATTCCGTGATAGCTGGTTTTAAGTACGAAATACAAAAACTATATTCAAGCAGAACTGCAGAGTAACTGTGGAAAGAGTAGATACACCTTGGTGTACATTATACTTGTACTCATTTAGCACCAATTTATTTTCTTTTGCCAGGGAAAACCAAAACATGCCCAAAAGCAACACAGATAGAAGAAGTGTGTCTGTGTTTATTAAATGTTCACCAGCCTATCCCAATGACTGAAGAATATCCACAGTCACAGATGTGAAAGGAGCCGGTAAAGGCTTATGTTCAGACTGTAACAAACTGAAGGAGGTTAGATCTAGACTGACAGGTGTAGGCTGTTGGGTAGCTGCATAACACTTTCTCATCAGCTACAGTACTGCTTATTTTCATTCCCTGTTACGCACATGCAGCATACGCATTTAAAAAGCGAAGACTTCTTGTGTTTTCTGCGTACACTTTAATAACCTAAATGGTAATAAACCACTCTGTTAGATGTTCAGAGCCTTTAGAGCCCAGCATTAGCTTGTTAGATCTTCACGTGGACCTGCTGTATAATTTACTTGCTTTTTTTCTCAGACCCGCTTCTGCTGTTAGATGGTGACTCTTGACTTCTCTATTCTCGGTTTTGGTTTGACAACAAAATTGATACTTGGGCTTTTCTTTTAATCTGTGGCAAAGCAGCACAATCCTGCTGTGCTGATAATACCATAACAACACGTGGAGACATGGCTTCTTTGAAGTTTGAGTTGAAGTCTGTTGGCAGTTACCTTTTTTGCACAGTCTACACGCACACTTGTGCTATTGAGATGATGCTCGTGTTGCTTGTGTAGTCCAAATGCCAGCAGCCATTCTGGCACATCATAGCTGAGAGAGCTAAGCAATAAATACCCTCTTTGCTACCTCCTACCTTTAGTTCCTCTAGCCTTCAGCCTTACCAATGTCAGTGTTGTTAATGCTTTGCTTCATGTACTGGATATTATGACCAGGTGCATAAATTTTATTTTCTATCTTGCACTTATTTTCGGTTGACGTGCATAGTTGCTTACAGCTAACTAACCAAATTATTAGTTCATGCACACCATTTATACAATAAATGGCTCACATAACCTCTTCATTGTTTTTCCCATTAACTTCAGCCATGTATTGTAGTTTTATTTGAGATTGACATTAATTTATAAAGAGAACTGGAAGACTGGCATTGCGGGAGGTATCTATAATTTGCATAATTTCATGCTCCAATGACTTCTTATGTGAGCATAGTTATTTAATTGCTTTAGTGTTGGTCTGGCCAGTTTGTTCTAAAAGATTCTGATGATGTTACAGTTGGTTGTTTTGAATGGTGGTGGATCATACTCACAAAGATGAGCGCTTTTCTTCTGCTGTTACACAAAGACAGTGCAGTTTAACAGTAGTTGTAGTGATTTTATTGTCATCTGACCCCTTGCTATTTTACTGGTGGTATTTAACTGTGCTCAAAGTAGGGCTGCTGTGGTTGGAAGACTTCAGGAAGAACCTAAGTGAAGTGAATGCAGAAAAGAGCTATTCCCAAGGTGAAGTGATAGGGGCTGTGCTTTTCAGTGTAATACACTGTCAAAACACAGTTTTGCACACTTTATTTTTAGTCTTCATTTGCAACAACTTTAATTGCTTTTAACATGTTAAAAGGTTTCCTTCAATCTTGGTGCATAGGGATCTGAATTACCTTAATAAGAAAGTCAAGGTGATTTTGGTAGCTTCTTTATTGCTTAATTCATTACAGTGAAGAAGCTCTCCACTTCGTTTACATAAGTGCATAAAGTAGCAAGTTCTTGTGTTCCTCAAGTGGTAACTTTTTTCTTTTCCTTATATTTAGGAAAGCTGTGGAAGAGTTACTTAAAGAGGCAAAACGGGGGAGAACCAGAGCTGAAACAATGGGAGCTATGGGTTGGTAAGTTGTGCCAATAGGAAATGAATCCTATGACTGATGCCAAAAGGAATTTTACATTTAATGTGTGACAGAAGTCTCTACCTTTTAATTTGCTTCATGTTTAAACAATTTGTCTTCATCCAGGTATTAATTTGTCTGGGCAAAAATTTGAGTCCAGATAAGAAAAAAAAGTTGAAGTAAATTCTACCTGCATGAAACTGCTTCACTAGGTGTGTTGAAGTCAAAGCAATTGGAAAACTGGAAGTATCTTCTGTAATAGTATTTCCTAATAATAGATGGAATTGCGAAGTTTGGATTGGAACCTCGTGAGTCTTTAAAATACCGGGTAGCTTCAGTGTGCATGTACTTACATACTGACCACATGTTACGGGGGTTAGATTCTGATTAAGTTAAAAGAATTCATAGCCTGACAAAGAAACCTAAACCCTTAAAACAATACAAATTAGAAAGGGTCTTCTAGTAGAGAATCCATGTGTAACTTGCAGCCAAAAATGAACTCAAAGTATAATCCAATTTTGGAAGGAGGTATTTTTAATACTAAAAAAAAAAAAAACAAAACCAACAAACCCCAAACTAAAACCCAGGGGCTAATTTGTATAGCAAGTGGGAAAAGAATCAGTATTTAAATCTTAAGTGAAATACAGTATTAATTCTTCAGTGCAGTATTCCAGTTTTTACAGCTAGATTATCATGGAACGTAATGCATGTAATTGTAATTAAAGAAATACTAACAGGCTGAGAAGAGTTATTAATCTTAAAATAATGTATATGGCTTTGATAAGAAGCTATCCGATCTAGGGGTATTCACAGAGGTAGTGCATCAGCTGACTGCGGTAAACTCATTTGTAGATAAGCTTGGCTTCCCCCACCAACAGTAGTAGAAGATAGGCCTGTACTGTTAATGAACTTCTCAGCTGTTTTCTTGGATATGTTTGTTTTAGGAGCTGTGAAGAGATTAAAATAGTGTCTTGCTGAAAAAAGTTAATCCTTTATATTTTCTAAACAAGTTTGGGGGTGGCTTTTTGTTTATATCTTGCCCAGTATTTCTGCTAGTGATGCAGTTTAAACCCTTTATGTTAAAGGAGTTGAATTGGTTTAATCCCCTAGTGTGGTTATAGCTGTGCTGATACAGACTTTTACCTGTCAGCCTCACCAAATGACCAGGTAAACCAGTGCAGATAATTAGCACTGTGAAGTGTTGCATACATCCAGTTACTGTGAATTTGCAAGTTAATTCCTGGTGTGGGACTTTCTGTTGGGAGATAACCGAGTGTCCCTGTGCAACTTTGCTGCTGCTTGTGCAGCCTGAAATACCTGCCGGGAGTGTTGACAGGCTTCTGCTCTGGCTTTTCTTATCCCTTGTCTGTAGAGAGTAGTGGTCCTGCTCAGCTGGATGCTGATCAGCTCGGAGTAACATGCGGTTCACTAATGCCTGATGCACAAGACCTGCCAGAGAAGGGGATAGCCAAGAGTGACCTATTGTTCAGAACAGCTGCACATTCCACTGGAGTGAAATAAATAGTGGCTGGCTAGCTCAGGGTTGTGTTAGAGGTGAAGAAGGGGATTGTCAAGAAGGCTTCAGGCAGGGGAAGACTGTTGATATAGGGATTGTCACGGTGATATCCTGGACTGAAACTGTTGAAGTAAGGGTCCTTTCAGCTGCAGAGGAACATGAGAATAGCTATACTGGGTCAAACCAAGGATCCATCTCTGCAGTGTCTTGTCTTATCAGTGGCCAACAGCCAGTGCCTAGGAATCAGAGAAAGAAAAGTACAAGAAAGTAGCTATGCCTCCTCAAGGTACTGTGCCAGCTTTGGGCAGTCTGCAGCTCAGCATATCCTGCACTTAGAGATGATTGTTTTTGTATATGACGCTTCTCCAGCGATTTTTCCCTCTCTGAATTTATCCTTGGAGAGACTGGTAGTAATCCCATTTGTCACAAATCTGCCGTCATAGAGTTCCTACGTAGGCTAGTGCACAGCTGGTGTGTGTGGATGTAAGGAAGGTATAAAGCCCCCTATAGGCAGACTCCTTCTAAGTCTTTGGTGTCAAGTTCTGCAAGTGCATGAGACAGAATAACAACTGGAAGCTGCCACTGCTCTCTTCCCTTTAATATTTTCTGTGTCCCTTCGTGCTGTTCTGGTCCTTCTGAACTGGCCTAACAACTTGGTATTGCATATATATATGTGGGAGATGAGATAACCACTAAGATATTTGGAAGGGAACTTAACTGTGCTCAGTCGAGTATCACAGTCCAGCAAAGTACCATCAGATGTATCTGATGTTATGGTAAATCCTGAAGGGCTTCAGAGATTAGATCTGAGACTGACATGTAACTTTGCAACTCTACACTACTGAGAGGAAGGTAGTGGCTGCTCTGAGCTTAGTGGATACCTGTGCAATGAGCAGAAAAGTTAGTTTGTGAAAATGTGTATTAGTAGACCAAATCGAGGGAAGCATAACCCGTAGAAGCAAAGAGACAAGGTCATCACCAACTTTGTCTAAAAGCACAGTCTTAACAGGTAAAACGCAAAACCTTCCTTCCTTGCCAGACTCAAAATGCTTACAGGTATGTTTCATGAGGACTTCTGGGATTTCCTCAGCCCTTTGTCAGAGGAGTCCTGGAGACGAGATGCACAAACCCTGGAGACATCTAGTATAAGGCCATCAATCCTGCATTGGCACTGGATAGTTGAAGCAACTCGGCCTATGAAGAAAAGATTTATTCTGCCATCTGCCTTTGGGTAAGGAGAAGCAGAGGCTGCTACTTCTCATACTTCGCTGATTCCAGTTTATGTTGATCTCCATCCAGCAGCTGTTGGATACTAGGAAATACATTTCTGGAGTCAGTGGCATTTGACAGGAATTGGTAAAAAGGAGGTATGTGGGGAGGTGGCATTCCCGGGGAACTGTGTTGTGCATACCATTACAAAGGAATAGTGTCTTCTGGTGGGTGTTGATGGCAGCAGAACCTTATCCAGCAAGCCTCTGAACAGGGTGTTGGGACTGCTTTCAGGTTCAAGCTACTGCTGCATTACTATCCGGAGTCATTAGCCCTCCATAGCGCAAGTGCACTGCTTGAAGAAGGTCCCCAAGCACCCCTACCTAACTTTTCACTGTCTCTTTGTCTGAGATGGTGTCGTGGTTGAACTCCAGCTAGCAAAATACCACGAAGCCGCTATCACAAATCCCCTCTCCCCTCCTCCGGTGGAGGGAAAGAATCAGAGGGAAAAGAAATAAGGAAGCTCATAACATCGAGAGAAAAACTATTTACTAATTAAATTTAAATCAGTATATATAAATACCAACTGACCAGTGCACACCCAGATGCTGAGTAGTGAGAGTCAGACCCAGAAAGCCCGAGAACCACAGCAAGTGCCAGGAAGTAAATGAGCAAGGGAGTAAGGGAGAGAGTAATGGCTCCCGGCCCCCCGCCTCACCTAAGCCCCGAGCATGACGTACTATGGAATGAAATACTCCCCTGGTCAGGTTGGGTCAGCTGTCTGAACTGTGTGCCCCCTACACTGCCTGCAGCGACACAGCAAGGGCTGGGAACGCAGCTGCAGGGTCAGAAGCGGAGAAGGACCTTGAATTCAGTGCAGGCATTCCCCAGCACCAGCTAAGGCCTTATCAGTACTTCTCAGCATCCAGGAACACAGCTCCCTAGGAACCACAGTAAAAGGAGTTAACTCTTTCCTGGCTGAACCCAGCACAGATGGACAGTCAGTTGCTGTCTGAGCCTAACTTGCAATCCCAGCTAGCATAGCTGACAGGTACAGGAAAAGAATGTATCAACCATTCATCCTTTATCCCACAGTTGCTGATACAAAGAATCAGCCTTGAAATATGGGACAATGTTGCTAGTATTTCTTCCAGTTTGGGAATGTTCTGCCAAAGTTCCAGCCTTACAAGTTTGCTGTGGATGAAATGGGTAGGTCCTGCAACCGTAGGCGTTAGATGCTTGTAGAAGAAAGGCTTGTCCCAAACAGGGAGGTTGGTGGTGATACCAGGCAAGAGGTTATGCAGGAGGGAAATTATCTGAGACTCTTTGGACATGGAGTAAGTGTCAGTGTTGCCAGTGGGCTGCACGAGCTCTTAGTTGGTTGAGAGTCCTAGCTCGTGGGCCTCTGTGCTCTCAGGACTGCTTATATTGGCAGTATCTAGGTCCATGGTAAATTAATCCAAGAAATACTGGGTATTTGTGGTTCTCACATTATTAGCTCTTGAGTATTGACTTGTTCTTTGGATGTCCTCAAGGTTCTTGGTTTCTGCATTTCTAATTCCTGCAGTGCTCACTCTGTATGTACTCTGGCCATAGTGATTCTTGTTGGGGGTCTCCTATGCTTACGATACCACATGACATAGATCCTGCTGCTGATGTATCTGGTTCAAGCATTAGTGGAGCTAAGAAAAATACGTCAGAGAAGGGGAAGGGAGGATCCTTTTCTGAAGATGTCTTAATCCTAGAAGTACTGAGTAAAATAGTGCAGAATCTGTGGCTAAATCTCAGTGATGCTGCTGTGACGCTGGAAATTCTGAGATAAGAAAAGACATCAGAGCAATTGTTTGATAGCTACCACTGGAAGGGCCAGCTGGATCCAGGATGGGAAGCTGTGGACGAATAGTGTAAGAACACCTGAATCAGTTAGATTCAGTAAACTCAAGATAAAGCTCAGCTTTCCTTAAGTGATTTTGTCAGTCCTTTTGTACATAATTCATAAGCTTCTTATAGCAGTGGAGTTAGGTTCCATTTTAAGGGATTGTTCTGCTTTCATTGAGAAAGGTAGTTAAAATGCCACAAAAGTTACTATGTGGACAAGTTCTGGAGGCTTTTTTTTTTTTCTCCAATGTATAGGTCTGGTCTTCAAAGATGTTGGTAGCAAGTGAGCTAAGGCTGAAATGAACATAATCTTCTCTGCTTACTAAAATACCTAAAATAAGATACAGTAAACAGGATATTTTGGAATGGTTTGTTCAGCTTTGCATTGTAAGAGCAGGTGAAATTGCAAAAAGAAGATAAATGTTAGAAGCATTAAATAATTTTTAACCCTATTTCTTGTAAAGCAATCCTAAAATTCCCTTCATTCCTCTAGATAGCTTTCTGTCAGTACCAAATCTGTTAGAAGTACTGCAGAACACAAAATAATGGAGATGGGGCCAAAGGGTTTGAGAGCACCAGAAGTGCGAAATGTCATATTGCATCTCGTCTTTGAAAGGGTGTTGCGTGACTGTGCAGGAACACAGCAATGTGATTCCACTAGATCTTTCATTTGAATGTGAAGAGGAGGAAAAACAGGGTACAGAGAGAGGTTGCAAAATAAATATGTTAAAATCTTGTTATCAGAGCACAGGTTCCCATCCAAAGCCCCGCCAGCTGTATTTGGCTGCCAAGAGCGTACATAAAAGCTTGCAGTGTTCTCCCAGGCATCCTCTTTTGTGAGATCCCCTGTGAGAGGATAACAGCCTAGATCAGTTGGTTTGGCAAAACAACTTCTAGCTGCTTGGTTTTTTGCCTTCAGTCACTCTTCTGTTAAGTACTGTGTTTTCCGTGGCAGTTTGGAAGTGATAGAAGTGTAAGTTCATGCATAATGAACTGTTTCCTGGAAAGATCTGATTTACGCTGTATGCCAAGGCTGACTGTGCCAAGCCTGCTTGATCTGTCCAGTTACTCAGCAGAGAAAAGACTGTGGCGCATGACACTGTACTCTTGTGTCTTATTTGGTGTCAGCATGTTTTACTGCTAAGAATCTACATGGTACGCTTCTGTGCTGAACTGCACTGCTACACTTCATGACAGGCATCGGCTGGAGATCCTGTGTCATTGCACAGAAATTGGCTTAAAGTGTCAAAACTTGAGTTAAGGTTTCACCTATGTTCGCAATAATGGCTTTAATATTTTTTTTCTTGTTCAAAATGCTGTGTTGACACTTTTTGTCATTGCATAGTGGAGAGATTATGGGGGGTGTGGGACTTGTCTGTGGAGGGGAGGAGGTGCTGTGGGTAAGAATAGCTTGGTTTAGCTTGCTGGAACATGCAAAGGCAAGAGCGAACCCTTACATTGAGTGAATACATTGCCACAGAGCTGGAGTCTGTTTTGGAGACAAGACTGCTCTAGAATTGCAGGTTGCGTGCTTGCTTTGGTCGTGCCTGCAGCCCTGCTTCAGGCACACTTTCAGAATTTTAATGCTCTTTTAACATGTCTTTTATTTTATTTTTTTTAAGAAAAGCTTTTAAAATCTGTTCTGTGGCGCAGTTCACTCCTCAGCAGTATTGCATTACACCTTGCAGAGGCTGAGCTTGCCTCCCAGCCCTTCGGACCTTACATTGAGGGCAAAGCTGTCACTGAACTGAGCGCTGCAGGATCAGACCTCAGCAGGCCGAAGGCTTGTCTTCGGGGAGGTCAAATGTCAAAGGATTCTACAATTTTCTCACCGTTACAATTGCTCTCAAAGATATCAGTGGATTGATACGGTTCACTTTTCATCTTTGCAGTTCCATATATACCATGGATATAGGTAAACGTTATGGGCTCGTGTGTGTGCACATGTGTAATGTAAATTGTGCCATACATCTCATTTCCTTTAAGACTTAAAGGCAGAATCTGCTTTCTCGAAGTCTGAGGTCAGTAAAACTCAGAACTGATGTTTCTCTTCAGTGCCATGGCTTACTCCTCCGTGCAAGCGTGGGGGATCCCCTTTATCACTGTATGATGGTGAAGTAATGGCACCTCTTAGCTGACCCTGGAGCCCTGCATGTCTCATCAGTTGTCATTCTTAGTATAGCTCAGGCAGCACTCACAGTGCCAGAAAGCAATAACTACTTCAGCAAGGTGAATTTATTTAGGGCACATTGTCTTGTTCTGGTGCTATATAGATTAGTGATTAATCAATGCATTAGCTTTTAAGAAAAAGCAAGAGGAAGGAGACAAATGTGAAGTAGTTTTTTCCTGGATGCAGTCTAGAAAAAGCTGCCCTCCTTGATAGGAAATGTTGATATACGACATTTAATGCTGGCATAAGATATGCAGGGAACTTAAATGTTGGCTGGTTTATGTTATGTCCTGGCTGTAGCCTGTGCCATGGCACGTTCAGCACCGTGCAGCTTGAAGTAGAAACACTATTCTACTGATGTATGTTGGCCTTGTATTTTTACTCAGTAACAGAGTTAATGGATAAATACTGTCTTCCCAATTTAAAAAGCAGCTATGCTAGATGCTGATCTAGACTTTATATATTTTAACCAGGATTTGAGTAAAACAGTGTCAATTTTTATGCAGAAAGTTTAGAAAACTGAAACTAGTTACGCTGTAGAAATGTGTCAGGAAATACCTCACAGAAATAAAACAGTGTGGCTGTTTAATGCATGCTTCTAAAATGTCTCTCATAAGTTCTTTGAGGATTTAGGACAAAAACAGTCAGTAATGCTTAGTAGGCAGACCTGTAGCAAAGTCTGTGGTAAATGCCACATCCAGGTAAAAGTCATGAAGTACGTTAAATAATCAGACCTAGTCCTGATTACAATTTTCTTGTTGTTCTGATACTGTGATTATTCAGAGGTGTCAAAGTTTTTAAATGGTCAGGGTATAGTTTCTACACTTACACAAAATATTCCAGTAGAATAGATGGTGTTGTGTTTGGATCCATTGGGTCGATGGTTGGTTCAGTGGCACGGATCTCCAACAGCTCTACTTTTGTGGGGTAGTCCTGTAACTTCTCCGTTGGCATGAAGACAAACACCACAGTGGCTGCCACTATAAGTAAAGTCTTCAGAGTGATTAATGCTTACTGCATGAATATATTCAACATTTTTTTTCTCATTCCATCCTCTAAGAGATAAATTGGGAATAAGTAGCATACAGCTGATACAAACAGGATAAATGAAATGTACAGTACTTGTTTACTAAACCTAGCTGATAAATCACAGAATGGTTTGGGTTGGAAGGGACCTTAAAGAGCATCCAGTTCCAACCCCCCTGCCATGGGCAGGGACACCCTCCACTAAACCAGGTTGCTCCAAGCCTCATCCAGCCTGGCCTTGAACACTTTCAGGGATGGGGCATCCACAGCTTCTCTGGGCAACCTGTTCCAGTGCCTCACCACCCTCTCCAGGAAGAACTTCTTCCTGATATCCAATCTAAATCTCCCCACTTTCAGTTTAAACCCATTACCCCTTGTCCTGTCACTACAGGCCCTTGTAAAAAGCCCCCCCTCCCAGCTTTCTTGTCAGCCCCTTCAGGTACTGGAAGGTGCTATAAGGTCTCCCTGGAGCCTTCTCTTCTCCAGGCTGAACAAGCCCAACTCTCTCAGCCTGTCCCCATAGCAGAGGGGCTCCAGCCTCTCATGGATCATCTTCATGGCCTCCTCTGGACATACTCCAACCATTCCATGTCCTTCTTGTGTTTGGGGCCCCAGAGCTGGATGCAGTACTGCAGGTGTGGTCTCATGAGTAGAGTAGATGGGGGATAACGGGATATGGCATTTGTTGCATATTATGTGCAAAAGCGTTAAGCTGCAAGAGGAGAAAGTCAGAAACTATGGAAAAGAGTTGGATAAGTATTCATTTTGTTTAATGGTTGTCAGATATAAGTTAAAATTGGTATGCCTTGTGTACATGTTTTATTGCTACAGTTGTTTGGGTTCTTTATGCAAGTGTATCTTTTACTTTCTGAATACCTCAGTTCATTAAATGGTGCTGACTTCAGTAGATTATGGTGCTGTAAACCATTCTGACTTGATTTAGAGTATTTGATTCCTTAATATCTCAGTTAAGAACTGTCAGCCTTAAAATGTATTGTCATCCTCTGCTTCCCCCTTCACACCCTACCTTTTGAAAATCCTGTGAATCTTCACTCTGTTGAAGTAGAATAATTTTCATCCCACAAAGAGTAAGATAAAAGGAGAATGGAGACAACCTTGAGCATATCTTTCTGTACTGAGAGTTTACACTAGGTGGCATGCAAGGAAAGCCAAAAGCACAAACCTGTCTTAAAATTACTTAAGTTAAAATCTCAGACTTGTTTCTGGATGTTTTTATCTCTTCTTTTGACCACTTTTAAATGTCTTTACAGGTTGAAATGTCCTCTTGCTGGTACAAATAAAAGATTTCTTATTAATACCATCAAAAACACGTTACCATCTCAAAAGGAACAAGACCAAGAACGTGAGCAAAAGGAAGACAGTGAAGAACCTGAGCCAAACAAAAGCAGGAAAGAAGAAAAACCAAAGAAACACAGAATTCACCCATACACACCCAGCTTTCAGTCCAGAAGGAGAGTGAGCTACTCTCCTCCGAGGCACCGAAACAGGAACCAGCACACAAAGGATAAGCATGAAAAGCGATCCAGCAAACGATGAGGAGAGGAGTGTGGTGAATATGGGTTGTTACAAGCCAGGAATGTCCTTAAGCATCGGACTGCAGGGTTGTCTCTCTTTATCAGCAAAAGATGCTGTTCAAAATTGAATTTTGAACCGAGTTGCTTGTGTGAGAAGTAACCTTGAGGTAGCTTTAGAAAACGTTTCTTCGGGACCTTTAAGAGAAAAGGAAGGTGCAGCATAAATCTTACAGTTGTTTTAGGACAGACATTCCTTCCCCTTTGCTCCACTCCTCTTTCCCCTTCTGACTAAGCTTAGGGTCTTGGTGATGGAGCGTGATACGTGTGTCACTGTCCGATACAACTTGTTTCGTCATGTCACTCTTGAAAATAAATTTAAATTAAGCAGAAATCTATTTATTGTGTAAAGTTGGCAGAACTTCTTTGCTGCTAACCGATAAAGAAGTTTTGCATGTTTGGGTTAGTTGAGTTTTACAGAATCTGGACTGGAAAGCTGGTCAGTGCCTGGCCAAGCACGTGCATTTTGTATAGAACGTAAGAGTTTGTTTTCTTTAAAAAAGAACAAATTTTAAATGAGAAATGCTGGATTTGCTTTCCAGGAGGAACTACCAGGAAATACTGATTTAGCTTGTTACTGTATATTCACAAACCCATCATAGATAATCATGTGTCACCCCTAAAAAGCCATAACTGCAATAATTGTCTCTCTTTAGACTTCCCTCTGTAAGGAAATAGTTTGAACAGTCTTTTGTCATGGTGCTTTCAAAACAAAGGCAAAATTAACATATTCTCTGTCCACTGCTACAAAGTTTCCACGTAAATGTGTAGTACTAGAAATGCAGAGGTGATACTTAAAAACATTCAAATGCTCACGTTCCGAACCTGTGTGACAGTTCTGTAGTGGTACAGTTCTTAAACTTGTGACTTGGGGCACACATCGGCGTGTTCCAACGTCTCACTTCTGTTCGTGTTACAACTTCAGCGTGAAATATTTTGTATTTTAGTATTTCCCAAAAGAATTGTTTTGAACGTAAGTTTCCGTTTTCAAGTGTGTTAACAATAAAATCGAAAATATTCGTTGAAAGTGCTCTGTGGAATTAATGCTTGTAATGGGTTTCTTAACTGAAACGAGCCCCTCTCCTCCTAAGGGACAGGAGGGCCAGGGCTTCAGGTCCTGCGGTGTTGTGTCAGGGCAAGAGTGCCACCTATAGGCTTTATCTATACGTCGCCTTGCTATACTTGCCTCTCTCTTGGAAAGATCCCTTTAGCTAGGAGCTGGGGAGACCGAAGTGGAGAGCTGCTGTGGCTGAACTTTGATGCCAAATTACTCTTCCGAGTAAGGGGAAGGTCGTTAAGCTGGTGCTAGGGCCACCAGAGACTGCCAGGGTCAGCATACCCAACAAAGGGGGATACTTACAGATTCACACAGGGTGTTCGGGGTTGGAAGGGACCTGTCGAGGTCATCTAGTCCAACCCCCCTGCCAGAGCAGGATCACCTAGAGCAGATCACACAGGAACAAGTCCAGGCCGCTTTGGAAAGGCTTCAGGGAAGGAGACTACCCCACCTCTCTGGGCAGCCTGTCCAGTGCTCTGTCACTCTCACAGGGAAAACTAGCTTCTACGTTTCCCTGAGGAGTTCTGAATAGTTTCCCTATTTCCCTGCAGGAACCATAGCACTAGGACAGAAGCCCCAGCCTCTCAGAAAATTTCCAACGGTTTAAAGTGGGATCAAGGGAAAAAGTAGTATCTTCGGAGAATGTAGATACCTTTGGTTTAAACAAAACAGATGCTGTTTCCAGTCCTTATTTTTGCTGGATGCTGGTTGTGTTCCCCTTAATAATCCTTTTTGGAAGGACCAGCACCTACAATACCAGCCAGGCTCTGCAGTGACAGTGCTGAACAGGTGTGGCTTTGCAGCAGAGAATTCACCTTGCCGTTGGTCGGGATTGGGGCTGGAGATGTTCCACAGGACAAATCCCCATGCTTTCTTGATGGTCTGCCTTGTGGGGATAATACAGTGTCCTGAGAGCTTTCCACACGCAGGCTTTCAAACACCCCTTTTGGATAAGAGCTGCTGTGGATTTGATGTTAATTTAAGCCAGGCTTTCAGGTGAGGAGAGTGGTTAGAGTATGCTTTCAAAATTAGCCTGGATTGTTGACAGAGCACGCTTCCATACTGGAAACGCTCAGCTAGAGGATCTGACATGACCTAAACCAGATAGCTGGAGAGTATCTTGTCTTCATCAGCAGTGGCAGGGTTGTTTGGATCTAATTCCACGTTTTTCTGACTTACAGAACATATGTGAATTACTTCATTGGCTGATTCCATATTTTAGTGCTGTCTTTTGTAAGTGTATATAATAAAACCAAAAACTCTGCTGCTCATTAGCTGTTTTTCAGGCAAATCTTCACCTGCTGATCTCTTCTTGAATCGAAAATCGGTGCGTAAAGCCACATTTGTATTGTATCTGCAGGTGCTCGTGGCACCGGCATCACTTTTACAGGGTATGTTAAGGGTAGGATTTAAGCCCCAAAACTTAAAAGCTGAACATGACTTTCCAAAATGTGTTATTAACGGCTATAACTCAGAACACTTGTTACTCATAAAAGTGCCTAGTCCTTAAAATAAATACATACATAAATAAATAGCGTGTTCTTGGTCTTGGCTTCCCCTAGTAGTGCATTGCAACCTAGTTAGTCGTATGGGAGGATAGTGCGCCTTACGTTAATGTTGCTGCAATGATACTTCAAAGGTTTCTTGTTGATCTGTGAGCTGCTAATGTTGTGTTTGTTTAGTTTGAGTGCCCGTTGTACTGGGCACAATAAACAGTTTATTCGGGTGAGGCTATTTTCTTGCCATAGCCTCAAGAATGTGTTAATTAGACTTTTTTATTATGTTGGACAGAAATCCTCCAAAACGCTAGTTTTCATCAACCTGATACCGAATGTAGCTCATACAACAATGTGCAAAAGGAGGAGAAAACACTTTAGGATTGGGCTTTATGAAATACGTTATTAGTTTTGACTGTGAGGGATATGGAAACGTGCAGTTCTTCCGTTCATTGTACAGCCTCTTCTCTTTCGCAAATCCAGTTTGAATTATTTACAATGAGTCGGGAGTGTCCAAGAAAAGCCCAACAGATTTGATGTATTACACGACTTAAAGGCAAAAATAGACCCTGGTTTTTAGGCTGATCCAAGCTTACAGAAGTTCGAGGTGCGGTTGCAAGAGCGTTCCTTAGTGATTATGAAATTTCTACAGCAAACTAGTTAACAAAGGAGATGTAAATGTTTGTAGATCAATGGAATAATGTAGCAGGAGGGGGTTGCTTTTCCTGCACAAACAGAACTGGGTTTTGTGTTGTGGCTGCAAGTTGGTCACTGAGAAACGTGTTTCCTCTCCTGCCCGATCGGAGCTCTCATTAATTATTGTGTGTTTTCAGTTAATTAAACTGGAACAACACAAAAGTAGACTTGCTCGGATGAGTAGCAAGAAAACGTATTTGGATTGTATTTGGAGAAGGATTTTATTTGTTATCAGTAGAGTCACCAGCCACCAAATCTTTATTCATGTGAGTGATCTTTGCACTTGCAAATAGTCCTGCTGTAGCTCGCCCTCTATGAATGAAACTCTCGTCTGCATTAATATACGTTCCTTGTTTTAGTGACTGTCCATAGGAAACAGTCGAGAGTAAATGTTAAAAGAGCTCCAATAAAGAAAAAAAAGGCTTAAAAATTTTGCAAACTATATATATTCACACCCTCATTTCCAGATACAATAGTCTTAAGACAAAAAAAAAAACCAAACTCAAATACTTTTACACCGAATATTTAGCAGCCTCTCAGCATCTCGAATGAACGCTGTGGCTGTACATTCCTTATTTATTTTACATTGGTTTGGTACTGCTGAGGCTCTAAATTTACCAAATACCGTTTTAGTAACTCCCCGGCCGTTACCCCCCACCTTATAAAATGCTTCTAGAAGGCTGCGTCTATATTGAACCGCTAAGCACTGAATCCCCATCTGTATGCAACAAAAACTTTTGCTTTTAAAGGAAAGCAAGAAGAATATGCTGTTTTTACACAAAATTGCCGTTCGTACAATATTCCCCGCTACCAAGAACGATGAGCTTTGTGTTACAACTGGTATGTTGAGCCACATATTTTTTTGGCTGAGGAATGGTGCAAGTTCTGCATAGTTCTCCTGAGAGTGTCCTGTGCCTTTTCTGTTGTGGTCGCGCGAGCGTTGTGTGGGGAGTGGCTTGATGCCCTGGAGGGGGCATGCAGGGGGTATGTCTGTGCCAGAAAGAATAGGTTTTGCATGGTTATAAGCACCGTAGGCTGTGTTTCTCACCCACCTTCTGTCCTCTTGGCTGCTCTGCAGATGGCCATCAGCTTCCCAGCGTGGCCATCTTCGATAAGGTCCCATGGGCTCATGCAGCCCTGTGTCCTCCAGACCTGCTAGCCACCACTGCCACGAGCCTTGGCTGTGGGCAAGCCAAGGCCACTGTGGCTTTGGCAGTGAGCAGGGCAGAATCGAGGCTTAGTTTCTTCCTATACGTGGGGATTTGAGGTGTAGGACTGTCCAGCATAGATGTGTAGGGATGCTTTGAGGATATGGCCTCATGGCCTCGTGGATAACCTTGGGCACTCTACATCACCCATGAGGTACCACTGCAGTCTGGAGTACGACATGACAAACCGGCTCGTGTTCTGCCATCTCAGTGTCACCACGGGCTGGGACATGGTCACAAAAAAAGTATTACAAGGCTATGACACTACAGTCACAAAGGCAAAAGCCAAGTCTTTTGTCAGAAAGTGAAGGCAGTGGCATCTTCAGTGGTTAGAAGAGAAAACGCTGTCTAGATCGCAGTAGAAGACCAGTGTAACTGGGGATTTAATTGGACCCTAAGTCTGAAAGTACAACCCCAGAGAGCGCACAGAGGCTCTTGCTAGGGAGCAGAAAGGGAATCCTACTGCTTTCTGCCTCCCTCCCACCCACACCTGTTTGGCTTTGTGTGGGAGGAACCATAGCTATCTCATTGTACCAGGTTTGCCCTCCTTCCCTTGGGTGATGGATGCAGCACAGTGAGAGTCTTCCCTGCTCTCTCATCGGTCCTGACCCGTCTCAGGTCAGTGCTGAGATGGCAAAGATCCTTAATGTTTGTCAGGTTTAAGGCTACAGGCGCAAACCCTGGAACGTGGTAAAGTTGACTGATGGTTGTCACGAACGTATGGTAATTAGAATAATAAATAAAAACACATACTGTAGCTATTTATTCATCGATCCTTTTAAATAGTATGCTTGGCCATTTCGGTAAAGGTCACCTTGTGGAGATCCTTCTTGGTTTGTGCCTGTGTGGTCGGAGCTCGAGCAGCTAGGTCACTGCAGGGCTCAAAGCTTGAGGGAGTTCAGTTTTGTCATGGAGGATCTGACAGAGGAGCATGAACAACACAGGACCATGCTAGGAGAGGGAGAATGCAGGAATGTGGCCTGGTGTTCGCTTGGGCAATCGGCAGCTGGATTAGTCTTAGTTCAGTCTCACTTCTCCCTCCTGCCAAGCAGGAGTGCACCCTTCACCTCCAGCCAGGCATGATCCTGGTCCTCTCCTCGCCATGAAACCCACGGCCCAGCCAGGCCATCTGTGCTTTCCTGGGCCACACGGACAGGAACGGGGAAAGACTGCACAAAGTGCTACAGCAGCAATATTACACACGGCTTAGTATCAACTGTGTAAATGCAACCAAAGCCTGGGTTTGGGAAACATGGGTGGGCGTTCTGCTTGACACCCTGTGTCTTCTGAATTCTCCAGCTTTTCCTGGAGAGGAACTGCCTGTGTCTTTTAAAACATCCCAGGAGGAATGAAAGTTTGCCCAACGTCAGTCATTCAAAATGTCTCAGGGAGAGAAAAATGCCAGCAAGCAGCTAATTCATCAGGAGCAGCAATGACAGAGAGTTCTTGGTAATGAGCCATTGTCTGAGTTCAATAATGAGAATATTAAGAAAGGAGTATAGCACATGAAGAGCACCAAGGCTCTGTGTGAGCTATTGCTTTGTCTTAATTCTGTATATTCAAATACAGACTTCTCTCCCTACCATATCAGCAGATACCAGAGTAATAGCAAAGCTAAAAGGAAGCTCCACAGAAGGATCTGGAAAGGCTGGATCAATGGGCCAAGGCCAACTGTGTGAGGTCCAACAAGGCCAAGTTGCTGGGTCCTGCACTTGGGTCACAACAACCCCAGCAACACTGCAGGCTTGGGGATAAGGGGCTGGAAAGCTGTCTGGTGGAAAAAGACCTGGGAGTGTTGGTGGACAGCAGCTGAACATGAGCCAGGAGTGTGCCCAGGTGGCCAAGAAGGCCAGTGGCATCCTGGCCAGCATCAGGAACAGTGTGGCGAGCAGGACCAGGGCAGGGTTTGTCCCCCTGTACTGGGCACTGGTGAGGCTGCACCTCGAATCCTGTGTTCAGTTTTGGGCCCCTCACTACAAGAAGGACACTGAGGGGCTGGAGGGTGTCCAGAGAAGGGAATGGAGCTGGGGAAGGGTCTGGAGCACAAGTCCTGTGAGGAGCGGCTGCGGGAGCTGGGGGTGTTCAGCCTGGAGAAGAGGAGTCTGAAGGGAGACCTTATCACTCTCTACAGCTCCCTGAAAGGAGGGTGCAGAGAGGTGGGGGTTGGGCTCTTTTCCCATGTGACAAGCGATAGGACAAAAGTAAATGTCCTCAAGCTGCACCAGGGGAGGTTTAGATTGGATATTAGGAAACATTTCTTCACTGAAAGGACTGTCAGGCATTGGAACGGGCTGCCCAGGGGGTGGTGGAGTCACCATCCCTGGAGGTATTTGAGAGATGAGCTGATATAGTGCTTAGGGACATGGTTTAGGGTAGACTGGGTAATGTTAGGTTGATAGTTGGACTCGACCTTAAAGGTGTTTTCCAACCAAAACAATTCTGTGATTCTATGAAAGTGAGCAAAATAGTGTGTTGTCCATCCAGATGTCTAAACCTGGGCAACTTTGCCCACAGCATGCCACTAGATTAAAACATTGTTCTTCGCATAATCCACTGTGTTGCTGAAGCACTGGAGAGATGTTGTTGCTGGGATTTCATGACATTTTTGGTTGAATTTCTGATGCTTCTTTGTACAGTGCTGGCGGGTGCCTCTCTGAACCCCTCCATGCAGAGAGGACTTGCAAAGTCCTTGGAGGACAGAATATGTTGTGTCCAGAAAAGAGTTTGACTCTGTTATCTCTTTCTTTCTCTCCTGAACTTGTTTTACTAAGATGAGGGATTCCTCAAGGGGAGGCAAGTAGTTTCCCGTGGTCTATCCCTGTGCCTCTCTCCCTGAGGACCCCAACAAGATGCTACATAGGGCATGGCTATCTGCAAAGCCCACCTTCGTGTCAAACATCTGAGACTGTTCTGATTAAATAAACCTCTGGGAGAAAGCACAGACTCCTAAGAAAGCAGAGAGTACCGTATCGATAAGTAAATCCTCACCTGGTGTGAATCAGCGAAGTTGCGCTGCCGTCAGCAGAGCTGGGCTGGTTTGCATCAGCTAAGCACCCAGCTCTGTCTCCAACCAGCAGCTAGCAGGGATAAAGGGGAGGGAAGCTAGTGTGGGATCCCCAGCATCTCCTACCCGTCCCATTATTACCCTGGGGGTCACAATTTGGGTACTGCTTCCCCCAGCCCTCACGACTGCCTGTCCAGCAGCAGGATCTTGGCATCACTTTTTCTGCCTGCAAGAAGCTCTGTAGACCTGCAGGCAGATGTACAGCTCCTTGGCAACGTTTGCCTAGTGACAGGACAGAAAATCAGCCCCACCGTGGGGGAACCCCTTCCCGAGGGTGACTCTGGGTCTACCTCACTAGCGGATCCTATTCGGGCTTGGATCCATGCAGGAATCCATGCAACAAGGAAGGGACCAGGAAGACATAACTCTACCTTTCTGTAGCAGGACCTATTGCATCCCACCAGTAGGCTCCCTGCTGTCTGAAAAAGGAGTTAAACTAGCAATAAAAACCCACAGGAATGAATTTTACCTAAATTTCTTTTTCTTTGCCTGTTGAAAATAATTTCCCAGGCAGCTCCACCCTCGGGCGGGAGCAGAGAGCTCCCACTGTGCTCTCATTACTCGAGATTCACCTCCAGCCGCCGCTGCCAACTTTCTTTTCCTTTTTTTCTCCTTTCTAGGTTGAGGTCTTTAATAATTTCGTGTCTCTTTCAGCCTAGGCTCCAGCCTGGGAAAAACAAACCTGCTAGCCTGGCGAAAGCCAAACACACAGGACCCAATTACCAGCCTCCCCACTGTTCCTTTGGGCCGGCTGGTATTCTCTCTGCCTTTGTTTCGCTGCCTGCTCCCTGCCTCCGAGCAGCTTCCTTTGACTCCGCTCCATGCAGCCGGGCAGAACGAGATCCAGCAGGTAAACTGAGGAAGGGCTATTGTCCTGCCACCCCTTGCCTGTGGACCGCTGCAGTTTATCTGCTGGCAGAGCTTCACGCTGGCGTACCTCGTTAAAGAGCTGCTTTGCTTTTTAATTAGAGGAAAACACGTTGTTTCTTTGCACATAAAATACTTGTGCGCGGGGAAGGCAGCAGTGATGTGTCTCGGTAACGGCAGACCATGTATCGCCGTTTGGGTGCTGGGCACGAGTCGCATCATTTTGGCGTGGTTGCTGTCTGTCCGGCAGCCCGTGTCTTGGCTGGCGCGTGTCCTGGCAGCCTTGGGAAGAGCTGGGGAGGATGGATGGGGCCGCCTCTGCAGCCATGTGCTCCTGCAGCTCTGTGGGACAAGGGAAGGTGCGTGGGAGCTGTGCTATGAGGACCTGGCCTGAGTGTCCTGTGTCAGGGACAGGCTGGTGCCCATTGTTAGCTGTCAACACACTGCAGGAGGTGGGAACTGGTATGGATGAGCCACTGCCAGCTCCCAGGATGGATGCTCACCGCATGAGGTGGGGTCTAGCTCATGCCGCCGCCAAGCTCTCCCTCTGCAGCTGCAAGGATGTCCACCTCCCATTTTAGAGGAGGGCAAACTGTTCCCCAAACATGCTGCACCAACTGGGGTCCCCAGAGGAGTTCCTAGGAGTGAGGAGGAGGAACAGCCAGTCTTATATCCCCTTCTCAGGCAGCACTGGCTTGTCCAGCTGCCCAAGCTTCCCCATCTTGCCATCACTCCTGTGAGCGTGGAGCCCCAAAGCTGTCCAGACGATGGGAGCTCATGCTGAGGACACGCTCTCCACAGTTACGTCCCTGGTGATGAAAAAGCAGAGCAGTTGTCCTCCAGCTCACATCTGTCTGTCCGCCGTCCCTTAGGCAGGGCAGCCCCGAGCAAGCTGCCCACGCTGAGCCCGGGCACCCTCCGGGTTGACGCTACCGGCAGGGTCAAAGGCACGCCTGGGCGGCACTGACCGAGGGCAGTGCCAGAGAGACAAGATGGGCATTATGTAGGTTTATCCTGCTGACTCAGCAGAGTAGCGTAAGGGTGTGGGGCGCGGGGCACACAGCTGGCTGCTGGTACCTGTCCTGGAGAGCGGGATCCTTCGGGAGATGCGGTGGATGCCCCAAGACAGAGTCCCCAGGAGGCACAGTGGCTGCTTTCTGGAACAGCAACTAAAAATTGACTTTGAAGGGTGGGAACTGACAGGGAACAAAATATCTTCCCCGTCTTTCGTTAGCACGTCTGCGGCTACGAATGCACTCGTCCTGCTCAAAGGATTTACAGTTTCCTGTAAAGAGGGAGCGGGCGAGGGGAGCACTGGGGAAAAGCTTAAAAGTGAATTGTTAGAACATATCTCAGCGCTCAGTTTATAAAACAAATTCTTTGGGCAGGTGCTTGAATTCACAGCCTCTTTAGAGGGAATTTATCAGCCCCAGGAATATACTGGTTAAGAAAAAAAAAAAAAACCCAACACAAACCCTATCACCATCAGCTGCTAGGAGGGGAAAGCTAATCATCTAAACTTTACTGCGGAGAGGTGCAGCTGTCAAAGCAATAAGGTAAATGAGTCTGAGGCTGAAATGGTTTTTGCAGCAGAACTCTGCTCCCTGCTAAATAGGGAAAATTGAACTATAGCACCATTCCACTATTCCCTGGTAATGCACCATTTTGGGGCTGACTGGGTGGTCTTAAGTCCATTGCCACAGTGGCTATATCGCTGATACCAATCAAGGCCCCGCAGCTGAGACCCTGAGTGACCTGCTTGAGCAGCTTTTTTCAAACCCCAATTCACTCATTTGTGTGGGATGCTTTTCTGCTACTTTATTTATGGGATTACATAAATGAGCCATTAAAAATGTAAATCTTCAGAACAGTTGAATAATAAAGATTTAAACAATAAGCTCAGGGCGGTACAGTACAGAAACTTCCCCGAACCAGCAGTACTGCACCATCGTGGCTATGGCAACAATAGCGGGTGAAGGGAAAGAGAGAGCAAGGAGGAAAATAAAACGTCCCAGCATTGTTACAGTCCCTGGCACCACAGAAAGATTAGGGATTTTTTTTTTTTTTTGGTAGAGTATTAGAACAATAATGAAGATGTGCCATTATGCACCACAAAGGAGACCATACCATCCCTCACATAGCGCAGGTGTCAAAACAATCGGGCTGGCCGCAGAATTGAGTTTAAGTGAAGTTTGTCCCACCTCACCACAAAGCGTTTAACCCTTCCCGGGCCAGAGCCAGCTACAGACCTGCCATGGCTAACGCAGGCTCTTTTCTCCTCCCTCCTGTGCTGTTAGGCATCTGGTCTGAGCATCTTTCTCCATCAGCAGGGGCAACGAAGCGGTATGTTATGTACCTCACCGAGGAGGAGTTTGCTGCAGGTTTTACTTGGCTTTCCTTGTGCTTATATCATGTTTACGTACCTGGCGAGGCAATAAAGGCAATAACACAGTGAAGAATTGTACCGAGGTTAAGTCTCACGGCAGCCTTCTCTCTGCAAAGGATAAAATGATGGAAGTAGCTTCTAAGCTCCATTCAGCTCAGAATTTGTGAGCCAAAATGGCAATAGGCTATCAGCAGTAAGCTATTTTTCCCCCTAGAGCTGTGTGTTTTAGATGTCACATAATAATCTTCTTACAACACCTGTAGTGAAGAAGACTGAGGTTCCTCTGGCATTTTGGATGTGAGCAACTTGATGACAAGCTCTGAGCCATGTCACTGCTCTCCACAGAACACGGTGCACTATTTTAATAAGTTTTTCCTATTACCCAATTCTGGGAACTGCGTAGAGGTATTTTGTAAATAAATAAATTTGGTAATTTATTTGGGAGATTAAATTTAGGAGTTTATATAAAAGACACATTACCTCCCTATTTCAAAGGTCACTGTCCTCTGGATTGTAATATTTCTAACGTAAAGGCAAACATTTACTCCTACCATCCTAATTCCTATGCTCTAAGAAAGGCAAGGCCAGGGCCCAGCATCCGCTGCTGTCCAATGAATCACAACTCAGTCACAGAAAAGACAATGATTCCCCACACCTGAGCTGTGTTTAGAGACCTGACCATGGTGAAAACAGCTGCATTCAGATACAACATTTTGAATTGCTTGGGCCTGTAAAACTTATAAATTAAGTGCCATGTGGAAAAAATTAGTTAAATGCTTCTGCAAATAATGTAAATAGGCATGATGTGACATGGCTTGCAAGTGAAGTCTTCTACAACAAAGGGTTGTCTAGCATCACTATGCTTGACTGACATAACCTAATTTCAGAATGGTGAGACTGGGGCAAGATTCCCTTCTTATATCTGTGCAAATCCATAGACATCAGAAGAGTTACTGTGAATTCATGCCAGTGAAAATTAGAAGTGAACCTGTTTCATAGTCTCTCTTATCCTTAAAGGTCAAAATCCTATGTCAGTTCTTGCTATCCTCATTTTCTGAAAACTGTTCAGAGAAGTCTGCCAATGTCATGATGAGTTTTTAGCAATATTATAACAGCCGGCATTCATCGTAGCATCAGAGAGGGGTTGAAGTTGGAAGGCATCTCTGGAGATCACCTGTTCCAACCTTCCTGCTCGAGTAGGGCCACCTAGAGCTGGTTGCCCAGGACCATGTCCAGACGGATTCTGACTACCTCCAAGGAGTTGTGAGTATCTCCAGGCATCCTAGCGTCACATTATCATATGGTGATGATTTATTATAGGTGCAACTTCTATTGACAGCAGTAGGACTGATTTCACTGTACGTAGACAATGGACACCATAAAAGCATGCCAATCCCCTGAAGTTTTTTACCTACTGTAAGGGGAGAGAAAGAATTCCTGGTAGTGGAAACAGGGAAATATTTAAACACAGTAATGTCAACTGTGATAACATGTTGAAGTTTATTTTCTAAATGGTGGCTCTCCCAAGGAGGTTGTATGGTTGGGGCAAGGGAAGGGACAGATGAAAAGGGAAAAGGGATTTATTGAAAAAGTAGAGAGATCACAAGAATGAAAGATGTAGACAGCTTTGAGTTAACGAGGAAAGTCTTCCTCTGGATTGCTTATGAGCCTTTTTGAGATCACTTAATTTATCTCAGGGCAGAATTTAGATTTTAGGATAGATAGATCCTGCCCTTAGTTGGAGTGGTGAACCTGGTGATATTTCTCTGCCTTATTGTGCGTGGTTCTTTTAGGTACAAGGGGTTACAGTATTGGCTTGTATGGCCAGGGGCACTAAGAAGGCAGGTCATGGACTGCAGCCCCATCCAGTCCCAGAGCACAGTGACTGGCCATGCTTGCTCCAAGCCAGCTGCCTGTGCACAGCAGAAGTGCTCTCACATGGAGTAGGAGAATGTGATTCACATCTGAAGCTTATTCTGGGTTGCATTTATTTTCTACGTTCACTTGACAGGTTTGAGTTGCAAGCGAGCCAGCCCATGCAAGGGGCAAGGGATCCAGGGCTGCTGCAATCCGGCCCAAACGTGGATTTGAGCAGGGCTACCCGCCAGGTAGGAGCACATACAGAAGAGGTGCACATGTTGGGGAACCCCTTCAGAAGTCCCCACATTAGCTTTTCCACCTCTGTGCACTAAGTGCGGGGCAATACAGGGGAGAGCTGGCCTTGAAGAAGATCTTCCTTGGGTTAAGGAGTCATGTGAATGTTCAGGCTTCTCCTGGGCTTTGTTCCCATTGTGGCCTGAGTTATGTGGATCCAGGTCTCTGAGCGTATTTACAGAAGTAGTCATGGGCTACAATCCTGTTTGCTTCAGGGAGAAAGCTGAATATTCAACTTAACCTTTCCATTAAAGCTGGTTCTTCATAGCAAATACAGACTTAAGAATATCAGCAACTCCATCATCCTAATGTACATGATTTTCTTTTCATTCTACATCAGCTTAATCCATTTCTTTTAGAGAGAGATCCTGCAGTAAATGGGACCAAAGAGATTTTTCCAATGTTTTATCTATGAACTCTGTGTGGCCAGTGATCCTAATCCCTGTTTTGGTTCTTAGTTGTGTGACTTGTAGGTGCCTGTGAGGAGAAGGGCAGGGCCCTGGGGTGAGCTGGTGAGCTCTCCCCGGCACAAGGAGTTGCCTTTCCCGGGGCTTAGCTGGGGAAGTAACCACAGAGGCTGTCAGCTGGTGGGCAACCCCAGGTCAATCCAGACATTTATGCTCAAACAGAATGGGTCACGGCTGTGGTTGTGCTCCAGCCTGGTTAAGGCTGAATCCATGTGACAGTATGGGACATACCACCAATCTCTCAGCTGTGAGTACTCTCCAGAATGGAAAAGCAAAATAAATCAGGCTCTGATTCGATTATCAACATAGCGCTTGCAGGGAAAGTCCCTCTTTGAACCACCAGATTTGTTTACTGATGGTTTTGAGTCATTGCTTCAGTCTCTGTATAAAAGCCAATAATTGTATTTCATTCCCAAAGTTGATTGATAGAAAGATAACTGCAGTCTTCATCGCCTTTTCCTACATCTCACTGGGAAGCCAGGAATTGGAGCCTGGAGATACTAGGACACAGGGCTGAGGAAGTTCTGGTTGACACAAATAGCAGGTTGACACAAATAGCAGGTTTACAAGGTGGAGTGCACAATGGATTAAATGTTTCCCAGTAGTTCATGTGTCTAAGTCAGACTGTAGCCCCGCTGGTATCCCAAGTGGTTCTCCTCTTTGTTCCCTCAGTTACCAGCACTGAAGGAAGCTTTCAGGTCCTGTCTGACTTGAATCTGCTTTTATGATGTAGGGATGAAAAGCTTGGACCTCACCAGGAGGAAGTTTGTGAAAGATCTGACAAGGCATGAGACAGCTTCTCTCCTTCAGGCAGGATCTGATACCAAGCTCCAGGTCTTTGCTGTGCCAGTGTCTCCAGGAGCACTCTCCTTTCTCCCACCCCATCTTGCTTCTTCTCCAGGAAGCTGTGAGGCTTTCTAGAGGATCACCTGCACCCACGGAGAGACTCCACCAAACTGCTTCATGCTGCTGTCCTGCACTGGGGAAGCTCATAAATACAGTGAGCTTCAGCGGGGGAGAACGATCAGGGTGACTGTCTCCTCTAGGAAATATTTCAGGGAAAAGAGAAGCCAAATTTCACCACTGGCTTTATAGAAGGGAGGCTTCCCTTACAGCCTTCCCAGCGTGCCAGATTTTAAGTACTTTGGTATTTAGGTGGAGCTGGAAGTCTTCGGCGAATGCGGCGTCCTAGGTTGAAGAGATGCATCAAGATCGGTCTGGGAGTCTCTCAAAGCCCTGTTGCTGGAACAGGGAAGTCAGGAGAGGAGCTGATGAGACACGTGGGACTTGCATCCATGTCCCAAGTTCCTTGGAGACTTCAGGGAAGCCCTGGCTTCAGAACTGGCTCTGTGAGGATGGAGATGGGGAAGGAGAGCTAACGCTTTCCCCTGCACAGAGCTATGGTTGCAAACGGCAGCCCCAGACATGATTCACATGATTGCTCCTTTGCATTATCTCAGGCAGGAGAGCATTTGCTGCCTGACTAAACTGGGGATGTCCTCTGCTTACCTGACACTGGTGTGAGGGCTCACCAGAGCCAAAGAACATAAGAATCGCAGCTGCAAAGCTCCGCTGTGTCCTCCAGGTGGAAAACTTGCTGCCAGGGTCAATGGGGTCCTCACTTTCTTACTTGTTTCAGGTTAAAAATGCAAAGCAATACAAGTTCTTTCGGCAGGAATGAAGGAATGAGGGATGAAGGATATCTCTCAGCCTCATCACTATTGCTCAGGCGGGTCTGTTCTTTTGCTATGGCCCTGAGGTTCTTAGCAGAAAGCATGACCATCAAGCAGCAGCAAATGGAACTCCCTTTGAAATGGGTAGATTGAAGGAGCCTCCCCGTAAACTGTAATTTTCCTCCTCCTTGCGTCTGTCTCCAATCCTCTGGTAGGAGCCACTGCAGAAGGTGGTCAGGAGCCGAGGTCGGCAGAGCCATCGCTGCCCAGTTAATCCGCCGGTGGGTGAAAGCTGGGGTACTTTGGAGTAGCAGCAGCCACAGCTAAAGGATAGCCTAGGGGGTGAACACAAAGTGCTGTTTGCAGGAAGACATGGTGTCTGCCACAGCTGGGAAAACCAGGAAGATCTTGGAGCAGCAAGTCCTTCTTTGGACCCAGAAAGGAGGCAGAAACCTGAACCTGAAGGTTGCGGCTCCTGCAGTGGTTTGAAGAGAAGCTCCTACGCCTGAAAGGTTGTTCCTCCATCTCTATCTATTGGTCTAATGAAAAGCTTCCACTGCACTGACATAAGATGCTTTCTTTGCTTCTGACTCTTTTCTTTTTTAACCTGTTTGCCCCCAAATGAAAGTGATAACTTGACACTGCAAATAAAGCTGGATTTTCTCCTGTCATAAACCGTGAATATAACAGCAGAAACAATGTTGACTATCACCACACGCTTAAAAAAAAAAAAAAAAAAAAAAAAAAAAAAAAAAACCCCAAAGAATCAAACAACCAAAAATAACCAGTGTGAATGCAAAGCGAAAATGAATGGAGCCTGCCTCATTCATAAATGTCATACGAGACTTTGGTTAAAAAGGCAAGCCTGTCATCCCAAGGCCAGCAGCTGTTGTTATGTTGAACAAAATGGATACAAATGGGTATTATTTTAAAGCAAAATGCTTAATCCCAGGCCTAACAAGCCCACTGTCCTCTCTGTAACCCTGTGTCATACAAGCCATGATCTCCAGTAGAGGGCTTGATTGCACAGGAAATAAAATTCCCTGGCTGTGCCCTACCAAACCGACAAACACCCTGGCAATGTTTGAGTTACTATGGCAATCACAAAATAGGAAGGCCTTTTCTTCTTTTCCCCATCTCTGCATGCAGCCGCAGGCTGCTCCTGAATAGCTCACATCTGCAAAAAGTTTTAACACGGTACTCAGATAAAGAAAAGGATCCCAAAAATGGGCATTGACCCGTCTCAAAAAATGTTGCAAATTTTATATACAAGAATTGGGGAGCTGTGCCACTTTGCGCAGGTTATGTCATAATGTGAACAAAAAGGGATAAAAGCTGATGAAGGCTTTTGCTGTCAAATATGGAGAGAGGGGAAAAAGCAGAAGTAAATGACAGCTTTAATGCAGATGTAAGAAGAAAAGTCAAAGATGGGTGACAGAAAGTTGCTGGTCAATGAATAAGGGAAAAATTTCGAACACAAAAACCAGACAAAAGAGTAAAATACAATAAAAATCTCGCTATAGAGAATACTGAGAAAAGTCCCAAAAGCACAGTGAGCAAAATCTTGGAGCTATCAAACCATGTGAAACGGACATGTGGTTCTTTAGAACGGCCCATTTCAGGCATTAATAGCTCCCATTATAAAGGGGGAACCTGATCTCTGGCCTGGAAAGCTTTCAAGAAGCAGACTTTTTACAACAAAATTGAAAAGCAAAACAAAACTGAACCTTTCTGCCTTGCACAAATTAACTAGGATTTTGGTCTTTCTAGACAAATTTGGTCCTGCATAATGAACTGTTACACATTTTACCAGTTTTCCTCGGACAAATGCTCTCTGGTAATGGGGAATAATTACGTATTTAAATGGAGATTTGCTTTCTGGCAGATCTCACCATCATGCGTTTTCTGGCAGTACGCTTTCCACCATTAATATATATTTATTGTTGATAATAGAAACTTACCTTTACCAAAAAGCTGATATCAACCACCTAATTTAGATGCCTGCATAGAGCATGTGAATGTGTGTCACGTACCTGATAGTCTCAGCGGCCCATTTAATCCCAGTGAGAGGAAAGGTACAAATCCAGAATTTAGTATACAGGTATGCTGCTCCGTGCTAGTTTTGCCTCTGGATCTGGGGTGTGGGAGCTGGAAAGTGCCACCATCACCTCCATGTACAGTAGCTCCATCTTGCAAGAAGATTCAGTAAGAGTAAATTTACTCTTAATTTGTTCTTAATCTTAGGTTTGATTGACACGTTATAGCTTCTGAAAGTATCATTGCACTTTAAAAGCTCCTACTGACAAGTCACATTAATCACCAGCGTCTGAGAAAGGCTTAATGTGGGGAAATGAATGAAAATGGCATAAACAGTTCACGAAAAAAAAGGTCCAAAGGCCGAAAGAAGCCCCAAATCCAGTAAAAGTGAGGCTGCATTATACATTCATTGACTCTTGTTCTTCTGGGGGTGTTTTGGTATGAAAAGAAAGAGACAATGGAAGACAATAGCGGTACCTTATCAAAGTTCATTCAAGCAGCTATTTCAAATACTTTTAACGGCTTGTCACTGGGTCTTGCAAGTCTCCAAGAGTCTAAACACTCTGTCACATTTGTGTACTAACCACTTAAAGTGCTGCTAAAGCCTTTTGACCTGGACTGACTCTCCTTTATCTAGGTCAAAATGCAAGGCAAAGCCTTTGTGTTCCACGGCCTTCATTAAATTCATTGATTTGACCTGTATTTTAAAAACCAAAAGTCAAATGGAATGGGAAGTTAAAGTTCCCATACAAAATCTTCCACCGAGCACTTCACTGCCTCCTTGAACTATGTAACATTCAGAAAAGGCCATCTCACGGCCATTTGAAGTGTGGGCTATAGCTGGAGTGGCAGTTTTGTCCATTTTTTTTCAAGAGCATTGAAGGGATTCATCAGAGCTTTCCCCCTCTTAAATGAGGACAAAAAAGTTGAAGCTTGCAGACGGTCCCACTGGCCGTTTTTTCTTGCTCTGAGTCATCTGTTCAACAGGGCATAGCAAAGTTCAGGGGTAGATAAATATTATTTAAATCCCTTTACCACATGGATGGGCAGGGATGAGGTTTGTTGCTTTACATTATTTCTTGACGTTCTCACGGTCAACTGCACTGTTGGGGAAAAAGAAGCAATCAGCTTGTACGTCTCAACAAATAAACCTTCTTCTGCATTTGGGGACCAAATTTCAGACCTAGTGTTTACTCTTCCTGGGAATACAGCATAAAATCCAAGGCTTTTAAAGTCAAAACGTAGGTTTATGCCTTAATTTAGTTTTCAGCTAGGACTCAGGCATCAAAAAAACTTGAAACCTGGGGGTTTCATTCATCACTAGTAAAGGGTACAGTCTTCGACCAAGGGTTGTTTCTGCACGTGGCTGACCCAGCTGATGCTCTGAGTCTCAGAAGGAAGAGACTGCTTGCAGTCTGCCAGGGGCAGTCCAGGTTGATCCATGAGGTAGGTCCTGCCCTCTGGGAATGTGGACAAGAGGACATGTGGCCCCATCTTGTCCATGGGGATGCACTTGTGCAAGTCTGGAGCAGGCTGGTCACCTTGTCTTGCACACGCCTATGGCTGAGGTTCATGGCTTTTTTACACCAGGAAGAATGGGATGCAATAAAAATAAATTAAAAATAGGAATATAAACTTTAGCCAAATGACAGGTCACACAGATATGCAAAAACAACAGCTTGCCTTGAGAAGATCTGCAAGCTTGTAATTTCAATCAAAAGGATCATGCATGATCCAAGTATTTGGTACAGCTTTCCAGAAACTATTATTTTCATGACTGGCATTAGGAGTGAGATTCAGCTGCCTAGAGGTGTTAGGTTATGTGACTAAAGGCTCACCTCTCTGAACATGAAAAAGCACAGAGGAACAGTGATTGACCGGGGAGAAAACTGCATGACCTGGTTGGAAAAAACCAAGATAACCTGATCAATAAAACCTGCCCTTCCCAGGGCTGTCTCAGCCAAGGCATGAGCACCATGGTCTGGGGGTAACGTCCCCTCGGCGAGAGGCTCCCTGCTTACCTTACAGACTGAGGGGTTAGTGCCTATGGGGGTATGAGGCTCAGTATGGGAAGAGTGGGAAGAACATTTTGGGATTGTACAAAACCTGCTGTGAGACCGGTAAGGGAAGGACTGAAGGTGGGGCCAGAGAAGGATGGAGGTGCTTTGGGGAAACAAGCGTGGGAAAACAGAGGGAAAGAGAATAAAAAGGGCTAGTTGTGTGTAACAAAGCTGGTCAGTCCCTGTGCCTGACCACCGCAGTCTGTCCCATCTTCTCATTAAACTCCATTTCTAGCTCCTTTCCTGGGCACAGGGACCCTGTGTGTCTGGGCGTTCCCGGAGGCCTGAGCACCAGCAACCTGAGCGGAGCTGCGAGCCTCGCATGCCCACATGCCAGCAACTGTGGAGGCCTCTCAGATAGTCCTAGACACCTGAGTTAGGCACCTGGATAAAGCCCTTTAAGTTGTGGTGATGCTGGATGCATATCGCCTCCTTTCAGCTGGTGACTCGCTGGCATTCCCACTCCTGGGAGCTGGGGTGGCTCACACATCCGACTTGCACATCACCCCGCACATGGAGCGACTTACGGATGGGCATGGGACGAATGTGTTTCAGAAATGTGGGTGAACCTGAATGCTGAAAAAATCATCTGGAGCAAGAAGAAGATAGCTTTCAGAGTATATTTCCATGGGATCTGGAGAAGCTGATTCTCTTTTCCAGATACCTGACCGTTCATTTTTCACATCTTGCCTGCCCGAATACTGAGTTGTACACAAGCATGAGCAACTATTAATTTAAGATATATTAAGGCAGTACAGAAATGTGGTGGTGAGAAGACAGCCTAAGGAATGAGTGGAGGGGAGAAGTGTGGGTCAGTGCTGTGTTTGGATTCTTGATCAGTCAAAGTTTGGCCATCCCACCCTATCTCCTCTTCCTTGTGGAAGATAGCTATTTGCTCTTTGTCCCTTTGGAGTAGCAATGCTCTCAGGAACTTTGAAGTGGATAAAAATCTTTCTTCTCAGGTGTTTCCAACAGACTGCATCTAGCTCCAAGCTGATGCAGAACCAGGGCGAACCGAGTGCTTTAATCCATAGGACAAATGAACTCAGTAAACGTGACAGCTCACCTGGGGATCACTGATGAGTTAAAATGTTCAAAAGAAAGTCCAGGAGCAGGTAAAACCCCCTTCATCTAGCAGTAGGTCTCTAAAAGAATGTGTTCTACTTCTATTTCTAGGTTCACATAATTATGATTTTACAGATCTCACCACCTAAAAGACACAGAGGAAAGGAAGCAGCAGAAACAACACTTATAAGGCCTTTGGCGTTGGGCAATGGCAGGATGCCAGCTTACAGAAAGGCTGGCTGGAAAAATGGAGGAATAAAGGTTTCTTTAGCTTTTGGATGAATTGTCCTTAAAAAGAAGATGTTCTGTAGTTCCCAGGAAGGTCAGTCTGACATCTTCCAAGGGCATAGTCCTCATTCAAAAGAAGCAGTTGTGGGCTTAAGAAAAAACCCCAACCCATATCTAAAACAGCCCTTTGAGCCATTATTTTCTGTGATTCCAATTTTGTACAAAATCAAGAGTCTAAAAGCTAGAGCAGGACTCCTAACCAAGGCTAGTTTATTTGACATTTTCTTGTTTGCAAAATTATCTGTAAAAGGATTTTGTCTTATGTCTTTTGTCACCTGTAGTGATTTGCTCAGCAGTTGGGCAGTCTGGATTGTCTGCAGACTCCTTGACTATTGCTCTGTGCATTCCTAAGATGCTTTTTTTTTTTTTTTTTTTTTTTTTTTGTGACTGGACCATAATTGGTAACTTAGAGACACTTTTTTTCTGATGTCCAATTGGGCAATTCCTGGAGCCTTGAAGATTTACCAGATGATCCTTTCCTACTGTGACTCTTCATGGAGGAGCACGTTTGCCAGAGGCTCTATGTCCATGAACATCCTAGCAAACTATATTCCCTCACATCCCTGGAAAGGAATGAGATGAAGAAGGAATTGAATGCCACCAAAGCAGCCTGATTATTTTGTATTTGGGAAAACACTTGCGAAAATCTGTTTGGAGTTGGCTGTAAACAGAGTCACTCTAAAACTGTGTCTCTATTAAAGGGGTATTGTTCCCGGCCACCAAAGCAGAATAAAAGTAACTCCAGGACCACATTCAGAGATGTGGGAATCATCTAGTCCATGGCACGCTCCCCCTTCCTGCCAGCCCAAATGGTGGTCCCTTTGCAGTGAGAGCTTTCTTTGGGCTCTGGGGAGAGCAAGAAGCCATTGGAGGAGACAGTGCAGAAAGTGAGCTGGAGAAACACTCCACTGGGTCAAAGTGGCAGTCCCCTACTCTCCTGCTCTGTCTCCATTGATAGCAGTAGGAGCTGGTATGAGGGAGATCACGGAAGTCTCACCTCTTGCTGTGGTCCATTCGCACTGCTGTGAGCCCCCAGCCCCAGAGGCGATAGGCTGTTTGCAGGTAGGGAGCTGCACAGGCTGCTGGGTACCACCTCATGGACCTGCTCTCCACAAACATGTCTAGTCCCCTTGTGAACCTGCTGATATGATTCACCTTTGTAGCCTCCTGTGGACATGATTTCCAGATGTTTGCTGCCAGCCAAGCACTGGCCTGTGTCTGTTTTAAACTGATCCCCCCAGTTCTCCCTGAGTGCTCTCTGGTGCTTCTGTTAAGGGATTTGGTGAACAGCAATTCCATGTTCCCATCTTACCCATCACCTGCATGGTTTGGTGAACTTTGCACATGTCCCCTCAGCCTTCTCTCCTCTAAACTAAGGAGTCCTTGCAGTCTCTCCACATAAAGTGGCCACTCCAGCCCCAAGTAATTTTCACTGCATTTTTTATGTATATTCTGACTTCACCACAGCCTTCTTAAGATGGAGAGATCCAAACTGCACCCAATATTCAATGTATGGGAGAAATAAGGGGTTTGGCCTCTCTTCATTCTAAAAAAAAAAAAAAGATGAAAAAGAATCCAAAACTTGAATTAAATGTAAACCACACTATGCACTAAATAAAGACCATCATGTTATACCATGAACACTGTAGTTATCTCACTAGTAGTGTCCTGAGGGTAGACTTGATTCAAACAAGGCTCCCAGAGGGAGAGACATGGCTTATGCAAAGCCGGCTGTTTAAGGAGCAGAAAGGAAAAAATAAAGAATTTGGGGCTCATTTTACTCTGACTCTTTACACAGTCAGTGCTAGAGACCTGTTGTACCAGTTCAAACATGTGGCAGAAAACTTTTCCTGCTTCAAGAACTTGCAACCAAAGTGGGCACAGGAGAAAGAGGGGGAACAGGGACAGCAAGGTGAAGGGTGATACTACGTGGGGGACCACAGAGGTGTAAAACCTGGCTTCTTCTCTTTTCAGGTTTAAAGCCTGGAAGAGAAAGATTTTTAACACAGGAAAAGTATCTGCAAACCCACCTACCTTTTTCTTCCCTGCCCTTCTCTGTGTCAAAGCACCTCACAGCTCTTCAGAAATGCTCATTTGCTCTGAGAAATCACCTGGCAATTATCCCACAGCTGTTCCTGCTTTGCAGAAACACTCAGCAAAACAACTTACTCAAGGTGGAACTCTATCTCAGACTGCTAACCATCTTCATCCAAAATCTCAATGCTGCCGGGCCCAGTTCCCAACTCCTTGTACTCAGTCGCTGTCCCAGCACAGGCCTGCATGGCAGTGTAGCAAGGAAGCAGTCATTGGCCACAGCAGCTGTCCCTCTCCTCAGGCAGTGTGAGGGTGAGGGTCACCTTCTGAAACTACCTAGTGCTTTCCAGGGGACCCAGTATGGCCAACAGCACACAGGACCAGAGTGGCTGTGGTCACGGGGATAACCGTACCACCACTGTCCCAGGGTTTGCTGTGGGCTTGTACCAGTGTCAGCAGAACAGGATTTTAGCTCTTTACAGACCCTTAGAGCTTTCTCTTTCTCCTTGGTCTTTGGGTTTCACTTCTCTTTTTGGTCCCTTTCCAAAGGTATAGTTTTCCCTGAGAGGGCAGTGAGGCACTGGAACAGGTTGCCCAGAGAAGCTGTGGATGCCCCAACCCTGGGCGTGTCCAAGGCCAGGCTGGATGAGGCTTGGAGCAACCTGGTCTAGTGGAGGGTGTCCCTGCCCATGGCAGGGGGGGTGGAACTGGATGGTCTTTAAGGTTCCTTCCAACCCAAAGCATTCTGTTATTCTATATGGTTTTACTTTCACAAACAGTGGTCAGCTGTGTACAAAAAAGGCCCATCCACTGCAGTGTATCAACACAAGAGCCAGCAGCTCACTTTTTCAGTGCGACAACAAAGCAAAGGTGCTTGAATATGAATATAGGCACCTGAAACTGTTATTTCGGGCTCTGCTGCCATCATGGCAGTGCCTGTAGCTTCCGCTCCCCCATCTGCATCCTTCCAGGCCACCTGCGGCAGCTGGGGGGGAAGCCCGACAGACACCGCAGCAGCGCAAAGCCCGGTTAGTTTACCTTGTCACCTTAGCATTCACAAGGGGAACGTGCTCCCTACAAAGCGCCCTGCTCGATCCCCAACACGTGGGAGCCCCTGGCTATTTGTATGAAGGAGTTTAGGAGACTTGTATCAATCCGCCGAACAGCCACGCCGTCTGACTGCCTTGTTTGCCATGCGAGCGGCACGGAGCATACCAAAACCTAATGATGTGCTACCAACATCCACGCCAAAGACAGGGCCATTTAGAGCCGAGAGACAAGCTGAGTTAGCATAAAAGAAGAGGCATCAATCACCATTCCCCCAAGACAATGGCGATAATTTAATGGCTGTTTTTTACGAAGAAATGACACTATACAAAGATTGAGGAGAAAGGTCTGGTAGGCTTCACCTGCAGCTGAGAGCTATTTGTTCCCATTGTGCCAACCAGAGCGAGGTCTGAAATGGCAATTTCTGCAGCTGGCATCATATGCACCAAGTTATGCTCGCAACTAAGGGTTTACTTTAAATTGCTAGATTTTCTGGCTCAGGCTGTTGTTAGTCAAGCTTGAGTGACTCTACTAATGAATTAACTTTCTGTTGAATTTTAAGCTAAACTACAGAGTCCTGTAGCACTATTTTTCTTGTGTTAAAATAATTTAGCTTTTGGGATTTCCCTTTAATCTGCTAGTTCTATGACATTTTTTTCATCAGGCTCACAGAGGTCAAATTCAAATTTAGGACAAGAATTAGCAAACCTATTATATTTAGCTGAATTGTATCCACATACTATAACCCTATATTTTTTATATTATATTTTATATATAGACACTATTTTGTTTTTTAGAGGGATGAACCAGTGCAGACATCCTTACAGAAGGTGTGATTTGACTCTGCGTAGTCAAACCAAAAGTACCCAGACAGCTGAACTCATCAAGGTAGATTCACTCTGAAAGGTTACAAATAAGCAAAATAAACAAGGCTGGAGGGGTTTTCAAGTGGTCGTTTAGTCCAGACCATTGCCACAAGACATAATCGATCACCCTTACCTGTCAGACGGAGGTTTCTCCAAGCTCTGCGTAAAGATTTTCCGTGATGGACAGCACACACTTCTCCAGCACAGCTCCACTCCGTCATCATCCATACCATTAGCAAGTGTTTCTAGTATCTTACTGGAACCTCCTCACTGCACCTAAGTATGTTATTTCTGGTTCTATGTGGGCATGAAGAGCATTTTGCTCCTTCTTTTCAGCAGCTCTTGGCATATTTGAAAAATATTATCAGGAATTCTCTGGAATACACTAGAACAACCCCAGTTCTTTCATTGTGTATCACACATTCTGGACTTAGTGTCATTTTCCTCGTCCTCCCCTGGGCTCTCTGTTTTGCCTGCAGCTTCCCAGACATGCAGGTCCCAGGCTGAGCCCCAGCGCAGCATGGACCAGTGCAGAGCAGAGAGGGAGTGTTAGCCAGAATCCAGTTCAGCCTGTAGCTCTCATTGCCAGATGTTTGAATAACCATTTCCTGTTTTGCCTGAGACCTTCTTGGGATTTCAGCATAAACAACAAATTTTGGATCTTGCAGTCTTTAAGGAAAATGTGGTAAGGACACTAAAATGCTTTGAAACAAACTATCTGAGAAGCCAGCAGTGCTCAGGGTCCTGCAGTGAGAGCCAACTGGACACACCAGTCCCAGAAGTGCATTTAGTTTATCATCTGACAGCTTCTAGTTTTATTCCGAACTGTTCTTCTGAGGGCTACACTTCATACTTTGAGCTGAGTCTTCCCATTTCCTCCAGCAGCTATGGCTTGTGCTCTGGTAAGTGCTGAAATGCGTGCCAAGAAGATAGCAAACCTCTTTAACCACACTGAATGATTTCTAACGAAATTGATGGTTTTCACAGGAGTTTTCAGTTTTTCCAGGTTTTAACTTCCATTTCTACCCTGCTCATCCAAACTCCTCCAGCATGAGCTTCATGAGGGTGATGGGCCAGAGGGCAAGCTCTGTCTGTCATCTGCTCTGAAGTGGCTGTGGGCATCCTGAAGGGCTTACAAGTGGACTCACAAGCCCCAGCCTGCTGCTGCCCTCATATATGGTATGTTGAATTCAGTCCATCTACACACCACATCTTGGTCGGACAGAGAGTGACAACAACAAGACGATTTTGAGCAACACGGAGATGTGGAACGGGCAACTTGGAGGTGAGCACCCCACCCACACTGCAGATGGGACAGCAATGGGTCAGCAGTGGTATAGCTACACTTAAAAAGCCCCAAGTTTACCTCAAGCTTTTTTCTTCTGCATTGTCTGTATGAAGATGAGGCAACTTGGTCTGACATTTGTATTTCAGGCACCGGTCAAAATGTAGCTCAATCACTGCCTTGGCACCAGCGCTTGCCACATCCATTTCTACCACTGAGTCCCTGTTCAGTTGCAAAGTTGGATTGTATCTGCACTGAGAAGTCTCCAGAGGAGACAGAAACACCCATATCTGCAAGTATGTTTGTCCAAGTGATGTTGAATGTCCATCCAGACCTTTCTTACTCTTTCACTCCTCTTCACTGCTGAGCCCACTGCTATTTCCAGTGAAGCCATTGCTACCCACACTGGGAAGAGCTGGTTTAAACTTCTGCAGAGGCTTCTCATGTGCTTTAGGGTTTAATGTAATTAGTGTTTCATCTGAATACTTCAGCCCTCCATATTTTCTATCAAGTCCTCTCACATCCAAGCTCCTAAATGGATAGGAGGATGCATGCAAATAAAAGTGTTTCTTAACCAGCATGTTCATTCAAGCAAGCCAAGACCACTCCTAGTGTGCTCAACCCCTGTGAGACAGACATTGTTACAGTCAGCATCCTTCCCTCCTACCATGTAGGTCAAGCAGGAGCATTGGAAGCCATGTCAAAAGTACTGATCTTTTCCTGTCTTTCAGAGATGATAATCCAAGGATTTGTGGTGCCAGAAGCTCTTTCAGCCACCTTCATTGTGGACAGTGGCTATGTATGATGCCTTTTGACTCTCAGGTATGATCTTAACGTGTTATACCTTGAGTATTTGGTCTTCAGAACCACATAAATCTTGGCTCCTTTATAAGTATTTTTCCTATAAGTTGCCCTAGGTTACTGAAGAGGCCACTGGCAGCTCAAGAAATGGACCTACTGACCTGTCATTCGTCCATTTGCTACTGATCTGCTGACAGGGACATTAGGAGCAGTTTGGGACTTCTGGCTGTTCTGGAAACATAAATTACCCCAATCTGGTTTGCATAGAGGACTGTGGACAAGGGCTCTATGTAAGCTTTATAAAACCAAAGCTCTAGCGTGACTGTCAACCATTGGAAGGAACAATCCTTGAGACAACTCATGGCTGAGACACTGATGCCTTGGAAGACAAAGACCACTTGTAGCAGGACCGGGTGGTATGGTTGGGTCACCTTGGTGGTGTACTCATGCAGCTGCTTAGCAGTTGAGATACCACACACTGAACCAGCTGCAAGTCCTCAGAGAACCAGAAGGATCTGAAAAATCACAGCTCTTTCTGTTCCTGCATGAGCTGTCAGAGCGCACACACTCTTGTGTGATTTTGTGGCTACCTCAGGCTCTTTTTATCACATTTCCCCTAAGACAGAATTCCTGTTATGAAAACAAAAGCCTGTGTGAGCCCAGTAATCCAAGGGGGTTAGTCCTGATTTACACACACTTTTACGCAAGGGTAAATCAGAAGCAATTCCATGGAAGTTTCTGGGTTTGATTCCCCGGGATTTGCACTGGGAAGACTTGTTTGCACATGTTCAATGACCATCCAGACCAGAGGGGTTAGCACACTGCTGTCTGGGGTAACGTAACTATCTACAAAGACAGCTTACACAAGCAGATGAAGCTTCACCCTAACTAGAGTAATGCTGGTAGAAATGAAAGACTGGCCGGCTCCACTCTTTCAGGCAAGGTGGAGGTAAAGGGAAGCACCTCACTGGGACAGCTGGAAGATAAGGGATCTCCACCCATTTCATTTACTCCAGCTTCATGCACTTCTGAGGTGTCATGACAATTTATGGCTGAAAGTTTGCCCTGATGAAATACTTCATGTAGTTTGATTAAGTTACGGTTTTTATCTTCCAATTAAGTAGATATGCCATCAGCTGGCCCTCCATGAGGTTGCTGCACTTGCTCTGAAATGTCATAATCCCTAAGATTACATGCAGAAGTAGGTGGAACCTGAAGGGCCTTTATTTTTATTACAGCTGCAGCTAAGTTTTCAAAGCAAAATAGGTGAAACCATGAGCAGATGGTGTGGACTCACACATCACTTCTGCAAATATCTAAGCTTTGACCAAACGAATAAGAGTGACACCAATATTGTTCATTTGAGCAAACACGTGGAAATATTTGGCTTGGACAAAAGCATAGCAAATCATTTTAGCTTTTTCTAAGGACGTTTATCAGATTTGGCAATCAATCATCTAAACTGACCAAGGATGCAGTATCTTTGCAATAAATGTTCATGCTTGTCATCATTAACATCATTTAGATTTTAGACTTTTTCTAATTAAGAAAGGTTCCCACCAGCAACAGCAAAAATCCCTACCACCTCTTTCATTATCACAGCTTTTCTTCTCTTTAATTACTATTGAGCTCCTGGCTGATTAAATTAGGGTTTTTAGGTCTTTTCTGAAATCTTAGGGAAATTATCTAAAAATCATGAAATCAATTCCCTTACGCTGTTTTAATCTTTTATGTTTTGGGCTCCAAGAGGGACGGGCGGACAAGTGCAGCCCCTCGGAAAAGTGTGCAGCACTAGACTGCTTGCCAGCCTTCTATTGCCTTTGTGGACCATCTGGGTCAATTTCCTTCCAACTAAATGAAATGCAAATAAAAATTCCAGCAGTTTTTCAGCTGCAGGCTGCCCAGCTGATTAGCATGACAGAGGCCGGGAGATGAGGCCTGACCCTGTGCACTTCCCCTCATCTCATTAAGTTGTAACTCTACCGTGGCTGCATTCATGGTGTTTATTGACGCTGAAAGGCGTCTTTATCCAAAACTAGCTAAATTCACATTCAGAGTTTTTCCATGAAGGCTTGCCTGCTACAGCATCCACATGAAAGTGAACCTATTGTAGCTTGGTGATGTGTCCTGCTGATTCCTTAACAATTTGAGCTTTCTCCAAAAATGTTAGATTCACAAGTTGAAGTTCCATTAAAAAACCCCTAAACCCCAAACATTTTAACAACTTTGTAGTTTAAAATGTTAAGAACATAAACAAGTTTCATTCTGATGATGACAGTGTGTATATTAGACTCCCACATGTGAGGAGACAGCCCAGCCAAAGTACAGTAGCGAGCGAGCGCCTGCATCATGTCGGACTGCAGACAACGGGGTATTATACTTATCCTCACATCCATCAGCAAGGAGAAGGATATAAGATTCAAGAAGGCAACATCTTCAAAAATTTATAGTTCTCTGAGAGTCACAGTTGGACAACAGAGAGAAATACACCTTCCAGCTGCCCACTATTTCATGTCTTGTCACAACTCTATATCAAAGAAAGGGAAATACTACAGAACCAAAGCCTGGTGGAACGAGCGTAGTAATGACTATGATTCTTTCTCTTGAGTACCATGACTAGCATCGTAGCTGGATGACAGCAGTTGTATAGCTGAGACACTGCTGCTAAAGCTCTAGGTTGGTCAGGTCTGGTGGGCAGTGCATTTTCTCTACTGTAATGTTAGAGGGCCAGGTGGGAATTAAGGTAGACAGACTGTTTCCAGGAGGCATGGAAAGGAATAGCAGCTACTACAGTTTTTGGAAAGGAAAAGCCAAATGCTTATGCTCTCCCTTACCATTTGGGTCTACAGGGTGTGCATAGTAAAGCTTTCTTATGGGGCTCTCAGATGGCAAACAAATCAAGGAGGGTCCAACCCTGACATCAATGCACCTCTGGAGTCAAAGCCCCATTCCTGCTCATGACAGATGGACTGGAAAGCAAGAACGGGGGACATTTCACTGGACCACTGTCAAGTATCCCACAAGATATTTTAAGATTTCATTGGGAAGGAAAGGATGTGGGAGTTTTTTGTCATGGAAAACAGCTTTTTTTTTCAGTTCCACTGTGCCAAGGCAGATATAGGTGAGCAATTCTAGGGGAATCAGTCAGAGATTGACTCTTTGGATGAGGTCGCAAGAAGAAGTTACAGGACTGTGAGCACCTCATCAAAGTGATTAATGCCTGTGTAGGGCTGAAAGGTGCAATCAGTGCATAACACAGACCCGCATAACAGGCTGTGAGGAAAAAAAGGAAAAATATTACATCATCTCCACTCCATTCAAAGGTCACACGGAGCAGAGAATACTGAAGGTGATGTCTGTTTGGTTATCCCATGAAGAAGAGGTTCAAACAGTAGTTTGCCCATGACTCCTCCCTAGACATTCCCTCTCATCAGCTAATGAGTTCACTTTGCTTCCTACATACAGACTTGGGGAAAAGTTATCTTGATCTGATACGCAATACTTGGGCAGGAAATTCCATTTTTAAAAGTCATGGTACATGAATGTCTTCCCACTGAGCCACAAGCTATTGTGAACATTAAAATAGCCGTTGTTATTTTCTCCTTTCTCATCATCCTATTGAAGTCAGAGATGTTCTGTTAATTTCCATAGGGTTTTTATTATATTCTTTGATCGTCTGTCTTAGTTAGCTGTTGCCACAATTCTACATGAGGTGATTTGTTCACCAATTGAACAAACATCTCAACGCTTGGCTTTCCTGTAGCTCCAGGTAAGTATTTGCAGGATAGATGAAAACTGCTCAAACATATCACCACTCCCAGATGTGTTGTTCAAGCAAATTCTTTGAATAGAGACATGTAAACAAGGCTTCTACTTGAAAGTCAAGAAGGTTAACATGCAGCGGAGCAGCGGGAGCATGATGTGTTTTGACCACTTGTGTTTCAGTTTCTCAGGCTCTTGGAGACACCATCGTTCTATATATTAGTTCAGCATCATCAGTGGCAGAGCATGGCTAAAGTTTGCCTGAAATCAGGAGTTTAAACTGGTTTAGTCAAACTGGTGGAAAGGCCTTGTGACTATCCTTGTCTAAACGCACATCCCATTTTAACAAAAGTTAATATGGAATTAAGTGCATTAAATCAAAACCAAAAAGTTTAAGCACTCTGCCCTGAAATAGATGAGTTCAAACACTTTGATGTTTCATTAGTCAAGTTTCATGAAATTCTGCTTTTCAGAAGTAAAACAAATTTGAAAAAGAGACAGAGAACTAACTTTTTATCTACTCTGCACTGATGTGAACTTTATTTGCTTCTGGGTTTTCATTTGATATGTTTTTTAGCAGTTGAAACTGAGAACAAACTGGTGACTTTCTCATCAGTAACTATAACATGGTTTTTGTGCTTGATGTGTTTTGTTATCAGCCGGGTCAACTGTAGACCCAGCCTATAATGTTACCAGCAGCTTATAAAGTGTGTTTTTAAATAACAAGAAGTTGTGATAACTGTTACCTGTATAAGGAGTCCCATGATGGGTTGGAGCATGCTTGGAGCAGCACAGACCTGACTGCTCCATTCCAAGGAGGCTGGTAGGAGAGGAATGCTGTGGATACACCTCACTGGTTGGCATTTCGTATTGAACTACATCCAAACGCAAAGCCAGCACTTTACATTTCCTGCCAAATGAACATTTGAATAAAAAAAAAAGAAGTGTGATTTAGGATCCTTGAAAGATTTTGCTTTGGTAATTCAGCACGTTTTCATTTTACAATCCATTTAACTTTAATAACATGAAAACATTATAATACAATGTTAGGTAATGATAAAATATTTGTGCTACCATAACACCAACACTGGAATAAAAACACCAAATCATTATATTTTGACTTTATCAAAATGGAATATTTTACGGTGTTATTGGTATGGAATGATAAAGTCAGGACAAAACACTGAACTTCTAAATTTTCCAGGCTTGGTATCTTCCTTGGACATATTTTGATTTTGACAAAGCTGTTTTTATGACAGAAAATTGTCGTTGGGAGTTTTCATCCAGGTCCAGTTATCACTGTTATCCTTTCGACAGAATAAGGGAATTTGGGGGTGGTTTCACTTGGGAAGGTGAAAGCAGTGACAACAGTGCTTTTTTCTCATTTACAGAACTGAGGAAGTTAGAGATTAAAAAAAAGGCCAGTAGTCTGGGGATACTCTAGGTCATCCATCTAGCCCATTACACAAGATAAATATAATCAAATAAGATAGATTGAATCATTCCATTGAATAAAGGATGAGTCCTCTTTCAAGACACTGACTTTGTAGAGGGCAAAAGGAACTGAAAGTTGTCTTAAAGGCTATCTGTCTTCAGCCTTCCCTCTAAGAACTGCTGCTGGATTGGCAAATCTGGATCAAATAAAACAAAAGAAACCTTTATAAACAAATAAGGATTTTTCTCTTCTCTTCCAGACTTGGCTAATTTTGTTGGTTTCACTGATCCACACATCCAACCACAATCTGAAGATGGTGTATGGCCTACTTGTTGAAATGGAAAAGTGTCATGTGTATCAAAATGAACAAAAAAATATGTTCATATGAAAATTAATCAGCATGAGATCATTACAGTGCTCAGCATATGACCTCAGTATTGCATCAACCTATTTATTTTTATAGTTTTTATATAGGATCTGCACTGATAATTCAGGACCATTAGTTTTGTCAGTGATAATGCAATGACAGATGCATGTTCTTAACTTCACGTGGAAGTTACCACATGCTTACCTGTGGAACGCCAGGCATGTGCAGGTGAGTTTGCAGCCTTGGGTAGTGTAACTCCGGTGTGGTTATGTCAATACTCAGAGGTGGAGTGTGGCTCTAACAGATGATATATGTGGTTGAGTTTTGGGGTAGGGTGCTAGGGAATGAGGTTGCCCTGCCAGGGGATTGGTTGCCAGCTGAAGCAACCCCTACCTCCCCCCAGAAGCTACAGCAGGAGCCCAGCTTACGCCCTTCCTCTTGACTCCAAGATTCTGGGCAGCCGGGGGTGGATGCGGTGACTCCCACCTTACATAGTCAATAAGTGTGCTAGGTGTTTCTGGAGGTCCATGAAGGAGGTTTGGTAACCCTTATGTTTAGGTAACTGCCAGACAGTGGGGAATGCCCTTTGCACTTCCAGGGAATGGCTGGGGCCACCTTCAGAAGGTATCTACAGCTGGTTCCTGATTGGCAGTGAGGGTCAGCTAGCCTTCCCTTTCTTCTCACTTCCCCTTTCCAGACTCTGTGTCCCGGAGTTTATGTGTTTGGTGATATATCTCACCACAAACCTAGTCAGTTGTTCGGCAGAGCCCATGCTTCAATGCCTTGAACTCCCATTCGCTGAGGTGTTTTCACTGCATCAGGACTCCTATTGACCATGCTGTTCCATGCCACCCATGGCCAACAGCTGAGACAGTGGAATGGAACAGCAAAAGGGCTGTTACTTTGACTTCACCTCAGTCCTCTTCAACACCTCTTTCCCTCCTGCTTTCCACTGCCCACACCACCTCCCCCATCTCAACCAGGCCCAGCTCCAGCCCTGGTTGCTTTTGCAGAGCTGTGGGTTGCAGGGACGGGTCCCCTGTGACCAGGGATGTGCCAGCTGGCCACTCTCCTCTCACCCAGGCTTGAGGGACCACAACTTCGACATGGAAAATCCACTCAAATGACCAAAGCAAACCTAGAATCAGAATGGTTTGGGTTGGAAGGGACCTTAAAGACCATCTAGTAAACATGAACCCAGACTCAGTTGATCTCTCTGAATTTTGTACTACCCAGTTTTGTCACCTGTCTCTTTTCAAAGTCCAGGAGCAAGGTCCCAAATGTCCCACCATACCTGTGTGTCTGAGGCCAAGATTCAAAATAACCTCAGAGGCTTTCTCTTCTGTGTTGCTCAGCTTTCTTTGCCCTCAATGGCCATCCACAGAGCAAAGGCACGAGCTGTCTTTACCTACCAAATGGCTGTTCTTCTTTCCCAGCAGAGGCACCAGCAAAGGTGCTCTTATTTGCGTTTGGTCGCCAGCCAGACCTTCCCGATGCCATATCACAGGCAGCTGATATTTCCTCTCCAGTCTCCATGAGTTTTGTCCATCAAAGCAGCAGCCAGCGTTGTTTTATGATGTGTTGTAAAACTACCATGCTGCCCTGAGTGTGCTCAGCGTGGCTGCCTCATTTATCACTGCTCAGCCTTCACACTGGGACATCATCCATCACTGCCTCCTTAGAGCTAGGAGTCAGAACCTGGTCCGTATTGCTGTCAGAGCCCGGAGCCGTGTGAACACTCATCAGCAGGTCCCTTTGTCCTCGGGCTTTTTTTTTTTTTTTTCCAGGAAATGTGACTTCTTCTTACATTTAGTTCCCAACCAAGTGTCCAGAATAGCAAACCAAACTTCAAAATTCAATTGACTGTGCCTAATGGAGGGGATTTTAATGTGTAGCTTTTGACCCTTATCTATTATTGATGGAAATAAAGACTTTTTTTGTTCCATATTTGAGGTTAATGGTAAAAGAAAAATTTGGAGGTTTTAATTTTTTGATTCTAATAGTGACCTCCATGTCCATTGTGAAACCATGAATAATCACTACTTGAGAAAGACATTCCTATGAGCAAGCTAGAAAGTGGACAAAGGAACCTTTGAGACAGTTCCATATGCTGAAAAAAGCACAAGAATGTTTGTGTCTTTTTTCTTGTGCTATAGAAAGATAAGTGACTTCCTCTTATTAATTATATTAATTAATTGCATTACACTTACTGCATTAATTACTTGCATTGCACTTATGTCCTTATCTCTCACAAACCTGTTCATTTTAGTCTGATAAAACTAATAAGCAAAACATGTAAAATGGTTTAAAATGTCAACCAGTATAAAATTTATAAACTCAGACCCTTCTACTCCTAGTGTCATCAAAGGCAAGCACACCATTGATTTTAACAAGTCTGTATAGTAAGGTGGATGTATTGTACTGTATTTAACCTGGAAACACGACTTCAGTTGTTTCTGTGCTTTAACAACCTTGTTCTTTAGTGTTTTCCTACTTCTGGGTGCAGTGCTTTCTCATGGATGAGTAGGTAGTGACCATGACTCAGGCACCTCATAATTCTCTCTTTGGGCTTTAGCCTCCTGTGTTGGGAGAAACACTGCATCGTGCGCACCTTGCTGGGCAATTGTCCTCTAAGAGAAGCCGTGGCGAGTGTGTGCTCTGCTTCATGCTCTATTTTTGGAGGTGACTCTTCAGAAAAGTGACCTTGTGGGAAAAAGCCACAAACATGCAGGTAGAGGAGGACAGGCCATGCACTAATCATGGCTTCCTCTGCTCCATGGCTGATGTGTGAGTTATGTAAGTCGCACTCGCATTTGTCAGTGATTTCCCAGCATGAGGAAGGCAAGTTTAAGACCCCAAATCCTTGATATTTCTTTAGCAAAATGATCAAAACCTAACCACTTACTAGGAGTTGAAAAAACAATTTAAGTATCTAGTTTTTCCATTGTAGCTCTGCTTTCCATTCACTTAATAACTTGGAAACAAAGTCACAGTTTCAGAATGGTGAATTTGGATGCCTGGGTAGGGAGAGGATGCACTTGTCCCCATGGGTACCATTTGCCTTCCAGGGCTGTGCCCACCCCAGCAGTGGTGCAGCATAGTAGGGGCAGGTGTGTAAGCTGAGGCCACCAGTGCTGCAACCCTTTCTACATTCATTTTCGGATGAAGGGCTCCCTTCTGAACAAGCTTTGGAGTGGTCACCTGGACCAAATGTCTCCACTGTGCCTCTGTTTTGTTTCATCTCAAGGGGTCAGTAACTGGTTCAGACTCTCATGTCCACACTGATGGGTTGGAGCCCACTTGATCTCCCTTTTGGGTACAGCTTCCCAGTTTGCTTTTCTCCAGAAGGCACCTGTTTTGTGTACGCTCAAACTGTTCTGTCGATCAAGCCCAAGTGTGATATGAGGACATGGTCAGAGGCTTGCTTTGAAATCATGCTAGTGGTCCCTACAAAAATGCTAATGGAAATGCAGCCTAAGCATGATGCATTGCCCGACATGAGCTCCTTCCTCGGGTTTAGTCACACAAGACCTCCCCTTGTCTGGAGGCCCCCTGAAGTCCTCAGCACCTGCTGCTGTTGCTATTGGCACCTTCAGGACACGGGAAGGATGACTGGACTGTGCTTCAGGGCTCTCTCTGATATCAGAATGGGAAATAAAGCTTTGTAAAGATAAACCATGAAGGAGAAGGAGAATCAGAAACGTCTGAACCCTATTGCTTGTGCTGGTGTGAAGAACAGCCCAAACAAATGCGTTGAAGGGCAGACAACAACAGAACAATGGAAAACATTGCAAGGTGACAGATATTCAAAAGCCACAGGCAGAAATGGCAGTTCTTCCACTGACTTCAAAGCACTGTTGAGCAAGAACCTGAAGACACAGGAATTTTTAAGAAATAAAGTTTAATTTGAGGTGAGGAAGTATAGATTCGATACTTTTTCCACTTGCAAGTACCCACAGTCTGCACTGGTCCTGTTTGAATGCTGAGAGGTGGACAAATGCCAGGAGCCATCCACCATGCCCAACTGCCCAGAGGTTGATGTGAAGCAACAGAAAGGGGAAGTAACAGAGCAGGTATGACACGTTTGTCTGAGAAAATTTTAAAAAATGGGATATGCATTGTGAACAGCAACGTTTTTAGGAAAAGTTGTGGGTTTTTTCTAGATTTGCCTTTTTTTTTTTTTTTTAAAGAGCAAATGAATGGGTTCTGGTTTTATTTGCTTGGTGTTTGTCATGTTTGGGTGTTCACACTTTTCTGTTTTGGGCAAAAATGTGAACTGCGCTGCTACTAGTGGTACAATGACAAATAAAGCTCCAAGAAAAGTCAAAATTTCATTGTTGACATTCTTTTTTTATGTTGTTCAACACTGCAGGGACTTAAATAGTTGGAAATAATAGGGAAATAAATGTATACTGAGGGCTTCATTTATGTCTCACACCAGTTTTTCATAACACCACAACTTCAGGGCAAAGTGTAAATTTTTCTGTCCATGGCAGGGGGTTTGGAACTAGATGATCTTTAAGGTCCCTTCCAACCCAAACCCTTCTATGAATCTATGAAATTGGCATTGGCATGGTACCAAAAGCTCTGCAAACCCCTACACGTGTGTGCACACACATGTGCACACACATGCATGTTCAGCTGCTCCAAGCACTCAATTGCTGGTGCTTCTTTTGACCTTTCTCTGTGTGCAAGCTCTGCCTGTGTGAGCAGAGATGAAGCTTCAAGTAAAGACCAGGAAACAATTTTTGTGTCTAATTTTGGTGAAGTTAAATGTACATTTTTCTCACCATCAAGCTGGCAATACCACAAAGGGGGCATTCCCTTTTTTTTCATTTGCTGCTCCAGCAACCCCAGTGAGCGAGCTGTCTGAGCAGGAGGGAGGTGCAGACTCAGCTTTGTCCTTAGACATGGCTTCCCAGGTGGTCAAGTCAACAGCAAAACAGCAGAAAAATCAACTCCAACCTATGCACCCAACATCACCATTTCCTGAGGAGGGTCTATTCCATGACCTTTAACTTCAGGAGGGACAACAGGTGACTCGCCCAAGTAAAACCAGTGAAGCAATGGTCTGCAAGGCACTATGGCTGCTGGTATGTGTCTCAACCTCACCATGCTGTGCTGTCCTGGATCACGCTTCTCTGGCACCGTGATGCTCAAAATTTTAGTGTTCTGGTATACGCTAGTTAAGGAATAGACAGCCGAGATTATTACACCTTTAAACCTAGGGACACTTGAGTACCTCACACAATTCCTCGTGACACTCAACACAAGCCTGAGATGCTTTTCAGTGGAGTTGGGCATTACACTGCAAAAATTACTGGCTGAAAATGCAGAGCTGAGGAAATCGTTAGGAAGCAGATGGCAGTGGGTAGAAATGTGTGTTGGAGAGACGGGTGGGAGATCTGCTGTGTGCATCCACACAGTTTAGTGAGGGCTTAGGCAGGCACAGCTTAACCTGGGCATTGAGGGGAGGGAGGGTAATTAGTCTTTGTCTCCCCCATCCAGTGCTACACATACTCTGGTATGATGGTGGAAAAGCTCTTCCCTTTGCCCACACTCACATCTTGGCTGCCTTCACCCCCTCTTATGGGAGCCACAACAGAGGTAACACTCCCCTGTTTTTCACTTGTGAACATAGCTGGAGGGGACACAGAAGGGACATGTGCAAGGGGTATTGAACTTCTGCTGCATTGCCTGTGTTGCCTGTGTTGAACAAGCCCATATAACCAGGAAAAATAATATCTGAATGTAAAAGAAACACAGAAAACAAGAAACTGTTCTTCAAACTCTCCAAGTTGATTTTTCTGAAAAAAATAGCTTTTTCAGCTGCTACAAGTATCAGCTACTATTTGAGCGTCTTTCTAAAGCACTGCACCTTCTCTTCTGTTAAATATGCATCAGTGTTAACAAAAACCGGAAAAATTCAAATCGCAGGATGCAAGGGTCAGTGTCACAAATGCAGACCAGAAGAGACTCATTTCATAATCCTTGCAATGTAAAAGGAGTCTCAAGGAGCTAAATAACAAGCTGTGGCAGAGGTGCAAAACTTCCCAGGCAAACAGCCCACCAACAGCATCTTCAGGAGTGACCAGGAGTCTGCAGAATGAATTGGTCTCAGAAGAGCACTAGAGTGTTATATTCATCCTGTATAAATAATCTGAGAGGATATAACAAGCAGCTGAATTATATTCTGCATGCTGGTAGGTGATTTTCAGCCTCAAGCATTGAATTGTTGTGTGTCTGTTTTGGATTTTTTCCGTGTTTAACTCGCATCTTTGGTGTTTCTTTGCTTTTCAGGGAGAGGGAAACCTGTCATGACTTTAACTCTGTATTAGCAGCCTTTGTCAGGCGTTCATTCTACCTCTAGGCATGCTTTACATTGGGTTAGCTGCCATGTCTGCAAAGTACTTTTGGCATTTAATTTAGATTGCAACCACATGCCTCAAAAGGAGCTTCTCACTTACAGACAAGTTTGGGACAGTCCTGAATAGACAGGAACAAACAAACACACATGTACTCTCGTGCTCTTTTTCCCTACCACATGCAGCCAATAATTCACTCTAAGGTCTCCTCCCTTCAAAAGGAGATTTTACTGTTGATCTATATCATGTTACTCTATGAAGAGGCAGAGTACCCTTTCTGAAATATGCAGCAACACAGAAGTTGTGGAGCTGCTGCCACCACAGGCACCGAGCTCAAGGGCTCCTGGCAATGGCCAGCGCCATGTGCTGCCCAAACCCAACCAGCAGGCACTGCAAAGCCACAGGCCCTGGCAATGCCCCTGCCCTGCCGCAGCTTATTTCAGCGTGCGCTGAGCAGCGACGGCCACGGGACCAACAGGAGACCCCCTTTCACAGCCACACACAAACATCCCCTGTGTGAGAAAAAGCGGTGGTGGAGGAAAGGTCAGCAGGAGAGGCCGAGGGCCAACGAGAGGGTTGCAGCCACCAAGCTGGGCATGGGGCTGGGGGAGCACTGTGCACATCACTTGTTCTTTGCAAGCGTGCTGGGGAGAAACAAACCACTCTGACCCCAGTCTTGGCTCTGAGACTGCTGATCCCTCTGGAAATAGCTTGGGAAAGTATGGCAGGGAGACCCAGAGAGCCTCTCCAGCCACCTCTGGAGTCCTGGCTGGTCATGCTGGTGGGTGGCTGGTGGGAATGGGGCTGGTTACAGGCTTTCTCCACCCCAGGGACCCCAGTTTTGTTTAAAGTCTTAAAGAAAACTCAGGTTTCCAAAAATGGCATGGTCAGATTCCGCAGAAAAGCGTGTTTCTGCTGGTCCACACCAGGGGAGCAAATGATCGGCACACAGATACGCACCCCCAAGCAGCAGCATGACACAAGGCGACAGAAGCCCTGCACTTGTGTCTCCTAACAGTAGTATCGTCCTCTTTGTAACCCTGTTTTATTTCCCCTAAGAACCACATCAGTGCTCTGCTGAATCTACTGCTTAAATAACACAGGCTAAACTTGTCAGACACCTTCTTTCTGTCACTTTTAAAATTCAGTTTTGATGAGCTTGCAAAAAGGTGGTCAACCCAACCACGCCAGGCTGTGCAGGAGCAGGTGTGATGGCCCTGGGGCAGGGTGGTAACCACCTGCAGCTGCAGCTGCATTCACCTGACACACCTGGGGAGTAGGGCCTAAACCCTGAAGCCTGTGAGAAATGGAACTCTGAGGTGCTGGAGTATGTCCATAGAAGAGCAATGGAGTTGGTGAAGGGTCTGGTGCACAAGTCCTGTGAGGAGCGGCTGAGGGAGCTGGGGGTGTTTAGCCTAAAGAAGAGGAGGCTCAGGGGAGACCTGATCACTGTCTGCAACTATCTGAAAGGAGGTTGCAGAGGTGGGTGTTGGTCCCTTCTCCCAAGTGACAAGCGATAGGATGAGAAGAAATGGCTTCAAGTTGTGTTAAGGGAGGTTCAGATTGGATAGCAGGGAACATTTCTTCACGGAAGGGGTTGTCAGGCATTGGAACATGCTGCTCGGCATTGGAATGGGCTGCCCAGGAAGATGATTGAGTCACCATCCTTGAAGGTATTTAAGAGTTGAGTTGATGTAGCGCTTAGGGACATGGTTTAGGGTAGCCTTGGCAGTGCTGGGTTGACGGTTGGACTCGATGATCTTAAAGGTCTTTTCCAACCGAAACAATTCTATGATTCTACAACATGAGTTCTGCAGCTTTGCTGCTGTGGGAGACTTGTATTTGTGCCCACTATCTGCCTCTGTATGTGTGTCTGTGTCTAAAGAAAGATAAATGTTGTGAACTGTACCTAATGGGATGCTGAGCAGCTGTGCCTTGTGGAAGGTCTGCTAATCCTGTGTCATGTTTTAACCCTAGCCAGCAGCTAAACCACTTGCTCACTCCCCACCCTCACTCCCCTTCCTCTGGGGTTGGTATGGGTAAGAGAATCAGGAGAGTACAAGTGAGAAAACTCATGAGTTGAGATAAAGACAGTTTAACAGGTAAAGCAAAAGCTGCACACACAAACAAAGAAGAACAAGGAATTAATTCATCACTTCCCATCAGCAGGCAGGTGTTCAGCCATCTCCAGGAAAGCAGAGCTCCATCATGTGTAACGGTTACTTGGGAAGATGAACAACATCACTCCAAACATCCCCCATGCTTCCTTCTTCTTGCCCCAGTATTATATGCTGAGCTTGACACCATATGGAATGGAATATCCCTTTGGTCAGTTTGAGTCTGCTGTCCCAGCTGTGTCCCCTCCCAGCTTCTTGTGCACCCCCAGCCCACTCGCTGGTGGGGTGGTATAAGAGGCAGAAAGGCCTTGGCTCTGTGCAAGCACTGCTCAGCAATAACAAACACATCCCTGTGTCATCAACACTGTTTTCAACACAAATCCAGAACATGGCCCCACACCAGCTACTATAAAGAAAATTAACTCTATCCCAGCTAAAACCAACACATCCTGTATAATAAGGTAACTTTTTACATGAAGTACCATAGTACAGCCAAAGTGTACATACAAGTGAAATTATAAGTGATCAAGACCTAAAAATACCTGCCCCAAACTGTCTAAAATAATTGCTTTCTCCCTGTGGAAGCACTCAGTGTTGCAAATGATTCAGCTGTTATCTCTGCTGAGAGAAGCCAAGCTTCCCTAGGCCAAAGACAGCACTCTGACCAAACTGCAGATGGACCAGCTGATGAAAAAGGCAGTACCCTAAAACAGATCAGCCCAGGCAAGTACCCTGGGCAAATGGAAGAGAGAGCACTGCAGCTTCATGAGGAAGATGATGGTAAGGCCAATACTTATGAGCTACAGCTATCAAAATGATTGCAGTATTGGAGAGAGAAGCCCATCAGTATCCAGGCTGGCCGCAGCTTCCTCCAAACTGCTGCTGCCTTTACTTAAGAACAAGGTGCTTCCTATACTGAGAGATGCTGCAGGATTCTGCCCAGAACAGCAAAGTGAATTGGGCTCAGGAGCCTTCCTTCACTGCCTCAGCTCCAAAAAGGAAGATCTAGTCTTGAGGACATTGGTGCTAAAAATACTCCCATCCCTTCTGAAGGGAAAAGGATCTTCCCTGATGTAAGGTTGATCACACTGCTGGAAAGGAAGAGATCTGATGAAATGACACACAGAACGGAAGGATGAGATGGAAAGTTGTGGCAGACACATTCCACTCTGTTTTTCTTGCTGTAGGACAGCTCATCTGTTAAAGTGGGTAAAACTGAAAACAGAGGTAGAAGGCTTAATGCTGCTTTTCCTTGTTCTGCCTTTGCCAGTACTGAAGAGTCTTTGTGGGTAGCAGAGAAGGCTCTGCCCTGCACACCTCCTGCCAGGCCCGAGGTGACATGGGGTGAGGTGGCTACGTGATGGCAATACTGGTGAGCATTTGCCAGGATGTCTAAGCTCCTTTATGTGACCCTGCTTTTTGTCAAGCCAAATCTGTGGATATTTTAATGACAAAACAGTTGGAGGATACATATTGGCCATAGATTTACCCTTCAGGTATTGCCATAATAACAATGTTCTGCCTGCAGAGATCCCCCTCTCTTTTCCTTAAGCAACTTGGCCAGGATACGTCTCCGCAAAGAAGGTCTCCTAGGTGCTGTTTTGTGTACATTAAGTGTATCAATGAAGGTACCAAAAACCAGCTTGGGTCTGGAGAGTTTTGACATTCTTCCCACTACCAGTCCCTTTCCAGCTGTTTTTAACCATGAAGAAAGTTATTTCAATATTTGACCTAAGCTTGGTCATGAGGAAAACAAACAAACAAACAAACAAACAAACAAAAAATATCCACCAGGGAAAATTTGGTTAAAATGTCTCAAGAAGAAAAAGGGATGGCTTGTGCAATTGCTGAGTTTTTTGAATTGGTATTGAAAATTGTGTCTAAGTATTTATTCATCTCTGGACACAATTGGTCTCCTGACATCTGTAGAAATTTCTGAAATTTCTCTCCTCATCTTACTTGATTACAACATTGATTTTCCCCCAGCCTGGTTTTTTACAGTGAGATTAATTTTTCTTTTCATTTTACATGTCTGTGATCAAGACAGTAGTCTCCTAATCTGAAGAACACAAAATGCCTTTCTTTTATGGCATGTTCTTTTTTTTTTTTTTTTTCCCCCTAACCCTGTGTCTGGGCAATGAGGAAAATATGGAGAAGATACTATAAATCTTGTATGTTCTCCCTCCTAGTTTGATCTTTTGGGGGGGATAATTGGAACACTTCATTCATCCATACTCAGAGGTCTTCTCTCACACTTCTGCAGGACAAGTTATTAGAAGAATTGCTCCATTTACTGAGATAGTGATCTGGGTGAAGAGAAGAAAAGAAAGAGAGTGCCATAATTTAACCTCGGCTGATGGCAAAGTACCACATAGCTGCTCGTGTACGTCTCTCCCCACCTCCTCCAGTGGAAGAGGTGAATCTGAGGAGAAGACAAGGAAGCTCATGTATTGAGATAAGAACAATTTAATATAACCGAATATTATAGTGATACTAATAATATGAACAACACTAATAATAACATGTAATGGAAATAAAATAAATTATACAGTCAGCACCTGCTGACTGATGCACAGACAGGTTCCGAGTAGCGACAGTCAGAGTCAGAAGAGCCTGAGAGCAGTCACAGTCAGAGCAAGCCCCACGAGTGATAGCACGACTGAGAAAGCCAACTGACTCATCAGCTAACCTAATGCACAAACAAATGAGCTAAATGAACAAGCTAGCTAACAAACAAGTAGGCTATGGCCCACCAGCCCACCCCTGGCTTATATACTGAGTATGACATGCTGTGGAATGAAATACACCTTCGGTCAGTTTAGGTCAGCTGTCTGAACTGTGTGTGTCCCCCCACTGCTTGTAGTGAGAAAATCTGGAACATAGTTGCAGTATCAGAAGCTGGAAAAGACCTTGAATTTGGTGCAAGCACACCCCCAGCACCAACTAAAAAGACACCTTATCAGTACAATTCTCAGGGCAAATCCAAAACCACAGCCTCATACCAGCCTCTGAAGAAAATTAACTGTCCTGACCAAAACTAGCACATTTTCCACCTGTTATTTCATACCATTTATGCCATGCTCGAGTCCCACATGATTCCATAAATTCTCATTAACCAGCTCCCCCTTTCCCATCCCATCCTACATGGTTATCATTCCCTTAGTCTATGGCCCATCTTTGCAAAATGTCCATTAAGGTCATTTAGTCCATGACGTCAGGTTCCATCAGGTGTGGTGCTTATTCAGGACAGGAAAGGTGGAGTGTTGGGTAGGATCATTGGATATCAGAGCCATCTCGGGTCCAGTCACTGCTGCACTTCTTGCAAGGCTTGTCCTCTGTAGGTTCAGATTACTTCTGCTATAGTAATTCCTGTAACAAAAAAAAATCAAAACAAGGGTTATTTACAGCAATTAATGTCGATCATGCAATTTAATTCATGGGCTATTTTCCCCCAGAATCAAACCCCCTTGAGGTACACGTTGGACTTCCCCCTCTTCTCTCATTACCCACCAAGTGCCCCAGGTCCTTGAGCAAAAGCAACCCCACAGGTGGGTTTGCCTTTGCCCGAGGCAGGAATAACCCGGACTGGTTTTCCCAACATAATTTTAACATGCACTACAGGGACTTTATCTCCTTTTACGGTGTGTAAAAGTTTGGATTGGGCAGAGCCAGCCCGATTGGCAGATCCTCTGGTGTTAACTAACCAGGTGGCTTTTGCTAAATTGGTATCCCAATTTTTGAGTGTTCCACCCCCCACCACTCTCAGGGTGATCTTTAACAGTCCATTGCACCGTTCGACCTTCCCTGAGGCAGGTGCATGGTAGGGGATGTGATACACCCACTCAATGCCGTGCTCTTTGGCCCAAGTGTCTATGCGGCTGTTTCGGATATGAATCCCATTGTCCAATTCAATTCTTTCTGGGGTGCCGTGTCGCCACAGGACATGCTTTTCAAGGCCCAGGATAGTACTCCGGGCAGTGGCATGGGGCACAGGATATATTTCCAGCCACCCGGTGGTTGCTTCCACCATTGTGAGCACATGGCACTTGCCTTGGTGGGTTTTGGGGAGGGTGATGTAGTCAACCTGCCAGGCCTCCCCATATTTATATTTCAGCCATCGCTCCCCATACCAAACAGGCTTCACCCTCTTGGCTTGTTTGATGGCAACACATGTCTCACATTCATGAATGACCTGCGCAATAGTGTCCATGTTCAGGTCCACCTCTTGGTCATGAGCCCATCTGTATGTGGCATCTCTCCCTTGGTGGCCCGAGGTGTCATGGGCCTACTGAGCCATAAACAGCTCACCTGTATGTTGCCAGTCCAGCTCTACCTGAGCAACTGCAATCTTAGCAGCTTGATCCACTTGCTGACTGTAGTGATGTTCTTCAGTGGCTCAGCTTTTGGGTACGTGGGCATCAGCATGACTCAGTTTGAAGATCAGGTTGTCTAGCCAGGAAGAAGTATCTTGCCATAATGCTGCAGCCCAGATGGGTTTGCCTCTATGCTGCCAATTGCTGTTTCCATTACTGTAGCCACCCCCACAGGACATTTGCCACCATCCACAAGTCAACATAAAGATAAAATACTGGCCATTTCTCTCGTTCAGCGATGTCCAAAGCCAACTGGATGGCTTTTACCTCTGCAAACTGACTGGATTCTCCTTGTCCTTCAGCAGTTTCTGCAACTTGTCATGTCGGACTCCATACAGCAGCTTTCCAACTCCAATGTTTCCCTACGATATGGCAGGATCCACCAGTGAACAGGGCATATATCTTCTCATTTTCTGGTAATTTATTGTACAAAGGGGCCTCTTCAGTACATGTCACCTCCTGTTCTGGTGACATTCCAAAATATTTGCCTACTGGCCAGTCCATGATCACTTCCAAGATTCCTGGGTGACTGGGATTTCCTATTCAAGATCGTTGTGTGATCAGTGTGACCCATTTACTCCAGGTAGGATTGGTGGCATGATGAATGGAAGAGACTCTGCCTTTGAACATCCAGCCCAGCACTGGTAGTCGAGGTACCAGGAGGAGCTGTGCTTCAGTTCCAACTACTTATGAGACAGATCGAACTCCCTCATAAGCTGCCAGTATTTCTTTTTCAATTGGAGTGTAGCAGACCTCGGGTCCACTGTATCCCCTGCTCCAAAATCCTAGGGGACGACCTCGGGTCTCCCCTGTTTCTTTCTGCCAGAGACTCCAGGCAGGGCAGTTCTCCCCAGCTGCAGTGTAGAGCAGAGTCTTTACCTATCCAAACTACTGGCTACTGTCCAATGGCTACTGCATGCACTATCTCCTGCTTGATCTGTTCAAAGGCTTGTCGTTGCTCAGGGCCCCATTTGAAATCATTTTTCTTCTGGGTCACTTCATAGGGAGGGCTTACAATCTGACTGTAACTTGGAATATGCATCCACCAGAAGCCCACAATGCCTAGGAAAGCTTGAGTTCCCTTTTTGCTTGTTGGTGGGGACATAGCCATTATTCCATTGATCACGTCCATCGGGATCTGGCAACGTCTATCTAGATATTTTACTTCTAGGAACTGGATCTCCTGTGCAGGTCCCTTGACCTTATTTTGGTTTATGGTAAAACCAGCTCCCAAAAGGATTTGGATGATCTTTTTCCCCTTCTCAAAAACTTCATGAGCTGTGTCGCCCCACACGGTGATGTCATCAACGTATTGCAGATGCTCTGGCACTGCACCCTGTTCCAGTGCGGTCTGGATCAGTCCATGGCAGATGGGAGGACTGTGCTTCCACCCCTGGGGCAGTGGATTCCAGGTGTATTGGATGCCCCTCCAAGTGAAAGCAAACTGTGGCCTGCACTCTGCCAACAAAGGAATGGAGAAAAAGGCATTAGCAATGTCAATCATGGCGTACCACTTGACTGCCTTTGACTTGAGTTTGGACTGGAGTTCCAGCATGTCCGGTACAGCAGCACTCAGTGGTGGCGTGACTTCATTCAGGCCACAGTAGTCCACTCTTAGTCTCCACTCTCCATCAGACTTACACACTGGCCATATGGGGCTGTTCAAGGGTGAACAAGACTTGCTGATCACTCCTTGGCTCTCCAGTTGATGAACGAGGTTATGGATGGGAAGCAAGGAATCTCGGTTGGTGTGATACTGTCACCGGTGCACTGTTGTAGTGGCAATTGGCAACTGTTGGTCTGCAACCTTTAACAATCCCACAACAGAAGGGTCCTGTGAGAGACCAGGCAAGGCACATAGCTGCTCAGTGTCTTCAGTCTCTAAAGCAGCTACACCATAAGCCCACTGGTACCCTTTTGGGTCCTTAAAGTACCCTCTCTTGAGATAATCAATGCCAAGGATGCACAGGGCATCTGAGCCAGTCACAATGGGGTGCTTTTGCCACTTCTTCCCAGTCAGGCTTATTTCAGCCTCCAACACAGTCAGTTGTTGAGACCCCCCAGTCACACCAGAAATGCTGATGGGTTGTACCCCCCTATAGCTTGATGGCATGAGGGTACACTGTGTCCACTAGAGCCTTACATTGCTGTGACTCTGATGTTTCAGGCCATCGAATCCACACAGTCCAATGAACACAGTTGTCCCTTTCCTCCACCTGGCTGAAGGCAGGGCCCCTCTAATACTGACATGCCTCACTCATGTCTTGGAGGAATGGATTATTGGTCCAGTCAGGTCTTCCATCCCATTTGGATATGAGGGCAGCAGTTTTCCTGGAAGAATGCCCATTTGTGAATTTTTTTCCTTTCAATTCACATACTCGTTCCTCTAAGTGTGAGGTAGATTTTCCATCCCACGTCCTCATGTCCTCTCCATGGTCATGCAGGTAAAACCACAGGGTACCCAGTGATGGATACCTGCTGTATTCCCTTCTTTGAGCAGAGGAATGCTTACTCCCAATAGCCGGGATACTGGCTTACGCTGGTGGGTAGCGGGACATCTCTTCTGCAAATTGCTTAAACTCCTGGGACAGTCTCTCTACAGCCAAGACACAGGCCTGTATGGGGGAAGAGAGACTTTCCTCATATTCCCAGAACTGGAGAATAATCTCATCCACAGTTGGTGCCTCATCCTCTTTCCAAGCTATTATTGCAAGCACACTGGAATACAAGGATGGTGCACTCTGCATTAACTTCCGCCACATGGATCACATGCACTGAGCTTCATCTGGATCAGTGGGTGCCCGTGCATTGTTTGGGTCACCATAAACTGTCTCCAGCACAGCTAGTTCCCTCAGGTACTGGATACCTTTCTCCATGGTGGTCCATTTGCCTGGCTAATATAGCACACTTTCCTTAAAGGGATACCTATCCTTCATGCTTGTCAGGAGTCATCTCCAGAGGCTTGTATTTTATGTCCCTTTTCCAATTGCTTCGTTGATTCTCTCTTCTCCAGCAAATGACCCCAACTGCTTGGCTTCTGTGCCCTCTAACTCCATGCTACTGGCCCCGTTATCCCAGCAGTGGAGCAGCCAGGTGATAATATGTTCACCTGGAAAATGGCTGAAGTCTCTAAGGATATCCTGTAGCTCACTCAGGGATAAAGATTGAGTGGTTACCTGTTGTCCCACCTCCTCCTCTGTCTCTTGGGATGGCCCTGCTGCCTCTTCCCTTACCAGACAGGCTGATTGGTGTCCCTCTCATTTTCTGTACTGGGGTCACTGGCACACAGTGATTTGTGTTGCCTCATTGCCTGTCAAGGTGTGTGGAGTCGCTGCGGGGGTTGGAGTCAACACGGGGGGTTGCACGGCTGCTGAATGCATTTGGGCAACTGCTTGGCCCCTTGCAGAGGTTTGGGTGGCTGCATTTCCCGTTGTGTGGGTTCGGATCGATGCCCTGCATGTTGGGCAGATCGATAGCTACACAGAGGCTGACTCTTCACCGAGCCCTGGTAGCAGATGGGACAGCGTGTCCAAACAGTTCTTTAACAATGGGCCAGAACTGCAGACCATGCAGGAGCATCCTGATCCCCAGCAATAGGGCACTCCAAAAAATACAGGGAAAACTTCCGAAATACTCATACACTTTTGCCATTGGCCAGGAAGAAGAGGGGAAAAAACTGAAATAATTTTTCCTCCATAGACCAAGTCCACCAAAAAGGTGGGAGATGTAATTAGTGAAATATGTGAAAGTATCCCAGGGATGGTAGACGAAGTACTGGGGTGATGACAAGGCTGGATACAGATGCTGAGTTGTGCCCACCACCACTGTTACACCGCCCAGCCAAGAAATACCCCTCAGCCAGGCTCCAATGCTAACAAACAGCACAACAAGGAACACGTAGGGCAGCAGATCCCACAATTCAAATAACCACTCTGAGAACGAAAGAGTCGACATCCTGTCCAGCCACCACCACATCTCTATAGGGAATACTTACCATAATTCCAGTTTAACACACAGGAATCTGGTCTGACATTATCTCAACCCTTCAAGCCCCACATTGGGCACCAACAACAACCGTCCTGGTTTAACATCAGCTAGCTATAAAGTACCACACAGCTGCTTTCTCACTTCCCCCCTCTCCAGTGGAGGAGGAGAGTTGAAGGAAAAGACAAGGAAGCTAACGGGCTATGATAAGAACAATTTAATAATTGAATATAAATGAATAAAATAGTGATACTAATACCATTAACAATACTACTAACAATAAGTAATTAAAATAATAGAAAATAAACCGAAACCAAATTATATTATTGTTCACCACCTGCTGACCGATACACAGCCAGGTCCTGAGTAGCAGCAGTCAGAGTCCGAGCCCGAGAGTGATCCCCGCGATCAAGAGCATGACTGAGAAAGCCAACCGACCCACCAGCCCACTATCTAGCCAACAAGCTAATGGGCTAAAGGAACAAACTAGCTAACAAACAAGTGAGCAAACGGCAAACGAGCAAGCTAAATGAACAAGAGAGATATGCCCCCCGTCCCACTCCCAGCTGATATACGGAGCATGATGTCCAATGGAATTAAATACTCCTCCAGTCAGTTTGGGTCAGCAGTCTGAACTGTATCCCCCTCTCCACTGCTTGTAGTGAGAAAGTTGGGAACACAAGTGCAGTATCAGAAGCTGAAAAAGTCCTTGATTTGTTGCAAGCCCTCCCCAGCACCAGCTAAAAACACCTTATCGGTACTGTTCTCAGAGCAAATCCAAACCAGCCTCATAGCAGCTACTGTGAAAAAAATTAACTCTGTCCTGACTAAAACCAGCACAATGGCTCTTGATCATTCTCTGGTCATTGATCTGGGTTGATGGAGCCCCAAAGGGGACTGGAGACCACTGGGGCTGAAGTAGCCCTGGAGACGGGAGGTGTCCTGTCTTATAGGAAGAACCAGAAACCCATTTGGGGAGCAGAGATGGGGCTGCAGGTCTGCCCCATCACACTCAGGTGCTTATGGAGGGGAAATTCCTCACTCAACCCTGTCTTCACCTCCAACAACCTTTCAGTAACGCATTGCACGGAGCTGCGTGAGTGACCACAGTCTTCTCGCTCATGACATGCACGAATCTGTGCCTGGCTGACTCCTAGTCTGTAGCAGCAATTTCCCAATGATATTAGAGATATTTTAAGTTGAATTTCCCAACCTTGGGGATATTTTAAGTTGATCTTCCCTTTCTTCTGTGTGGGGATTGCCTCCCAACCCTACCTCTGCCCATGAGCAACTACAGGGTGACGGGATCTTTCTCATAGCCCTCACAGCAGATCTGGGAGCCTTTCACCAGGGAGAAGCTGTCCCTGGTGGCAGAGCCAAAGCTGGGGAAGCTGCAAGAGGGGAGGGAAGGTCCCAGAGCCTGGGCTGCCAATCATGATGGGACCCAAGTCTGTGTCTGTAGTTGGGAAGAGACCTCTTCCTGGATCTGAGTGGCTGGATCCTTGCTTTGGCTTTTCTTTTCTCTGCCATAGCAGACCTGCTGCATGGTCTGGAAGCATCCAGGCTTCTTGAACAAAATCAATGGGTCAGTGCAAAGACACTGCCTTGGGGCGATGAATCTCGGAAGCTTGCTCTTCCTCTGCCAGGCTGTTTTACTGGAGACCTGGGTCATTTGGCATCAGTGTTCCCTGGTTCCTGCACAAGTCAGGATGATTTTGGTGGTGGAAGGAGCATGTGCCGTGCCTGGGACCTGTGATGTCTCTGGTGTGGGAGCATGGAAAGAAATTCTCAACCTGGGACTCTTTCAAATCAATATTTCACAACATGGGTCGTTGCTGCTGCTCCAGGGTTTGCTTTTGAATCTGAGCCAGGTGACAGGGCATGGTTGGGATACCTGGACACTTGAAGACCTCCCCAACCCCTTCTTGTCCGCTTGTCCCTGATGCCCCACAAGTTCCTGGATGTTGTTGGGCCACAGAGACATTGCTGGGCTCCTCCTCAATGTCCAAAAATCACAGTGCAGCTCTAAGCTTATCAGATTTTTCCTTCCTTCCTTCTTTCTTTTTCTACTTTTTTTTCCTTTTCATGGTTTGGGTCGTGGAGCCTGTAGTCTAAAATCCATAATCATGCACTCTGAACAGGACAAAGGTGGAGATGTTGGGTGCAGCTTCATGCCTCCCGCAGCTTGTACCTGTCCCGTGAATGACTTTTCTTTCTGTAGGGGATTTAGAATATTGAATTTCATGTAGAGTCTTGTAAGGGATTTCAAAGAAGTCCTGGGGCAGAGCAAGGGGATGCACCAGGGAGCAATCCTTGGGCCCATCCTGCCCTGGAGCAATGGTTCCTTCTGATGTCAGTGTTCTCATGCCGGTGGTTTGGTGGGATTTCTGGAGCCTCTTTTGGGGGCAGGTGCAGCCTTGCTTCACTATCCCCTCTCTGGTGGCTGCAATCCCCCATTGCCCTCCCTTTGTTGTCCGAAAAGCAGATTTGTCGCCCGGTGTGCAATAAGCCAATAGTCACACACTCGAGAGACATTGCTAATTTATTTCAGGGCTACACAAGGATGTTCAGTGGTTTCCCACAAATCAAGCACGCCAAACAGGGTTCCCTGTGCTATATTCATACACAAAACTTTCAGGGTTAGTAATTTTCCCAACCCACCACCTTTATGATGATTGGTTAGTGATTTACATACAAATATAATAGTGCTGACACAATATTTCTACTACTATGCATGCTCAGGGGAAAGGTCTTCACAGGTAACACACAAAGAACAGTTTATGTACCCACAGTAGCACTATACGGAGAATAAAGTTTGACTTAAGATTATTTCATTTCTTACAGGGTATAAAGAATATTATTTTATTATTTTATTTTATTTATTATTTCCATTTGTACTACCACAGATGTATCCTTCCATAGGTAAGTATTCCACACAAACTGCAAGAGTTGAAGTTCAAGGTTCTGACAAGCTCTGTGGTATTCCAGGAATACATGATACTCAGGTTGTGTCTTGGAGTATGCTGTCTTCCCACAGAACTTCACTGGCATAGGGCCCATATCTTGGGATAATCTTTTTCATACAGCTATCAGAGCAGACAGCTTTGGGCTGGTTTCCCAAAACATAAGACATTTCTGCTTGGGACCATGTGATAGATAGTATTACTGAAACATGATGGAGGGAACCACCTTAGCCCATGATGGGAGGGACTGGAGCACTAGACTGAAGTCAAGAAGTGGGTTCCTACAAGAGAAACTTTGAGCTTCCTTGCTTGTGCATATCCCCAGCAGTAGCTCAGCTGCAATTCTGCACACCAGGTACACAGGGCCACAGGACAGGAGAATCTTTGACGCTACTCTGCAAATGTCGAAGATGAAGATCTAATGGCAGAAGGGCATGAAGTCCAATTTGTAAGGTTCACATTTTGAGTATGAGACTTCCCAGGTCTGTTACTAGCTCAGGACAGACTGTAACAACGGCAAATCCAAATTCTGTTGGGTCATTATAGTTCCAAAAACAAGGAAGTGGTAGAATGAGGTTCACAAACTTAACTTGCATTTGATATACGCTAAAAATGCAATGCCGTCACATATGATTGTCGTATACCGATTTGGATATCCATATTGGTGGGTTTGTTAACTAACGTTTGGTTTGTATCTCTAAAAAATATTCTGCTGTGTCCTAGAAGATTTCCATGCAAATGTAAGGAGGTCAACACATGACTGTTCTCAGCTTCCAGAAAATAATATTTATAAAGTTGCCACAATATGGTTGCATATGGCTGTACACCCCCACACTGTACACTTAATATACCGATTGAGATATTTAATAATATAATAGACAAGTTGATATGCAGACTCGAATACATGTAACCTGTTAGGAATACTCTACAGTATTAAAAAGGCTTTTTTTAAGTCTTCAAAATGTAATAAAAAGAAGAGAATTATTTTGTAAAAGTTCAGCGTGTTCCTCTTCATAGCCTAGTGCCAGGACTGGCAAGTTAAAGGAATTAACATACCCTCCTGAGGTCTGCTTTACACAATCTGAACAAACATCTAAGATAATCATTTCACAGTCATGTGTGATAAACACTTGAAGCAAATGCATTTGCCAGCAACAAAGAAGGAATCAAGCTACACTGTTTTGCCTGCAACTTTCAGGCTCTGTCTCTGTGCCACCAGCACTGGCCAGGAAACCCTGCTGCAGGCAAGAAAGCCTCTCCTTTTTCTCACAACCATTGCCACTCACCGAGCACAATTTACCAGCCCTCAATCCGAAGTAAAACACCTTGCCCCTTTTACCACACTCCTCCTTTGGCAACTCTCATGGTGTGTTTCTGCATGTGGCTGTATAGAAGCATTGCAAAACTCTCTAGGAATGGACGTCTGTGTGTTGGGAAACTGGCAAGTTAAAGTCCTGATATTCTTTCATGTAGAAAGTTTGCTCCTGAGTGTCTTTATAGATTCCAATGTCTTCAGGTCTTTGGTATCTTTTTTCAAATGGCTCAGATAAAGTCTGATTTTTCCTATCAATCAGCTTCCTGTACAAGTTCACCTAGGAGAAGTTGAAGAAAGACCCTTAACAGTGACTCTAAGGCACAGACCTTTATTTGTCTCTCTTCTGTCACATAATGCAGTAACCAGATATCTTGTTCAGCAATAACCACAACCACTGCAGAACCCTCCAAATCTACCTGGCAGGGGATGAGAAGCCAACACTAAAACCAGCGTACCCATAGTCCCAAGTACACATGCTACAGATCAATATGGTTTGTTGGTTACTTCACACATTAATACAATTAAAACCTGCAAAGAAGTTTATCAGACTGAAGAAAACTGTTCAAATGCTTCACAGAAATAGCAGATACAATATAGTCTCTTACGGTATGACATGACAGAATTTCTTCTTGGATGTTCTCAAAGAGCATTCTGACAACCTCAAAAACTTTCTGTTTGTAAAGGACTCAACATACATAAAGGTGAGAAGTTTGGAGAAAGGAGATGATGGCAATAAAAAAAGCCTGGCAAACAGGGTGGATTCTATGTTGAAGGACCATATTTGTAATGATTTAATAACTTACCCAGATGTGCAGAACTCACATCCAGCTCCTTTTTGCAGTTTCTTGTCTCAATTACTTCTCCATCCTGTGTGTCCTTTTGTCCTGCAAGGTCACTAGCAATTTGAAATGTGGTGTCTCTATAAAAGCCAAAGTCTATTTTAAATTCTGTGAGTATTTTACATGTTCCTAATTTTTCTGTTTCTTTTTCATCATTTTGGACCAGCTACTTCTTTGACACCTCCTCCTGAGTGAAAGCTCAAATTACAGAGAGGAAACAGAGCAGCAAACTGTCTGCTTGGAAGGTAATTACAGAATTTGCTTATATACCCACCCTGCTGCCAGAAACAGGCCTGAAGAAAAGCTAAATGGCATATCTCTACCCTAGAAATCTGCTGTTGCAAGTGATCAAAGGAAAAAATACAGGTCCTGGAAACAAGCAACTTTGATTTGGTCCTCCTGTGACACAGGTTTCACTGGCATAGATTAATTATTGCATTGATAGCTTGTGACGGAAACTAGATTAAACTGGAGGAACTATGATGGAAATGTAGCAGGCGCCAATGGTGAAAGCCGTTGCAGGCAATGATAAATTTGGAAGGAATTGATAAATCAAGAGCTGAAGGTAAACACAGGGCAACTTCATGACAAAGCAAGCTGTGGTTTTGCCTTAATTTTGGAATAACTGGAATTAAACACAAACATATAACCTATGTTTCTGGAAGCCCTTGCATTACGGATCACGGGAGGCCAGGAGTAAACCAGGGAAGGATCACCCTACACTTGCCCTTTTCCCATAGGCTTCCTTAGATTTCCACTACAGCCACTGCCGCAGAGAAGTTGTGGCCGTAGATGAACTTCTGATCTGACATATTGTGCCCTGTGTTTAGACTGGGTTTTATTTCTGCTTCTCTGATTGTATTCTCAGAGAGTGCAACATAGATCACTGAGCAAATGATTAAAAGTGACTCTTTTTTTCCTGCAAATACTCAATACCTGTGTTTTTCTCACTGTCTCACTGACTGCTTCCTTTCTTTGATGCCTTGAGGGTCCAAACACTCCCAGTATTTCACCGAAACCCGTACACAGAATATACACCGCAGTTTTCAGACACTGAGATTCACATAAACATAGAGTGACACAAGCACTCCAGAAGCATCATCCTCCGCTGGTCCCAGATAGGTATCAGCCCTCATCACTTCATCTTGGTGATCCATCAGCAGAATGGTGCTTGCTCAACCTCTCCTCTGAGATGCTGTGGAAATAAACACTGCAAAACTGGCAGGTCATGCAGGCACTGTTGTGTCAGCATGCAGAGTAAGTCCAGGAGGAAAAACTCATTCTGTACTGTGGTGTGAGACAGAAGCCAAAAATAACAGATTTCTGATATCTGTTCATGCAGTTAGTCCTGCTCAATCATGCAAGAGGACAGCCAGGAGAGTACAACAGCCACAAAAAATAGGTTTTTGCTGATAAAGCAGTGATTTTTTAAAACTATATTTCTGGTTACTCAACTAAACTTAGATTCCCTCTGTTGACAAGTTAATTAAAGTGGTGCACAGGTACCTCATGGGCTTGCTCATGGATGTGTTTGGCCAGCATAAAAAGGCACATGCTTCAGACAATCCACCACACAGTGTGTGGCTTGTGGTTCAGGATTTGCTTTGATTTACACTTCATCGTTTGCCATTAGAAAATAATTTCTTGGGCTAGGCTGGAGAATGTTATGGAACCCCACAAATCATGAGCCTTTTCCCGGCTGCCAAGGACATGGTCTCCTCGGAAATAACGTTTCCATCCCACACCAGCGGGATCCCATCCTCACCTCTCCTTGTCCCTGAACTAATGCACCTCTCCACACTCCTCTTAAGAGATTGGTGATGTGTCACCTCTCACCCCCAGATATTAATGATACATACCCCGGAGAGTAAGGGCCTCATCACAAAAGGTAACGAACGGCTGGTCTCTCAAAATGTTGAGGGACCTCTTTCCAGCCAACGTCCATACAGCTGTCCCAGGGCAGTGGCAGGGTGACACCTCCTCCCCTCGCAGGCAGCAGTGCTGTAGACCCCCCCAGCTCCTCATGGAACGAATGTTTTTGCCCTCTCCCTCCTTCATCCCCTGCAATGACACCCGACCCTTCCGTCACTGAGGGTCCCCCCCACAGCTGATGCGCACCCTGATGCCTCCCCTTCCATTCAATCTCCGGGGGGGTGGGGTTGGTGACAATGAGCGCAGGGCGCGGGGGTAGCACCGACCACCCGGCATTTCTCTCCCTCCGGAGCCCCAGAGCTGGCACTTCCCGATGGCAGCGGGGACCCCGTCCCGGCAGGACCCCCACGGGGCCGGGGCATCCCGGCAGCGTGCGGCCGCGCAGGAAGCGGCAGGTCCTGGCGGGGGCCTCCCCGCAGCCCCGGGGAGGGGCTCCCCCTCCCAGCTCCCCGCTTCCCTCGAGCCTCCCGAGTCCCCCCGAGCCGCCCGCAGAGCGTACCCCGTCGGCGGCTGTCTTTTCCCCGCTCCCGGTGCCGTTCTCGTTTAGCGGCGATCGCTTCGAGATGCCAAGCGTGCGAGAATTTCCCCTATTTAAAAAAAAAAAAAAAAATATATATATATATATATATGGGGGGCGAAAAAGACCGGGAAGGCGAGTTTAAAGCGCTGGGATTAAAGGTCTGTGCTAGTTTCAAGCGGTCATAAAACGGCCTGAAGGATGCTATTTTGCTGCAGTCTGGGTTATTTCAGCCCACGGTTGCACAACAAACCGTTTAAACATTTCAGCACAAAACAGATTCCATTGTTGGGCTGCACATTAAAAAGTGTTATTCGCTTTGAAGTTTTTGTCTAATGGCTCTAAACTGAAAGAAAATGTTTTCCTATTACTTAATTCAATCATAGCGAAGAGGCTTGGTAAAAAGCCCACGGATTTTGCCCAAAGTGTGACAGAGTTCTCTTTGTGTTTGCTTATCCTCTGCTGTCACACACTTTAATTCGCCTCTCTTTATCTGGCATTCAAAACTTTCTTCAATGACATTCAATAAGGTCCAGCGGCTGGAAAAAAAAACTGGTTATTTTTTTGGATATTCTTTCCCAGTAGCTTTGGGCTTGGTGTGCATTCAGGAGCTGTTAACCCTTTGCATCCCTGCGGCTCGGAGCCCTGGGGTTCAGCCCCTGGGCAGCGGGAATCCCTCGGCTTGAGGCTGAATCCACCTCCTCCTCGGGGGATGGCAACTTCTCAGCGGGGAGAGATGCCCCTTCCCGGGAGCCAGCTTCGGGGGAAAACGCTTTAAATTAGAAGTTCCTTCAAAACAAAGCAAAAAAACCCCAAACCCTATTAACGCTTTCAGGGGAAGGGCGCTTGGAAAGCCTTTCTAAATCATCGCGGGACTGAGTTCTTACAAGCATTCGTTTTCGTTCGTTCTGTATTTTGTCACCATTTATTTGTGCACAGACTAAGATTTTTAGGCTCGGGCATCAACAGTTTCTCGGCAAAACTCCCATAGATTTCAGAGAGAAATGCGGCTGCAGGCAAGAACAGCCTCTGTAAAAGCCAGAGACACGGGTTTACACTGTTTCCAAGGCTGTCCTTTCCCGTCATTCGGAAAAGTCCACTTGGTTTTGAGGCGGGCAGGTTACGGCAGAGAGAAATCTCCCCACATTTTGACGGGAGTCGGCGGGTGACTTTGCCTTTTTTTTTTTTTTTTTTTTCCCCGCACATTAAACGGGAAGATCGGGGGAAAAATGTATCCCGATTTTTTTTGCGGGAGCCCATCGCCGAGGGCCCCTGCGCGGACCGCATGCCGCTGCGCGGGGAGCGCCGGTGCGCGCTAGCTCAGATGAACCAGCAGAAATTAGCTTTGGACCCCGCTGCAAATTTTTAAGAAATCCAGGCACCGCCGCTTTGTTGACGCTAATTCTCCTCGTACGGGAGAATTAAGCCGTTTCCCCATCGGTCCCCGCAGCCTCATGCACTTCCCGGCGCGGCGGGACCGGGACGCGGGCGGCACAGCGCCGGGAGCGCTGCACGTGGAGCGCGACGGTGCGATGGCGGGTGCTACCGCTGAAACCGGGTAGAGGGACCGGGTGTAAAGACGTGCGGAATGTGCCGAGAGCCCCTTCTCCCTCCGCTGAGGCGCTCGCCGCCGATGCCGCCGAGACGGAGCGGTCTCTGGGCCGTCGGGGTTTCTCTACGTGCACGGTCGTGGTTCTCCGTGACCGTTATCCGTGCCCAGGAGCCCACGCAGGGGGGTCGGGCGGGTGCGCCTGCCGGCGGACCCCCGAATGGCACATCTCGGCTGCCGAGGGGTCTCACCCGACGGCGGCGAGAACGACAAGCGGCAGGTCCCGGCACCGGGCTGTGAACAAAGCCGCGGGGCCGGGGACGGCGGCGGGAGCAGTAACGGGAGGACGAAGCGGCCCGGCGGCGAGGGGAGAGAGAGAGGCCGGCGGGGCTGGGGGGCCGACCTGGTGCCACAGGTGGGAAAGGCGCCGTGGGTGCTGGCAGGGGAAGCTGGGGCCGGCAGAGACCGCGGCTGCAGCCGGCAAAATAAACAAGGGGGAGCGGGCTGAAAGCTGGGCTGAAAGCTGGGCTGAAAGCGAAGGAGAGCGATAAAGAGAAAGAAAAGAATATTAAATCGCGAGAGAATGAGAAAATAACCCCGCCAAAGGGAGAGGAGGGGAGAGGCCGCCTGCTACGGCGTGGGTGGGGTCGACAAGAATAGAGTACATTATGCAGTTCATTTAGTTAACAAGGGAAATAATGAGGGAGCGTGCGGCGTGAATGCCAAGAGAAGAGGCACAGAAAGCCTATTGAGCGCCCCGGCGCCTCCATCACATGGCGCGGGCGCTATTTAAAGCGGGCGGGCGGGCGCCGTTCAGCACCACTCGGGCTGGCCAGCGGCGCTGCGCGGGTGCTGCGCGGGCGCTGCGCGGGCGCTGCGCGGGGCCATGCCGCGCTCCTTCCTGGTGGACTCGCTGGTGCTGAGGGAAGCGGGCGAGAAGAAGGGGGAGGGCAGCCCTCCGCCGCCCCTCTTCCCTTACGCCGTGCATCCCTCGCACCCGCTGCCCGGGCTGCCGGCCGGCGCCTGCCACGCTCGCAAGGCCGGGCTGCTCTGCGTCTGCCCGCTCTGTGTCACCGCCTCCCAGCTGCACCCGCCGCCGCCCGCCATCCCCCTCATCAAGGCCTCCTTCCCCTCCTTCGGCTCCCAGTACTGCCACTCGCCCCTGGCCCGCCAGCAGCACTCCGTCTCCGCAGTCAGCGTCGGGCACGCACCGGCGCTCTACCAGGGCGCCTACCCGCTGCCCGACCCCCGACAGTTCCACTGCATCTCCGTGGGTAAGAGGGGCACGCCTGCATGCTAACCGTGGTGGCTGCGGGGAGATGATGGGGATGCAGGGGCGGGGGGTCCGTGCCCTGTGCTTGCAGGCTGGACGGGGAGTCCCGTCACCTCTCTCTGCCCTGTACCACGAGGGATGCGCAGGCATCCCTCTGCTGCTCGCCGACGCTGGAAAAGGGGGAAGGGCGGCTCCAGCATCCCGTGAGCTCGGGGCTGCCGGGGAGGGAGGGTTGCGGCCCCGCAGGGCGAGCGCTGCGGCACGGAGGGAGCATCAGGGACCGTCGGGGCGGGCGGCGGCGGGTCCGGCAGTCCCTGACGGTGCGCTCCGCTCCTCTCCGCAGACAGCACGTCCAGCCAGCTGCCCAGCAGCAAGCGGATGCGCACCGCCTTCACCAGCACGCAGCTCCTGGAGCTGGAGAGGGAGTTCGCCTCCAACATGTACCTCTCCCGGCTGCGGCGAATCGAGATCGCCACCTACCTGAACCTCTCCGAGAAGCAGGTGAAGATCTGGTTCCAGAACCGACGGGTCAAGCACAAGAAAGAAGGCAAAAGCAGCTCCCACCGGGGTGGGGGTGCCGGCCACAGCTGCAAATGCTCGTCCCTTTCCACCACCAAGTGCTCGGAAGACGACGAGGACTTGCGCATGTCTCCGTCCTCCTCGGGGAAGGACGACAGAGGCCTCGCAGTCACCCCCTAACCCCCCCACGAACGCCCGCTCCGGCTCTCCAGGAACTGTGGCGAGAGCAGGAGGGGGAGTCCGGCCTGCTCCGGTGCTGACATCCAGCCGAAGGATTTTATACCGTTTTGTATAATCCATGTAATTTACAAAGGACTTTCTCGCCTTTCTAGATCCCCGGCCCGTGGGGACGGGTGTCCGTGCGCCCTCTTGTAAATAAACTGCTCCCTAGGACCCCGGGCATCCCCCCGTAGTGCTCTCTCCCTTGCCTCCCGCAGGCGCAGCCGCGGTAGGCTGCCCGCAGACCTCCCCGCGCACCGCGACAGGCGCGGATGTTGCGCGGCGGCAGGCGGTAAACGCCGCCTGGAGAGATGTTGTGCCGGGGGTCCTTCCGGTACCTCGGCGGTGCCAGAAAGCGAGCGGACGGGGCGGGTCGGGCGCTGGTTGGGTTATTATCTTTTTCTTTTTCTTATATTTTTGTCTTTCCAAGATTGCTCTCGGTTTTGTACTGACTTCGTCGCTGCCGGGTGCGCAGCTGTGCTTGTATCGTTCCGTCCCCTCCTTCCCCCCAACCCCCCATCCGGGAGATATTTATTTATTTATTTATGTGCAGAGAAACGACGATGGCGATGATAAAAATGACGATGATAACAATAAAATCTCGTTGGTGCTTTCTTTCCCTCCCTTCCCGTGGAGAGCAGCCGCTCGGTGCCCGCGGGCGTGCGCCGGGAGCACTGTTGCTCTACATCCCTCTCCGCCGTAGCTCGACACCGGGTCCCTCGGTGCTTCCCGCGAAGCTAAAGGTCGAGCTGGATTCCGGCTGGGCTGAACACCTTTCCCTTCCCATCACGTCTCCCTACCCGTTCTGAAGCCTGCGAGGGAGATGCACCTATACGTACGGCTATAGGTGAATACAAATACCCGGCCGGCGGCTGGGTTCGGCTCCGCTCTCCCGGTGCGCACCGCCGCTGCCCGGGAAGGACGGAGCTGGCCTCCCGCTAACCTGCCGGAGCTGGCGCCGGTGCCGGCCGCGCTGGGGTTCACGTCTGCACCGCCACCGGGCTCCGGCAGCCCCGCTCCGGTCTCGCAGCCTCCCGGCAGCGCTTTGCCGTCGGCGAAGCCGAGCGCCCGTTTTTACGCGCGGCTTCTCGGCGAAGACCCTCGGCGGCAAAGCAGCCGGCAGGTCCCGCAGCACCCGGGGGTGCCAAACGCGGCGGTGCCGGACGGGCATCTGCCCCCCCGAGGTGCGGGACCCCCTCGGTGCCGCACGCTCCGGCCGCCGCTCCTTTGTGGGGGGACGCCCGCTCCCGTCGGGCTCACGGGGATGCGCTCTCCCGTGGCTGGGAGCGGCTGTCCCTGCACCCGCAGCCGGTGTCCTGACTTTTTTCTGGAGCTGCACCACCTGGCCCGGCGTGTTTCATGCCCTGCAGCCTGGGGAAAGGGCTTGGGTCGCTGGGCTGCCATCGGTCCCTGCCCGCAGCGGGATGGGACCTGCTCTTCATCCAGGAGCAGGTCCGAAATAATCGGGAAGAGTCAGGAACGGAGAGATGCCATCCCTCCCGGGAAATCCCCGTGGAGAAGGTACACACAGCTCTGGTCACAGGCTAAGCTTTGTGTGGGTAGCTGCAGGTTTAGGGTCCCCGAGTGCTGAGGATGAAGGCAGCGCTGGTAAAATTGCCCCTGCCGGGACAGCCTCAAGTCCTGTCCATAAAACAAGCATGTCATGCTCTGCCCTTCCCATGTCCCTGCAGCTCTCTGTATAGCTGTGGGGCCAGGACACCTACAGGCTCCTACAGCTGCATCCCACGGCTGAGCAGAGAGCATGGTCCTGCAGACCACAGGGCACTGTGGACCCTTTGGGACACCCCAGGACGGAGTGAGGTATGGGGGACTGTGGAGCACAGTACCCATGCACTGCTGCAACTGTCCTGATTTGTATTCCTCCTGGCTGGAAGATGGCAAGGGCTTGGTGATATTAGGTAAATTCTGAACCATCAAATTTGGGATATGTGAACAAAATATCTGAGCTACTGTGCTGGTTTTGGATAAAGATAAATTTCTTCATAGTAGCTGGTGCAGGGTGATGTTTTGAACTTGCACTGGAAACAGCCTGGATAACACAGGGATATTCTTGTTCCTGCTGAGCAGTGCTTACACAGTGTTGAGGCCTTTCTGACTCTCACACTATCCACCAGCGAGTGGGCTGGGGGTGCACAAGAAGTTGGGAGGGGACACAGCTGGGACACCTGACCCCACCTGACCAAAGGGATATTCCATACCATATGGCATTAGGCTCAGCATGTGAAACTGGGGGAAGAAGAAGGAAATGGGGACGTTCATCGCGATGGTGTTTGTCTTCCCAAGGAACAGTTACGTGTCATGGAGCTCTGCTTTCCTGGAGATGGCTGAACACTTGCCTGCCGATGGGAAATGGTGAATAAATTCCTTGTTTTGCTTTGTTTGTGTCTGCAGCCTTTGCTTTATCTGTTAAACTGTCTTTATCTCAACCCATGAGTTTTCTCACTTTTACTCTTCTGAATCTCTCCCCCACCCAGCTGTAGGAGGGGTGTGGGTGAGCGGCTGTGTGGTGCTTGGCTGCCAGCTGGGGTTAAACCAGGACAGCTACTCTCCTCTGTGGTGGCCTGCTTTTACCCACTGCCTCATGGGACCCTTAGACCTCTTGCTTCCCTGTCCCTGCTTCCTCCTTTTCTGGCTCTGCACATCACCCTATTGAGATGGGATGGCCAGGAAAGCTAGTGGTTAGGACACTGTGTGGCCAGCATCCTTGTGACTCCTTTTCCCATGGCTGTTGGAGATTAACTTGGCAGAAGAGGGATCAAAACCTGATCTTGCTACACAAGTCAATCAGTCTCGCCTGGTGTTTGGCTCTATGAAGTTCCCTGTGTGTTTTTCCTTCCCCAATTCCAGTGGCCCAGTTCCAACTAGAAAGATGCCTCAGGGAACCCTAATTGGCTCAGCAGGACCCTGCAGCCTCTCCAGCCCTCCCTTCCTGCCACATTTACCAGTCTTGTTTTGAAAAGTCATGGCAAAATAGAAAGACAGAAACAGCCTAGCACAGGTTTACCAAGGGATCTGGCATCCTCTTAAACAGGGTCCTGGCACTGGAGTCAACGGGCACCCATGGAGGCGTGTGTGTGTGCTCCTTGTGCCTGCTCAGGGACGTGGGTCTGAGCCAGTTGGCTGGCAGTGGGGTGGGAGGAACACCAGTGCTGGGCATTTGAGTGCTGCTATTGAAGTGCTATTGTGACCGTTGTGTTGAAACTCTCCACAACCTTGTCTGCCAGCACATTCCCACCATCTTTCTGGTCCTTCATGGCACAAACACTGATATTAAACAACAACAAAAAAGTCTTCTCACAGTCCTGTTTTGGGGCTGAGAGGAGGCAGACAGGGACAGATTTCGCCCTCGTGACAGGGATGAGGGAGTGGCACTGCCCACCCGGCTTGCTCCTCGCTTGCTGGGAAAACTGGGCAGCAGCATGCCGGCGCATGACAGACAAACACATTTTGTCCTATGGGACTGGAGCTGCTAGGCTCCTTCCGTGAAGCAGCTGCAGTCTTTCTGGGAGAGCGGATGCAAGTTCACTAGCGCATCCCCACTGCAGGCACAGCGTCCGTGGGCTGCGAGGCAGAATCTTGCAGTGACGCTGTAGCAGTGGATGCACACTTTACAGACGGTGTGTGCACATATGTGCCCGTGTCCTTTATGGACTGAGTTTGTCAGCCAGGTAATTTAGGACTAATCCTCAGCCCTAAAAGGTACCTCATATATGTAAAGTAGCAAAGAGAATTCCCCCGTATGGTATAATTTTTGTCTGAACAGCAGTAGAGTATCACAATGGATGCCCCCAACAAGACAGTATTAATATTCTCCGATACACGCTGGCCTCTGCTGCAGACCCTGTGTACCTTGCAAAGCGCAGTGGGGCTCTCAGTGCACTTGACAGTCATTATGCCACATCCACATGCAGAGATAATCCCTCCTTAGTTGGGCATTTTTCTAATTTAGTGAGAAATCATTACAGCAAATGCTCAGAGTGTCATTTTCAAGGACTCTGGGGTTGGGCAAATTAAAGTCATTTTGCTGTGGGAAGAGCGTGGGCACCTCTGCTAAAGCGAGTGTCGTAACACACCAATTTTCAACTTTCTCTCTCTAGCCATTTTGAAGGCAGATTTCTGAAACTTACTTAAGCACTTTAGTATTTAAAATGCCCAGTCTTCCCTGATCGTGATGGGAACCATATCTGCAAATCCACAAGGAGAGTTTGAGTATTTTCTAGCATACACTTTTTTGACCATATTTCTATCTGGAAGTTGAATTATTTCTGCCCTCGCAAGCAGAGAGGAGATTCCTTGCATGCTGTCGAGGCTTTCAAGGTTGTGTCCCAGAGCAAAGGTGGTTATCTTGGTAAGGGAAGGAGGACAGAGGATGATGCTGGTGTTTGGGCCTCCCCTTTCTACCTGTTGGCAGTGCTGAGTGTGGGTCCCACACCCCATCCCATTGCATACTCAGACAGGCTCCCTTCACCCACGTAGGCATAAAATGTGAATGTGAGAAACGCTGAGTACTTGGAAAAAAACAAAGATTTGCAATGAGGAAGATTTGCAACACTAAATGCCCGTGTCCTTATAGCTATTGTAATATTAATTTGCATCTTTTGGCTTTTATATTGATGTTATTTTGATTTTTATTCCTAAATTTCACTTAATTACACACAAAGGCTGCATCAAGTTGATTTATGGTTGAAAGCATGTACTGGTATTTTGTGTGTTGTCGCTCTTAACCACAAAGTTAATATTATTAACTCAGTAATTTTATAATTCAGTTTATCTGCAGTTAAGTTACTTACTTACACAGTGTCAGCTCTGAGCTGGCTCCTGGATCTGGAATCGTGTTTGGAGTAAATGGACTGATTCTGCTTTGAAATAGCCTTCATCAGGTGTAGCTGAGTGTTTCTTTCACTCTTGTTTACTTGGAATTAATTTTACCTGTGAATTTACTGGGATAACAAGGCTTCATTTTCAATCCTTAAGCTCCTGAGAGAGGCTATGAAATTTGATTCCGTAATGACAATATCATTTTGCCTGTGAATGTGATTACTTTAAAATATAGGTGGGTGTTAACTAAAGACCCTAAATAAAATGTTTTTGTATGATATACCTAATGATTTGAAGACAGGTACATCAGCCGTAGCTATCCCTCAATTACATTAATTTTGAAAGTGTTTTTGCTATGAACAGAAAGTACTCATTTTTCAGGATGTAATTATGCAAGATCAGGAGATCTCCTAGGATACTGATGCTGATGATGACAGCAAATGGCTGGGCCTGTTGCTTAATGTGGCTGTAGCTAGACAGGAATGACTGCCGGGTGCTGGACAGCTAACTACTCTGGAAGTACCCTATGTACTATATAAACCATACATACTCTAGTGTATATAAATAAACAAGCACACACACAAGAATTCTAAAATAAGTAGTAGAAATGATCATAAACAGGAAAAAAATTCTTCATTCTTAAGTTTTCTACATCCCCTTTCTCGTTCTGCTGCGACTTTCTCAAAGGTCCCTTTCCCCTCTTCTTCTTAGGCTTGTTCCCAGCAAAGGACACATGGCAAAGAGTAGGTTTTCATAATATATTTATTAGCAATCCATATAGACCAAATTGGAAAAACACATCAAAAGAATCTCAAGATGGACCCAAAATGTGCCTTGGAGACAGTTGCTCCTGTCAGACCTGTGTCTAGACCCTTCCTCAGTATCAGCTTTCCAATTATTGAAAGCACTAACATCAGTCACAGACTATGATACATTATTTTAGGCACTTTGCAGCCAGATGGGTAGTGGCTCCCCTGATTAAACATAGGTGTGTACTAATACTTTTGATCTTGGGTGGGAGCATCTGGTGTAGGTTGGCCTCCTGTTGTTGCTCCAGAAAGACACGGATCTGCTGCAGGTAGGTCGTGTCTGCCAACCTGGTGAGGATGTCAGGTTTCCTAGCACAACTAAAATAGCACTAGGCACACATCCAGGCACATGAAATGGTTCTTGACAGGAGAAATTACACCTGAAACACGAGGAGAGCGGACAGATACAGCCAGGTTGCTGGAGACAATACAAGGTAGAAGTGACTGACAGTGCAAATACATCTGGATGTAGCTTGATTTAGACAGATTTAAATATCCTGTCTGGAGGACAGACTGCCTCTACTTGACTGATCCTGGCCTGGGTAGGCTACAAAACTGAGCCATGTCTCAGATCACACTAGCTTTTTTTAAGAAACCCCTTTCCAGTCAACGCTCAGGTAAATAACAAAGAATAGCAGATGATCCATACAGACCCGCAAGACATCCGAATGGCGTTTGGGTGGTTTGTAGTGCGCGAGGCAGAAGAGTTAAGCTTAAGAATGAAGCTGAGAGCATAGTATGGTAAAACATATGTTTGTGTGTTGTTTGATTTTGGCGTTTTTTTAAGTCATATTCATTTTGCACTTAGCATGATAGAAACCCAGAGGCAATCCACTGCAATCAGTAATTCTGGGGAGAAATCTTCTCCACAAGCCAAGTGGCACAGAAGAGGTAGAGGGACCGAATTAGGCAGAGAGGCTGTTACCTGAAGCGTGGTGCAGATGCATACCTGGGAGCTGTCTCAGTCAGTCTGCTCTCTGACCTGCGCACGAGATGGCTTTCGGACCGGAGCTGTCTCTTCACTTGTGTCCACATCTTGATGACTTTACAGGTGGGGAGGAAGAGTGTCAGAAGAGCTTCTCACCTGCAATGGTTGCTAATAGGAGTGACAGCTGGCATGATGAGGATGCAGAAGACGATGCGCACGTGTCTGATGTGATAAGGGTGTCCCAGATCTGTTCCAAGGTTTTTCTGGAGCAATGAACTGTCATTTCACTGACGTGAGTCAGCTCCACTCCAAGCTCACAAAAGCCTGCCTTGCTTGAAGGTGGAGACAAAGCACAGCATCTGATCATGTTGCTTCATTACAGAGCAATATTCACCTTGGATTCTGTGCTGGTGCCCACAGGTATTCAATTCTCAGTGCTGGAAAAACCACCAAGGCTTGTTGTGGATGTTATATACGCAAGTTAGAAGTGAGGAGCTGAGTTTTCAGTGAAGAGTGTGAACAGCCACGTAAATAACCACAGGCAGCATCTGGAGAGGGTAGGTATCTCACTAAACAATATTTCATCCTTGCTCTTTACCACTGATTTTTGCTTGCATAGTTTATCAGATAAAATAATCATGTTATAAATTAGGCTTGGAACAACTGGATAAAAGTTGTGAGCCACATCTTTTTTGTCCTCCAAAACTCTATTAATAACTCTCCTTTTGGTTATTTGTTTAACTTATAACATGCTAGCGCTGCACAGCTCGCTGGCCTTATTTGAATCTTATCTCTAGTTCTTCTATGGTTTGCAGGTTTCTCTACTTGGATGGGAAGGAGACAAGGCAATAATCCCAGCACCACCACCAGCAAGAAGTAATGCATCAGTGTTTTGTCCACATTTGCTTCAGAAGGATTTGTGCTCTTTATTATTTTAGGTGTTGGTGCCAAATATGCTCTGACCACTGCGCTGAGTCCTGAGGCAATGGATACACTGAAATTCTGTATCTGAGTGTCTCCTCACTGCTTAAAGCTGAGAAAGAAGAATAACCCTACGTCGGACCTGCCTATTTTATTGGAGACGTGAGCTTCCAGCTCATGCTTGACACAAGTTGCTGTCTGTCTGGTTCATGTAGGCTGATCTGGAAGTAATGTTAGAGCCTGGAGGTAGCCATAGAAATGCCTCATGTGTAAAGGCTGTCCTGCTGAGCAAGCTGTACCCATCTCCAGAGTCTACTTTCGTGGTCTTAGCTGTGAGCAGTATATGGGATTACAGAACCATTTATTATAGCAGACACAGAAATGTTAACATGCCTTGTCGTAAATCTTTTCCTCAAGAGAAAAACAGCTTTCATCTCCAAGTTGACCAGAGGCTCAGAAGTTCACAGAATCCATAAAAAATATTTATCTTCCATGCTACCATGGCAATTCTGAATTTTCTTAGGTGTCTGAGCTGGGAGGACATCACACTGTGCCAGGGTGTAGGTAAGTGACAGCTGATGATGTGGGAAACTCCTGTCCTTAGTTCCTGGGGATCAAGATGCTCTCTTGAGCATGAGCAGCCCCCAGCCTAGCTGTGCCATGGGCATGGAGGGAAGACAAGGCAGCTGGAGACGTGCCACTGTCGAACCTGCTGGACCTCACACTTTCCATCTAGGTGCCTGTAGCTGCAGTGAAATGGTCTTGACAGTGTCTGTGTCCTGTCTGAGTCCTACCCTGGCCCCGTTCAGGGCTGATTTAATGTCTCCCAACCCAGATCCCATCTGCTCCAGCACCCCCAAAAGCCTGCTCTGCTCCTGTGCATCTGCTTAGCATCACCTCCAGGGCTTCCAGCTCCCCTTGCACTGACTGGTGACATCCCAAACTCTCTGGCTGACTCCAGCTTCAGCTTTGCGTGTTCTTGACCATTTTCTCCCATCATTCAAAATTCTTTCTCCAGTTTCTGTCTTCTCCCTAGGCTCCATCCTTTCAGAGACCTTCTGGGGCTCAGTCTCACTCCCAGCCCTGCCTGCACAACTGTTGAAGACAACACTGAGGTTGCCAGCAGTGGTGAGCAAGCAGAGCTTCACTCGGTGCAGTGGATCCATATGAATTTATACCAGTCAATACTTGAGTGCATCACTCACTGCCGCATTGGATTCCCTGTACAGAGAGAGCATCCCGGCACAGCTCACCATGCACTGCTCTCACACACCCTCTCCTCCCTGCCAACACCACCTCCACCCCACACACCCATCCTGCCCCTTCTGCAGCACTGCCAGCTCACACAGCTGAGCCAAAACCCCGTTCTGACTGTTTTCTGTTCTACTAATCTATCTTTTCTCAATTCTCCATGTATTTTTATTTATCTTTCCTGGATTTCAATCACCTGTTTGAAGTTAAGCACATGCTTCAATAACCTGCCAGAATGAGCCCTAGATTTTCTTATGTTGTTTTCCTCCCTCTGTTTGATAACTAACCCCCTCCTCGTTTCCCCAGAACTTATGGGCAACATATATCCAGCTCTTATGTTTAAATTTGCACACAGTTTAGGGTACATTTTGTATGAAACATGCTACCAAAAGTGAAGCTCTCTTCTCCTTTCTCTTCCTTTCTTTTCCTTTAGTTAAGCATACGTGTAAAGAAACCTTTCAATGGGTTTGCAGAGCCCGAATACAGTAGAGTGACACAAAGCATTCTGGATATTGCTATGCAAATGACATGCCAAGAATGTTTAGACTGTACCTTGAAGCAGTAAACAAGTTGATTGTCATGGTGTCATGGTAACTAGAGCTGGATGTTTCATACGAATGAGGTCCCAACCTTCGTTTTTATTTGGATTGCTAAAGCAACTCAGTGGTCCAAAGCTCATCACCCCGTCGGAGAGCCAGAGGTACAAGAAATGGCCTCATGCATCGGGACACCATTTAAAAAGAAACAATGAGCTACCCTGACACACAACTTCAGGTCACTGGGGATATTCAAACGTACACAGATCTCAGTTGGGAGATGCTGTCAATGCCACGGGGGTTTGCTATGTGCCCTGGGCAGCATTGCTCTGTCCCCAGCACAGTGTACAGAGGTGATATGTGGGTGTGACGAAGCTTGTGGTTTTAAACCACTGAACTGCTCCCACCTCACAAAACTGTGGAAGTGTGGAAGTGGGAGAAGGCAGCAGGGCTTTTCTGTGAGCAGCATCTCTAGGTGGGTCTGTAGGATCAAAACCTCAGACTGTTGGTCAGCAGCTTGTATTCCCTACTCGACACATGATTTCTTGCCACGTAAAGATGTGACCATGTCCCCTGGTTTTGACTTGCCCATCCTTGCCTGGGTAGCAGGGCAGGTCTCTAACAGCACCAGAGAGTCACACATTACAGAGTCCTTTTCTTAACCTTGTAACCTCAGGGCTGAATTATTCCAGACTCTGATGAGCCACTTCATTTACCAGTGTAAATGCACTCCTGGAAATTGCTTATCCAAGCTGACCCACCACAGGCTTGACTCCAAACCTCATCTTCTCCCTCTGCAAACAGAAGATGCTTTCACAGATCAAACCAGAAGCATGGCAACATCGTCTTGCTTTACAAAATATATTTACTAGTTTCCTACATGCCTATGATAGCATACATTGAAGACTTAAAAGGTCTCCTTACACTGAATGCTAAAAAAAAAACCCCTTTTTTGTAAAGCCATGTGCCCAATGGTAGGTGCCAGCTGATCTCAGAGCATTCATTTGGTAGGGGAGTTTGCCTATTTGTCACTGCAAATCTGGGCTTTAAGGGGGATCACAGAGCTGCTGAGCCAGTCTGGTACAGATCGCAGGCACAGACCCAAGACTCAGCTTGCTGTTTCTCTCTGTCGGATCTTCAAATTCATACTGTGTCCAAACAGCAGAAGCAGAAGCGCAACTATGTTGGATCCAGCCAAAGGTCCGTCTTGCCTCTGACAGTGGTCAAATGCAGAGGTCTAGGGACAACTGCCGGAACTGGTTTGATGTACATGATTATTTTTCCCAGCCTCCATTTGCAGCTTGGGTAACTCCTGAGGTTTTCAATAAAACCTCATTGAAAATGTAATCTGTGACTGTGTCCTGTCTTCTGGAACCCTTTCAGCACCTTTCAGCACCCATAAACTTTCCAGTCTGTGTGGTTTCAACAGAAACTCACTTGGTCAATAGGAGGATGAGAACCCTCCCACCAGCTGTGCAATGTCCCTTATGGTCAGACTAGCACCTAGTAGGCCAAAATGACACACTGTACAAAGGGAAACTCGATGTTTCTTGTGCTGGAGGGTTTCTTTTAACCCTTTGGAAACACTGTTATTATTCCTAGCAGAATCAGGTTGATGAGAGGCCAGCCAGTCTGGAAAACGTCACTGAGCAGCCCATAAATTCATGGCTTGTGTGTCCTTTGAATGTCTAGAGCCACTCTCTGACTCTTACCATGGCTTTGTAGGCACTTTTGACTGGGAGGGGTTGGTAAGGTCAGAAGCTCAAAGCCTAAATTCAGCTGGAGAGCATCAGGCTTGAACTACAATACAAAACTCTCAAGGGAAGATAAAACAGCAAAGAACCAAGCCCAAAATAGCCAGCTAAAATATGAGAGTGTTTTCTTTACTGCTTACTTGTCAAGGAGGTGATCAGAAGCAGTGGGGATGGGTGGACATTCCTTACTGAGTTGCTGGACATGACCACGGCACTGCCCAGCAGACCGCACAGCAAAATCCACCAGCACAGCACCCAGGCTTCACTCCTTTGTGAGGGAAGGAAATTGTTTAACCCATGTAGGAAGGTATCTAAAACAGACCCTTTCAAAGCACAGGGCACAAAAGGAGAACCCTTCACAAGTTGAGAAGTGTGTGAGCTCCTCAGCAGTGCACCAAACCTGTCACACATTGCCCAAGGCCTGGCCTGCTGTGCGCTGGGCTCTTCTTTGTGCCTGTGTTGGACTGAGATACTACATCCCACAGCCCCATCCCATCTCTTGTTACATGTGGTGACCTGCAATTATCTGTCTGAAACACTCAGGTGCAGTGCCCTAACTTACAGCATCAGTAAAAGGATGGGAATTCTCCCACCAGCTGCAGGACCTGCTTTGAAGAGGTATCACAGCTATTTGTCCAGATCCCTGGATCAGAGTCAGAGGAGAGGAGCAAAAACTGGATGGCAGGAGTTATCTCCTGCTGCAGGACATGTCTTGACCAGGCCAGCTGAATCAGGCCCTGAAAACCATTGCAACAAAGGCAGTCTACAAAGACCAGCTCCAGTGCATCTAGTCAGATGCACTTTCAGTACCAGGAGGGAGGCAGGGGAACCCCTGGGGATTCCCTGCTCACTGAACTAACCCCTTTAGCTGGACAAACTTCATTTATGCAGCTGCACATAAGCAACTCGATTAAAGAAAACAGAGGCAGTGAGCACTGAAGGGCAGCTAGGACAGGATGTGGAGGGTAAACATCTTCAACTGGGTGCAAAGGAGGGTACTGAGTGTATTCCAAACAGGGTGAACCAATTTCATAGCTGGTGTAAGCCTATTCAGCAGTGCAAAGCAGACTAGAAAGAGATCCAGAGGAAGAACCTCCAGACCTCTGGAATGAGCATGTCCAGACAGGTCCTTCCCTTCCTGCCCATGGCCAGGGAATTTTTCTTCCTTGTTGCTCTTCGGCCACTGCAAGGTCTCCTTGGAAGTAGCTCATGGGAAGTATAAGCATCTCACAGGAACAAATCAAATCCTGACTTAAAGGTAAGGTGGAGGGGATTTACCCCAATCATCTAAACCTATGAAATTTAAGTGCTGCCAGAGACCAAGTGCCTACATCTGATTAACTGGCTACAAAATATCTTCCCTGGCACCTTTGATCCTACAGCCTAGCAAAGACTCCTACAGTCTTCACAAGCTCATGTGGGAAAGTCCCTGTTCCTCTGCTTCTCCTGAAGCAGGATTTGGACACAGCTTTATCCGGAGAGTGCAGTGCTGGGTGGTTCAGCAAATACAGTAGAATGTTCAAGGCTGCTTTCAGCAGAGCTGAGGTAAGCACCAGAGCCCAGGTCGGCGGGAGAGCAAGCTGAAGGGCCGTATGTCCCCTCTGCTGTATGCTCCAGGCTGCTCAGTGGACATGCGGAGATATCTCCCAGGAGATACTGACTCCATCCAGAAGCTCTGTGTACACAGTAGCATCACAAAGGTGTGGAATAGAAGTCAGCAGCTAATCGTAAAATGTGCCTTTGTGTTGCTCATCCGTGATCTGAGCAAACTGAAAATCAAGGTGGTGTTTGTGTGTATATAATACTTTCAGGTGGAGATGTCACGCTTTTCCACTCTTTTTGACTTGAAGACTCCTTTGGCCTGCTCCTTCTCTAAATCTGCAATGGGTGTGTCTACAGGGAGGGAGAAGAATGACACCGTCTCAGTGTTCAAACTGCCAGCCCTGAGCTCTCCTCACCTGTTATTTTACAGCAACAGATCCTGAGAGTTGGGCATCAAGCAGTGAGCAGGTGATAGGGTTACCTTTTCTGTCTGATGACATGGCCCAAGGCATTTTCTTCAAGGAGAGGTACCTTTATTTCTTAATTCCTATTAACTAGTCCAGAGTAACTCAGTATGGCTGCAAACCTGCCCCACCAGTGACTTCATGGGCTTCTTTTTTGGCCATGTTATCCCTGAGTGGTGCTGAATTGTCTCTCCAGTCACAGGTTGTCCCGTGGGTTAGTGTCAGCATCCAGCATCTCGTTTGGGCACATGGTATGCATGTGCCATGGATGAGCTCTCTCTGAAGGCTCTGGGAATCCCTCCTGTTCCTGGTCCACGTGCATTTGTGGGACCATGTGTTCAGACTGCAGAGACCACAGAGAGCTGCTGTGGCTGGCGAGTCTTCAGAGCTCACAGTCCAAGCTGGGCAGTCCAGGAGGGTTGGATGCCTTCTTGACTTGCCCAAGGTGCTGGTCTCCTTTATGCTTGGTTGAATTTCAAGCAGAATCTCCGTGAACTTCCTCTGTCTGGTCCCAAGCCCTGAGAAGCTTCCAGAAATACACCATCAGCACCATGTCTGTCTCCAGAGCTCTCTATTCCTGACTCATGTAACATGTTGGTCCTGGTGCCTCTATCCCTCTCCTACTGCTGTCTCATGGCTCCTTGCACCTTTCCTGTGCCAGCTGCCTGGAGCCATCTCTGGGCTCTTCCACTCATTGCTCTCTGAGGGTAGGGAGACCTGTCATGTCCTGTGTTTGTACAGCACCTAGCACAATAGGTGGTCCGTGCTTCGTGCTCTCCTATACGCTTACAGAAAGCCGCAGGTTCACATCAGCACGCAGAGCCCTTCCACGGCATATCACACAGGCCACGGCTCACTGGCTGGGCTCATGGTGTTTCCTTGGGTCCCTTTGTTAAATAAACAACGTCAGAGATTGCTGGTCCCTGCCTGGGTTATTGTATTCCTAACACAGAGCTTCTGCTTTGAGTAACACTATGGGCAAACTTTAACAGTCACGTCTTTGTCCTCTAAAATGCACAAAACGTCAAAAAATGGGGGGATGCTCAGTTGTGAGATGGAGCTAGTCCCACGTGAGCTGCGATTTGGTCCCAAAAGTGGAACGGGATTGCATTCGGCATTTGCAAAGGAAATAAAATCACTGATGTTTCTGTGTAAGAAAAGAAGAGAACAGGGGCAGGAGGCACTCCACCAAGACAGCCCACGGGGGCAACAGGGCTATGGGAAAGACAGGCTCTGGACTGCCTGGGTCTGTCCTCAGCCCTGTCCTGGTTGGTTGCCTAATCCAGGTGAAAATCCTTTTAGATACCAGTATTTAAGGTGATAGGTGCTGCTGTTAGGTGGCTAAATGTTGGCTTGACACTGGCAGGATATTAATAGGAGTGTTTATCATCAAAGGGAGCATTAATAACTGTGAAAATAATTGCTCAGGACCTGTCCGTTATGATGACTGGTGGAGCAGAAAGCTGAAGCAAATCTCTCAGCCAGTCATGTAAATATTGAGATGTAAATTGCCACCTTCCATGCCAATCTCACCAGAAATACCGATACCAAAAATGGTGACAGATGCATTCCCTCTCCCCAGAACCCA